>OY728165.1:119298361-120507528 GCA_963277665.1 Viscum album
TTTCCCATGAATGTTCTGTTTATGACCGGTTTTCCCTATTTATCATGTTTTACTGCTTTGCCTATTTTCCATGCACGTTGTTTTAGGGTGGAGTGTTTGTATTCTGGAATGCTTGGTATGATGTAAAATGTTTTATCCAAATAGTTCTGTAGGTATTCTTTGGCTATGTTATACAACTATGTATGTTGAACTACACAGGTTCGTGATAACCTTGTGTAGTAGACTATAAGGGGAATTGACCGAGTGAGCTTCCTCATTGAGTCTTTGGGAATTAGGCTATAAGGGGGATTGACTGAGTGAACATCCTCAGAGAGCCTAGAACAACTTGGGGATATGAGGGTAATTGACTGAATGATCCTAATCGGAGAGTCCTTCATTGCTTTATACTATAAGGGGATTGACCACATGAGCTTTCTTGGAGAGGCTTGGTTTGAATTGTACGACTGGGTATAAGGGGAATTGACCGACTGATCTTCCTAAGAGAGTCCCACAGCTTGGGGCTATAAGGGAAATTGATACGTGAGTTTCCTCAAAGATTCCTTGAATACCTTATACTATACATCGAATGACAATGTTAAATTCCTAATAGAGTCTTTCTTTACCTTAAACTATACGGGGAATGGATTGTGTGAGCTTCCTCGTAGAGTCATGCTTTACCTTTGACTATAAGGGGATTGACTGTGAGAGCTTCCTCAAAGATTCTTATTATATTCTTATGACTGAACCAGAGGGGTTAGGATGAGTGTACATCCCAAAGGGTTATTTTTACTTTTTAGGTTAGACTAGAGGGGATGGATATGAGTACTCTCCAAGGGCTTACCTATTTGAGGGTCAACGGTTTGTTTCGTTGTTTCTTGATATTGAACTGTGGATTGTTTACTACTGAGAACATTCATGTTTATGGTTTTCATTACTTTTGTTTTCCATATATTCACTGACTATTAGGCATAGATATTTGGGTGGTTTCCTACTAGGATTTAGTCTCACACCCTGTTCGGGCCAGGGTTTTGGGCCCAAAAAGAATATATTATTGCATGTATACGTGAGAGAAATCACCCTTCTACATCAAGTACTAGATTTCTATGGAGATGGATAGCATGGGACCAAGCTATGGCTTGTGATGATGAAGAGTTTATATTCTTTATGTTGAACTATGGATTAGCACTATTGTATTCTAGCATTGTGACTTGTTTGGCTGTTTTCATAGACATATGTTTCATGCATCAAATTATATATGTCCTTTAGTTTGTAATTTCTGTTTTCTACTATTACTTTTGTATGTCATTATTACGGCTTTCGCACTAGTATGTATTTATTTATTTCCATTGTGTACTCTTCCAATGAGGTCATAGTTTCCCCACTATCACTCCCAAGGGTCTCACTGCTAGTCGGTAGCCTCTGGCATTTGCGGAAATGCGCTTGAGTCCATGTGACCAACCGGGCAGGGAGCGCCTCTAGGTGGCTTCTGAAACCAGGATGTTAAAAAGTGATATAGAATGATTTCTTTTCTCTTGACTTAATATTTGAAGCCTATATCCAAGGATAAGAAGGAATTGGTACTTTGTGTTAAGCTATGACCAAGAATACCTAAATTGTGTATAGTGAAAAGCCATTCTACCTCATTCAATTGCAATTTTTCTTGTTTTTCAATTTGTACAGTTGATTTGATTTCACCTTGAGTTACTCACATGATTTTTTCTATTACTGTTGATGTTATTGAGGTTCTATTTATGTCTCAACCTGACAAGATTAGGGTTTTCCATCTCATGCATCATATAGGAACTTTTTATAAATCACATTTCATTCATTTTTCCAGTCCATCTATGATGCATTAGTGATTGGATGTTGTTTTGATAGGTGATGTGTAAAATATGGATGCTATTGTGATAGTTTCCCTAATAGAACTATATGTTGTTTGATAGGGTATTGTCTGTGTAGAGGTTTTCTAGAATGAATGCCAAACATTGGTTCTTGAGGTGTTATGGGCCCTCATGGACCAAAAATTGGTGGATCATTGCATTGTTTTACAAGTTATAAAGTGTATAAGATGACAAACATTAATTCTCGGGGTGTATGGGCCCTCAAGGATCAGAATATGGCACATTCAATGCTTATTTCATAGTTATCTAGGTTCTGAAGTATTTTTTGAGGCTTACTATCTGTAAAAACCCAGAATACACACCGTGTAATGTTAAGTACACGCAGTGTGTTCATTAGTTTGGGAAGAAACATTTTTTCTTAAGTACACACTGTGTAAATTATGTACATGTTATGTAGTCTCTAAACCTTGTCATAGGCCATGTGGGGAGATACAGGGGATGGGGAAAATCTAGTGGAAATCATCATGTACCAGCCGAACACGCCATATAGTGTTTACCATGTGTCCGCCCGTGAATCTAACAACACAGACGAGTATACCTTAAGCTATACATTTCATGTCTACCCTAAACGTGTCGTGAATTCTGACCTAGGTACCCGGCTATGTCACGAATGACACGGGTTGGTTTTACCCTTTCACATACATGTCATGTCAGTCTTGAACATGCCGTGTAGTTTGACCCAGGTACCCGGCCACGTCATGAACAACACGGGTCAGTGTTATCCTTTCACAAACATGTCGTTCCCATCCAGAACATGTCATGTAGTGTGAGCCGTGTGTCACGATGTGCCACTAATAACAAGGGCCAGGTGAATCTTGTCTAAATACAGGTTGTGTAGGAATTTTACACGTCGTGTAGTCTTGCCTTAGGAGAGTCGTGTTTCTTGACCGTGTAGAAGGACTCAGGCAGGGAAATGGGACTCAAGTATGCATTGTGTGTTGAGACAATATGTCTTGTGTCTGGGGTGTTACATCACCAGTTTAGGGAGGAGTACATTCCCATGAATATGACTTCCAGGAACACACCATGTAGGAAATGTACATGTTGTGTAGTTATGTTTTGTAAAAATTGAGCGCCTTCTTTCTATTGTTCCCTTCTTACACTCATTATTTTCAGTCCCTGATAATCTTGATCTACGGTGTGTGCTTGAACTTGCAGATTCATTCCACCGACACATCCTCTGGTTGTGCTCTAGTTTCTAGAAGGTGATTAGACACTAGATATGGTCGATTGGGGAATACCTGCAGATCCTCTAGTTGTGCTAGCCTTAGCACCAGCCATTGTACCAGAAAAATGTGATGATGCACAGTTTAGGGTGGGATTTTTGAGGATGATGTAGACCATTCAGGGAGTTCTGCCCCCTGCCTTGTCGATGGCATATTTGACACCAAACTTCCAGCAGTATCATCCTTCCACTTTCTCAGGGTATGGAGGACCCCAGATTGTAGAGTCATGGCTAGAAGCCACACTTTTGATTTTTGAGCATCTGGAGATACCTCCAGAGAATATGCTGAAGATCGATACCAAACTAATCTGGGACACCACCAAGAGGTGGGGGGATGTGAGCTCATATGCGAGACACCAACAAAATATGGCTTGGGATGAGTTTCGGTGCATATTCTATGATTACATCTATCCGTAGACCTTGAGTGTCGATCGAGACCGAGAGTTCACTAGTCTGGAGTAGGGTACTCTTTCTGTAATGTATTATTCCTCTTTCTTTACATAGCCTCAGCATTTCACACCTATTATAGGAGTTGATGAGTTATTCCTTGCACAAATGTTTGTGGATGGTCTGAGGGATGACATCCGATCTCAGGTGATCAACATCAATTTGACTTCGATATCTTCTATCATCAACCAGGCGCTAATCATAGAGTGTAATCTGAGGGATTCTGTAGGTGTGATCCATGGCGGTTCAAAATCTAAAGTTAGTTCTCTGCTAGCTGATAGCAGGGAGCGCCGTAGGGAGGCTACACAAGGAGATCAGATTAGGCGGGATGCATCTTCCGGTAGCCAGGTAGTGTGCTACCAGTGTGGGAGAAGTGGGTATATGAGGCCATGTTTCATGACAGTCCCAGTGGTGTGCCAATCTTTAGGCAATATGTGTCACCTTCAGCACGTTTGTTAGTTCTTCTCACCAGCAGCTGGTGACAGGGGTTCTTCTATGAATCTTCGTTCATGAGAAGAGCCACCAGTTTCTCACCAGTCTGGGAATTGGAGTTCTTCTGGCCGTTCATGCATAGGCGGAGGTCCTGCCTGTGGAAGCAAGTCCCCAGTTTTTCTGGGACATCAGATTAGATCAACTCAGAGTGGTCAGGAAGGGTAACATGGTCGTGATACAGGTCATAAGTTTTCAGTGGAGCAAACCCAGTAGGATCAAGAACCTAGACCTTCTATCGTTAGAGGTATGATATTAGTATCCCTAGTTTTAGATTCTTCTCTGTTCGATACAGGGGCTTCCCATAACTTTATATCTTTTTCTATCGTGGAGAGTCTTGGGCTCTGCGTCTTTTTATCTGTTGATATCTTGATGCTAGACACTCTGCTAAGGACTAGAACAACTATTGTACGTCAGTGTAGAGAGGTCCTTCTACAGGTTGGTGGATGTCACTTTCTCCAGTCTAAGCCCTAGAGATGATAGGCTATGATGAAATTCTTAGGATGGACTGGTAAGTTTTATTCTAGTCAATCGTCTATTATTATCGTTGCAGGGTGAGTTTCATATCACCAGAGGATGGATCGTTTCTTCATAAGGTCGAATGGGATGTTCAGTTGAGAAGAGCGGGTCCGGAGCATCATGGGTTGGGAGGAGTTACAGCCCAAATTTCTATTCTTTATCTGGATGACCTGGCGATTTCACAGTTATAATTTCCTCTAGTGGTGGTCTGTTTCAGAGATGTATTTCTAGAATAATTATCAGGTATTCTTCTAGAGCGCGAGGTAGACTTCTTGTGACAACCGGGTCCCGGTGACAGCACAACCACCCCGCCTTAACATGGCCGTCGGGTCGTGGCCCACCAGGTACCACTAGTTGCCCCGCAGACACGTGGGTCCCACCCCAGGGTCCACCCACATGCCTGAACGGGTCATCTGACTAATGATAGTCCCCAAAGGCCAACACTTGTCCTTTCCAGTGTGCGTTTTCCTCACTCACACACACCCTGGGAAACTTCCCAGAAGGTCACCCATCCTGATCACTACTCCAGGCCAAGCACGCTTAACTGTGGAGTTCTAACTAGGTAGGCTCCCGAAAAGGAAGGTGCACCTTGTTGACATGAGTCATATCATTTAGTCATTTAACCCTTTATCATTTGGGGATGTTACAATCACCCCCCTTTTAGAGCACAACGCCCTCGTTGTGGGCCCTACATCTCAACCCAGGTAGTGCACCGCACTTAAGGCTGGGTTCCTCCTCTGATACCAAATGTGACAACCAGGTCCCGGTGACAGCACAACCACCCCGCCTTAACATGGCCGTCGGGTCCTGGCCCACCAGGTACCACTAGTTGCCCCGCAGACACATGGGTCCCACCCCAGGGTCCACCCACATGCCTAAACGGGTCATCTGACTAATGATAGTCCCCACAGGCCAACACTTGTCCTTTCCAGTGTTCTTTTTCCTCACTCACACACACCCTGGGAAACATCCCAGAAGGTCACCCATCCTGATCACTACTCCAGGACAAGCACGCTTAACTGTGGAGTTCTAACTAGGTAGGCTCCCGAAAAGGAAGGTGCACCTTGTTGACATGAGTCATATCATTTAGTCATTTAAACCTTTATCATTTGGGGATGTTACACTTCTCGATTGAGCTTGTTTCAGGAGTGGCACAGGTGTCCATTCCCCCTTACATGATGGAAACTCCTGATTTGCAGGAGCTCAGGAAACAGTTGGAGGAGTTGCATAAAAAGTGTTTCATCTGACCTAGTAATTCTCCATGGGGTTTTCCTGTCCTGTTTGCAAAGAAGACAGACTGTACCCTCAGGCTTTGTGTGGACTATCAGATGTCGAACCAGTTGATGGTAAAGAACCGATATCCCTTTCCTAGGATTGATTATTTCATTGATCAGCTTCACGGAGCCTGAGTGTTCCCTATGATTGACTTGAAGTCTGGTTATCATTAAATGCATGTTAGACCATCATATATATATATTATATCCTTATAAAGAATGTATGGTCTATATAAGTACATGGTTATGTCATTCCGTCTCACGAACACACCTGAAGATGTCATGGCATGGATGAACCGAGAGTTCCATCCATAATTGGATTCCTTCATTGTGGTTTTTGTTGACGATATCTTGGTGAACTATCACACTTGACACAACCATGATGCCCATCTTGAGATCGTTTCGAGTACACTGAGGGAGCATCAGATATATTATAAGCTCTCTAAGCGCCACATTTGGATGGAATAGATTCACTTCTCGGGTCATGTTATCTCGGAGGCAGTAGTATCAGTATACCTAGAGAAATATAGAGCTTTAGTTTCATGGGATCAACCGTAGAATTTCTTCGAGGTACGGAGTTTTCTAGGGCTGGTTGGATACTACATACGTTTCATACATGACTATTCATTCTTAGCTGAAATGCTGACAGATCTGAAAAAGAAGGGGGTGAATTTCTTATCGTCAGATTCTTGTGAGTCATCATTTTAGGAGCTGAAAAGGTGGTTGACTTCAGCACTGATACATGTCTTTATAGATCTAGGCAAGAGATATAATATTTACTGTGATGCATCGGGTATCAGGCTGGGAGTTTTGCTTATGTAGGGAAATGTAGATGTTCTGTATGGGTCTCAGAAGTTGAGGCCACATGGGAGTAATGACCCAATGCATGATCTATAGTTTGTGGCTATTGTTCATGCCCTACATTGTTGGAGAAATTATCTAATGGTATAGAATTTTTTGTTTTTCACCGACCAAATAATTCACAAGAACATCTTCACTCAGCATGATCTGAATTTGATACAGCATAAGTGGGTTGAGTACCTACAGTCCTTTGACTATGAGCTTGCTTATACGATGGGGAAGGGAATCGCAGTGGCTGATGTGTTGAGTCGGAGGACTCAAGTACAGGTATTTCAGGAGGCCAGTAGTGAGTGGCAGCTTATTGCGATGTTCTCTAAGATGCATCTGGAGGTGCACAACGGTGAAGGGAATATGATTCTTTCTTCTGTAGTTGTTACCTCTAATAATTTGAATCGAGTTTGAATGAGGAAGCTATCAGAATCTTAAGGCCTAGTCCTAAGGGAGAGTGTTTTAGGAGAGGACCCTATTCCTGGATGGACGGTATGAAAGGATGAGATCATGCATTTCTTGGGGCACGTATGGGTGCCATCTGACATACACGAGGAGCTGATGCGGTATAGCAACCCATACTTTATATACATGTTTAATACTTCAAAATTGAAGCATACTTATTAAAACAGATAACAAAAACATGAAAGCACCGTATAGGTATAGTGTCTTTAGAAACTAGGAAACATAAACAGCTGGTTCATAAAGCATCTACACTGTCTCCCATTTATTTCATCATATCTATAGTCCCTTTTTGGTATATCTTAGTTAATACCCTTCTACCTGACCTGGGGAAAGAAAACATACAAAATGGTGATCTCAAATGCTTGGTAAGGGTAAAAAAAATAAATATCAGTTACATAAAATTCATAAGAACATAACATTTTGAAAATTATACCTTGCAAAAGAGATCATAATTTCATAACATGGGATAAATCATGGGAGTGAAATTTAATTCCAATAATCATAACATAAATCATGAAACATTGTGGCATACACACAAAATCATAGAGAATAATTTCTTATTATTCAAGACTCATTTCCAACACTATCTTAGTGGATAAAGTCCATTTCTGAACCGAGTTCACTCCTCGTTTTAGTCCTGTTTCAATGAACCAGTTTAACCTGTCGTTCTAGCCATGTATATCTCATTAGATATAAAATCATTACCCAATTCATTAGACGGAGATATAGGTCCCACCCATCACATAATGATACCATTCTTATGTGTTCCACAAAATCATAAATCACTCATCATTGCATAACCTATGTAATAAAAATGGGATTCTTAAACATCGTGACATCATAAAACAATTCATATAAGATAAAGGAATTAAAAAAAATAATTTCATCACAACATAATCAAATAAATGTAATAATAGGGATATAAACTAAACCCTATATTATCTTAGATGGAAAATAATTTCGAAAAAAACACTTGAACTCCATTCTTGAGGAAAAAATCCTTTCTACTTCAAAATTTTTATTCCTTTCTTAACATGTCCTAAAATTTTAAACTAAAAGAATTTGATTAAAAATAAACATGAAAACATGTAAAGGAAGCTTCTAGAAAATAATGTTCTAAAAACACATTCATGTCGTATAAGTTAAAAAAAATTCTTCTTGTACTTTTTTCGGGAAAGTCAAAAAGTACCTCGTACAAAAAAATGAAAAAAGATTCCTTTCAAACCTTTTACTAAAAACCAAACGAAGTGTAATATTGGATTTAGAAAATTGTAGGTGTATGGAAATAATATTACATATTGAGGAAACATGGATGTGGATGATAAAATACACCCCCATAAATACCAATGTATAAACAATCTCGGATAAAAATGAGATTGTGATATTTTCCCTTACCTTAGGTCCGATTTGCTTCGTATGTGTCTAAACCTCCTGTATAATGATTTAAATAATGTTATTGACTTATTCCAAAATCATAATTTTTGTTATGATATCATATATGGTCATATTCTTAGCTTCTTATTAGTAATATTTCATTACTACTTGTTATTCGGGTGTTTATTACTTTTTGTTCTTATGCGTGTTTTGTCGAATAAATTCTTATTATTCTCTTTAGGTTATAGATACCTCATTTCCATAATGGTATTAGAGTACTATATATCATATTTATTCATTCAATTCATTTATATAATCATTATTCAATGAAGATCATGTAGAACGAATCACATCATATCATGGAGACGGTATTCTGTACGTACGCACGAGCGATGATATCGTTCCCATGATCGTGGAATTGTATTGGAGTGTATGTATAATATTTCAGAATTAATACCACATTACAATAATAAAATATAGTTATTTATTTTCACCATTATACACATCCATGTAAGGTGGTGATGGAAAATAGATTACACCACGGCGTGGAGACGGTATTCCGTACGTACGCACGCGCGGTGATTTTGTTTTTCATAGGATGGATAGATGGTGAAATAGGGTTGTTTCATACTTATAATAACATATCAGTGTATGAGTTATACTGATGTTATTAATTAATAATGAAACAACTAATGAAGAAGAAGTTTAAGAAGAAATAAATTTGAATGAATCAGTAACGGACATTACCTCTTCTTTGAAGCGCCTCTTTGAGACCTCCTCTTAGGGCACTAAAATTGGACTTTGAAGATGACCTGGTCCTCTAGGATGTTTCTAGGGAAGTGGGGAAGTGCAATGGGTAGGGATTGTCCGAGCATGAAGGCTCAAATTGGTGTGATGAGGAGAGGGAGGAGGTGCACATTTATAAGGGAGGAGAGGGGCACCTTTGGGAATATAATAAATATTAGTTTATATTAAATCCAAACCCCACTTAAAAACTTCCAAAATGACTCATATATGATGATTAAATGATATAGGGTTTTAATATCATAAACCAATAAAATTTAGACATGTTATGAATTTATTTTAAACATTACCAACTTGATTTATCCTTATTTATCAATTTAATTTTATTTGCGGTAATAATATTCTAAATTTTATATTATTATAAATAATTGCATATGTGTTGTGAATTTTCCATAATTTGACACTTTAGGACATTTTAGACCATATAAATTTTAATTTATAATTTTTAAATTTTTTTTTGATTTTTAAACAATTTTATAATATGTTATTTTTATAAAATAACAATACTGTCAATTTCGACACTATTCATTTATTTGAATTTTACATAAAATAACTACAGTAGATATGTTTGAACTTAAAGCTTTAATAGATTCATAAAATGATATATTTATCTAGAAAATTATTGGAGCATATTAAATAGTTAATATAATATTTATTTTAATATTTTTAAAACCATTTATTTGTTATTTTAACTAATAAAATAATTTCAACATCACTATTGTGTCATTATTAATGATAATTATTTAGTCCCTAAAAATTCTAAATAAATTCCTATAATGTGGATAATTGTATTAGATTTCTGGATAATATTCATGTTCGATGTTTCATTATTTTTATCACCAAATTAAAATTATTATACTTATAATATTTAAGATAGTGACATGTTGTCACATTCTTTGGTTTTAATAATAATTAAATTATTTTCATGGATAAAAGTCCATTAAATGAATATAATCCGACACTTAGGTGATATGGGTCACCTTTTAGTCAACCAATATTATTTTTCCAGAAGTTAGGGTAATTTTATAATCTTATATTTACCCTTAATTACCCGATTTACCTTTAACTATGGTAAATAAAATTTACCGTAGTTACTATTCATAATGCCCAAAAAAAATTAGCCTATTAACATAACATGGAACCACTGATTCAGAATATGGAATCCATTTTTCAAAATTTAAAACATATAAGTTTCTGTAATTAATTTAAAATAAATCTCGTTGTTAGGAAAACGTGTTTTAGAAGTTAAAACATTGCCAAAGATTGAAATATTTTTACCCATGAATTCAATGTGAAATTAATGCTATTGACATACATCATATTAAATGGTAAAAATATATTATATTTATACTTTAAAACACTTCAATATAATAATTTATCTATATAAATTATCTCAATGAATAAATTTGTTTTTAATTAAAAATTAGCCTATTTTTACTATTCATCAAATATGAAAGTTGTCAGAAAAATATCAAAAATTTATCCAAAATAAATTTCTATACCCTGATTCAATAGAAGAATTTTATTTTGTCAACATAAACTTATAAACATCTCAAAAACTAGATTTAATGTGGTTGCGCCATCAAAAGGCGGTAAAACTGCATTTTTTGAAAAATACTTCTTTTATCCAAAAAACTGATTTTGCTTCCATACCTCATTCTAGAAAATGTATAAGTTGAATTAAAATGTTATGAAATTCAAAATTCAGTTAATACTATTCATAATGGCTAGTTTTAATAATATTTTAACAGCATATCGTTGTTTAGTGAATCTCAGTATTGTATACGACGCAAGCTATCGAGGAAATCCGCGATTGCATGTAAAGCAAGCCAACCCAGTGTTCTGTGTAGTGAAAGATTACTTTGATGATTTGTATAACATAAGAACAAAATATTTCTCATAAAAGTATTGGGTGTTACATTCTACCCCCCTTAAAATGAATTTTTACCTCGAAATTCGTCACTTTGTAACAAACAGAAGAGGATACCTCTCCCTCATCATATCCTCAAGCTCCCATGTGGCTTCTTCTAATTGGTGGTTCCTCCATAAAACTTTCACCAAGCAAGTGGTCTTGTTCCGTAGGACTTTTTCGCTACGATCCAGAATCTCTATCGGTTGTTGTTCATAAGAAAGATCTTATTCCAGAGGTACAACTTCTGAGTTGAGTACATGTGAAGGATCAGGTATGTAGTTTCTCAGGATGTATACATGGAACGCATTGTGAACTTGAGAGTGATTCGGTGGAAGCGCAAATTGGTAAGCTACCTTCCCAATAAGATCCAGAATTATAAAATAACTGATATATCTAGGGATCAACTTTCCCTTCTTTCCAAATCTCATGAACCTCTTCCAGGATGATATTCGTAAGAACACTTTATCACCAGGTTCAAACTCTATGTCTTTTCTTCGGTTGTCGGCATAACTATTCTGTCGACTCTGAGCTGCTCTTATGTGTTGTTGAATAGATCTGACCTTTTCTTCCATTTCATCAACAAGATCAGGTCCTAGTAGCTTTCATTCCCCAACTCCGCCCCAACAATTTGGAGTCCTGCATTTCATTCCATAGAGAGCTTCATAAGGAGCCATCTGAATACTGGAGTGAAAGGCATTATTATAAGAAAATTCTAACAAAGGTAGGTGTTGATCCCAACCACCTTTGAAATATATAGAGAAAGCTCTCAACATATCATCTAGAGTTTGAATTGTCCTCTCAGACTGACCGTCTATCCGAGGATGATAAGCAGTGCTGAAACTAAACTCTATATCCAGAGTATGCTAAAGACTTCTCCGGAACATTGAGGTAAACCTTGGATCCCGATAAAATATAATAGAAAATGGTACTCCATGCAATCTTACCACTTCCTTTACATGTATCCTGGAATGATGATCTAGAGATAAATCCTCTATAATAGCAATGAAGTGTGCAGACTTTGTAAGATGATCAACTATGACCCATATAGCATTATTTCCTTTGGATGTTTTAGGAAGTCCAGTGACAAAGTCCATAGTGATGTTTTCCCATTTCCATTCTGGTATGGGTAATGGTTGTAACATCCCCTTAGACTTCTATCCCTCAGCTTTAACTTGTTGACAAACCAAGCATCGAGAGACATATTCAGCAACATCTCTTCTCATGAAATCCCACCAGAAGTACTCTTTCAGGTCCCTATACATCTTCGTGCTTCCAGGATGAATAGAGAACGAAGAACTATGAGCCTCATCCAGCAGCTCCTTCTTTAATTCGGGGATGGGAAGAACACAAACCCAATTCCTGAACTTTATTATCCCATCAGAATTAAGTTTTATTTCAGGAACATTTCAAACCTTCTTTTGTAACTCAACATCTTCTTTCTATGCCTCTTGAATCATCACATGTATAGATGGTTGAAAATTCATTTGAGAAAGATAAGATTTCTCCCCTTCCATTAAAATTCCAAGATCCATCCTTTTTAAATCCATAAATATTGGATCTTTTGTGATCCTCATCATGGATAAGCTAGCATGGTCTTGTCGACTTAATGTGTCTGCTACCTTGTTTGCTTTCCCAGGGTGGTAATGGATTGAACAATCGTAATCCTTAATCAGCTCCAACCATCTTCGTTGACGAATATTGAACTCCTTTTGTGTGAAAATATACTTTAAACATTTATGATCAGTATAAATATCACACCTTTCACCATAAAGGGATTTCCTCCAAATCTTTAATGCAATGATTACCGCAGGTAACTCCAAATCATGAGTTGGGTAATTTTTCTCATGGATTTTCAACTGTCGTGAGGAATAAGCTATCACCATATCATTTTACATTAGAACAAATCCCAGTCCCTTCTTGGATGCATCACTTTAGATCACAAACCTTTTCTCCACTGCAAGGTAGTGTGAGCACAGGTTCACTGGCTAACCTTCTTTTTAACTCTTTGAAATTTTCTTCACATTACTCCATCCAGACAAACGTAAATCCTTTTCGAGTCAACATGGTGAGTGGGTTAGATAACCTTGACAAATCTTTCACAAAACGCAGGTAATATCCAGCCAAACCAAGAAAATTTCAGATCTCAATTTCTGTTGTTGGTCTCGAACATCTTTCGATAACCTCTGTTTTTGCTGGATCCACATATATCCCCTCTTTTGAGATTATGTGACCCAAAAATGAAACTTTTTGAAGCTAAAATTCACACTTGGTAAATTTTTCATAAAGATTCTCCTTTCTTTTGGTCTTTAATACAGTTATCAAGTGATATTCATTTTCTTCCTTACTCTTTGAATAGACAATAATATCATCTATAAAGACTACCAAAAACTGATCAAGATAGTCTCTAAAGTCTCTATTCATCATATCCATGAAGATAGCAGGGGCATTATTATGACCAAATGGAATAACTATAAATTCATACTGTCCATACCTTGTACGGAAAGCCTTTTTTGGTATATCCTCCCTTTTGACCCTTAATTGATGATAACCTGAATGAGGATCAATCTTGGAAATGTATTGAGCTCTGCGTAGTTGGTCAAATAGGTCATCAATGCGTGGGAGAGGATATTTGTTCTTGATAGTGATCTTGTTATGTTCTGTATAATCAATGCAGAATCTTATTGATCCATCATTCTTCTTAACAAACAGAACAGGTGCTCCCCAAGGTGACACACTAAGGCGTATGAATCCTTTATCAATATTCTCTTGGAGTTGCTTATTCAATTCCTGCAACTCAATTGGGGCCATTCTATAAGGTGTCTTTGAAATAGGCAAAGCACCCTATATGAGTTCTATTGAAAACTCATCTTCACGATTTGGTGGAAGACCTGGAAATTCCTCTGTAAATACATAATCAAATTCCCGTACAATGGGCAAATTATTAATCGTGAGTTTCTCTCCAACCATTTGAGATAAATAACCTTCATTTAGTGGAATCAAGACCCATAAGATGGATGAAATTTCCACTAGAAGGTTATGTTCATCCTTGCATCGATAGATGATCATAGATTGATCTGGAATATGAAATGTGACTTCCCTTCTTTGGCAATTGATATGAGCTGCATATAAAGAAAGCCAATACATTCCATAAATCACATCAAATTACCCTATAGGAAGGATCAGAAGATTTGCAGGAAGCACTCTCCAAAAAACTTCAATCGGAGAAGAATTGTAAACTTTTTATGTGACTGTTGTGCCATTAAGAGTTGTCACAGCCAACTCAACGTCTAATTATTGAGGTAATACGGTGATACCCTTAGAAAATTCTTCAGAAATAAAATGGTGGGTGGATCCAGAATAAAATAACACATTTTCTTCTTTAGAGTGGATGGTAAGTGTACCTATCACCACTTCGTTGTCATACTTCCCATCACTGATAGTAATTGCATGTGACTTTCCTTTGTCTTTGGCCTTAAGAGTTTGTTGACGTCAATCATCATCATCAACCCTTGGATTTGGGTATTTATTGACATAATGACCCATCTCCTTGCACTGGAAACATTGAAGTGTAGTAGGTACATTCTATGTATCACTTGCTTTGTTTGCATCATTAGACATCTTTTTCCCATCATTTCAACATTCAATTGCCCGATGACCTTCTTTTCCACACATATAACATTTGATTGTCCCCTTAAGACAATTTCCTCCATGTTTCATTCTACACTTTGAGCATAAGGGAAAACTCATCCTCTTTTCTGTGTGGTCTTTAGAGTTTCCTTTGAATTCAATTTTCCTCTTTTTATCAAACCCATGTGACTGATGGGTTACACCAATCTCCATCTCATCCTTGAGAGCACAACGAATAATTTCCTCAAAGTTATTGAAGACCCTTATGTCTAATGCCCTTCAAAGACTTGGTTTTAATCCACTAAAGAATCAATCGATCTTACTCTCAGGTTGGATAATAATTCTAGAAGCGTACCTTGAATGTCTTGTAAAATTTGCTTCATAGGTACCAACAGATTCATCATCCTTTTACTTCAGTTCATGAAACACATTATCCATCATTGTTTAAGAATACTAGGGAAATACTTATTGAAAAATAAGTTCTTGAACTCGTCCCATTCCATGGACTCAATTTTATCCCGTTGCCTCATATTCTTAATAAGATTCCACCATTGCTCAGCATCACCTTCCAAACGATACACTGCTAAGATGACTTTATCATGTTCAGAACATTGAAGAACTGAAAATATCTTTTCAGTGGTACTGATCTATTGTTCAGACACTAATGGATCAGAAGACCCGCTGAATGAAGGTGGACGCTTCCTCAGGAAGGATTCAACAGAATGTTGCTCCTTCAATTGCTCATTTAAAAGTCTTGCATGATTCATAGCTTGAGAATGTTGTGTGAGCATGGATACAATATTTTTCATTCCATCTCCCATAACATTTGGTCGCTCAAGGGGACAATCATTGCATTTCCCGTCGCATTATACATTAACACGGTTGCTTCGGGTTCCATCCATTGACTAAAACCAAGATGAATAGGGTGAGCAACACAAATTATAATAGGAAATCCAAATAATCAAGAATAAAATTTCACACTTAAGGTCTTATCATAGGTTGTTCATGGCCATTTCTAAAACACTAAGATTGTGTTCTATGCATAGACATATCCTTAGGTTTCTTACTAAGGCTTTCACATCCTAGTTTCCAAAGGTTGACAATACCTTTCCTCTGATACAAACTATAACAATCCATACTTTACATACATGGTTAATACGTCAAAATTCAAGCATACTTATTATAAAATATAACCAAACCATGAAAAGACCGTATAGGTATAGTGTCTTTAGAAACTGGGAAACATAAACAACTGGTTCATAAAGCATCTACACTGTCACCCATTTATTTTATCATATCTATAGTCCCTTTTGGCATATATTACTTAATACCCTTTTCCTGACCTGGGGAAAGAAAACATACAAAAGGGTGATCTCAAATTCTCAGTAAGGTTAAACAAAAGAAATATCAATTACATCAAATTCATAAGAACATAACATTTTGAAAATCGTACCCTCCAAAAGAGATCTTAATTTCATAACATGGGATAAATTATGGTAGTGAAATGTAATTCCAATAATTATAACGTAAAACTTGATACTTTTTGTAATACACACATAATCATAGAGAATCATTTCTTATTATTCAATACTCATTTCCAAGACTATCTTAGGGGACAAAGTCCATTTCTGAACCGAGTTCACTGCTCGTTTCAGTCTTGTTTCACTGAACCGGTTTAACCTGCCGTTCCAGCCATGTCTATCTCATGAGATATAAAATATTTACCCAATGCATTGGAAGAAGATATAGGTCCCGCCACTCTCATAATTATACCATTCTTATGTTTTCCACAAAATCATAAATCATACATCATTTCATAACCCATATAATAAAAATGCGATTCTTAAACATCGTGACATCACAAAACAATTTATATAAGATAAAGGAATTCATAAAAAATAATTCCATCACAACATAATCAAATCAATGTAATAATAGGGATAGAAACAGAACCCTATATTATCTTAGATGGAAAATAATTTTGAAAAAAACACTTGAACTCCATTCTTGAGGAAAATATCCTTCTACTTCAAAAATATTTTTCCTTTCATAACAAGTCATAAAATTTTAAACTAAATGAAGTTGACTAAAAATAAACGTGAAAACTTGTAAATGAATCTTCTTGGAAATAATGTTATAAAAATCCATTCATGTCGTATAAGTTAAAAAAAACATTCTTCTCGTACTTTTGTCGGTAAAGTCAAAAAGTACCTCATACAAAAAACGACAAAAGATTCCTTTCATATCGTTTACTAAAAACCGACCGAAGGGTAAATTTGGATTTATAAAATTGTAGGTGTATGGAAATAATATTACATATTGAGGAAACATGGATGTGGATGATAAAATACACCCCAGTAAATACCAAAGTATAAACAATCTCAGATTAAAATGAGATTGTGATATTTCCCCTTACCTTAGGTCCGATTTGCTTCGTAAGTGTCCGAACCTCATGTATAATGATTTAAATAATGTTATTGACTTATTCCAGAATCATAATTATTGTTATGATATCATATATGGTCATATTCTTTGCTTCTTATTAGTAATATTTCATTACTACTTGTTATTCAGGTGTTTCTTACTTTTTGTTCTTATGCGTGTTTTGTCAAATAAATTATTATTATTCTCTTTAGGGTATAGATACCTAATTTACAGAATGGTATTAGTGTACTATATATCATATTTATTCACTCAATTAATTTATATAATAATTATGCAATGAAGATCATGTAGAACGAATCGCATCACATTGTGGAGACGGTATTCCTTACGTACGCTCGAGCGATGATATCGTTCCCATGATCGTGGAATTGTATTAGAGTGTATGTATACTATTTCAGAATTAATACCACATTAAAATAATCATATATAGCTATTTATTTGTACCATTATACACATCCATGTAAGGTGGTGATGGAAAATAGATTACACCACAGCGTGGAGACGGTATTTCGTACGTACGCACGCGCGGTGATTTCGTTTTCTGTAGGATGGATAGATGATGAAATAGGGTTGTTTAATACTTATAATAACATATCAGTATATGATTGATACTTATGTTATTAATTCATAAAGAAACAACTAAATAAGAATAAGTGGAAGAAGAAATAAATTTGAAAGAATCGGTAACGGACATTACCTCTTCTTTGAAGCTCCTCTTTGAGACCTCCTCTTAGGGCACTAAAATTGGTCATTGAAGAAGACCATGACCTCTAGGATGTTTCTAGGTAAGTGGGGAAGTGATATGGGCAGGTATTGACCGATATTGAAGGCTCAAATTGGTGTGAGGAGGAGAGGGAGGAGGTTCCCTTTTATAAGGGAGGAGAGGGGCACCATTGGAAATATAAGAAATATTAGATTATATTAAATCCAAACCCCACATAAAAACTTACAAAATGACTCATATCTGAATATTAGATGATATAGGGTTTTAATATCAATCAAACAATAAAATTTAGTCATGTTAGGAATTTTGTTTTAAACATTACCAACTTGAGTTATCCTTATTTATCAATTTAATTTTATTTGTGGTAATAATATTCTAAATTTTAAATTATTAAAAATAATTACATATGTGTTGTTAATTTTCCATAATTTGACAATTTATGAAATTTTAGACAATATAAATTTTAATTTATAAATTTTAAATATTTTTGTGAATTTTAAAAAAATTTATAATATGTTATTTTTATAAAATAACAATATTGTCAATTTTGACACTATTCATTTATTTGAATTTAAATAAAATATATACAGAAGGTATGTCCAAAATAAAATAATTAATAGATTCATAAAATGATATATGTATCTATAAAATTAGTGGAGGACATTAAATAGTTCATATAATATTTATTTTAATATTTTTAAAACCATTTATTTGATATTTTAATTAATAAAATAATTTCAACATCACTATTGTGTCATAATTAATGATACTTATTTAGTCCATAAAAATTCTAAATAAATTCTTATTATGTATATAATTTTATTAGATTTCTGGAGACTATTTATGTTTGAATTTTCATTAAGTGTATCCCCAAGTTAAAATTATTATACTTATAAGATTTAAGAAAGTGACATGTTGTGACATTCTTTGGTTTTTATAATATTTAAATTATTTTCATGGACAAAAGTCCATTAAATGAATCTAATCCGACACATATGTGATATGGGTCTACTTTTAGTCATCCAATAGGATTTTGGTAGGTTTTAGGGTAATTTTATAATCTTATATTTACCCTTAATTACCTGATTTACCTTTAACTATGGTAAATAAAATTTACCATATCAACTATTCATAATGCCCAAAAATAAAAAGTATCCTATTAACATAATTTGGACACAATGATTCCGAATATGGAATCCATTTTTAAAAATTCAAAACATATAAGTTAGAGTAATTAATTTAAAATAAATCCCATTGTTAAGAAAATGAGTTTTAGAAGTTAAAACAATGCCAAAGATTGAAATGTTTTTACCTATGAATTCAATGTGAAATTAATGCAAGTGACATGTATTATATTAAATGGTAAAAATATATTATATTTATACTTTAAAACCATTCAATATTATAATTTCTCCATATAAATTATCCCAATGAAAAATGTTGTTTTTAATTAAAAATTAGCGTATTTTTACTATTCATCAAAATATGAATGTTATCAGAAATATATCAACAATTTATCCAAAGTAAATTTTTATACCCTGATTCAAAATAAGAATTTGATTTTGTCAAATTGAACTTATAAACATTTCAAAAACTAGATTTATTGTGGTTCTACCACCAAAAGGCAGCAAAACTGCATTTTTTGGAAAATATATATTTTATCCAAAAAAACGGATTTTTCATTCATACCTCATTCTAGAAAATGTATAAGTTGAATTAAAATGTTATAAAATTAAAAATTCAATTAATAATATTCATAACGGCTAGTTTTAATAATATTTTAATAGCATATCGTTGTTTAGTGAAACTCGGTATTGCGTACGACGCAAGATATCGAGGAAGGCCGCAGTTACGTATAAAGCAAGCCAAGCTAGTGTTTTGTGTAGTGAACGATTCCTTTGATGATTTATATAACATAAAAACAAAATATTTCTCATTAAATTCTCGGGTGTTACATACGGGATTTTCATTTCTCAATTTCGGAAGTTCATCATGGAGTCACCAAGATGTATCATGATATACACTCTCAGTATGGGTGGCCAGGTATGAAGAGGGACATTGCTCATTTTTTCATGAGTTGTTCCACTTGTAAGAATTTGAAGGCGGAGAATCAGGGACCTACATGGGTTTTTGAATAGATACCCATTCCCGAGTGGAAGTGGTATGACGTCGTGATGGACTTCTTGACCAGTTTTCCGAGGTCGCCTCGAGGGAATGATGCAGTTTGGGTTGTCATTGATAGAATCAAGAAAGTTACTCACTTCTTGCCGAACAGGGAGACCCTCAGTGTTGATGAGATAGGACGGTTGTACATCTTTGAGATTGTACTTCTACGTGGAGTTCCACACTCCATTGTTTCATATTGGGATACATGTTTTATCTCCGAGGTCCGGCAGGGGCTTTAGAAGGATTTTGGTACATATGTACTTTTGAGTACGGCTTACCACCCCCAAATAGATGGCCAATCTGAGCGTACTATTTGGGTGCTTGAGGACATTCTCCGAACATGTATTCTGGATTTTTTTGGTTCTTGGGAGATGCATATACCTCTTTTGGAGTTTTCCTACAACAATAGTTTTCAAACAACTATTCACATGGAACCTTATGAGGGTTTGTATGGTAGGCCATACCGATCACCCTTAAGTTGGCTAGAGGTAGGAGAGGCATCTTTGAAGGGAACTCATCTTGTTCATGAGACCACAAAGCTGTTTGATTTGATTCAAAAAAGGATGGCTACTGCACATTCTCGATAAAAGTCTTATGCTGATCAGCGGAGACGACCTCTAGAGTTCGAGGTCGAGGATCAGGTTTTCATGAATGTCACCCTGAGTTTGGGGCATGAGAGGATTTT
This sequence comes from Viscum album, assembly GCA_963277665.1. Lineage (NCBI taxonomy): Eukaryota > Viridiplantae > Streptophyta > Magnoliopsida > Santalales > Viscaceae > Viscum > Viscum album. The sequence goes on from OY728165.1 coordinate 119,319,247, forward strand.
GAGACAGGTTAAGATTTTTCCGAGGTACATCGGGCCGTTTTTGGTGTTGGAGATAGTTTGTCCAGTTGCCTATCAGTTGTAGTTACCTCAAAGTTACAAGGGTATGCATGACATATTCCACGTTTCTTAGAATTGACACTACTTTTCTTATATGTCTTGTGTATTTCAACCCGAGGAGGTTGACCTCAAAGTGGATTTTTCGTTTGAAGATCATCCTATCTGGATTGTGGATCACAGTAAAAAGGTTCTCCGTGGTCGTTCTGTTACTCTGGTACGAGTGCTATAGCAGCACAGGCAGGAGCAGGATGAGACTAGGGAGAGGGAGGAAGATGTACGAGCACAGTGGCATGAACTATTCAAGGTTTCTTCTTCAACACCGCACCAGGGGAAGTCAGGGAAATTTTTCTTTAAGGGGGGAAGTTTGTAAGAACCTAGATCTTCTTTTCAGGTATGTTTTTCATTTTCCTATCATTTTTGTGGCAAAAAGAAAACTATATAAATTTTCTATGTACACGCCATGTACATTATTAGTACACGTCGTGTACTTCCTTGTCACAGGAGGCCATGTGGGAGTGACATGGAGTCCGACTAATGGAGAGTAAGAAAACAGTAATTACACATCGTGAAATCCAAAAGTACACAGTGTGTATTTTTTTCATTCATTAAACACACTAGGGTCACGCCTAATCACCAGAATCGACTTCTTGTAGGTCTCATTCGTCTGAGAGAGCCCGTAAAACCATGGATCTTTGACAAACCCTAGAGCCTCTATCCTTCCTCTGAATCAAACACTGTTGGTTGTGTTGTAATCACATTAGTGGGTTTTCTCTTTTGCTGGAGCCTCATTTCATGTTTCTTCTTCTTTTCCAATGTATTGTCGGTTGAACGTTTTATATGATTTCTTAGATCTACCGTATTCTAAGGAGGTTAAATCATTGAGGATCACATATAGCAATCTCCTAATCTAGAGGTAGGTTCATTGTTCCTTTCCGTTTGAAGTCTTTTTTGTATTATGTGGAAATTCCACCAATACCCTTGAATAGGGTATTCTGTGTTTATCGTTTACCCCTATTGTTTGCCTGCCATTCATGTATGCTTGTGTAGAGGTTTTTTGGATATGAATAGGGTTAATTTAAATGCTTGGGATGTTTTTCCCATGCATGTTCGGTTTACAACTGTTTGTTAGAGTTTAGTATGTTTAGCTTCCTGGCCATTTTTCCATGCCTATTGCTGTAGGGTGGAGAGTTTGTATTATGACATTCTTGTTATGTTTTATACTATTTTAGACAAGTAGTTACTTAGGTTTTCTATTGACACATTATACTACTGTGCTCATTGACCTACACAGGGCCCTGAGAACCTGGTGTAGTAGAGTATACGGGGAAATGACTGAGTGAGCTTCCATATAGAGTCTTTGAGCACTTAGGCTATAAGGGTGATTGACCGAGTGAGCATCCTCAGAGAGCCTAGAACCACTTGGGGCTATAAGGGGAATTGACCGACTGAGCTTCCTCATATAGTACATGATTGATTTATACTATAAATGGATTTACTGCGTGAGATTCCTCAGCGAGCCTTTGTTTGAATTGTACGACTAGGATATAAGGGGAATTGACCAAGTCAGCTTCCTTAAAGATTTATAGACCTTGGGGCTATAAGGGGAATTGACATGTGATCTTACCCAGAGAGAGCCTGACTACCTTAGACTATATGGGGAATGAATGTGTGAGATTCCTCAGAGAGTTTTTCTTTACCTTAAACTATACGGGGAATGGACTGTGTGAGCTCTCTCAGAGAGTCATGCTTTACCTTTGACTATAAGGGGATTGACTGTGATAGCTTCCTCAGATAGTCTTATTATATTCTTATGACTAAACCAGAAGTGTTAGGCTGAGTGTACTACCTAGAGGGTTGTTTATACATCATATGTAGGACCATAAGGGATGGAAGTGAGTACTTCCTTGAGTGTTACCTATTTGAGGTTCATCTGTTTGTTTCACTGTTTCTTGATATTGAACTGTAGATTCTTTACTGTTGATCACTTTCTTGTTTACTGTTTTCTGTACATTTACCTTCCATATATTCACTGACTGTTCGAAAAAGATCTACCGGAGGTTGCATACTGGGATTTGGTCTCACACCCTGTTTGGTCCATGATTTTGGGCCCAATAATATTATATTGTTCCATGTATAGATAAGGTAAAGTTCTCTTCTACATCAGGTACTTGATTGTTATAGGGATGGAGATAATGGGACGAAGCAATGGCTTGCGATGCTGAGGAGTTTATTTGAATTAATTTTCACTTTGGTTTAGCACTATTTTATTCTAGAATTGTGACTTGTTTGGCTGTTTTCCTAGACATATGTATCATTTATCATTTTATATATGTTCTCCAATTTGTACTCTATATTTTATACTGTTAATGTTGTATGTCATTATTACTGCTTCCACACATGTATGTATTTTTTTATTTTCACTTTGTACTCTTCCAATGAGGGCATAGGTTCCCCCACTATCACACGCAAGTCCCTCACTACTAGTCAGCATCCTCTGGCATTCGCATAAATGTGCTTGAGTCCATGTGAGCAACCGGGTATGGAGCGCCTCTGGCTGGCTTCCAGAACTGGGACGTTACATCTTCAGTGAACTAATGGAGAGTAAATTATTTCATGTTGTATGAGGTAAATGAAAATTCCTTCTTCATAGTTATTTGTTAGCAAATTAAAATGTTTTTAAAGATAGAAGAATATTTTTTTTTTGAAAACATTAATAAGCGAAAAAAGGATAAAATTCATTTACCAAATAATTTTAAAAAAAATATGAATACAGTTTAATATATATTATGTTTTAAAAGAAAAAAGGTTCTCTAACAAAAGAGAGAAACAATGTTGGGTTTTTTTAAAATATTTTCTAAAATATTTTGAATTACAAAGAGTGAAAAATAGGACTAATACCTGAAAATGGTATTGGATAAATAGAGGATATAAAATTAATGTTATTATTAAATAATGGTCACATAATTTCCTCAAGTGGAAATATCATTGAAATATCCTTAAAGTGATTATGGAGGAAAATAAACTTCAAGCATTCTAATGTTTCCAATACCACATTGAATCATTTTAAACAATAATACTCATGATGTAATTACATTAATAAAAAGTATAAAATTACATTAATATTAAATGATTTATTATATATTATAAAAATAGGGGTATTATATACACCACAGCCGAGATGTAAGTGGTGAACATGACATTTTTCCCATGAATGTAAAACAGTGAGACAATAATCCCTTACCTTCGGTTTCCATTCATTTTAACATCCATTAACTTAATGTATAATAAGATTATGTAAATTTTATACATTATTGAACCATTTTAAATTTTTCACATTACATTTATTTATAATTTTAGTATGATGTATAAAACTACATAAACAATTATTTTTATATAGGGGGTTTTGACCAAATTCATTGTATGTGTCAAAAATAACATTAGTAGGTAAACTATGGAAAAATGGGTCATTATATGACATCTAAATAATATTAATCACTAAATAATTATCATATTTAAATATAAAATCTCATTTTATAGTCAATCATTAAATATGGTTATGAAAAACGATCCAATATTACTCTTATGGAGATGGTGGGCCATATTTACGCATTATTAATGTTCCCATTCTTCAAGGATCATTATGTATAGAAGTTATGTAATGTTATATCATTAAAAAATGAAAATTATATAATAAATAGCATGTTATTTATTCATATATACATATATATAGAATTTCTATGACAGAAAATTAATTTCATTATGTCAAGGAAATGTTAATCCACATGGCTATAAACGATGTTATCACTTTTTGTCTGAAAGGCTAATAAAGATATTAATATATATATATATATTATTGGGAACGATTAATTTTCCATGAATATAATATATATATATATATATATATATTTCTCATTTGATCAATTAAAAACATCATTTATATTTTCCATGTATAATGTGAATGAATCACATCCCTCCTAGGGGTTGGTAGTCCACATTACCTCGAAAGATGTTATCATATTAACATAAAAAAAGATTATTAACATAAAAAGGAGAGTATTAAGGGGAATTAATATTCAACATGTTATCCCATGTGAATCACAAAACATTCAGGCATGATTTTACTAGTTTATTTTGGAATCTTATTCTTTCTCCCAAATATATATTTTAAAACTACATTGATGCATATTTTATTACAAAACTCAAGTCACATATTACTGACTCAAATTAAAAGAAACTTTTATTCCTAATGTCAAAATAAATCTTATCCATTTTTTGTATGATACACATTCATGAAAAGGAATACAATTATTTGGAATCAACACTCTCAACCAAAGTGTGTCAGGAGACATAGTTATCCAACCCTCAAATTTTTAGAGAATGCAGAATCCTCTAAGAATGTAAGAAGTACCACATAATGTGCACCTACCCAATGATACTTTACTATATATATATCTTAAATACATTATAAACATGGCATCTAATAAGTATAAATAATAATTAAATACATAATTCATGTTCATGACTCAAAACAAGGAAATTTAATGGTTGAATATAAATAAATCAATTATTATACATACCCTATAACTCCTTATGTTCAAGTATCAAAATCTGTGAAACTAGTTTGACCATATCGAATCAAAAGATATATAAAAATTCATTAAATAGAAATTATTTATTTGAAAAATATTATTAACTAATTAAAAATAAATGATAAATTCACTTATTTAAAAATGAAATTGGAAATTTTGAATAATTGACAAATAATTTTGAAGATATATAGTTTATAATTTATCCATTAATTTTTAAAAATTTATAATTTTAGATATAACATCATTATATTATTTTTTGATTATTAACACATTCTAATTATTTATTTTATGACATTTAATTTTACAATATGATTTTATATGGAATTTTAACATTTTATATTTTAATTCTATTATATAAAAATCTTACATAATACAAATACTACCAATTTATTATTATTTAAAACATGATAAAAAAGGTTGTGAACACTTATTTTTGTTGTTGTTCAAATTATTTTTTAAATAAAAACATAATTTAAAAACAAAAAATAATCTCACTATTAAAAATTCATAGCTAGAATATAAAAATATTCATATTTTGGATTGTTTATAATTTATAAACATTATACATATTACTTTATAATATCTGTATATACCTTTTTTATCTAAATTATAATTAATTCCATATACCATCCTAATCATATTTAAATATTAATATTAAATATTATATAATATATAAAATGATTCTAGTATATTTAAATAATTAAGCATGACCATTTTATTTTAATTTTCTTCTAAATAAATATATAAATAAATTAATATCATATTATGCATATTTTCAAAATTTTGAAAAAAATTAAACTATAAAATTCAAATCAAAATTAGAATTTATGATTTTTTCCACATTCAATATTGTTTTTAACACTATAAAGAATGATTTAATAGGATTAAATTGAATAAAGGATAAATAATATTAACATCATGTAGTCTATTTATTTTATGACTTGTGAATCATCAACTAAATGTGACATTTGATATTAACTCAACACGTAAATATGAATAGTTATATGGGTTGAGGTGCCATGTAAAATTAAAAAAGTGGAGAGGGTTCTACATAGTATTTACCATGAACCAATGTAGGGTTAAACTAAGAACTCTATTAGGAATAAATCACATGGAATAAGATTATGGGAGAATAAAAATACATCATGGTGCATACATAATGAGTGTGTGTAATGTTATGGGACATGTGTGATATTTATCCTCACACATTGTAAAAATAATTTCATAGACATTGGATATTATGATTAGGACTATGTGATTTATATATAACATGTAAAACCTATGTAAAATGAATCACAATGAAATATATTAATATTCTATAACTAGAGAAGCATGCATGATATTAATCTATTATGGTGACATATGATTAAAAATGAACTGGGAGATCTGGACACAATAAATCAAGTAATATTCAATCAATGTTCTAAGAACCAATTTAGTAATAAATACCAAATATTACATGATATCACATATAACATAATATAACTATTATACTATTTTTCAGTAGGAAACATGAACTCTTTTTTTTCAAAAATATCAACATTCGGATCACATGATAAGGATTGGATACCACTGATGGATTTTATGATTTTTTATGATAAAAAATTAACAATGAATAGGATTAAGACACCCAAAATTATATTAAACATGTGTAAAAAACCTAAAATGATAATACTTTATAATGAATCACATTTATTTTTCTCAATTTTATGGTTGAATGTTACTATAGACATCATCATCATTACGACTAAAGATCTCTAACATGATTTCAAATGAACTCTTGTCTACTAGGTGTATCTATGGGTCAAAAGAATCACCCAATATTTGTGTAGTATCATCCTTCAGTCTCATGGAATGATATTACCACCCAAGGTAAATAGAAATAAATTTAGAACAATAGGGTGAATCAAGAAGGTATTGAATAATAACCAACATAAAGGATCTTCCTATATGATCTTGGTATTTCATATAATAGTGAACTTATTAACCAGTATGTTTTGAGTTAGGATTGTGGCTATAAAATACATGTAAACCTTGGAAATTTAATTTTAAGAAAATCATTTCATAAATTAAACACTGAGTTTTTTATGATAGATTATATGGGGATTTATCAAATGATATGTTTTAACATTCCACATCACATAAAAATATATTTTATTTCTTAATGATACCCAATTGATAAGGAATAAAATATATATAGTTTTTCATTTAATGAAATTTTAAGAGTTGTACCATAATATACTATAATATATTCCCCACGTATAATACATATTTTATGGTCTAGAGAATATCCCTAGAAAATAATACCTCCATAATTATCTTAGCTTGGAATTGATTGATTTGAATCCTATCAAGCCAGTATAGCTACATGGTATGAAATTTTACATAATCTATCATACAATTAAGACACCACCAAGAAATTACAATATACTGATGATGGTAGAGTCCACATATCCTGATCAAAGTCATCAGATAAAATGATATGGTAATAAAGATTAATCGAACTATCATGGTTATGGTTTGTAAGTGTACTACGGACATTTGGACAATGTGCCTAGATTAAATGATCTGGTAATAGGGATGATTATACTATTATTAATAAGAGTAACTTCGCAAGAAGAAATTATTTTTTCAATATATAATCATCTATTTTTCTTACGAAAATTGGGGAGTTTTTTAAATGTTTAAATACAATGTATTTTTCATTAATATATTCTACGGGTGCAACGGTTATAAATTTAAATGATACTAATATATTTTTTATCATTTATGAAACCTCATGATCTAGTATTGTGTTCTAATTTAGATATTGATATGAGTTATAAATTGTAATATATATTATCATGTCATTGTGCATCCCATTCATACATAGAGGGAAATTAATAAGAAAGTAATATTGTGTATTTTGTGAATATGTAGTATCTGATCATTCAAATATCTCAGGAGGAAATTATCCATGTTCCAAATATGGATGTTAAATTAGAATTTAATAGATTTTAAATTTTAATTAATAATAGTGAGATATTATCTTATTTATAAAAATAAGTATCAACAATATTATAGATTTATAGAGTTTACATAAATAGATATATGGGAAAATATTCATGACTATATAATCATAAAAAGAGAGTTAGAGTAAAAAAATAAATTCATTGAAACTATTATTTCATATAAAAATCAATCATGAAATAAAAGTTATAGATCATTATATTGTATTTATAATAATAACACCTACTTGTATTAGGGGAAAAGGATAAATAGTATGGGTATTCTTATAATACAAATGTATTATAGACGGTGGTCGACTAAGGTCTGCCAATGAAGAATAAAAGTAATGAAAATTCTAGTCTGTTCCACGCCAATATTAATGAGAAATAGAATCCCAAATCAATAGATCATGGACAGATCGATTTACCAACAATGCAGTGAAGTAAATCCTACTATAATGATAGAGATTAATTAAACAATATATATAGAGACATAAGATTTTCAAACATTGATATTATATTTTTTAGATAAATATTAATTACATTAAACAATCATGATCATAATGATCGTAATGGTATTGTGCATTTCGAAACATGGAATCATAAATAATTGTATGATAGGTAAGATAAATCATATCCCACTATGTTTATAAAAACAAAAAAACGTTTTAGACATATTAAGAAAAATAAATTTCAACATATATTTGTAAATGGAAACACAAGAATGAGTGAACCAAAATGATCAATAAGTGTAAAAAATAGAGATACATAAGCATAATAAGAATATAATGTTATGAGAACATAATAATAATATTTTAAAACCATACACTTTATATAAAATATTATAATCATGAGTCATAGGATAAATATTTAAAGTTTATAATATATGAATCCTAAGGGTATCATGGAAATTGATCCCTGAGAGCATAACATTGGCATTCAACACATATTAGTATCATACACATAAAATAGAAAATTATTTCCATTATATTCATGGTTCAATAACTAGGATATAAAACATAAATGGTGTCACTCCAAAAATCATCAAAGTAGTAATGGTTCTCTCCCATGACCATCATAGACAAATTCTATTATTGAACTATGTTTACTATCCATTCATTTATATTATATCTTATTAGATATAAATCATTACCCAATACACTTGTGGGAGATATAGGTTTCACAAAAAAATATAATGAAAATCATACTTTTTCCACAAGATCATAAAACATTATCATACAATATCCAATGAAATGTAATGGGTTTAAATAATATTTCATCTTATCCTAACCTCAGTAAAATAAACAATTTTCTTTTTCATTTAACCATTTCATCATAATACAACCCATGGAAAAATAATAGAGTGTCATGAGAATGTAATTAGTAACAAACATGTGAAATGGAAATAAGTTCCAAAGACCAATTCTCATCATTAACCATTCGACTATTGAATAAAAATTGTATCCTTGGTTTATATAAAAATTAAATTCTTAGTTAATTCAATGTATTTCATCAAATATATGATATGACATTGAATAATAAATCACATGGAATGATTCATTAGGAAGATAAATCTTCTTTTAAAATAAATTTTTATAAATAAAAAATATTTATTTTTTTATAAATACATTTCTCTGAAAATAAACATCAAAACATATAAATTAACAATGAATGGAATCAGTGGTAGGAAATTCTACAGTTTTCATAATAATGACAATGAATATTCTGTTCAATTTTTCAATAAAAACTAAACATGATGTTTTTTGAAATTTAAATAAATATTCTCTTCAAAAAATTTAATAAAGTCAAACATAAGTTAAAATTTATATAATAAATAAATATAAAAAACTTAGAAACGATTTTTAAAATTGTTTTAGAAACATGGTTTTAGAATAAAACATGTTTTTGAAAAAATACTGAAATAAATATGATTTTTTATAAAAACATTTTTTTATGATATTGATTACATAAAGTGATTAAATGGATGAGAAAACAAGTATTATCATGAGATGACCAAATGAGTATAGATTTTATGAGCATATTGAGAGATGGAAAATAATAATTCATTATGAAAATCATAATCATAACTAATCCCGATAACTATGAGATTGTAGAATAAAATATTTACCCCATTGGTAACACTGAATTGTAGGACCCATGATTGAATAAAATTAAATGAAAAATAAAATTTCATGAGAAGAAAAAAAATTAATGATATTACATGTCCAGTTTTATTAATATAAACCTTATATGGTAATATATTTTCATAATATAACATGTCTCAAGGAATGAAAATTTAGGCAAAAATACATTGCCACTTTGGTAAATTTTTAACTATAAACTTCATGAAATTGAGATCGTTAATTATATATGTAAATAAAGCTAATTTTTAGGAGAGTAATAACTAAATTAATTCATGGCTAGTGTATAAAAAAATTATATTATTTACTTATTATTATTTATTAATTGTTTATTAACTATTCCATGTTAAAATCATGTTTTAGGAAATAACTGTATTGTTTTTTATATATGTTTTTATTTGTTATTTAAGGTAGGATTACTTGAATCATAGAAACATAATAAAAAAATTTATAAAATGATTTAAATATAATTAATTTCTAGTATATATTTATTTATAGTAATCTATAAAATTTAGTGATATAAAATGAAATACACTATTCAGAGAGATAGTAGGTCATACGATAGCATGAACACTCTTTCCATTTTGTTTATAGAATAAAAAAGGAATAGTTATTAATATATTAATAGTATGGAATCGTTATGACCTCTTATATATCAATTATATTCATTAAATTTATCAAAACTACCTTATATGAAAATTTTAATAGAAAATCAATCACATCACCTCATGAGGCGGTACTCCATCGTACACATGAATGATGTTATCATATCCCCCACTAAATGGAATGTATGAAGGTATCATTAATATAATAATTTAAATATTTTTTTAATATCATAATTATAATATAAATTTACTAAAAACATAACTATATCAATTTTCTAATGAATGTGTTGGAAATCTAACTACATTAGTTCGTGAGGCGGTAGTCAACCGTACACATGATCGATGGTTTCATTTTTCATTTGCTGGAAGTAGAGATGTTTATAAGTTATTACATTAATCTAAAAACATCTAATTATATAGTATATAATGATTTAATTGTATTATAAATTTTCATACATAATTTATGTTATAAATGGAATAATGAAAAATAATGAGCCAAATGAGGAAAATTATGTTTGCTTAGTGGCACCACCTTTGGATCTCTTATTCAGGAGCCCTGTATTGGTGTTCTAGGAGAAGTAGTGGATCTAGAACATGAATACATATGTGAGGGAGTAATTTTAAAAGTATTTTTATAGACTATAGGTCTTTACATCTGTGAATAATTGATGTTTGTTGGTTTCCTTTAATAATTTGGGGAAAGGAACCCACATGGGAACTAATTTGAAATTTCCCAAAAACAATCCAAAATTATAATATAATGCCCAAGAAAAAACAATCAAAATTAAAAGAAATATTAGAATTATGAAATGATAATATTGAAATATTTCTATCCAATGGTAATTGTAAATGTTTTATTTTCATTTTAACCTTCAATTTTTTAGTTTACACCCACGGTTTAATCAATTTTTTTCATAACCATGAAAATAAATTTTAATTATTTTCACTATTAATTATGGTCAAAACTCTGGATGATGTTATTAGAAAATAAAAATAATCCTCTTTCAAAAATTTTAATCAATTATTATAAATTACATTAATTTTATTGGGATATTTTAATTTCAACTGGACACTGCAAACATAATAAGAAATATGTTTTTAGAATGAATAGTATTAATATTTTACAAAAATTTATATCAAAATAATATATTAAAAATATTCAACCATACTATGTTAGAATGATATATATATAATTGAATTAATATTACTTTTATAACCATAATAAAAACATTATTAAATTTTAAAAAACATTAAAATAAATGACAGTTCTTAATAAAAACAAATATTTTTCATTATTCATCGAAAAATTAATCTTTTAATAAAAACCTCAAAAATACACCCAATGCCAATTTTAACATTATGATTTAAAAAATAAATTTTAATTTATCAGTTCCCAATATCATTCTTTATCCAACATCATACCAAAATGTTGGATCTCTACACATTTTTTCATAGATATCATCATAAGGAACCATCTAAATTCTCAAGTGAAAGCTATTGTTTTGAGAACTCAACTAGAAGAAGGGGTTCATACTAAACCCCTTAAAATTCCTATAAGAAAATATCATCATATCCTCATGTTTTTTAATTGTTTTCTATAATTTAATTTCTTTTTATGGATGATATGTTGTGATAAAAATTAGCTTCATATCTAGATAATTTTAATGAATTCACTAGAACACTAAGATAACACACATATCCTAATCAGACACAATGGATTGTGGTCATCCATGCAACCTTAACACATCTGTAAGGTATATTCTGGTAATATGATATAGTGTTCATTCTTCTCGGATAGTGATTAAGTGTGATAAATATATAATGTGATAAACTAAAACCCATATAGAATAATTCCCTTAAATTTTATTTGTAGACTATGATGAAAAAAGCGAGGGTGATTTTTTCCCATTCCCATTCTGGTATTGGTAATGGTTGTAAATCCTCTTAGAAATTTTTCTCTTGACCTTAAATTTCATACATTCCGAGAAATATGATAAAATTTTTATGATATATCCAGTTATTCAATCCCAACAGAAATACTCTTATAAAATCTCAAGATATATTTGTACTTCCAAGATGAAATAATATTGATGAAATATGTACTTCCCTTAATAAATCCTTCAAATCTGGTATTGATATAACACAAAAATGGATCATGATCATCATCATTCCATTCTGATCATGTTTAAACATAATAACATTAATATCCATCTGTTTAAGTTTGGTATCATTTTTATATGCCTCTTTAATCCTCACTAAGATATACGTTTGAACATTAAATTGAGTAAGATAAGATACATCCCTTAAGGGATTTAAAGATCAATAAATTAAAAATCTAGAAATATTAGATATTTTTGAATCCTCATCTGGTATAAGATAACATGATCCTTTCAACTGAAGGAATCAAACACCGTGTTAGCTTTACAATGATTGTAATGTTTTGAGGATTCATCATATTTAATCAACTATTACCATATTATTTGGAATATATATAACTATTTATATGTGAATATATAATATAAACATTTATTATAGGTATATATATCACATTTTTTCCTACAAATAGAATTCCACAATATCATTAATTCAAAAATGACAGCAGTATACTCTAAATCGTGAGGAGAAAATGTTTCCCACAAATGTTCTATTGTCATGATGTATAAGTTATAACCATGTAATTTTTTATAACAACTCATCCAAATACTATATTATTTGATACATTTTAGATTATAATATGTAATGACCCAAATAGCTATACATAAAATTTCCCTTTTAACTTAATTAAATGTTTTATTATGTAATATCATTATATAAAAGGCATGAAATTATTTAGTTTAATTATATTATGTCAAATTTCAAATAATATTAATCATCATCACAATTGATTATATTTCAAATTAATAGTGATCAAATTATTTGTATAAATATAGGATTTTTACAAATTTAATTGACATATATAAGGGAGGTGATGGCCTCAACCAGTAAGATTGCACATTATGAATCCCATTTATCAGAGCTTCTATGGTATATTGCATTATTATTATTTTTCATTGACTAAGACCAATATGATATCCAAAAACATATTCATGATATAAGGTGTCTATGGTATAAGTTCAAGCTCCTCGAGATCGCTACCCAACCCATATTTGAATGACCACCCCATTAATGTCTCACTATCACACACCTTACTCTAAGGAAATTTTCTACTGTATTAAATCGATATATATCAATAAAATGTTTATATGACTATGTAGATTATTTTTTAATGGATATTATTCCAACCTATTATTTTTACATTATAAATTATCGTTATTTTGATATAAAAAAACACAAATAGTACTTTGGGTTATTATTCAAATTCAATTATAAAATTTGTTTTGAGAAATTAATTGATTTTTTTAATAAACAATATTTTAATGAAATATTATTATTAAAATAATTTTTATTAAATATAATGGATCATATAATTTTTATGAATTCAAATTTAATATTTTATATGGCGTTGAAAAATGTTATTTTATAAAAAACCCATTATTTTTTAATAAATATTAATTCTATTATAAAATTTAAAATTAAAATAATTAACAAATTATTTTGAGGAAAATTATTAATATTTCTTGATTCATAATTTTTAAATTATATAGTGGTGAAATTTATATAATTTTCTTAGAGTCATAATTTTTTGTTTTAAAATTAATTACACTATAAATATATTTTGTGAATTATGAAATTATAATGATCCAAAAGTGATATAATAAATACAATAAAGGAGTCTATGACCAAATAATTGTTTTCAATATAAATTAATTTGATATTATGTTTATTTTATAAATTTATTAAGCCATTATGAATCCTATAATACAATTAATATATTTTATTGTTTTAAAGTCATTTCTATCAGAGTATCACTCATGTAGACATAACCAATAGTGTAATTTTTTTATGTTATAACGTTCTACATATAAAATAATAAAAACATGTCCCATTCAACTCAAAACCTGGGAAAAACCATGGTACAATCTGTGTTTTTTTTGTTATTTCATTATATTGATTCAAAAACATATTTTTTAAAAATAATTATGAAATCCCCACTCATTTAAAATATAATCCAACACATGTATTATATAAACCCACCCAAGCTACAATTTATCCTCACTAAAAAAATGGAGAACATCATTAATCTTCCCTCTACAATTTGGAGTCCTGCTATGTTTCCCTCGATCTCTCAAGAAGCTTCACCCATGCATTTTGAGTCACATGCTCATGTAAAGGATATTTTCCATTTTCCACATTATTCAAATATCATTTTAACCTTATATATTTTATCTTCATTTGTTTAAAATTTTATATGTTATTATACATACACATTACATTAAAATTTATATCAAAATGATAAGAGACGCCTTATTCTCTCATTAACCCATTTTATTAATTTTTAAGTGATGTTGTTATTATGTCAAAATTTTAACATGATTTTCCATGTAGAAAATTTTTTTTATGGAATATAATACCCATTTATTATCAAGGTTATTCGACTTCAAAAACACACTATTCTTATAATTGCAATATATATGTATGTATTCTTCACTCCTTTATTAGGGAATAAATTATTATGATGAAGAGATCCATGTTTTATGATCTATGTGACACAAATAAGAATGATAATGAAATGAAATTGATATGTGTGCATGGAATTATATAGTTTTAGAATGCATTGGATAATGTTTTGTCTCATGAGATGTCATATTACGATAAAGGGGCAACCTGATTCATTTTTGAGTCTTTTTTCATCATTATGACTTGGAATCTATCCTTGATCTATGTTTATGTTTAATTGTTTTATGTTGTTGTCACATTTCCCATGTTCTAATTATCATTTTTTATGAAGCCTTATTATTCATGTTTATGATTCTTACACATTTTGTTACTGATTGATATTATTATTTTCAAACACATATTACCTTATTCCCTATTTATTCAATTATGTGGATTTATATCTCACCACATTCTTATGTATGTCCCCATGGTTTCTCATCTAGTTTTGAATGCTTTGAAATTTTAGAAGCATGTTGAAAAATCATTCAATAATGTTATTATATCCCTTGTTTAATATGGTATGATATATACCATACTACAAAATCCACTTGACTTATAAATCTTCTAGGTTAATTTATTTTTTCATTCAAGTAATAAATAAATATTTAATGTGTAATAAAAGTGTAGGGTTTTTATAGTTGTAATCGAAGTTAATGCTTTATAATTTTATGGATTCAAATTAGACAAATATTTAAAAAGTCTAAGAGAAAAGTCATAATATAAAAAACACCACCAAATATTAAAAAATGTATACTAATATTAATATAATAAAAATAAATCTATTTCTAGGTAATACAAGGTTATGAGTTTTTTTTATAAATGTAATCATGGATAACAACTCTGACGAGGTTCATCGGGCCTGAATTAGTGTAACTCAGTACGTGATAATAGACATTACTGTGCACCTGGTTTGTCACCCCCTAGGGATTTTATTTGGTAAAATCATAATCTCATTAAGAAAAATTATTATGGGAATAATAAATACACATAATAATATATGTTTGGAAATAGATAATGGATAACATAGATTGAGGACTAAAAATTTAAAAGTTCATATATAATTTTAATGTATATGTTATACCATTACTGTAATTTGATTCCCATTTATGTGTTTAAATGATTAAAATACCCATACCTAAATTTCCTTTTAATCTATTCAATGTATAGAAATATGAGGAATAATTTAAACAGTCAATGCGATGAGAAATGAAAGGACTTCCCAAACGAGGTTCCTTGCCTCATTGTAGTAGGAATCACAATCTTTATGAAAATAATATCTTAGATGACATAGATTTTGAATAGAAACCTAGATCTAGTGGAGTGACTATGTCCCTCTAAGAGATAAAAGGCTACGATTGAGTCCCTAATGTGACAAAGGCCCCCAACATTCAATGGATCATCTGATCCCTTAAACATTGAATAAAGGATCAACTACTTTAAAAAGGTCTCCTCCATCCTTATATGTTTCTAACAAGATAAATGTATATTGTTTGTTTATCATATATAGGGATAAGTTGATCTATAGTGGAAATTGGTAAATAATATGAATCATTAAGAAGGTAATGAAGTGATGGTTTGAATGGAATTGTAGAAAATGTTATTTGATAAATATTTTTCTCAGAGTCCCCAAGTTAATATGGAAATGGATTTTCATTCCATCAAGAAAAAATACAAAAAATATATTAAGTAATATGATTAAAACATAATAACAATTTCATTATTTGCCTATGTAATTTTCTTTTCCCCTTAATGAAATGTTTATCATTTATTTTTAGAATAAACCCATGTCTATGAAAAGATCTGGTGATTCGAGACTAAGATTGCTATAAAGATATTGTATGATGTGACCTCAAAGAAAAAATGGATAACAATGAATCTCAAGGGTATCACGAGGATAATAAGAATATAATAGAGTTTAATTTTGAGTTTTTTATGGATAAATCAAGAATTTCATGAAAATTTTACAACCAACTTTTTGAAGGTGTGGAAATAAGATCCATGAAAATTTCCTAATGGATATGATTAAAGGCTATATGTGTGGGAAGGAAAGGATACTAACTAGCTATTGAAAATAGGATCAACCCCTTAATGATATCAAGGAAATGAATGTTGCAGTGAACCCTTAGAAGATTGATCATTCATTCAATTTAAATAAATCAAGGAACTATGAAAATGAATGCACTTGGACAAGGGTTTTGATGACAAACCACAACCTCAAAGGTATAAAGGGAATGATTTTTTCATCAGAACCACTAAGGTGGATCCAAAAAAAGAATTGATGATAGTTACACTAGTTATTTATTCATTTAATGTGAATATACATATTTAATCTAGTTCTATTAATTATTTTATATCACTATACTTTAGTAGAATAATTCAAATATCACCACCAATCATATAATTGGAGTTATTGTTAAAAATATAAAATGGGGAAATTATCCAATCCTAAGTATATAAATCCTCCCCAAGAAATATTTATACAACAAACCTTCCATAAATCCTTGTCATAATTACACCCGTAGAATTTGATGCCATTATGGCCATGGATTATCTTTCCCTATATAGATCCAACATAAGTTAAAACAAAATAGAAAATAATCATGGTATCTTGAATAAACTCTCAATTATATACAAGTTTAAAAATGATGATTAATCTTCTTTAGCACCTACATCAAAAGCATGGAGATTATTTCCATGTGATAAATATAATCTAGATCAAATTTGTGAGTATATAGAAAGAATAATCCTTTAATAAATATCCATTGTTAGGAAATACACTGATGTGTTTCCCAACAAATTTTCAGGTATTCCACCTTACTGATAGGTTGAAATTTCATTAGAGATTATACAATGGGTGTTACTATTATCTAAGAATTTAAATACAATATTTTTTTTAACATGAGGATATGATGAAAAAACTATAGGAGAATCTAGATAACATGTTCAAACACCCATGTGATTCACTAATGGGTGAGAAATTCCTTTTTATCATGACAAATAATGAGTCAGTACACCTTTTCATTGATTATAATATGAACAACAAGATCATGAAAAAAATGTATCCCCTTCCTCAGATTAATTACTTTTTTGATCAGTTATGTGGAACAAAATACTACTCCATATAGGATTTTTAGTCGAGATATTACATTTTTAGAATGAATAAGAATAATAATCCCAATAATAATTTTCATATGAGGTACAAGCAATATTATTTCATAGTTATTCCATCCGATCTCACTAATTATATAGAAATATTTATGGACTTGATTAATTGTGTCTTTAGATATTACCTATATAAATTTTTAGTAGTCTTCATTGATGACATTATAATATACTACAAAACCATGTAGGATCCTGAGGATCATCTAGACCTTTGCTAAAGACATCAAAAATGGAAAGATTTATTTAAAGTATAATAATTGTGAGTTCTGGTTGATGGAATTAAAATTCATGGTGCATGTCATCATAAGAAATGATATATCCCTACCTTCAGGATTCAATTGACTTGATCATCCAAATGCATAAACTCGATCTCCCTATGAATATTACTCAAATTGTAGATAATTATCATTTTGTTAATATTAATTATTTACTTATTTGGTAACCTACGCAAAATGGGATTCTTAACTTAAAAGGATATTATAAGTACCTTTTCAAAAATGTTGATAATAATCATTCCTGGCTAGATAAATTCAACAAATCAAGGATAAAACCCTCAAGAATTACTTTAGTCTGGTGGATTTCCCATCAAATAATCCCCACAGAGAATTTCTTACAAACTTATAGGATTAATATTTGTTCTAAATGTCGTAGTTGAAACTAACATGGAGAGGATATTAATAATCTAATTCTCTCCTATGAAACCACAACCACTCTATGGCATTATATTGTTGCTATTTTTGAGTGAAGATGGCTGCTTTTTTATACCATCAACATGAAGATTTAATGTTGCTTGGAGTTGTCTACGTCTCAGCAAATCAAGAAATATTGGTTGCGGTTGTCGTGGAACTTCTTAATATTATACGGTATGGTAGAAATGAAATAATTTTCTGTAATAATTCTTTTAAAATTAATGCAGGAAAAACGAGAATCCTCATGGCCATTCACAATGCGGCTTCTATCCAAAAAGCTCACTACAACAATTCTGTCTGTGACTTTGGGATCCTTATACGTGTTGGGGTGGAGGAGATTTACCCTCACCCTCACTGTAACACCCCAGGTAAATAAAGAATAGAAATTTTCATATTTATCCATATTTGTGAATAAAATATTAATATGACTTTAAAGGGGACGCTATGCTCGATGGCGTACCCAACACGCAACAACGAGTTTCTTGGAAATCTTACGTTGCACTCTAACAATATTATTTTAAATGGTAATTAACATGTAGCCATTATAATGGCGGGAATGGATATAAATAACTATAATATGATTATATATGTTTTTTTAATGTTTTTACATTTATCCAATAAAAGCTAAAGGCTTAAAATACGGAAAGAATTAAATTTTAGGTGTATATGCCCTAGTTTTCACTAAAGGTTCACTTATCGCCTTTTAATGGAGAACTATCATTAAATATAGTTTTTATCACTCCTATAAATTCTTTTGGACCAAATAAAACCCTTATTAAGAATCGGGACATTAAATTTTACTTTGTGTAATTTTTTGGTATCTTTCTGATAAAGTTCATTTTTTTAATGAATAGTGTAAAATGTTGTATTTTAATTCAAAACCACTTTTTAATCTAATTTATTTATATGATTAGATTATTTTTTGAATTGGTTTTAAAGTTAAATTAGAAAATATTTTTACCATTAAATCCAATAGTTTTCGTTGGAATTAATTTCACTTCGAAATCAGACTTAAACTAGTGTCAATCTTTTGATACTTATTGTTTTATAAAAACACGCTATTTGCTCTGACAGCGGGAATTAATTATTAAATTAATTAATGTGACTAATATGTTTTGAATTTTGTAAAATATACTTCATTTTTGAATTTGGAATATCAAATATAGCTTAGGGTGAATTTTTGGTAATTTTCTGAAAAACTTCAATTTTTGATGAATAGTGAAACCACTAAGTGGTACTTATAAAAACTAATTTTTCATTTAAATGAAATTTTGCCATAATTGTGTTTTGATTTTCAAAAATCCGACATACATGGTTGTCATTAAGAAGTAAAATGTGGTTCAATGAGATTAAAATAATTTTTTGGTGAATAGTAACTTATTAAGTTTTTAATCGAGATTAGTGGTAATTAGTGTAGTTTAAGGTAAAAATGATATTATAAGAATGTGAAAACACCATGAAACTTGTCCTACACCTATTGGGTGAGTCCTGGCAGACCAAGAAAAGCCATGGGCCAACTTGGGGATCCCATGGATCCACTTTTGTTGGGAAATGACATAAATTACTTTTTTTTAATGTTGAAGTGAAAATGACACAAACATAATATGTTTTACGAAAACAATTTTTAAGTGGGGATATACAAGTCCAAATTTTGATTATAAATAGTCATTGGAAAGATAAAACGATTTCCTATATCATAGTGTTTTTTTTAGAATTTTTAGACATTAAAGAAATTAAATTATTTATGACATAATAATGATGCAGCGATGACATCATTATTTGACGATTTAATTAAAATGGAAAGATAATGAATCATCTACAAACTACACATGAAGAAAACCAATTGGATGAGTGGATTTCGAAGCCTTATCACCTTATCCACGAATTCTATCAATGTGGGACCTTTTAAAACCGAAACACATTTTCAAATAAAGTAATATTTCTTACTTTCCAAAAGTGCCCCTCCTCTCCTCTTATAAAAGGCCCCCACCTCTACCTCTTTTCACAAACTCATCAATCCTTTGGCTCGGCCAACCCCTGCCCATTTACTCTCTCCACATCCCTCTACTCATCCTAGAGGATTCCCTTTGGGCATAATCCTTTCAAAGGAAGCCTTTAGGCTCAAATCAAAAGGAGTTACACTTTTAAAGGTAATTCATTCTCTCATGTTCATTTGTTTTATTTAGCTTCTCCAACCCCCTAAACTCTTTTTATTTATTTCTTTTGTAACAACACCAGTATCTTCAATATACTAGTATGTTGTTATAAGATTTATTCGAGCTACACTCTCACAAAACTACATCAAATGGTTAAAGAACATACGGTTTCCGTGGATGGCGAAATTCTGCCTCCCGAAACGATGATTGTTCAATACTCAATTAACACCTTCAAAGGTGGCCATTATGAAGTCACTATTTTTATATATGATATATAATATGTTTATGTTTTACTTATTCTTCTGTATTTTTCATTTGTGTCTTACCTTTATGGCTTCCATTATGGGTATACGCGATATATTCATTTTAGGAAGTTCGGACTACCGCCCCCTCAAAGTGATTTGATTCGTTAAATACCATAAGTGGGACGTATAAAGGATGGAACTATGATATTATATATGATATTATACTGTAATTATAATATACTTTTATATAATTATGATTCCATTCTATAAACAATGAAATAGAAATGGAAGTAGCGTTCATGCGTACGTACGGCTTACCGTCTCCATGAACGGTGTATTTCATTTCTTGCCTCTAAATGATTATGTAATGTTATAAATGCATGAATGTACTGGATATATATGACATATATGATATCTAAATCATAAATACAATTCTGGATATAATAAACATTTGGCCACATGAACAACATGTAATTGTAAGAAGACCACTTTCGACTTAAGAACCAAATATCGGAAAAACAAATATTATTAACTTAAATGATTACATAATGTTTGTGACATGGTAATAAGTGGTATAAAAGTAATAATGAACTTGAAAAAGGGTTCTTAAGGAATTAGAAATTAACTCAAGTTTATTATTCAGGAGATTAAGGAACGATCGAGTCAAGTCGGACCCGAGGTAAGGGATCCTACACCTCTCTTTCTTTTTAAGTACACTCTTTTATGTCATTTCTTTTAAGCTCATATTTCTTATGATTGGGATGTTCTTTTATATTACTCCTACTGTAATTTCTATGTTCATGTTATGAGAGACCCTATTCCCTCTCATAAATCCATTTTGTAAGTTTTGAGTGGCGCCGTTAGGCTGCCGAACTTTCATAAGAGATCTAACCTCTCTTTCTTTTTAAGTACTCTCCTTTATGTCACTTCTTTTAAGCTCCTCTTTGTAATGTTGGGGTATGTTCTTTTATGTTCCTCTTTCTGTACATTTTATTGTAATGTGATGAGATACCCTATTTGATCTCATCAATCCATATTCGGAAGTTTTATGTGGCGCCGTTAGGCTGCCGAGAGTTCGTAAGGGATTTTTCATCTCACTTTTATTCCCATGAGATTTATGCTACATTTGCCACAAATTCCATTTAGTGGTGTATGTACTGCCCATTATTATACTCTTTGTGTAATATACTTTCTTTTATGAGTATTTACATCAATGATCTATTGTCATTCTTTCATGGGGTGTATGTTTTGAAAGATACCCAAGTCGGTAAGGGAACCTTTCAACCTCCTCTTTTTTAAAAGACTTCTTTTGTTGGGTCTTTTAATTTACATATTGTTATTTTGGGATATGTTATCATATATCCTTGTTGATGTAAATTTTATGTCCAAGTGATGAGATACTCTTTTTATCTCTAATCAACTCCTTTTGATGTGATTCCGTTATGCTGTCAAGGGACCTTTTTAACCCAATTTCGATTTCTTTGGGTTCAACATGTAGTCATTGAATATGTCATCCATTGAATATGTGTGAATGAAATTTTATCGTTTTACACTTAATATCCACTTATATTGGGTGTATTTATATTTTTCACACATATTTTTGAGATTGATTTGTCCTTAATTTAAGGATACATTCTTTATAAGGGATTTCATCACATTTGACATTTCTATTGAGAGTTCATTGTTGTTATGAACCAATTCACTCTTATATGGTGTATATACTGTCCTTTGGAGTATTATATCATGAATCCATTTATTCTCATGATATTATAAAGTTCTGAGTAAATGTTATTCCTCAATTATCGTATTCAAGTGTCTCTGATTTTGGTAAAACCCCATTAACCAAAATATCGTTTTAAATGTTTTAATTATTTGTTCTTATTAATTTCCATGTTTTCAAAATTGTTTTAAAGATTTATTTATATGGATATTAATGGTTTAAAATTTTAATCTTCAAGGTGGTATGGGACACTTTGATTCAAAAATCTCTTTATTAAATGTTTTAAATGGTTTTGGAAATGGTTTCATTTTGAATGGATTCATTATTTCAATATCCTAAAATGTTATATTGTGATTGAAATGTGGAAATGCTATGTTCATGTTTATGTGATACGATTATCTTATGGTTCTTGGGCATTGTTATGATGAACGGGTGGTTCCGTGATAAACTAAGGGCGGGTGAGCCCGTTATACCTCTCCAATGCATTGGGTAACGCGAAAGAGTGAAACGTTAAGGTTTCTCCGAAGAGATTTAGGGAATATACTGTGATGGGTATTCCAAAGGTAACCAAGAGGGTTACTCCGTACGTAAGAATGTTATGAATGCCTCAAGTTACCTTTATGTATTATGTTTTCTATGATTTATTCATGATATGATATGCCTATGTTTTATGGGTAAAGTATGATTTCATTCTTATGTATATATGAACTCATGTTTCCTTTCCATATTTTTATATCCCTTACTGAGCTTTTTATGCTCATACCAAGTTTTTTTAATATTTTTTTCAGGTCAAGGGAATGGTACATGATAATATGATAGAGTCAAGGATGTGTCAAGGAAGAATCTGTGTTTATTTTTAAATAGGTTTCCGTTGATGAGAAGAATGAATATTGTCTTTTATGTAACCACTTTGTTTAAATGTGGAATGTAATGAATGTTTCATGATCTAATTCTCTAAAACTCTAAACCTGAAAAGATCCTCAATGTGTAATCTTGTAATAACTCAAGTTTAAGTAAGGTTTAAGGCTGGGGCCTTATAGTTGGTATCAGAGGTCGGTTTCGATAACTTTAGAGGTTAGGGTATTCTTTAAGCATAAGTGACATTACCATAATGGTTAGAATTTCAGAAAGAGTCCTAATTTTAGATAAAGTGAATGAGTAAGTATATCTTAGAGTCTACCTTCCTCATTAGTACATGATGTTTTTGTTGATATACACACACTGACATTTATGTTTTTAGTGAATGGATGGATCTAGCAGGCACCAAAGTGACAATGGGTTTGAAGGAAACTGTGGTGGTTCTCTGATTAAGATACTAGATGAGATGGGGGATTCAATGAGGAATCTCATAGTTGTTCTAAACCAACTATCAAGGAGTCATGATCAATCACTTCAACGTTGGTGAGTTCTCTAATGCATCATTTACGAGATGGCCAACTCGATGTGGAAATTCAGGTAATAATTATTAAGGTAACCATTAGGGTTTATATGATCCTTACTTTTTAGGTAATTATGGGTTACTCTATGATATGATGGAAATGGAAAGGAATGAGATAAACTTGAGGTTAAAATATGTTATGAATATTTTTGTAGATTTTATCTCGTTTTGGGGAATGTTTTGAGAATTATATAGTTTTGGAAAAAGGACAACACGCAGACCGTGTGACAACCCGTCGCGTCGGACAAAGCTGCGGGAATCGAACCCACAACCAAAGTGCGACTGGTATTTATCACCTACCACTGGACTACGTGAAGTCCCTGGTTAGTTTGACTGATTCTTTTTGGTTATATGATTTTATGAATTAAGAGTAAGTTGATTTTGGGTTATTTATGAAAATGATTAACCTATCATGGAGGATATGTGATTAGGATAATTACTTTTCAATACGAGACTTTAGGAGCAACTGATGTTGTTTGGAGATAAATGTTACGATTTAACTTGGAAGACTATGTGACTAAATCCTTCAAATATTTGGGTTCCAATCTTATATTGGTTTGCTTTGAAGAATTTTATGGACAAATTGTTTATCGGATGGTCCTCGTTGAACTTTGGGTTTTGTTGGACAAATTTTGGAGATTAAGCATAGATTTTCTTTTTAATGGGTTGTCCTTTTCTGGATTATCTGACCTTGTACTAACCTTTTTGGTTTTCGTTTTGGTTAAATTCTAATGACATGGGAGGTATATAGTTTTATTTTGTGGATTAGGTGATTTTCTAAAAGTTTATTATAGTACTCTTAATGTGAACAAGTCTTCCTAAATACTCGCCTTCAGGAGAAAATATGAATTTGTGTAAGGAATCTAATAAAAGTTGAAAGTCAATATGATAAGTGATTTTGTTTCCTTATGAATAAATTCCTCAATAAAAAGTAACTTAAAAAAAATTTTGTTTATTAACTTTTCCTACTGGGGAATCGAATACCATTTAACCCATCACAAGTTTGTGATTTTCTCGTGGTTAACTTTCTCCTAAACATGTTTTCTATCACTCTCCATCAGAACATGACCCTATGTTTTCTCCTCCATGTCCATATTTTCATACATGGAATCCTAGTATGGGTTAACTCGGGTGACCTCTGTGCTTATCTTTCTTTATTTTAAAGTGATTGTTTTACCGACTCTTGTTCCGAAGTGGGACGTTCAAGGATGTTTCCAAGCGCAATTTTAAAATTGCGAGGACGCAATTCCCAAAAGGGGGGAAGGATGTAACACCCCAGGTAAATAAAGAATAGAAATTTTCATATTTATCCATATTTGTGAATAAAATATTAATATGACTTTAAAGGGGACGCTATGCTCGATGGCGTACCCAACACGCAACAACGAGTTTCTTGGGAATCTTACGTTGCACTCTAATAATATTATTTTCAATGGTAATTAACATGTAGCCGTTATAATGGCGGGAATGGATATAAATAACTAAAATATGATTATATATGTTTTTTTTAATGTTTTTACATTTATCCAATAAAAGCTAAAGGCTTAAAATACGGAAAGAATTAAATTTTAGGTGTATATGCCCTAGTTTTCACTAAAGGTTCACTTATCGCCTTTTAATGGAGAACTATCATTAAATATAGTTTTGATCACTCTTATACATTCTTTTGGACCAAATACAACTCTTATTAAGAATCGGGACATCAAATTTTACTTTGTGTAATTTTTTGGTATCTTTCTGATAAAGTTCATTTTTTTAATGAATAGTGTAAAATGTTGTATTTTAATTCAAAACCTCTTTTTAATCTAATTTATTTATATGATTAGATTATCTTTTGAATTGTTTTTAAAGTTAAATTAGAAAATATTTTTACCATTAAATCCAATAGTGGTCGTTGGAATTAATTTCACTTCGAAATCAGACTTAAACTAGTGTCAATATTTAGATACTTATTGTTTTATAAAAACACGCTATTTGCTATGACAGCGGGAATTAGTTATTAAATTAATTAATGTGACTAATATGTTTTGAATTTTGTAAAATAGACTTCATTTTTGAATTCGGAATATCAAATATAGCTTAGGGTGAATTTTTGGTAATTTTCTGAAAAACTTCAATTTTTGATGAATAGTGAAACCACTAAGTGGTACTTATAAAAACTAATTTTTCATTTAAATGAAATTTTGCCATAATTGTGTTTTTATTTTCAAAAATCCGACATACATGGTTGTCATTAAGAAGTAAAATGTGGTTCAATGAGATTAAAATAATTTTTTGGTGAATAGTAACTTATTAGGTTTTTAATTGCGATTAGTGGTAATTAGTGTAGTTTAAGGTAAAAATGATATTATAAGAATGTGAAAACACCATGAAACATGTCCTACACCTATTGGGTGAGTCATGGCCGACCCAGAAAATCCATGGGCCAACTTGGGGACCCCATGGATCCACTTTTGTTGGGAAATGACATAAATTACTTTTTATTTAACGTTGAAGTGAAAATGACACAAACATAATATGTTTTACGAAAACAATTTTTAAGTTGGGTTATACAATTACAAATTTTGATTACAAATAGTAATTGGAAAGCTAAAACGATTTCCTATATCATAGTATTTTTTTTAGAATTTTTAGACATTGAAGAAATTAAATTATTTATGACATAATAATGATGCAGCGATGACATCATTATTTGACGATTTAATTAAAATGGAAAGATAATGAATCATCTACAAACTACACATGGCCAAAACCAATTGGATGAGTGTATTTCGAAGACTTATCACCTTATCCACGAATTATATCAATTTGGGACCTTTTAAAACCGAAACACATTGTCAAATAAAGTAATATTTCTTACTTTCCAAAAGTGCCCCTCCTCTCCTCTTATAAAAGGCCCCCACCTCTACCTCTTTTCCCACACTCATAAAGCCTTTGACTCCGCCAACTCCTGCCCATTTACTCTCTCCACATCCCTCTCCTCATCATAGAGGATTCCCTTTGGGAAGAATCCTTTCAAATGAATCCTTTAGGCTCGAATCAAAAGGAGTTACACTTTTAAAGGTAATTCATTCTCTCATGTTCATTTGTTTTATTTTGCTTCTCCAACCCCCTAAACACTTTTTATTTATTTCTTTTGTAACAACACCAGTATCTTAAATATACTAGGATGTTGTTATAAGATTTATTCTAGCTACACTCTCACACAACTACATCAAATGGTTAAAGAACATACGGTTTCCGTGGATGGCGAAATTCTGCCTCCCGAAACGATGATTGTTCAATACTCATTTAACACCTTCAAAGGTGGCCATTATGATGTCACTATTTTTATATATGATATATAATATGTTTATGTTTTACTTATGCTTCTGTATTTTTCATTTGTGTCTTACCTTTATGGCTTCCATTATGGGTATACGCGATATCTTCATTTTAGGAAGTGCGGACTACCGCCCCCTCAAAGTGATTTGATTCGTTAAATACCATATGTGGGACGTATAAAGGATGGAACTATGATATTATATATGATATTATACTGTAATTATAATATAACTTTATATCATTATGATTCCATTCTATAAACAATGAAATAGAAATGGAAGTAGCGTTCATGCGTACGTACGGCTTACCGTCTCCATGAACGGTGCATTTCATTTCTTGCCTCTAAATGATTATGTAATGTTATAAATTCATGAATGTACTAGATATATATGACATATATGATATCTAAATCATGAATACAATTCTGGATATAATAAACATTTGGCCACATGAACAACATGAAATTGTAAGAAGACCACTTTCGACTTAAGAACCAAATATCGGCAAAACAAATATTATTAACTTAAATGATTACATAATGTTTGTGACATGGTAATAAGTGGTATAAAAGTAATAATGAACTTTAAAAAGTGTTATTAAGGAATTAGAAATTAACTCATGTTTATTATTCAGGAGATTAAGGAACGATCGAGTCAAGTCGGACCCGAGGTAAGGGATCATACACATCTCTTTCTTTTTAAGTACACTCTTTTATGTCATTTCTTTTAAGCTCATATTTCTTATGATTGGGATGTTCTTTTATATTACTCATACTGTAATTTTTATGTTCATGTGATGAGAGACCCTATTCCCTCTCATAAATCCATTTTGGATGTTTTGAGTGGCGCCGTTAGGCTGCCGAACATTCGTAAGAGATCTAACCTCTCTTTCTTTTTAAGTACTCTCCTTTATGTCACTTCTTTTAAGCTCCTCTTTGTAATGTTGGGGGATGTTCTTTTATGTTCCTCTTTCTGTACATTTTATTGTAATGTGATGAGATACCCTATTTTATCTCATCAATCCATATTCAGAAGTTTTATGTGGCGCCGTTAGGCTGCCGAGAGTTCGTAAGGGATTTTTCATCTCACTTTTATTCCAATGAGATTTATGCTACATTTGCCACAAATTCCATTGAGTGGTATATGTACTGCCCATTATTATACTCTTTGTGTAATATACTTTCGTTTATGAGTATTTACATCAATGATCTATTGTCCTTCTTTCATGGGGTGTATGTTTTGAAAGATACCCAAGTCGGTAAGGGAACCATTCAACCTCCTCTTTTTTAAAAGACTTCTTTTGTTGGGTCTTTTAATTTACATATTGTTATTTTGGGATATGTTCTCATATATCCTTGTTGATGTAAATTTTATGTCCAAGTGATGAGATACTCTTTTTATATCTCATCAACTCCTTTTGATGTGATGCCGTTATGCTATCAAGGGACCTTTTTAACCCAATTTCGATTTCTTTGGGTTCAACATGTAGTCATTGAATATGTCATCCATTGAATATGTGTGAATGACCTTTTATCGTTTTACACTTAATATCCACTTATATTGGGTGTATTTATATTTGTCACACATATTTTTGAGATTGATTTGTCCTTAATTTAAGGATACATTCTTTATAAGGGATTTCATCACATTTGACATTTCTATTGAGAGTTCATTGTTGTTATGCACCAATTCACTCTTATATGGTGTATATACTGTCCTTTGGAGTATTATATCATGAATTTATTTATTCTCATGATATTATAAAGTTCTGAGTAAATGTTATTCCTCAATTATCGTATTCAAGTGTCTCTGATTTTGGTAAAACCCCTTTAACCAAAATATCGTTTTAAATGTTTTAATTATTTGTTCTTATTAATTTCCATGTTTTCAAAATGGTTTTAAGGATTTATTTATATGGATATTAATGGTTTAAAATTTTAAGCTTCAAGGTGGTATGGGACACTTTGATTCAAAAATATCTTTATTAAATGTTTTAAATGGTTTTGGAAATGGTTTCTTTTTGAATGGATTCATTATTTCAATATCCTAAAATGTTATATTATGATTGAAATGTGGAAATGCTATGTTCATGTTTATGTGATACAATTATGTTATGGTTCATGGGCATTGTTATGAAGAACGGGTGGTTCCGTGATAAACTAAGGGCAGGTGAGCCCGTTATATCTCTCCAATGCATTGGGTAACGCGAAGGAGTGAAACGCTAAGGTTTCTCCAAAGAGATTTAGGGAATATACTGTGATGGGTATTCCAAAGGTAACCAAGAGTGTTACTCCCTACGTAAGAATGTTATGAATGCCTCAAGTTACCTTTATGTCTTATGTTTTCTATGATTTATTCATGATTTGATATGCCTATGTTTTATGGGTAAAGTATGATTTCATTCTTATGTATATATGAACTCATGTTTCCTTTCCATATTTTTATATCCCTTACTGAGCTTTTTATGCTCATCCCAAGTTTTTGAAATATTTTTTTCAGGTCAAGGGAAAGGTACATGATAAGATGATAGAGTCAAGGATGTGTCAAGGAAGAATCTGTGTTTAATTTTAAATAGGTTTCTGTTGATGAGAAGAATGAATATTGTCTTTTATGTAACCACTTTGTTTAAATGTGGAATGTAATGAATGTTTCATGATCTAATTCTCTAAAACTCTAAACCTGAAAAGATCCTCAATGTGTAATCTTGTAATAACTCAAGATTAAGTAAGGTTTAAGGCTGGGGCCTTATACTCACTCTACTCTTGAAGTGTTTTGGATCCTTCCCTCCCTAGGATGGATTGAAATCAATGTGGACGGAGCCTCCAAAGGCAACCCGGGACCAGCGGATTGTGGTTCCATCTTCAGAAATCACCTGGACTAGATTATTGGATGCTATTATAGATCTTGCAGTTCTTCTTCCTCCTTAGAAGATGAGATTATGGGAGTCATCCATGGCATCACATTTTCCAGATTACATATCTGGAACAATATTTGGATAGATAACGACTCCACTAAAATCATTCAGGCCATTTGGAATGGTACCATCCACCTCGCTTGGCCTCTCACTGCACGCTGGATAGACTATTTGAATTATCTTGTTGGGATTAACTTCATCGCCATTCACACCTTCCACGAAGCCAATAGGATTTCTGATGGGCTTGTAAATCTTGGAATTACTCAAGGCATACATTGGATGGACGATCTCCCTTCTAAATTAATCCTTTTTTATGCTCAAGATGTTCCAAAAATACCTTACTTTAGAGTTGTGTAACCTCTTTTTTTATCACTAAAAATTTACTACCTTTTAAAAAAAATAACAAGAAATGAGATATTTATGGCCCATCAAAAAAAGAAGAAAAAGGAAAAATTTCAAGGAAAACTTTTGCAATAGATATCAATTTTTCCATGGATTAGCTGGGTATTATTGGAAATTTGTGAGAAACATCCCATGATTTTAATACCCTCTATCCCATATAACATAGAATTTATCATTTTTTTTATTTATGAATGTGAATATAGCTTCATGGAATTGAATTAAAAATCATATAACAACACTTAAGCTTACAGTACCCATAAATGGATAATGTTCATTGTATTCAATGATACTTTTAAAAAGGGATTGGGATTTAAGATAAAAATACTGACAATGTTATTGCATATTATTCAAGTTAATTGAAAGTTTAGGAATAGAACTACCCATCACATGATCTAGATTTCGAAACAGTGACCTTTCTTTTGAAAATATGGAGTCATTATCTATTTATGGATAAGTGTGGAATATATATGAATCATATAAGCCTTAACTGTATATTCACATGAAAAGTACAGAATATGGACCAATGAAGATGGTTGTAGGTGATCAAGGACAATGAATTCTCAATTCACTACCATCTTAAGAAAGATAATAAAGTAGATGACACTGTAAATAGAGAGAATACATTAATTCTATTATTGTTGATAATTCAGAGGGATCTGATATAATAGTATTTTGAATGAATGGACATGGAAATAATAAAGGAAGTAACATCATCAATCTATTCACAGATGATTTCACAACCGTCTCTTTTGGTGAGTTTGAAGGATGCTCAAAGAGATTATGTGGGAATTCATAAGAAGGTGAAAACTATAAGAAAAGTGGAAATTCTTAAAATTCAATGTAAATGAAAATAGTGTTGTATGATTTGGTTCCAGACAATATGTACCATCAAATCATGAGTTAGAGAAAGAGTTGTTGGATGATGCACATAGACCAAATTTATCTATACCTACTCGAAGAAAAAATGTGTTTCAAGATCTCCGAGAAAACTATTAGTGAGAAAATATGAACAGGGAAATCTTGTAGTAAACATCCATATTTCATATATGTCATCAAGGGAAGGTACAAATGAAAAATCTAACAAGATGATGAAACTTTTATCCATACCTATGAAAACATGGGAAAACATCACCATAGACTTTGACACCATACATCTAAAGACATCTAGAGGAAACAATTATAACTCGGTTATGGTGGGTCAATATACAATGATTTTACTTTTCATTGTGATTCGAAACGATTTCTCACTCAATCCACATGAAAATATATACATCAAAGAATTAGTATGCTTGCATAAAACACAACAATCGATTGTATCTGATTGATATCTAAGATTGAACTCAATATTCTAATAGATTATAAAATATTCTCTAAATATTAGTTTGAACATCAACATTGCTTATCACACTCAAACTAATGGTCAATATGAGTGGACAGTACAAATAATAGAAGAAATATTAAGAGAATTATTAATTTAATTCAAATGATGGTTGGGCATACATCTTCTTTTGGTTGAGTTTTGTTAATAGAATAGTTTCCAATCGATAATCCAAAAGGAAACATATGTTTCAATTTATGGTAATAGATGTGTTAGACCTATGTCATGGGATGAATTTGGGTAATGAAAACTGCTAGGCCTATAAATGGTATAGGAAATGATGGAAACATTCATGACCATTTAGTAGCACATCAAGGCTTAATAGTGTGGACATAAGAGATATGTTGGCAATAATCTATGGAACCTAGAGTTTTATATTGGAATCATGACATTTCTACCCAAATATCCATGGTAGAAATTGATGACACTTAGGATAAAGGGAAAGATTGGTCCAAGATACATTGCCCCCTCGGAGATCCTTAATTAAATTAGAGCATTGGCCTATCAACATGAACTACCATCTAACCTACCTCAAGTATATGATTTATTATATGTATTCTTATTGAGAAAGTACATACCAGAACTCCCACATTTACTCAATCTAGAGTTGGTACTATTGGATAATGATATCCCATGTGATAGGTAGACATTGAATTTCTAAGATTTTATGGAGAAGATTCTATGAAATAAGAAAATTCACATGGTCAAACAGAAGTTGATAAACCAAAAGTTCCATGAAGCATTATTGGAATTAGAGGAATTGATCAAATAGAGTTACCCTCATCAGTTTTATTGTGGGAAATGAAAATTTAGAAGGAAAAAATTCTAATGATGTGTTTATAATGACCTGAACTATTATAAAAAATATTTCCCATGTTATTTAAAATAAAATCTTATTATGTAATATGGTTACTAAAAACATATGATATTATTAATTTTCATTATACAACATCGGATTTAGAAGACCATTATATAACCATTGTAGTTATAATATATTTATTGAATAGTGACCATATGATTAGTTTAAATATATGGTTTTAACAAATCCAATTGACATAGAAAAATAAATTGATGGCCTCAACTACATGTATTATACCCTGTAATTCCCATTTATTAAAACTTATTAAGGATATAGCATCACTAGACATTTATTTGTACCATTTCAAAGATGACATCCCACAAAAAAATTATTAGCAAACCATTTAAGGATTATGTCATGGATCTTTGATATCACACCCCAAACCTTGTTCAATGAACCACCATATTAAATTCTCACGGTCATGCACCTAACTTTTATGGCACCTGTTTGTGTTTAAAAGGGATATTTACTAATACCCTTGTGATATGAGTATGTACATTATTTTTTAGTGGATATACATTCATCCTATTATTAATATATTATAAATGATTTTTTTGGTAAAATAAAACACAAATAGTATTTTTGGGTAATAATCAAATTAAATTATGGAATTTATTTTGATAAAATAATGGATTATATAAATAAATAATATTTTATTTAAATAATTTTATTAAATAACTTTTATAAAATATAATATATCCTATAATATTTATGAAGTAATAAAAAATTTATAACGGTTCAAAAATAATTATTTTAAAAAACAAATCATTTCATAATAAAGGTATATTTTATTTTTAACGTGAAAAATAAAATATTTTTAAAATTATATAGATAAAATGAGTATTAATTTTCTTATTATAACTTCAAAAATATCTAATAGTGAATTAATCTTATGTTTTTTGAGAGAGTTGATTTTCGGGTAAAAAATTACTTTAAAAATAGACTTTGTGTATTATTACATCATAATGACCAAAAAGTGATGTAATAAAAATAATAACATATATACGTTACCAAATATATGTTATATCTTAACAATAATTTGATTTTTAGTTTATTTGATTAATATTATATATTCATTAATAATCCTCCTAAACCATTAATATATATTATGATTTTAAATTCATTTCTTTAAGAGTATGACTAACTTCCAGTGATGAAATTGTATTATTTTTTTAAATTTAGGAACTTGGAATTCTAAAATAATGAAAATCGTTTCCATTTTGCTGAACCCATCATCAAAAACCTTGGGAAGGTTTTTGGTTTTGGTTATTTTATTATACAGATTTTAAAACCAATGTTTGAGAAATAATAATGAAATCCCCAATCATTTTCTAAATAAACCCACCAAAACTCCTTTTTCTCCTTGATATAAATCCTTATATAACTTTATTACTTTTACCTCCAATATCTAGTTTCCACATAATTTTCATCCAATCTCTCAATATTATCCTCCCAAGCATCTTTATTCACACACTCAAGTAAGGGATCTTTTCTTTTTCTCCTCTTTATTCAAGTATCTTAATTACCTTATGTTTTTTATATTAATTTACTTATGATGGGATAAGATATTATATAACCCACTTATTATTAAATTTATTTCTATATTATTTGAAACCCCTTTCTCTCTAATCAACCCATTTCATGAATTTTTAGGTGAAGTCATTATGCTACTGAAATTACACTGTGATTTTTTGTGCCAAAAAAATTGTGTAGTAAATACTATACCCATTTATAACCAAGGGTATTCACCTTTATACACATATATTTTATTTAATTTTTACATTCATTTATTTATTTAATACTGCTTGAATATTAATAAATTAGGATAATTAATGAATCTATTTTGTATGATATATGGGGCACACAAAAGCATGGGAATTAAATGAAAGAGGCAGGTGCACTTGGAATTATATAGAGCTCTAATTTGTTGGGTAATGTTTAGTGTTTTGAGATTCTATTATAAAAAAGGAGTGGAGATTATTCTTTTAAGGGACATATTATATCATGATGTTATGGTAGTTATCCTTGACCAATTTTTATGATGTTGTGCTTTATGTTGTTCTCACATTTCTCAAGTTATGATCATCAAGCTATACCATTCCATATTATTCATTTTATGTTTCACCTGACTTTTATTACCCATTTATATTTTTATTTTCTAACATTTATCACCTTATTATATGTTTTTTCCCTAATGGGCTTTATATTTTATCCCTTTAATATGTATTTCCCTAGTTTATCCCATGTATTTTTGAAATCTATGGAATTTTTGAAGCATATAAATGATTTTTTCAGTAATGTTGTTGTATCCCATGTTCAAGATGAAATTATATGTTCCTATTTCTCAAAATAACTATTCCAATTGATATTTTGGGGTTTATTTTGTAAGCTTCTTTTTAATAAATATAGTATTAATATGTAATAAAAGGGAAATTATGTTATAAAATCCTATCTCAAATGTAGTGTAATGTATGAATAGGTACACTGACTAATCATCCCTTCTATTCCTAAAACATTACCTCACACTCATTTACCTAGAGGAAAATTGATCCCTTCTGAATTAACATAGTAAGTGGATTCGATTGTCATGACAAATTATCCACAAATCATCAATAATATCAATATAAGAAAAATAAAACTATGGATCCCAGTCATTGTTGTTTGTCTAGGTCAACACTCAATAGCATATTTCACTGATGTATCTACCATTAAAAACTATCATGAGATTATATGACCCAAAAATAAAAAAAATCATCCAACATTCACACATTGAAAATTTTGAAAATAGATTTCCTTTTTATAGGTAATTAATAAAAATATTAACTGATCTTCATTCTCTTCTCTACAATTTTAAAGGATAAGAATATAGTCTATAATGACTACCACAAAATAAAAAATATAATAATTGAATAAACTATTCAATTGATCAATTAATATAGTTGGAAAATTAGTAGAAATTGATGAAATTAATATATATTAAAATTTTTAAAACATTTTATGGATTTCTTTTCTTAGTTATATCCTCTTTCATAAGCCTAAATTTATGATATTTAGAATTATGTTCAATCATAGAAAAGTGTTGACCTCTATGTAGTTGATAAAATAGTGAACAAATATGGGGTATAGGATACATGTAAATCATTGTGGTATTATGAAGTTCCCATTAATTAATACAAGAATTCATTGATATATATTTATTTTTAACAAATAAAAGAAATGAACCCCAAGGTTACACACTTGGTCTAATGAATCATGTGTCAAGATTCTTGTAGAGATTATTTTTATAACCATACAACACAATGAGGGATATTCTATATTAAGTAATTGAAATTTGTGTGGAACCATGAATTAGTTCTACTAATAACAATATATCATATTTATTTGGCATGATTGGAAACTCTTCGTGAAATTAAAAATGGAACAATAGGAATATAATCAAAGATGAGTTCCTACAAAACCATTTTTGGTAACATACCCTCTTGAATGGGAATAAAATCACATAAAATGGATTCGATTTTCATTATAAGTTCACATTTACTATCACATTGATAGAAATCACTGGTTTTTATCAAATATTAATCTTGATTCCCATTCCATATAAATTTATGTTGTATTTATGTAGAGAAATATAATTTACTCTTAAGATAAAATCAACTTTTAATATAGGGGGAATGAAAATATTTTCATGAATCAATTTCTAAAAAACACCAACTGGATAATAATCAGAGGATTGAGATTTGATCAACATAACACTAGCACATTTTACTTCTAATATTACATTTAGCCATTTGGGTTAAATCTTGATACCCAAAGAAATTTCATTTTATATGAAATAATAGAAACATTCATAGTCAAATAATAATATATTTGTTATAGTGTATGTTAATTTCTTCTTTCACCACATCTTTATCTCAAACATCATTTAAAATGGTGATTAAAATATATTTCATTTTATCACTCAAAGTAATATGTTACTGACAGTGATAATTTTCACTAACCTTTGGATTTGATAACTCAATTTCATAATTCCAAAAATTATTTCATTTTTAACAATATAGTGTTGTTGGTGCATTATTTGGAGAATTATCTCTATTAAAATCATTAGATAACTTCTTACCATCACTTCATAGTTTGATTTCATAATTATCTTCTCTTCCAGACATATAAAATTTATTAAAACTCTTAATTAAATTTCGGATGTGTTTCTTCTCAAACACTAAGAATAAAGGAATGAAAATATTCTTCACTCCATTGTATTTAGATTTTCTTTTTAACTCTTTTTTCATATTCTTATCAAAATAATGATATTGAAAGGTAACACCATCCCACATTTCCACCTATATATCACATCACACAATATCATCATATAAACTAATGTATCTTATAGATAGAGGCATTTGGATACTTGGTTTTCATACAATGATTTTTCGATCTAACATACATTTATATTTGATGATAATACTCGAAGAATATCATGCATGTTCTACAATTTTTTCCTCATGGATACCAATGCATTCATTATCCTTTTTCTATACCTCAAGGAACTCTTTCTCTATCTTCATATAAATAATAAAAGGAAATAACATAATGAAAAATATTTTTCTCAAGTTCTTTAAAGTATATGGACTTAATTTTATCAAGTTACATTATACTCTTACTGATAGTCCACCATTGATCATATTTTCCTTCAAAATAAGTGACCCCAAAAAAAATTCAGTTTTTGAAACCTAGAGACAAAATAATGTTAATTTAGGTGTATTTATCCATTAAAACCAACTTGATGATCAAAATATACACTAAAGGTAGGTGGAATATTTCTCATGAAGGAATAAATAGGTAGTTGTTACATCTTTTTTTATATGGATTATCAATATGATTCATGGATTTAAAAAGTTGTATGAGCAAAGAAACAATATTTTTCATTCCAAATCCCATATATTTTTTGTTTTTATGATTAAAATCATTGCATTTTTCATCTTATTCAATTTTAATATAATTTTTTAGCTTCCAACCACTGACTGAAACAAAAATAATAGTGTTAGAAACAATAATTATAGTGGGTAACCACATAATCAAGAAACATTACTCATAGGATGTCTAAATCATGACACATTATTTTTTCTCTAGGACACCATATGTATCACCAATTTAATTCAATGTCATAATATATTTAAATATATCTATGGGTTTCATAAAGAGTTTTTGATTTTATAAACCATTTCTAAAGGGACTTCCAAACCATGTGTGTAGTAAGGATCGTTGTCATTAACCATGTGACTATTGAGTTTATATCAACGTACCCTTTTCCATGTAATTACCCCTAGGAGAATATGTTTCAGAGATGTGTCCACATGTAGTATCTAAAATAGATTTAATTTTTAGGAAACCACACACTCTACCCTTTAAAAAAATTCTAACGTATTTACAGATATTTTAACATTTTCATATATTATTCCTTAGGTATTTTATTAGGTTTTTCACTATAAAAATATCATCCTTGTGTCCATGGTATAAATTAACCTATCCTCGGATGAAAACATTTGTGATCTGTGATTTTCTTAGGTATATATTACATATTTTAAGATTTATATTCATTAAATTACAAAAAAACATGCTTGGCGATCATAATGGTATAGTGCCTTTACGAAAAATTGAAATATAAACCATGAGATCATAGGTGAACTACAACATAATATAATATTTTATTCATAACAAGAAACCATCTTAGAAATTTCAAACAAAATAAATTTTTATATCCAATAGGGGAAAGTGAACATAAGAAATGGTGATGTAAAATTCTGAATAAGGGTAAACAAGGAGAATATGGATGTGTAACATGAACAAAAGTGTCTGAGAACATGAGAATAACATTTGAAAACCATAAACTGTATGAGAAAGAGCCTAATCATGATTTATGCAATAAATATTTTACAATTTATAAGGCATGAATCATAAGGTATTCAAAGAACATCAATCATGAGAGAATAATATTTCCAGTAGATATAGATTCTTGGCATATACATAAGGTTATAAAACCATTTCCATATTCTTTAATTCCCATAGCTAACACTATCATACTAGAAAGTTTCACTCTGAAAACCATCCTCATAGTTATGGTTCACTCCCAGGACCATCATAGAGAACAGAGTCCCATACTAAACTGTTTTAACAATGCATTATTTTCTAGTTTATCTCCAGAGATGTAATGTGTTTCCCAATGTATTGGAGGGAGATATAGGACCCACACATCACATAATTAAATTCAAACATATGTGTGAAAAAACATTGTAAAACATTATTTATATCATATCCCATGAAATTAAATTGGTATCATAAACTTTTCATCATATCATAACCTATGTAAAAGATTATATTATTATAATCATTTCATAATTTTATCATTTCATAAATCCTGGAAAAAGAAGAAGGTTTAACTAGAAATTTTTCATGTTATACCCTGTGGATGAAAAACTGTTTTCATATATATAATTCATCATGAACTATTTAGTGAAATAAGAAAATTGGTTTCATTA
This sequence comes from Viscum album, assembly GCA_963277665.1. Lineage (NCBI taxonomy): Eukaryota > Viridiplantae > Streptophyta > Magnoliopsida > Santalales > Viscaceae > Viscum > Viscum album. The sequence goes on from OY728165.1 coordinate 119,359,041, forward strand.
TCTCATATCCCTAATAAAGCATAAGATACATAAAAGTATTTCATCTTATATAGGAAATTATTTTTAATGATAAATCAGATGGAACATTTCTTGAAAATATAACTTGTCATTGAAAATCACATTTTCAAAAAGAATCCAGAAATATTTTGTAAATAAAAATATTTAAAAATAATGTTTAAATCATATAAATGGTGATTTAAAAAAATGCAGCAATAAATTATGTTCATGTCTTACAAATTAAAATAAATATTCCTTTCACATTTTCTATAAAGGAAAAAACAACTATTGATTGGAAATTGAAATGAATATCCCTTCCAAAAAATCATTAAAATTAAAAAATGGGTAAAAATATATTTAATAAGTCATTTAAATAATACAAGAAACATTTTTTAAACCATTTTCAAAATCCCAAATTTTTGTAGAAGATTGATTATTGACACAAGGGAGGAATAAAGAGGTTTTATCATAAAAACATTCTATTGAACTCATTATTAAATAAAGAGAAATAAAATGAATGGAATACATGAATTTACATGATATAAACATACTATAATAACATTTTATGCATTTATTTAAAGATGGATCTTGATATTTCATGATAAAAAACATAAACATAAACAATTTGGGTAATCAATAAAATTGTAACATAATTTTTTTTACCACATTTGTTACATTAAATTGTAAGTCCCGTGAAGGAACTACATTAAATGAAATTTAAAATATCATCATACTAGATGAATTCATGATATTTCATGTCCAATGAATTGTATATACACCTCTCAATAAAACATTGGTTCATAACAAAACATATCTCTCGGGTAAATAAAATTGAGGCAAGAATTCTATACCGCATTTGTATCTTTTGAAATGTAAACCGCATGAAAGAGAGGCCCTCGAATGGATATTAAAAATAAAATAATCACAAGGAAAATAATCATAAAATACACTAATGATCTGTATATACACCAAATAAAATAAATATGTGATGAATATGACTTCTGTCTCACTAAAGTAAAAAAAGATGGAAAAAATCCCTTACCTTAGGTCTTAAATTAATTCAAACACATTTCAACCTCATGTTTAATAAATATAATTTATTTATAAATCTATTTTTAAACAATATATTTATATATATATATATCATATATTATATACTTATAACAATTTATTTCCAGTTAATTAACAATTACTTGTTAAAATAATTGTTCAGTTAATAATTGATCTACTTTTTATGAATGTTTTGATCTGTTATTTTTTGTAATCATACTTTTATCATGGTTCCATAATATCAAAAATTATAAACTCAATATAAATATAATATATATTCTTTATATATTTATTTATATTAAGCAATAATAGTTTGATATGGAAAATAAAATTCACGGGTCATGGAGACGGTAGTTCACACATGTGTATGAAGATTTTTCCATATCCTCAAATAATTTAAAAAAAATCAATAATATATTAAAATTTCATAATTATTATTATTTAAAATGTAGAATATATATTCATTAAATTATTCCATATATCCTTCTATGTAAATTTTATGCAAAAATGAATCACGTAACTTCATGAAGAGATTTTTCATCGTACACATAAACGACATTATAGTTTCCCCTACATATTGGAAATTATAAATTATATTTGATATAATAAATATATTAATTTATTAGTTTCATAAATATCATTCTATTTTTTAAATACATCATTATTCCCAACCATAAAAGTTGGTGATGGAAAAAAAACTATATCAGTTCACGTGATTGTGGACTAGCATACACACAATCGACAGTTGTGTTTTCTATTTGATGAAGGTGGTTGTGACTATAATTTATTATATAAGGATAACAATATTATAGTATATATTATATTATTTATTAATTATATTTTATGTTTAAGGACATAATTTATGTTGTAGAAATAATAAATAAAAAGAACGATCTTAGTGAAGGCATCTACCTTTTCCTAGAAGCACCTCTATTAGATCTCTAATTAATGACCCCAATGATAGTATTCTAGGAGTATATGATTTTATGGAACATAAATAAATTTTTTTTGAGGGAATTGGTTTGGTTTTTACTAAATTATATTTATTCAGATCATTGTATAAGTGAAGGGTGGTGGTGGCCTTTTATTAGTTGGAGGAAAGAAGCCACATTGAAAATACTTTGAAATTTTATTAAACAATCCAAAATAATATTCATTCCCATTAGAAAATACTAAAATGTTAGTAAATTATATCTTGGGAAAGATAACATTTATATATTTCCCTAAAATAGTAATATTACTTGTTTTATAGTCATTTTAACCCATATCTTCTTAATACCCCTATTAATCCCATTTTTACCATAAAAGTGGTAATTAATTTTAACTTTTTACACTATTTAATATAGTAAATTATTAATTTGAACTTATTAGATAATATAAAATTTTCTAATTTCATATATGGAATCATTTTTTAAAAATTAAATTTATAGAACTTCCTAATTTTAATTTAAAAGTATCCATGAAGATTAGATAAGAAAGTGGGCTTAAGAAGAGAAAACTGATTAGAAGTTTACAAAGTTTTTTTATAAAAATTCAATATAAATAAGACTACAATGACATGAATTGGATTAATAGATATATATTAGAAATGATTTTACATTAAAATTCATATTAAAACAATCCTAATATTTTTAAAAGATTTAACATAAATGAAAGTTCTTAATAAAAATATTATTTTAACCATCTATTAATAAATTAATCATTTTAGAAAATTCCAAAAAATGCACCCAAATATATATTCTTTTTAATGATTTAAAAAATTAATTTTATACTATCTTATTAATATTCATACAATTTTAAAAATAAATTTATTTATTATTTATAAAAAATAATATATTTTTTTGAAAATAATATTTTTAAACCTATAAATACACTACCCAATATAATTTATGCATTTTTTTTATAAAACTATTATATGAAATATTCAATATTTGGTTAGTACTTTTAATTTCTCCATGTTTAACATCTAGGTAATTATGGACCTTCTTAAATAATAATATTATTAATATATTTCCATTTTTTTAAACATGATAGTGCATTTAAGGCATGATAACATAGTTGTTTCTTATAATAGAAGTTATGAAATAAATTAAATATACTCTAAAATTAATAATGAATAAATATTAGGGGTGTTAAAATTGAAAAAAATTTATAAAGTAACTATGAGATAAAGTATAAATACCTTCTAATTTTAATCTAGAGTACACAATAGGATATCATGTAAGCATAGGGAGATTCTATTTGATTGTAACTACATAGATTAATATTGTGTTCTTGGATAGATTCAAAAATCATGAAATATATTAGTATTTAAATGATAAAACTTATAAATTGTTTTATTCATGAACATTTGTTTACTACATAATCTGGGTGAGGCTAAGTGTAATAGACTGATATTTTGGGAAATATTTTGTTCAAATAAATTTAATCTTTTTTATACATTCCACTACAAGAAACACATTATTTTTCCTAAGATACATGAAACACTATTTTTTTCTCTTGTTACATGCACCAATGATTTTAGCACGTGTTACACGTAATTCCAAGTTTATAGAGAATAAATAAATTGTTAATTTATATAGTTTATTTTTTCAAATATAAATAATTCATTGGTGATTATTTAATTATCTATTAAAATTTAAATAAATTGATAATAATAAGAATATTTTTCAAAAAATTATTTTTATTCGTACAAATATGTTTTATCTATATAACTATAACAAATCAAATTTTGTAAAATAATTTTATTAAAAATTATATAATATATATTCAATGATATTTTTTTTTTCAAAAAATCATTTTTTATAATAATGTTATAAGAATAAATCTTATTGTATGCTTAAAAATGTATTTGTCTAAAATTTTGTTTGTCACATTTTTTTCACTCTTATTTTAAAACTTATCCATTTCATTTTTTTATTTTTATTTCAATGAAAAGATATAATATTTGAAATAATTATGTAAAAATTATAATAGTTTGAATTTTTAAAAAATTCCCATGAAGATAATTTTTTCAATGAATAGAGAAAATTAATAATTTTTTTTGAAAATTTATATTTTTATTAAAGGTTTTTTAAAAATATAATTTTTATTAATATGGTTTTAAAATAAAATAATTTCAATTATATATATATATACATATATATTAAGGGAACCCCCATATCCTCTATTATTTATAATTTCAAAACCATTAGCTTCCACAAATACCTAACAAAATCACATCCCTACTTATATCCTCTCATTCTATAAGCCTTATTTGGGTCATAAATCCAGACTAAGAAGGCACTTGTGTTATCCAAAAGATGTTTTATGAAGAAGATCCTACATTAGTCAATAATATTAACATGATTATCTCTCTCAATTTTATAGTTTTGATGAATTTTTTCCCTCAAGGTACCCTAAAAACACACCAACTACTCAGTCTCCCATAGTGTATGGGTAAAGAACATACTTCATTTAACTATGTATCTCTAATCAAACACCAGGAAGAAACAACATAGCATTCAATCATTGACATATTAAACTCCACCTTAACTTCACTAAGACAAGTCGGGGGATATAAGAATTATCAAATAGTAAAATATTAATCTATAAAAATAATCAGAATATATAAGATCAACATTCGTACTCAATTTTATGGACCGTGCACTATCACTAATCAATATAACAGTGAAATAATTACAAAATACTAAAAAACTCATTAATTATAATGACCCACCTCTCATACACAATATATTAAAAATTATTACATGTAAAATATAAATAAAACACCCCTAGTAAAACAAGTACATGATTTATTAAAGAAATGAGGTGAATAATAAAAAAAATTAAATGAACTATATAATAATATATTTTTATCTTCAAATTTTTCTCCTATTGATCATAATACACCTACCACTATTTGGTATATACTGAAAACATACATAAAAGAAAGTAAGGTTTAAAAGAACCAGTAAGGGGGGTTGATGCTCAATAATTGAACCGAGTAATAATCAAATAGAGGGATCCTAAACCATTACATAGAAACAATAAATATGGAAAAAAATATTATAGGATTATTTTAATAATGTAAACCATAAAAATGAGTCATGAGAAAAGTGCATGTGATTATAAACCAAATTCAAGGTTTGATTCCATGAAAATATGAAATAATATACAATGATAACCATATCAGTTCCATGCATAAAATTTTGGATAAAGCTAATTTCATCACATCTATGCATAATGATTTCATAAGATATAAGGAATTAGCCATTGATCAGGGAGTTTTTATTGGGAAATCATAACCTCTCATTAAAATGTATTCCACAATGAATCATAAATTGGACATAAAAAATATTATGAAAATAAATCTATGTGAATATAATATGGTACATAAAAATTTGGTTAATCGTATAAAGATGATAATTTATGTTGATACCGAATTTATAAAAGAAAACAATATATTAGATTTTAAAAATATAGAATTAAAAAAATATTGAATTCTTATTGGAAATTAATAAAATAATTATGGTGGATGAAATAATATAAAATTATTTAAGGTACATATGAAAAAAATTTAAAAAATTAAATTTAATTATCATAAGGATTGACATGAAAAAAATTATGTGTTTAAATAAAAAGTAATTCATATCCATAAAATAACGAAAATTTAGTATAAATAATATAAACATATCATGGGAAAAAGTTAAAGATGAATTGAGATATACATATTTATAGAGAACACAACCAAACGAGAATAAAGGGAGTGGAAGACTTATCTAACATCGAATATATTGTTCTCAAGGATGAACATATAAATCCATAATTTTCCATGTTTTAATTATTATTATTTTACTTAAGAAAATTTTTATTCCACATTATCTCATATAATTAATTTTATACCATTTTTTTATTTATTAAATAGTAATAATTCACATCAATTTTCTTGAGGATGACCAGTTAAAAATTCCTAATCATCTTTAATGTAGTGGTAATGGTCAATGGTAACCAAAAATGGTTTGAAAAGCTCAAATGTTTATATTTTATGGTTTTCATTCTATTCCAGAAGTATGGGAGTTAAATAGATTAATATACAGTAACAATTTACAAATCCTTAACAAGTATGTTAGTTTAATATTCTTAAAATAAAAATGATTTATTATATGTAATATTGTTACTGTAATCCTTTTGTTTTTAATTCAAGATCCTTAAAATAAAATAAAATTTATTTTTAATATTATATCTATACATTAGAATCATTATAAAACAATAAATGTTTGTTATAAGTGAAAATAATATATCATTTTTCATTAAAGTAGTATAAAAGTAGCATGTAAGAATTCTAATTTTAAGAGATTTTTAAATAAGATAAAAACTAAAATATATTTAAATTCATAAACATTACAGTAAAATGTTACTACTATTTAAAATTTACCTTAAATAATATTTATGTAATGGATTTGATGATTTCATTACTCACTCACACTAAAAATCATGTAGTAATTCTATAATACTTGACACCTAATATATACCATCATCACAATCACATGACCAATTTAGCTATTAAATCCTATATTTTAGCAATCATACATTAAATCCAATATGATGATATATATATTGAGCCATCATAAAAGAAAATATGAAAATAATGTAGTTATAATAAGGGTGATAAGTCAACCATATATTTCCTCACTATCTAGGATCTTCCAAAAAGGTGTTGGAACCCAAAATATTTGAGCATCGATAATTTTTTCAAATTCAGGCATAGTATTTGTAAAATCTTAAGAAAATAAAAAAATACATGTCCTCATATAATTACCATTCCTAAAATTATGACACAAAACAACACTATAAAATAATTTCATAAATACCACATCACCAGCACCAATATCATGTAATATAATCTATTATTATAATATAAAACAATCAACACTTAGTACATAAAACCACTACAAAAATAATCCATGGTTTCTCTTTTAATCACATCATTTAGAAATTTAATGATTTACATATTCCAATTCATGTTATGTTTATTATGCAAATAAATTCCCTATTTAATAAAAACCCATTCTCATGAAATCCCCATGTTTGGTCTGGAAATTACCCATTTCTTCCAAGAAGCATCGTTTCATTCAATACTTATAGATCATTAAATTCTAGAACATACTCATTTCCATAGTAATAATTTTCATTTACTAACCATACCAATATGAATTATATAATACCTTCCCCACAATAACTATTTAAACATTAAAATAATAATAAATATTTTTAATCTTACATCATATCCAACCATGATTCAGGACAACTAATCCAACTTTTTAAACCCCACCCACCCCTTTCCTATCCTAAAAACCATCCACCACCCTTTTCCCCACACACCCCTTACCCCAAAACGAATCCTTGAAATAATTACACAATAAACCCTATAATAGTCAAAAAATTATCAGGAATCATAAAAATATTAATGTAATTACCCCAACCCAAGTATCCAAGAGCATATGGTAACTTAACTACATTTTCATAATATAAATGGAATCTCATCTTGAATGACCATATAGTTTAATAGTCTTGGTAAACTAAATACACATCGAAGTCTTCCATTACAGTTTAATACAAAAATTAAAATACAATCTTTATTTATAATATAATTATTTCATCTAGAATATCATTATATATCATTCGTCGTACAATTTCACCATTTTAGAAAAAATAAACAAAAAGAACGGTGAGCTCTAATGCTCAGTATGATTTTTATAAAGGGTAAACTATATAGATTTCCCAAGAATAATAAATATATAATTTTAAATAACTAAAAACACATTACATTTAAATAACATGACTATAATGACTAAATAATAAATAATTAGTATATAATGTTAAATAACCAAACAAAAATTCCATTAATATAACATTATTATATTCAAAAGATAACAAACAATCAATATCTAATGGTAAATAGCTAAAAACCCAAGAAATATATTCAATAATAATATATTTAAATTCATCTATAGATAATAGTTTTTTGAAAATATCATGGATAATAATTACTAAATTAACAATGAAATAGTTTCATAATTATTGGTCATCATGATCTTGAGCATCTTGGTACCTCTACTTTCACGACCTTTCACAAGATAGTTTAAAACTATGGGTAAATAGTATTTATCTCAAGCTTCCTGTTTCTTCTGAAGTGACTACTGATGCATCATGTGGTATATATTATCAATCCCAACCCATCACATTATTTCTATATCATTTCTGAAATATCGAATAATTGATTTCAACTATAATCAATGTGTCTTATCATGATATATCTATAGTGGGTAAATAAAACTAATTTATAATTATTCCTAAATAAAAATAAATAATATTAGATATAAAACATAATATATAGAAATTATAATAAATTAAAATATTTAGGACAAATAACATGTATATTTTGGAGAAATATAATGTCTAGTCGTCACCAAAAAATAAATATTTCAAGGTTACATTATTGACTACAAAATCAATCAAGAAAATTAATGTCAATACTTACCTTTCACAAAAGGAGCATAAAAATCCTTGGAATGAATATGTATGGTATCATTACATCATATCATATGTGTATTATTAGTAAATTTAATATTTTTTTTCCATTTTTGAATAGAAATACCAAAAAAACATTAAAAACATTCTTGAGGAAAATATCCTTCTTACATTGATAATATTTTTTGGAACTAAAAGTACAAAAAAATTTAAAAATAATTTTTTTTTGAATATAAAATTTTCATATAATAAATAAATCATTAAAAAATTGAGTCTTCATGAAAATTTGATATTCTATATATGTCTTACATCTAACAATAATGATTCCTTTGAAATTTTTAGAAAAAGACAAGTGAGCCTTATTTGAGAAAATTTCAAGAATGTTCCTTTCAAAAGATTTTGTAAAATTTGAAACCTGTACAAAAAATATTTTTTTAAATAATTTGCTTAATTTTTAAAAAAATTCTTAAATAATTTTTTGAAAACATGATTTTCGAAGAAAAAATTATTTTCAATATAAGATATAAATTGAATAATTTTTTCTATAAAATACTTTCTCAATCATTTTAGGTAAAATAATTGAAAAAATGGAACAATTGTTGAAAAATTGAATAAATGGAGGATAAGATAGTTAAATTGGTTTATTAAAAATTTATGTAATAATCTCATTCAATTAAAATTCAAGTATAAAAAATCATGATAATAATGATATTTTTAAAGAAACTCTTTTGAAAATCATAACATTGAAGTAAGAATCAATAAATGAATAGATTATTTTTATTGAATATATATAAAAAAATTGTTCAAATAATGTATAATATAATAACAATTATATAAACACTGAATCATATTTTTTCAAATACAATGAATAAGTAATATAACCCAATGAAAATAAATATAATTATGAAATATTTTACCACGTGGTAATTTTATAATAAAATTCCCATGACTAAAATAATTATAATTAAAATTTAAAATACGATGAATTATTAAATAATTAGGATATAAAATTTAAAATTTTCATTACATGTTCCATATAATAAATATTTGGTGCATAACATTACAATATTTCTCAAAGAAGAGAAATTGAGATGAAGTCCCTTGCCTCACAATTCATTTTGTTTTAAAATTATTTATCATCTGGTATAATGGTTTTAATAATTTTAATATCTTTAATAAAACCATTTTAATATTTTTAACATCCTATATGATCCCCTTATAAAATTTTACCTCCCATATATTAATAATATTTAATTGTTTTTGTTGTTTCATGTTTTAATTTTCATGTTTTATCCTTTATGTTTCTTCATCAATGTTTCTTTTCTTGCACTTATTATATAGTTCTATGATTTACAAAATTATATTAATGGTTGAAAAATCATTTTTTCATTATATATTTTTATAATCATTATTTATATTTGAAAAAGTAGAACAGATCAAATCCCTTCTCCATGATGGTATGTTGTACATACAGACGAGAAAATTTATCATTTCAATAGTGGTGGAAAATTTTAGGAAATTTATAATAAATTAATTTTCATGAATAAATATAATGTCATATATATATATATATATATATTCCTTAAATGGTCTCTTTTTACATTCCATATAAATCATTTTTGAAAAACAAATCACATTTCATTATGAGGTCGTAGTCAGCTGTACACATGAGCATCCTTATCATATTTTAAATGGAATGAAACTTAAATTGGTATATGGGATATTAAAATTAAATAAGTAAAATTATACCATAAATATAGTAAATTTTTTAAATATATCATTATATCCAACATTTAAATATGGTTATGGAAATATAATTGCATCGATTAGTGATACATTATTTAGTCATACATGTAATAGACAATTTATTTTCTCAGTTGATGGATGAGTATATGGATATAGGTCATTCCCAAAAAATTATAATATCTAAGTATCGAGAAGATAATTAGGTTATTATATTATCATGTTTTAATAATATATAATGTATTTGTAATTATAAAAAAAATAAAAATGCTCGTTTATGAACTTCAAATATTCTCTATAAAACTTATTTAGGTTCGCAGAAAAAGCCATCCTATAATGGTTACATAATAAAAAAAGGGATCTAAGATGTCTATAGTGAATTAAAAATGTTATTTGGTATATTATTTACAAAATTAATATATTTGTATGTTTTAGAATGTTATAAGAGAGTGTGTCCTTTTATAAGTGGGGGAGAGGGCATCCATGTTATTTTTTAGAAGATTTAGTTACAACAAAAATATCATGAAAAAAGCTTCCATAATGATTTATTATAGACCATAGATGTTATAAGGTTGAAATATTTCCATACAAGAGGTTTTAGACAAGTTTTTAGGTTATTTTATTCCTTATCATTTTAGTTTAAACTCTGGTAAATCATATTTCACCATAATTATGATAATTAATTTTTACAATTTTTACTATTCATAATGGAAAAAATTATTTATAAATTTTTGAATAAAATAAATTTTTGTGACTAAAAATATTTAATATGTGTTTAAAATTCAATTCAGTATAATTCAATTATCCAACAAAAAAATTTATATGTATATGTGATGAAAAATCGAATTTCCAAAGAAAATATTCTTATTAGTAGTGAAGGTTTTGTTATAAAAAATCAATATGAAATTTATCAGAGTTTCCTAAATTTTTTAGAATTTTAATATAAATTATATACTATTTTTTGAAAATGAATTTAAAACATGACTTAAAAATTGTAATAATTTAACCAAAAGGCATTTTTTATAAATATCCGTATCTTTCACTATTTATAAAAAATTTATCTTTTTAGAAAAGTCTCATAAATTAACCCAAATATAATTTTCAATATTTTTTTAAAAAATAATGTTTATTTCTAATCTAAATATTTAATTTGTAATAAATATTAATTTAAATTATGTGTGCAATAAATGACTAAAGAGCCTTTCAAAAAATTATTTTTTTTTTAAAACATTTCTTATTTATTTATATTGTTCTTTTTTTAATTATAATAATTAGATAACCAATGAACATGTGTAAAATAATTTCTGTGAAGATACATTGTTAGCTATATGATTTTTAGTTTACTATAAAGAAAAATATATCAACTGCACACTATCATTAGTATCCCAACCTATAAAGTCATATAATCCATTCTTAAATACCAACTATAAGTAGTAATCATTGAACATTACCCAATATTGAGATTTTGCTGATGATTTAGATTGTTTCACTTTGAGGTTCATTTAAGTTTTATATTTTTAGAGAATTAGGCCATAAATCATAAATTATAAAACCATATAATAAAAAAAGACACATTCTATTATTATACATTTTAATATATTATAAAATGTTTAAAATAATGATGATTTCTTACAAGTAAATTAATCATGACTTTAAAAATTTTCTCTTCTATTCTATTACCCATATGTAAATCCTATAAAAAACATTTAAAAGGTGGGGATCCCCTTTAAAACCATAAAATATACTTAGACATTGTGATCCATAGGTTCATGCAATGATTATTTGGGGTCGGGTTTATCCCCCTTTCAAGATTATCCCCCTTTATAAATGTAGAAAATTCTAATATATAACTAAAATATAGAAATAAAATCAAATAATCCACCCCCCCCCCTTTACAAGTGGGGTAACTACACTTTACACCTCAAACATAACAAAACCATATATAAGGATTACCAAATTAAATAATTGAAGTAAATTTTAGACTAATATCAAAAAATAGGCCCATGTTTTCCTAAAATATTATGTAGTTTCTTATAATTTTTTTGTATATTATTCCACCATAAAAAATATGAATAATATTTTAAATTTTACCTTATTTAGGACATTTTGAAATATACCATTAAACTACCCAGTTAACTTTTTTTTAAACTATTCACATGAGTTGGTACTTGGGTATCTCTAATACGGGAATGACATGATCAAATAATAAATTTATAGAAACAAAGATACATTAAAGTGATCAATTAGATTTAAATACGGTTTCATAATAATTTCATAAGTAATGATTTTTTTAAAAAGTCTGATTATATTATATTTTACCAAGGGAAAAAATGACTATAAGACTATATATTTTAATATTGAATTTATGTTTTAATGGTCTCATTTTTTATAAAAGTAATGTATCTCCATATTATAGGATATAATTAAAACCATAGGTGTTTTAGGACGAGTTATTAATGGTTCATGGAGAAATTTTGATAAAAAGAATTACGAATTCAAAATAGATAACTATTTAATAAACATATCTCTTTCATCAAAAGAATAAAATTAGGCTTTTAAATAAATAATATGAAGAGAAAAATAATAAACATTAATTATTACATTAACCAAAATTTCCCCACTAAAGGTATATGGTTCCCCACTTGCAATGATTCTTTCTATACCTAGTATTGTGTTCCTCCATAGTATCTTTGTCCCATTTATTTAATTATTCACCCTACAAGTAATTTTTTCTCTAACATAATCCACCTCTCCTCATTTCTACCTCATATGGTCTTATTTTTGCATGCTCATCTTCTAACCTTCATCTCTTCCTCATTTATCACGTGGTAAAACATTTTAAATACAACTTTAAGGAACTAAACCTATCGTACACCTACTATTATAGCATAGAAAAATCATGTTAAACACAATTCAGTTAGATATGATGGTAATCTGATGGTTTTGAATTTTGTGGGTTGGGTAATTCAGTAATTTCATCCATCTTCAATAATGGAAAATTATTGTGTTTTATCTAATTTTTCCTCATAATTAATTTTTTTAATAAAATTTACACAAATAGTTATAGTATTATTTACCCTTTCTCTGTACTTACAACAAAAAATATCATGGTATAACCCATTCAGAGTTTGGTATGAATTTTTTTTCGTTGTTTGAGGTTTATTTCCGTAGTATATTCTGAATTTATAATATGGATTTCATTAGTGGGATCCCACTCTATAGTTTTAATTTCATTATGTGTTTTACCTTTGATTAACTAACATCTATTCTCTTATTGTTCATTTTTGTTGAATTAAGAATATGGGATCTCTTACATCATTTACCTTCACTTGTTTAGAATACATAGATCATATTCCCCAATCTACTCATACAATATCTAATATTTTGGGTTTTCCAATTTAATTATCTCTTACTTCTGTTCCCTTCAAATGATAAAATTTTTCATTGAATTATGAGAAATACTGGTTTTTATAAAGAATTGTAACTTCATTATAGCTTTTAATCACTTAAAAAATCATTTAATATTGTTTAAAATGAATTATTAGTTAAATTTAATTTATATTAATTCAATTTATGTCATTTAAATTATTTTTATTTTAAATTATTATTTAAAAACATTTTAAAACTTTGAATATGTTCCCTTTGAAAACTCTCTTTATCATAGAGTTTGAAGAATTAATTTTAAAGAAAATGTTTATAATTATGTAAATATATTTTTTAAAATTGATTAAATATTTTGAATAATAATTTTTTATATTATCTAATAAGTTTATCGTGAGTTCATTCCATAACAAATAGAAAATGAAAGTAAATATTATTTACCGCAATGAAGTTAAAATTGGTTTACTAGTGATAAAACTAAAAATATAAATGATAAAAATTATTAAAAACATGTCCAAACCACATTTTATAGATTAATTTAGAATATATATGTTATTAATTTGAAAATTTACTCTTTTGGTTCCTTTTTTCATGTGAATAATGTGGGTACACATTTTTCTTCTCAAAAACTACAAGTGTGCCACTCACCCAACTTATAAATGGCCACCCAATATCCTCCCCTCTTCAAACTCCCAAAACAATTTTTTAACCAATACCTATCCAAATAACTTTATTAGTCCCATAATATCATTACATAATCATTATCTTAGTCATAAATCTAATCTCTTATGTTTTTGGTGCAAAACAAAAGAAGTAGTCTGAAGAAGAATTAATATCCCTAACTAGATTTTTTTATTTTATTTCTACCTCCACCCCCTTCAATTTTTATGAAAAAATTATGATATAATATAATAATTAAAATCCATATACTAATATATTTTTGTTATGTTCATGACCGAAAACTATTTATCCTACCATAAAATAGGTTATGTAGTCATCATTCTTGTGTTTAGAAGTATACCTCCTCAAAAACTAATTCTTTTGTTCTACAATTTCCACATACCATTGATGGATATTATGATACATGTATTGTTAAAATTTTATATATATTATATTATTATTCTTCTGGAATACTAATATGAAATATCCATTCTTACTTTTAATTCTATTAAAATACGATATCCTCAATTGTTTTTATGGTGGACTACCACCTCCTGAAGCGATGTGATTCATTCATACAAAAAATGGAAGGTAATAAGGGTGGATTAAATGAAATTTGTGATATATATGAAATTAAAATTATTCTTTAATTGGAAAATTTTATTTCATTTTTTATGATATTGAAACATTATTCATTCATATGTATGGCATACCTTCTCTGTAAATGAGGTATTCCTTTTTATATCTCAAATTTTATGTATCACTAAAAATACATGAATAAAAAATATATATTATAATTATATCATGGATAAAATTATAGATATAATAGAATAATTATTAAACTATGATGACCAAAAATAAAAAATCAGAACATACATGAAAAAAACACTTATTCCAAAAAAAAACATGACTTTATCATGGAATTATTAATAAAAGGGTAATAAAAGGAATTTACTAAATCTAATATGGTATATTATATATATAAATGTTAAATTATTATATTTATAATGAAAATATATTAATTTTAATATATATTCAATCATGTATAATGGAAGTTGGGAATTACAGTAAGGGATTCCTAATCTCTCTTTGATTTATGGGATACATATGATGATTCACCACTTGTTTCTATTGTGTGGGTTATATAAATTCCATTGAAAGATTTATAATAATATTCTCCTACATTATATGTTGTTTGACGAATTAATTTTGTGTAATTATTTATTGGAACCTGCAAGAATAAATATTATTAAACTGGTAATTTAATTTTTTTCTCACATTCATTTTATATTAGAAATATACCATTGTCAACAAAATTTTATTTTACATAAAGAACCAACTCATTTAATCTAATGATCCTCAAATTTGGGTAGATATTTTTTACTCTTTTCATTGGTGGTTCCTAAAACGTTTCATTATACTCTGAGTCTCCATGACGAAACTATCCACACTGGAAACAATTCAAATATCCTATGAAACAATCCTTGAAATTATTTTCCATACATAGATAATTATTGTTTATTACCTCCATACTTTAATCTAGTTATTTATCCATTGTCTTCCTCTTTTACCTTTTCATACAATTATTATCTCAAGGAACATATGTGTCAAAAAAATCTATCTCAACTTTATCATCCCAACGAAACAATTTCTCATTATATTTAAATTATCACATGGCCACAACTTTTTGTATAATTTCTTCAAACCTTGAGTAAAATTTATTAATCTCACTATTAGTGTTGAAAATAAAATCATATATATTCTTGTCCAATGTAAGAATGTTTTCTACATATAGAGCTACAATATATTCATCATTCTCCCTCAATTCTAAGATTTTTTTTTGATCTAGTGCCAAAAAACGTAGGGAAATATTTACCAAAGATATGATCCTAGAATGTTTCCCATCCCATGGAATCATTATCACCATTTATCAAGAATTTTTTTCCAAATACCACCATAGATCATATTTACCTTCAAATGGTATATGGATAGATTTTAATTTTGATGTTATTAATATGCCATGAATTCAAAAATCTTTTCTAAACCATTTATCAATAATATTTCTATCATGGTGTCATATGATCCACCAAAAATGGGGGATTGTTCCTCATAAAACAATCCACAATAAAATTATTCACTAATACTAGATCGGGATCCTCTTGGATGTGGATATTACAATCATTAATAACTTTTGTGAACTAATCAATCACTTCAACAAAATATTTCATTCTAATTCCTAGCATATTAGGATACTGATTTAAAAGAATTTTTTTTCTGAGTTCCTTCTCACTAAACCTTCACAATGTACACTATGGGAACACATTTTGATGAGAAATAATTTTGGTGAAGAGTTATTGTTATCTATAAATGTAATATAATTTTTAGTTTAACATAATGAAAAATATATCACTGTACACTATCATTATTATCCCAACCTATAAAGTAATCTTATCCATTCCTAAATACCAACTATAAGTACTAAATATTGAACATTACCCAATATTGAGTTTTAGCCGATGATTTACATTACTTCACTTTGAGGATCATTATAATTTTATATTTTTAGAGAATTGGGCCATAAATTAAAAATTACAAAATCATATAATACAAAGAAGACACATTAGATTTTTATACATTTTAATATAATATAAAATGTTTAAAATAATGATGATTTCTTATAAGTAAAATCATCATGACTTTAAAATTCTTCCCTTCTATTCCATTACCCATCTGTAAATCAAATGAAAAACATTTAAATGGTAGAGATCCCCATCAAAACCTTAAAATATACTTTAATATTGTGATCCATTAGATCATGAAATGATTATTTGGGGTCGGGGTTATTCCCATTTCAAGATTATCCCCCTTTATAAATGTGGAAAATTCTAATATATAACTGAAACATAGAAATAAAATTTAATAATCCACCACCTACAAGTGGTATAATGACCCTTTCCAACTCAAACCTAAAAAAACCTTATAAAGAGATCACCAAATTAAATAATTGAAGTAAATTTTATACTAATATCAAAAAAATAGGCCCATATTTTCCCAAAATATTATGTAGTTTCTAATAAGGGTTTTTTATGTTATTCCACCATAAAAAATATGAATAATATTTATAAATTTAATTTAATTAAGAAATTTGGAAATATAACATGAAACTACCCATTAACCATTTTTAAAAACAAGTAAAATGATTTGGTAATTAGGTATCTCTAATATGGAAATGACATGATCATATAATAAATTTATAGAAACAAAGATACATTAAAGAGACAAATTATATTTCAATTTGGTTCTAAAATGATTTCAAAAGTAATGATTTTATTAAAACAGTTTGATTATATTAAATTTCTTCAATAGAAAAATAATGCTTTATGAGAATAAATATTTT
The DNA here is from genome assembly GCA_963277665.1 of Viscum album. NCBI lineage: Eukaryota > Viridiplantae > Streptophyta > Magnoliopsida > Santalales > Viscaceae > Viscum > Viscum album. Next base: position 119,376,781 of record OY728165.1, read on the forward strand.
AATACTAAATTTATGTTGTAATGGTCTCATGTTTTTTAAAATTGATGTATCTCCATATTTTTGGATATAATTAAATCCATAGGGGTTTTAAGATGAGTTATTAATGGTTCATGGGGAAATATTGATTAAAAAAAAGACTAATTCCAAATAGATAACTATTTAATCAACATATCTCTGTCATCAAATGAATAAAAATTTTCTATTAATAAAATAATATGAAGAGAAAATAATAAACATTAAAATTTACATTAACCAAAAATTCCCCACTAAATGTATATAGTTCCCCACTTGTAATGATTCTTTCTATACATAGTCTTGTGTTCCTCTATAGTATCTTTGTCCCATTTATTTCATGATTCACCATACCGTTATTTTTCCCTATCCTAATCCAGCCCTCCTCTTTTCTTCCTCTTAGGGTCTTATTTTAGCATGCTCATCTTCTATCCTTCTTCTCCCCCAAATTTAAATTGTGGAAATACATTATAATTACTGCTTTGAGGAACTAAACCTATTGTACACCTAATATTATAACATAAATTTTTTTTATCCCAATTTAGTTAGATATGATGGTAATATGATGGTTTTGAATATTTTGATTTGGGGAATTTAGTATTTTCATCCATCCTGAATAATTTCTAATTATTGTGTTTTCATCTAATTTTTCCTTTCAATTAATTTTTTTAAAAAAATTCACACAAATATTTATAGTATTATTCACCCTTTATCTTCACTTACTACCAAAAACATTGTGGTATAGCACATTCATAGTCTGGTACGAATGTGTATTTCATGGTTTTGGGGTTTTATATGTGGTATATTCTGAATTGATAATATGGATTTAATTAGTGTGGTCCCTCTCTACTGTTTTAATTTCATTATTAGTTTTTCTATGGCACACCCAACTACAAGTATCTTAATGTACATTTTTGTTGGGTTAAGAATATGGAATCTCTTAGTTCCTTTCCCTTTACTAATTTATACTACATAGATCATCCACTCCAATCTACTCATACAAAATCAAATATGTTGGGTTTGACAATGTTTTTTTCTCTTGTTGGTATTGTTCATCTTCTATGGGGTAACGACCCCATGAGTGTTGATGTATTACTTGGGTGGCTCTTGTTTAGGGAGGTTGTTATTGTTTATTCATCTAGAAGACATTATTTTACATCCCTTTTCATATTGATCTCTATTGATTCAAATTAGTATTCTTGGGAAAAATTTCAGAAATGTTTTATTTTTTTTATCTTACATAATGATGTTCATTGTTTGTTTAACAGTGGGAAGGACCAATTTTCAGAGAAAAATTATGTTTTTTGAGGAATGGTGTGGAATGTGATGATATAGGAAATGGTTTAGGTCTCACAATCTTTGAGGTTCTAGATTCTATAATACATCGGATGGATTCCTCAATTAGCATGATTGTGATCAGACAGATCGTGGGTCTCCTAGGTTCTATTGGAACCAAAACCAATACAATTTATCCCTTGTTTTGAATTTGAATTTTGATTCTGATTCTTTTATATGGTTCTTGGTGTGTCTCTTTTAAATCCTATTGTCGTCCATCCCCTTGGATTTCAAAATTATCAACCAACTAAAATAAAATTTTGTAAATGAAAAAATAATTTACATTAATAAATAATTTGTAAATTTTCTCATCGATTCTTACAAAAAATAAATTTTTCATTCAATGAATTGAATGAACCCTTAATAAATTATTTATATAAACCGCAATTTAGATTTTATAAAAAAAGAAAAAATGTTGATTATGAATATCAATAAGTTAATAACAAAATACAATCATAAACATCATTAAGGTAAATCTTAGTAGCACATTATATAATCTAATAAATCATTATAATATGATGTATATAATCGTCATCTCTATTATTAACAAATATTATAACAACTCGGTTTTACACTTCCTAGCCTGACCAAGTGGAAAATTTCTATATGTTGAGATTTTATCTAACAATGGACAACTTCACAAAGCCTCATAATGGCTATTAGATAATTTATAAATTGACTTCAAAGTTAGAAACACAAGGTTTCACATTAAATATGAGTAGAGTTTGACATCATAAAATAAATTTAAAAATATAATGAGAATATTCATAAATCATATATTCAAATCAATTTTAATAATCTTTAAATTAAACAACCCATTATCAGTAACGTCAAACATATAATATTTATAATATATGTTACCCATAGTGGAACTCATTTACACTACCCCATGTAATCATTAAATCAATTATTCTCATAAAAAAATAAAGGGGATATCATGAATATAATATACAAAATCATACTCAATAATAAAATAAATGATATATTAAATAAAAAACCATTGTAAATACATTAAATAAATTGAATTTCGATTCTTTTCACATAATAATATTCATTGAAAACTATTGGAGAAGATAACTAAAGTATTTTTATTTCAACTAGTATAATTCCAATAGAAAGTAACAAAATGAGTCCTTAATTAATTAAAAAATTATATAATAACGCTATATTGAAGAATGGCTATCAAAATAACTAATAATGCTTGTTAAACTAGTAGATGTGATATAGAATCTAAATCCAAATTGATGCATGGAAGATATATAAAATCATGTCTAAATTTAGAATAATGGAACCATAATTATTATTATGTTACACTAATGTTGGTATTTCATATTATTTGAACCTCTTCAAATGTGCATGATGAAATTCAAAATAGTGTATGTCTAAAGATATCATTCCACTAGAGTTATCCATATGTTGAAACCAATTCACAAATCACATAAGTGTCATTATATATTGTCTATATTATACTAGAATGTTAATGAGTAAATAAAAATGTTTATGTACATATTCATTATGAGGGATCATTGATAGAGTTATTGAGTGGGTTAACATGATATTACACACATATACAGTGAATGGAAAACTTCCTTGAATAAATCCCGCACGGATTCTCCTTGAATGCTATGACATTTACTAATGTGTTATACTAAAAGAGTAAATAAATTGGATAAGTCATGAAAATGTTTAAGGAATTCAATGACCTCTCAACCATTAATATTTTTATAATGGATCTTTAATTCCATTTGACAACCCAAACTACTGATGTAAGTGGAATGTATACGTCATACAATATGAAAGTCATACAGTATTTCTTTTCAATGAATCCATGTTATGATATCCATAAACCACACCCTACGAACAAAAATATAGTTATATATTAGTATGATTTATGATATCCATATATCATAAGTTATGATATATCAAAATTACATCACATATGAATTGGATTTAGGGAATATTTCATTTAATATCTATCTTTCACTAAATCATAATACAAATCCACCATTTCACCTTATATCATATCATATATGAAAAATTCGGTAATAATATTCTAACATAATTGGGATTTAATCCATACCACTTATAGAAGGATAATATAAATTTCACTATGTATCACTTAATAATCATTTAATTCTGAATACCCATCCAATAGTTTTTTTATTAACTATAAAATATTTTTAGACTATCATTCATAGTATAACTAAATATAATTTCCTAAAACCACAACATGTTACCAAAATTGACATTATAAAATAAAAAAATTAGAAATTTATAGATCTATAAGTTATATGAAATAGAAGGCTCTAAAAATAACCAATATTGATGATCCTATAAATGAATTTAGAATGATATCCAAAAAAACATGTATTTATATAACTATTTTTACTAGTTGAATAACGTGATATCATTAATTACCACATGTTATAATTTTATAATATATATTCTGATCATGATACGTAGAGTATGTGAGACCAATATATCTAACTCATGTGTTCTCGACACTCCATGTCTAGACTAACTACGTTGGGGAATATGTTACATTTCATTTACATTTAATGATAAAAAAAATCCCCTCAACCAATTATATGTGAAAATCATATAAAATATCTCTATCATGACCCCTCCCAATAAGGTGTACCCCTCCTGGGCTGGCAATGTGAGGAGTGAGATATTGACCCCCATGTCCTGCCTCCAGTAGGTCAAGGGTTGACAACTAGAAATCAGTGTATAGTAACCACAAAAATGGGACGCATTACCCTCTAAGAGAACACATTTGAAAGAGAGAGATAACAATGACACCCACCCAATACATCTAAAATGTAAAATAAAATAAATACTAAGTAAACATATGTAATATCATGAAAAAATACTACAACTAAAAAAGGAAAAACTAAAAATACCTAAACGAAAGTAAAAACTGCAGCAAAGAAGAATCCCAAATTGCTCATGTAGCCATAAACTAGTAGGAACCATCCTGATATCCAAACATCTTAGCGTGACATATGAAATATTTTATATAGAAAAAGGGTGTCTATAACAGTATACTAAGTAGGATCCTAACCAGAGCCTCTTGTGTAATAGTAATGAAAGAATGATAAAGCATAATGAACAGTAAGTGAAACTAACTCATAACATAAACCTATATACTATGTTCCCGTCCTCACCATGGATACTCTCATCAAGTATCTCAAACAGGAGTATAGAATACAATAAAGTATATCAAGGGTATCACACTACTACTTCCCCACTGGTTTGTTGCTTTTACCAAACATCGGACATCGTAATCATCAATTTCCAAAAAGGCTTCCCTACAGTCATCTTGGCATAGAACCACAAGATATACCTCATGCAATAGAACCACCACATCCATGTAAGAAAATTAATTTGGTGGTTTCTAGGAGCCACGACAAATCACATAATGGATATCATACATCACTCATTATACCTCAAGCCATTAAATCCTATACACTGAGTAAGGTACTCAAGCCATCATAGCCTATACACGTTACAACTCTAATAGTCCATAGGAAAATATATCCAGAATATCTGTGTGTGAATAACCAAAATCCATTACCGCCCTTTACACACATATATGGGGAAAACTAATTAATGTGACCACTATCAGAAGTAACTACCAATAGAAGAGAGCATGGCCAAAGTGGTAAGTCAGCTATCCATCCTCCCACCAGAATGTTGTGGAAAACACCATCCCCTGGGGCTCTAAATCTACAGGGAGCTAATTTCCCTAACTAACGGTGTGGAATATAATATAACGACAGAAAAATTACAAAATATAGTATAGATCCCAAGCACACTATGGTTATAACATAATATTAGACTCAAATGCCTATAACATCTCTCAGACTCCCGATTAATACTTCTGAGAATAGGTATCCTATAAGCACACAACCATTTAAAGAGCTCGATTACATTCCTTCATTCCCATTTTTTCAATTTAACTTTACATTCATTTATTCTTTAAAAAAATTATCTTTTAACAATTTCCACATTATGTTTCATTAGTATGACACCCAAAGTCCATTGTTACTTTAAATTTCAACCACAACATTTCATCCTAGCAAGGACCAACACCAAGGGTGAACAGAAGTTATTAAATTATTTATTAACAGTATTACTTTACAATATTTCCAGGAATTCTAGAAAAAACATTCTAATCTACCAAACACAAGGGGCTCAACAATATGACTAGGTAAACTGCTTGTTGAGTATTTTCCACCTATAGCAAGATTGTAGACCCATACTCTCTCAAGAATCTAAACATGGAAATCATGTGTCATAGCCCACATGTCTTCACCCCTTTTGGAAGGAGGTTAAATAAAACGTCTTCCATGAGTAGTGGGTAAAGTAAAAATGATAAACAACCTACAAGAAATATCAAGCATCCAAACAATCACATCCTACCCATTCCATCATCTCTGGTGTCCTCCCAGACACCCATATACATAAATCGATGCATCTCTCTACTCTAGACGTCAAATACTGCAACAACCAATAGACCTTCTTGCCCCCCATGTATCACAACACATGCAGCAGGAAAACAAAAATCATATCAATTGGGCTCTTGGACCTTAAATAGGGAATCAAACCTTCAAACACAATGAGCTCTCATAGCTCTAAGAATGATGCTCTTGGCCTTTACAAGCAAGAGGGTAACTCAAAACCCTATGAGGCATTATCTTTTAATCAAATAGTTAGTTCTTTAATACATTTAGAATTGATTGATTAATTATTTTTAGGTTCTTATCATTGGTAACCTAAACCGAAAGCTATCACAAATTTATAAAATGCGAATAATATATCAATTTTATTAACATCAAATTACAATAACAACAAAAATGACCAGGTTCATTTTCATGCCTCTTTATCTTAAGGAAAATAATTATCATTAATTCTAGCTTTACGTTCATCACCAATTTCCATTAATAACAAAATGCTAAACAAATCAACCATATATATCACATTATCTATTAAAATAAGAGGCAATAATATTTGATCGATGTCAATTTATTTATCTAGTTAAAATATTTAATATGAAAATTTCATTGTGATCTAATGGGATAAAACATGCAAACTCTACATTTTCACATAAAAGATTTGACATGAAATGAATCCCATAACTGCAACGGTTCTTGACACTCATTATATGAGAATGAGCCACACAACGGGTTAAGTTCTCCTCCCCCATGACAATTGTATCCACCCAAGGATAAAGAGAAACCATCACACTGATCAAAACATAAGAAAAGTCCATTTCGAACATGAAAATAGCATTACAAACAATTGAAAGGAGAAACATAAGGAGATAAACCCAAAATAATGATAATAGATGATACCTTATATCGAAGATTAATCGATACTATTTTGTTACATCAAAAAGTGATGTGAACCAATCCAATGAGGAAATATTGATTGCACAACTCTTATGGGAAGGAATAAAAGGTTTGAGCATCTCACACCAAAGAACATGGAGGACGAACTAGGGAGGAAGATATCTTGTCCATTTAAAAGATTTAACTGAACATTGGTTTAAGATACTGAGGTTTTTCCATTAAATTTGGATCATATTAAACTATGCATTTTGACAATGTAAAAGAATCCAGAGCCTTATGAAAAATAATATAGGAGTTATGGCCTATTAAACGGCCTTAGAGTCCTTAAAAAGAGGCATTAAATTCATTTTACATTAATGTAAATGTCAAATGGGAGAAACTGTAAGAATATGGACACATTGTACACCAAAATTGAAATTTCACAATGAAAAAAGGATATTTTTTGAACCTCACTGGTCTAGAAACACTATTCATGAACTCAAAATTTGGAAAAGGAAATTGAGGTTGCAGTTAGAACCTCAGTGTTCTGGAAGCATTATTCATGAACTTGAAATTTGACGATGAAAATAGAGGCTACAGATAGAACGTCACCATTCTTGAAACACTATTCCAGAACTCAAAATTTGTAAAAGTAAATATAGGTTGTAGTTGGAACCTCACCGTTTTGGAAACACTGTTCATGAACTCAAAATTTGGAAAAGGAAAAGAGGTTGTAGTTCAAACATCACCATTCAAGAAACACTGTACCTGAACTCAAAATTTGGAAAAATAAATAGATGTTATAGGTGGAACCTAACAGTTTAGAAACACTATTCAAGAACTCAAAATTTGTCAAAGGAATTTGAGGCTGAAGTTGGAACCACGCCATCCGGGAAACACTGTTCATGAACTCAAAATTTGGAAATGGAAAAAGAGGATGTATTTGTAACCTCACCAATATGGAAACACTATTCTTGAACATGAAATTTGTAAAAGGAACTAGAGTTAGTATTTGGAACCTCACCATTATAGAAGCACTATTCATGAAATAGAATTTTGGAAAAGTGTTGGGTATAAGTCACCTTGACCTCCCAGAGCACCTCAAACACCATATTTCAATAATATAATAGACCGAAGTGGTATGGTACATAACATTAGATACCTCTCAAAACATTCTCATCCTTGAGAATTCAAAACCCACCTAAAGGGAAACAGAAATGGGGTCCAAACAACAACCCATCGAGAAACCTCTCAAAAGACAGATAGCCACAATAAGAAACCAAAGAAAGTCATCTCATAAACATGAAAGTTATAGAACCACAAATAGAACATTTTTTTAAAGTGGAAATAGTTATACATCAATGAACTTGATGTACTGAGAACATATATATGGCTCATTTTCCCAGGTACTCCCATCCACACCACCCTGTCCCCACAAGACACAAACCAAATGGGATAGAATGCCCAAGAAACACCTTCTCTTTATAGTCTTGGATCTCTACTAGACTCTCCTCAAAAGTCACATCATCATCAACATCTATCTATCCACAATATATGATGTATATGTCCTCATTAATATAATGTCAGAGCATTTATACATGGAAAACATCACGTATCCGACTCATCTGTGGGGGAAGTGATATCTGATACGTTTCGACTCCAACACATGCCAAAACCTTGAAATTACCAACAATCCATCGATAATGCTTACTCCCGTGAATGAACCTTCACTTCGCAAGATGGGGAGTCACCTTCAAAAACCCATGATCCCCAACATCAAACTCTAAGGGTCTCCTCTGTTGCTCGTCATACGATTTATCATGATCATGCACTATCTTCATCCTCTTACTGATTACCTGAACCATCTATGTTGTATTCTACACTAGTTATCAGTACTAGAATTTCAGTTTCTACACCCCAGTACATGGGCGGCTGCCATTGGCGGTCTCTAATCCCGCATTAAAAAACGCGGGATTTTTCCCACCCTGTCATTCCACTTCCCTTCCTCGCCACTGCAACTTCAGGCCTCCTCCCACAGTTTCCCCCACCGACGCACTGCCTCATCTGGTCACCCCTACCACCGCCTTTGTTATCCCCCGCTTCACCGTACCCCTTGTAGGTCACCCCCGTCATCCCCCACATCATCGGACCACCATCCACAAGCACCATAAACTTACCGCACATCCCTTCGGCTGCCGCAGATCTGCCATTACCGGTAGCTGAAGCTTCAGCATCCCTCGAGCCACTACCTAAGTCCACCGGTCATCCATATAGTACAAATCTGCTATATTTTGATAAAGGATATAGAGACCGCCATTGGTGGTCGCTACTACTCTTTACCGACGAAGAAACAGCGACAGCCAAAAGCAGTCACCCGGCAGTCTCTAAAGGCCTATAACGACCGATTTTGGCGGTCGCTAATGGCCTTTATTGTAGTAGTGTCTGGTCCTAGAATTGTGAACTCTACGGCCCGAGTCTATCATAATAGATAATGGAATGTTCATCCATACAAGGCTTCAAACGGTGTTATACCGATGGTGGAGTGAAAAATATTATTGTAAGATAACTCCACCAAGGGTAAGTTCCTCATTCACAAACATCCAAAATCCCGGACACAAGAGTGTAACATATATTCAAGAGTCTGGATATTCTGATCTCTTTGACTGACTGTCTACAGATGAAATTTAGCAGTAAGAAATAATTTGGAACCAAAATCATGCCAGAGACATCTCTACACCCTAGATGTAAAATGAGGTTCTTGATTAGAAGTGATCGTCCTTGGGACTCCATGAATTCTCGCCACCTCCTCTAGATACTGCCTCGACAAAACTTCCCCTGAGTATGACTCCTTGATCACTATGAAGTTGGTTAATTTTTTTATATGATTCTATACCACCAAAATATAATCATGTCCTCTCTAATCTCGAGGTAAACTAGTAAGAAATTCCATTGAGATATCATCCCACTTCCACTGGTAAACATCTAATGGTAGGAGCAGACCACCAGGAACACACTGATCGGCCTTCACCTTTTGATCATCCAAACATTGAGACACAAACTCAGCAACTGCACACTTCATCCCAGGCCCCAAAAACTAACTCCTCAAGTCATGGTACATATTTTTCATGATATGATGCACTGATAAAGGTTAACTTTGTAACTCTATAAGAATCTTCTCGTGCATCACCAAAGGAACAAATATCATTCAATGATATAGAATTCAATGCTGTTCATTCTTAGGACAACTATCAGGGGCCGCACCACAAACAACTCGGTCTCTCCAGACCTCCACCTCATGATCCCCCAATTATTACTCTTCCACCTGCTGCACCAGAAATGACTAAACCGTCATATGAAAAAGACAACCCCTTCTTCGAACATCTCCCATATCGAGTTGTAATGACGAATGTTCTTCCATAACTCTCTAGGAATCACCAGATTCATGCACTACATCACTAAGTGAATTCCTTCACTGCACATCAGCTACAACATTCCCCTTTCTAGGGGTATACATTATTTCAAAGTCATATACCTATTAGAACTCCATCAACCGAAGTTGTATCATGTTCAAGTCACACTTGGAGAAACCATACCTTAGGCTCTTATGAATAGTGAAAACCACAAAGCACTCTCCGATGAGGTAATGTCACCACAACATGAGAGAAAAAACAATGGCCTCCAACTCAAGATCATGGGTTGAAAAGTTACGTTCATTGGGACAGAACTTCTGAGACCCATAAGAAACGACTCATCTCTTCTGAATAAGATCACAACCTAACACCAGATGCGAAGCATCACAAAAAACATCAAACTGAACACCCTCTACTAGAATAAAATAAATTAAAACACATAATAACTTCTGCTTTAGATACTCAAATGCTTCCTGACACTGATAAGTTAACAGGAACGCTTGATCCTTCCTGGTCAATGTTGTTAAAGAAGACGCAACCCGAGAAGAATAAGATACAAATATCTCATAGTAACCTGCAACACCAAATAAACTATTCACCTATGCCACTGTCTTGAGGGCCTCCCAAGACACAACTGATTATATATTCGATGGATCCATAGATACTCCCTACGGGGAAACACCATTCCCTATGAAACAGACTTCTTGAGCACAAAACACACACTTTAACAACTTACCATATAGATGATTTTGATGAAGAACTCCCATAATGATGTGTCTATGCTCTGCATTCTCCTACTAAGATGTGGATTATACAAGGATTTTATTGATGAAAACTACCACAAACTTATCCATGAACTCAAAAAACACCTCATTTATCAATCCCATGAACACAACAGAAGAATTCGTCACGCTGAATGAAATTACAATTAAAATTCAATGTCCATTACAACAACGAAAATAATTTTTTAGGATATCCTAATCCTACGCACGTATCTGATGAAATATTTAACAAAATTAAATCATTGAGAACCAACATGCACTTGTTAGTTGATCGAGAAAAAACATCAATCTGTGGAAATAGTTAGTGATTCTTCACTGTCTATTTGTTTAAGCGAAGATAATCGATACAAAACTACAGCCTATTGTCATCCTTAATCTCAAACAAAACTGGTGCACCCCATAGTGACACAATCAACTGAAAAACAACACATTTCAATAGACCATCATGTGGTATATGAAGCTCTTGTAACTCAAAAGGGGCCATCCTAAAAGAAGACATAGAGATATGAGATGCTCTTGGTTGTATCTCAATCTCAATCTTGATCTCTCGTCAACGGGGTAGTGTTAAAACCACTTCTCAAAATACATCAGGGTTCCCTTATATTATTCTATGAAACACTAAGTATTTATACTCAATGAAACTCATCATCAGCTCAGTCATCAAGGATGATAAGGATGAAATATGCCTCTGACCCATCTATGGGTCTCACTCACCAACAAAGATTTTAATTCCGAGCACTGGTTTAAAAGTTAGAAAACCCCGATCATTCGTTCACAGAACGTACCCAAGATAAAATTTGAAAATTGATTCTGGGCACACCGGGCCTCGGAATCAAGCGCCGTCAGAAACTGTGTACTAGTAAAATTAAAAGTATTTAAAAAAAATACTTGAAAATTATGGGATATTACAATACTCCCACATCAGGTCTTTACGTCCTCGTAAATCTACATCATAAACTGGGGAAACAAATGAGGTTACTGAGCACACATCTGAGCCTCCCGCTCCCATGTGATCTCCTAGATGTTTTCATGCTTCCACATGATGCACACTAGAGGAATCAACCATCCATGTAGGAACCACTCATGTCGGTCCTCAATCTCCATCAGAACCTCCACAAAAGTCTCCTTGTAATAGATGTTCAGTTCCCCATGATCGATGATATACGTCGGGTCGTGCACGTATCTCCTCAGCAGAGATACGTGGAAGACGTCGTGCACCCAGTTCAACTGTGGTGGTAGAGCCAGCCGATAACCCACCTCACCAATCCTGCTGAGTACCTGGAATGGTCCGATGAAGCGCAGAGATAACTTTTCACCCTGGTCAAATCTTTGTAGTCCACGTCAAGGTGATACCCCTACAAAAATGTGGTCACCATCCTCGAACTCTAGTGGTCTCTACCTCCTATCAACATAGGACTTCTATCAGCTTTGTGTAGTCCTCATCTACTCCTGAATGATCTTTACCTTCTCTATTGTGGCCTGGACCATCTCTGGTCCTATAAATGCTGACTCCCCAGGGTCTGTCCAGCACATAGGTGATCTGCAAGTTCGACCGTACATGGCCTCGTATGGTGCCATCCCCATTGTGGAGTGGTACATGTTGTTGTACGCAAACTCCACTAAGGGTAGGTGATCCTCCCAATTGCGACCAAAGTCAAGGACACATGCATGGAGCATGTCCTCAAGTGTCTGAAAGGTCCCCTCTGTCTAGTCATCTGTCTGTGGTTGAAAGGCAGTGCTCAGGCGTAGCTGCGTCCCAAAGGCCTCCTACAACCCATTCCAAAGCAGGGATGTTAAGCGAGCGACTCAATTGGAGATGATAGATGATGACACACCACGAATCCATATGATCTCCAGAATGTAGAGGCGTCGCATGCTCTTCACTGAGCCCTGATCTCTAATTTGTAATAAGTTGGCCAACATGGTGAGTCGGTCTACAATCACCCAAATGGAGTCATGTCCTCTAGATGTATGTGGAAGCCCCATCTCGAAATCCATGGATATCATGTCCCACATCCACTCCGGGACCTCTAATGGTTGTACCAAGCCTGTAGGTACCTGGTGCTCTACCTTTACATGCTGACAATTAAGGCATCAAAAAATGAATCCTGCCACAACCTTCGTCATACCCGGCCACCAGTACTGACGTCCGAGGTCCTGATACATCTTTGCAACTCCAGGACGTACCACTAGAGGGGATGTGTGGAACTCCCTCAGCACCTCCTCCTGTAGTGTAACTGGTACCATGGTACGTCCCCTGAAAAGGATGACATGATCTCCTCCTATAGAAAATCCATCAGGTGCATGTCCTGAGGATATTTGTGAACATCACATCTCATAGTCCACGTCGCCACATTGTGCCTCTCTGACCTGCTGAAGTAGTGGAAGAGTGACTGTGAGGTACTGAATATAGACTTCCCCATCACTATCCACGAAGGATATCTGCAAAGCGGCTAACTGCTCTGTCATCTCTCCAAGTATCTGAATGACTGATCTGCTACTGAGAGCATCAACCACAACGTTCCCCTTCTCAGGATTATAGAAAATCTCAACGTCATAATACTGAAGTAACTCAAGCCATCGCTGTTGTCTTAGGTTCATTTCTTTCTGCGAGAAGATATACCTGAGACTCTGGTGGTGAGAGTAGACTGTAATGTGCTCGCCCATGAGATAGTGTCACCACATCTTTAGGGTGAAGACCAATGCAGCTAACTCCAGGTCAGGGGTGGAATAGTTCTACTTGTGCGGCCTCAGCTGCCATGAAATGTAAGCGATCACCACTCTCTTCTGCATCAGGACACACCTGAGTCTAGTCCCTGATGGGTCGCATTAAACTAAATGCCCTACGCCCTCCTCCGGCAGCCTCAAGATGGGCGCACTGGCCAATCTCTGCCTCAGCTCCTAGAAGCTCTGCTGACATCTGTCTGGCCACAAGAAGGGTTTCCCCTTCTTCTTCAAAGCTGAAGGTAGTGCTGCAACATTGGAGAAGTCCATCACAAATATCTGATAGTACACAGCCAGACCAAGGAAACTCCTCACCTCCGTCACGCTTCTGGTTGGATCCCATGCAAGTACCACCTCGACCTTCACAGGATCCACGACAACTCCCACCTCATAGATGACGTTCCCCAAGAAGTGGACCTCTCAGAGCCAAAACTGGCACTTCAAGACCTTACAAAAAAGCTGGTGCTCTCATAGAGTATCCAGTACAACACATAAGTGGTAGGTAGGATCCTCCTCTGTCGTTGAGTAAATCAGTATGTCATCAATGAAGACTACGAAAAACCGATTGAGGTAGGGCTGTAAGATATTTTTTATGAGTCTCATGAACACTGCTGGATGCTTTGGTCACACCGAAGGGCATGACTAAGAACTCATTGTGGTCGTACCGACACCTGAAAGCTGTCTTCTACACATCCTCATTCCGAACTCAGAGCTGATGATAGCCTGACCTGAGGTCTATCTTCAAGAACCAACATACTCCCTTGAGCTGATCAAATAGGTCATCAATCCTCAGAAGAGGATACTTGTTCTTCACGGTAACCTGGTTCAGTCGACAGTAATCGACACATAGTCTCAAGCCCCCATCCACCTTCTAGGCAAAAAGGACCGGGGAAGCACAAGGTGAAACACTAGGTCGTATGAAACCTTTCCACTGTAAGTCCTCCAGTTTTACCCGCAGCTCACGAAGCTTGGCAGGAGCCATCCGATACGCTGGGGTGATATCGGTGATGTCCCGGGGTACAGGTCCATCTAGAAATCTAAATCTTTGCGAGGTGGTAGTCTGGGAACATCGTTAGGAAAGACATCTGCATACTGATCTACCAATGCAGGAAAACTCAGACATTGCACGTCGACTTCTCCGAGGATGAGACTAGCCAACTGATGTGTGATTGGCTGCCCTCTCCTCTGCATGAGTCCATCCTGTGCTTCAAAGTTTCCCTTCTCTCCAGTGAAGGTGAACCTGGTCCCATCCGTTCGGACACACCACACCTTTCGCCTAATACAGTTGACCTGGACATGGACTATAGATTACCAATCCAAACACATGATGACATCGTAAGCCCTCGACGCCGCTACAAGAAGATCCCAGCCGAAGCTCTCACCTTCTAGAGTATGCTCAAACTGTCGTCACCAGTGCGTAATCGTCCAGTCTGCTTCCATAGGAGTCTCTAGCTGCATGGATCGAGCCAACGGCTCCGTCGGAATCTCCTATCTCTGAAAAAAGGTATTGAGAATAAAAGAATTACTCACACTTGTGTCTATATGAACAACAATAATGGTGGAGTAGACACAGATAGTACCTCGAATCATCTCGGGTGCACTGTGGTTGTAATTATCTAGTGCCTGGAGCTGAGCCTGCCTCTACCCGCCAGCTCCCTCTAGTCAGGGTGGACCTCCTAGGGGTGGTGGTGGTAGAGCTTCGAAGTGTCGCCCACCAACCGCCGATCGACCAGCTTTTCTGCCTCGTCTGCCTGCTCCCTGCGGACCACCTTGGTTGAAACCATGTCTCTTCCAGGGCGGTCCCTCCACTGTCTACTGCTCGTCTGCATGGCTGGTCGGGTAGCAATGAGCCATATAAACCTGCCCGCTGCATGCATAGCTCTGTCTGCTCCTTGGAAGGCTGGCTCTGCGCCGTGTTCCCCTCACAGCCAAACATGTGTCTTGAGGTATCCCACATGATGGCCTGGTCCGCTTGGACCCTTGTGTCTTCTGTCAACTGCCTGCTGCGGAAGACTCCACTCTGTGTCGTCATGTGGTGGGTCTCGTTGCTGATGGCTGGTCGGCGAGAAATCTCTCCACTAGCAGGGCTTACTCTAGCACCCCCGCCTGAGTCGGGATGCTGAGTGGAATTGTCGAAGCTCATATCTCGTGCCTCAACAACTGCTCAATGGTCCAGGCCCGGAAGAATGGGTCTCGTACCATGTCCGTGGAGTAGCGCGAGAGGTCGGTAAATCTTGCCGAGTACTGGGCTACTGACATGCTACCATGACGCAGCTGTAGTAACTCATAGATGCACAGCACATAGAGGGTGGTCGGAACGAACTCCGAGCGGAACAGGCTCTCGAAGTCCGTCCAATGAAATGATAACTCATCGTGCACCTGGAGCATCAGGCTCCATCATCTACCTGTTGCTGCGTGCAGGAGACTTGCGGAAAGGAACACCATGAGGTCTTCTGGAATCCCTACCAGCCTGAAGACTCTAACGATAGCCTCCATCCAATCCTCGGCTGCCTGAGGATCCATCTGTCCATAGAACTTGGATGGACTCTACCTCTGAAACTAGTGCAATGTGCTCAGGTGGAGTGCACTCTCCGCCACTGGGGTGGGTGGCATTGTTGGTTCGGCAGGTAGAGGTATCGTCGATGCCTCCACGGTAATGGGGCCCAGCATCGATGCCTCGTCGCTCAGTGGGCTGCTGTCTCACACAAAGCTCAGAACCCTAACTAGCTGCCGTCGTGGGGCCATCTTGAAATGAAAAAGGTGTGCCACAATTAATACAGTATACCTGGTGAGCTGACACAAAGTAATCACAATGAAAACTTTTTAAAGAGACATGCAATCAATGTTTTTGTGCCCTGAGTAGGAAATCATAAGTCAGGGTCCTTCTGTATGGATACGTCAGCCGCCGCACCAACACTGGACTCCCTAGACTGAAAACCACACTCGTTACTCTAAACATTATTGCTTCCATAGAGAAGAAATTATCAGAGTCCTAAGTTCTGCGGTAGAACCAACTCCTCTGATACCAATTTGTCATTACCTATCCTCGGGCCCATGCTGTGACTACCCCAATCCCGCCATCCATAAGCTAGGGGCTAGTGACTAGCACCGAAGTCTTAAATCCCGATAGAAGGGAAGGAATTTCCTTTATATAAGAAAACAAACACCAAAGAGTACACAAGCCAAAGTAAAAACTATGTAAACTGAGTAAAAAAGTAAGTGCTAGAAAGTAAATGGGCCAAAATACAAACCCAATCGAAAGTTAAGTACAACTGAAAAGGAAGTACAACAACAGAACGTAAAACAACAACACTGAGTCGTCCTCCGGAAAACCCACCTGAAGGGTCGGTACAGATAGTCTCATCAGCTCATCGGTCTGGTCATCCGCTCCGTGTACGTCCTTCCAAGTGGTCTACCTCCGGGTACCGTCCAGCTCCACAAGCCTCCACCTCGATCATTGATGTTCGTCGTTTGCAACCAACACAACGTAGTGCGGGCATAGCCCGTGAAGGGGTGAGTATTTGATACTCAGTTGGGACCCCGAGACCCTCGATGGTCTCTCAGAATCCACGAAGGATAAGCCACAAAGGAATGATACAATCACAAAGTATCAATATCACTACTTAGGTATATGCCCATATATATACCTAAGTCATCATTTATAGTTTGGCTCCAGCTCCCAAGCCCAAGCACAACCCAGTCCACATTGGAAAGCACAACTCAATCCACATAGGAAATGAAATTCAACCGCATCAAAGATAATGGTTTTGAATCAAGACTCATCTCACGCAGGTATACACTTCGTAAGGCAATATAGATGATCAGATGTAGCCCATGATCCATCTAAGCTATCGGACCCACATAAGATACAAGAATAGCTAAGCTGTCGGACCCACAAAGGATACAAGACCAGCTACTCTGCCAGACCCACATAGGATACAAGTACAGATGTCAATACTGCCAGACCCACGTATGATACAAGAACAGTAGTCATCTCCGTCGAACCCACGAAGGATTCCAGTATGGGTGTCGTCGCTGTCGAACCCATGGAGGATTCCATTACAGAAGTCGATGCAGTCACAGCCAGCTCTAGGGTTCCCGCACACCGCACGCTCGATTCCGGGAGGGTCAACTCCACGAGCCAATGGGGGGTTGATACATCAACTGTCACGAATTCCAGAGTTGATGTATCCCAATGTTCCGTCTTGTCAATAGGAACTCAACGCAAAAGATCGCGTGTCAATCGGACGCCCGGTCTGAGAGATAATGGATTTTATGTCCCTGGGGCACAGTTAATTTTTGGGATAAAAACAACCCGACCATACTATAGTTGCATCCAAAATTCAAGTGGAGTAAGCCAAAATAACTATCTCACAAAGAGGAAACCAAAAAATTCAACGGCGTGTCAATCGGATGTTCGGAGCTCGTGTTATAAACTTTTTAGCTCCGAGGGCCCGGTTGGATTCGAGTTCAAACCAACCTGGCTGTACACAAGGTTTTCCAAAACCTTGAGTGTAATATACTGAAACGACCTTCTCGGTCCAAGGATCCAAATGCAACTGAAGGTTCATCGATCGTAGGTCTACATCCCATGTTATGGGAAAAATACTGAAAACGGTCCGAAGTGGGGGGTATGGGGTCGGCCCGGCCCGACCCGACCCAACCCGTGTCTGTGTCCGGCCTGACTGGGGGGGGGGGTGGCTAGGCCAGCGGGCCGAGCAGGGGGGACACAGTCCCCCCTCCTTTGTGCTCCACGGATGCGGTAGGCACCGCGTCCTCCTCCGGACCCTACGCGACTGCGGGATCTGGCTCCCTACTGCCGCGGCTTCAGCAGCCGCCTCCGGGTGGCCGGCCGCCAGTGCCCACGTCGCTAGAAATTCCCACGGGATACTGGAGTCATTCCGGTTGTCCGTTCATGCTCCCGTCTGTGCCTGCGGTCATCTCGGGACCCACTCTTCACTATGATGTCCTTCAAATGCCGTTACAGTCCCGTTCCATTGACACCAAACAGTCCGCACATCAAGAACAGAAAAACGGTGGGTTTGGACTTGTTCGTTTGTCCACAGCCACTACGTTAGTGGTTTGAACAACTCCCAAAAATTTTCCCGCAAATAATAATTCTCCAACCCTCAAATAATAGTTCATAGATCAATATGATAATGAGTTGATCTACATTCATGTTTTAAAAGAAAACAAACATGGGAGTATTATCATTCTCAAAATAAACCCCTACCTCTTAGTGGTTCGTTGTCGCACGTTCGTCCTCAAGGTGGGTTAAGGCATCGGCATCGCTTTCCGGATCCTATATTCAAAAGGCTTCAAAGAAGAAGATGTTTTTTGGGCATTATTCATTCTTCGTTTGGGCGAAAGTCTATCAGAGGTTCACCAAAAAATCATCCAATTTATTTTTCCACATATTCTCGATGTGCCAAAATATATAAAGGATCTCGTCGCAGAATTTCCATAATGGTGTCATTAAAGCGTCGTTATGCTATGAGTTCAATAATCCATTAATGAGCCTCATTGATGTCCATCATCACCGCCCTATCACCGCCCCGCCACCCAAATAAACAAAGAGAAGGAGAAATAAATAAAATAAATAAAATAATTCAATTAAATTATTTTATTATTTTTCTTGAATGGTTCGAAAAATAACTTTTTCACTCGTCCCTTATCAGCCAATGTTAATCTTTACCTAAGAGAATCTCGGTGCTATGAATTCATTGGTGCCCTCAGATTTTAATTTCGTGCAAGAGTTTAAAAGTTAGAAAAACTCACTCGTTCGTTCACTGAACGTACCTGATCTAAACTTAAAAAATTGCTTCTGGGCACACCGGGCCTCAGAATCAAGCGATGTCAGAAACTGCGTACTCGTAAAATCCCAAAGTAGTTTAAAAAAAATTCCTTCAAATTTCTGGGTCATTACATTTTTCATAAATTATCTCTATAGAAATATGTTATTCATTTTTGTATGAAGGGAAATTAATGTCCATAGTGTATTAAACCATATGAAAACCTATAGAAAATTCCATCATTTTATTACTAACATAAGATTCCTATTAATTTATCCTAGGTATAAAATTATTTCCATGTTTCAATATTATAAAAGTATGTTTCAAATTCATCTCATGTTTTGAGCCCTGATCTTTTTCAGTTGGTTGAAAAAAATTACTATGATGAAAATTGAATTCATATTATTGATGGTACTTATTAGTTATTTTTGAACAGTGTAATTCACCATGTTAAGGTTTTATACAGAAAGCTTAAGGTTCATAACCCAATATGGGAATATGAAAATACTATGAAGGAATGTTATCCATATATGATTAATATGTGGACAATATTTGGGGGATAAAATTTCTATAGGGGTGGTATTGTTACAAAAATAGTTACTAATAGAATATATTTCTTTTATATTTATTACTATTCGTGAATGAAATGATAATATTGATTTTAAATATGTTTAGTAATTAATAAACAAGAATAGTTTAATTAAACTAATTTCATATGCGGTTATATTTAGAATATTAATTTATAAATAATATAGTTTTAATTATAAAATATTAATTATAGTTTCTAACTCATCATCAAAAAATAATAACAGAATTAATTTTTGAAAATTTTATGCAAATATTTGTTTTTCATTGAATTGTGAAAAATACTGATTTTTATTTAATTTTTTTTTTCATTCAATATATTTTCAAATTACAATTATATACTAAATTAATTTTAAAATATAAATAGTTTTATTTAATTTAATTAAATAAAATTTTGGTTTTTCAAATGGTTTTTACACTAGAATATAGAATAGAAATATTTAATATTTTAAATGGGAATTTTTTTAAGAAAAAATATTCTTTGCATTTTTTTAGTTTGTTTTAAATTAAATTTTGAATAATGTGTGATTTTAGTTTTGAAAAATTGATCCCATAATTAGAGTCAATTGGAAAACAAGTTAAATAATATTCCCCATTTATTTGTTGGTCAACATAGAATGTAACTATAGTATATTTTGTTACCATGATTAGGGGTAAATCGTGTAATTTTGGATAAAAATAATGTATTAACGACTATAAAATGATATTAACACCACCCCAATTATTTTTTAGGAGTATTTTACAACCACAATCATAATGTTTTAAATTTATAACCTTTGAAATACTTTTTTATAATAAGATCATTATTGTTTTTTACTTAATTAAAATTTGTAGATATTAGTCTTTTATTTCTAAAAAGTGTAAAATTATTAACATGTGATCTTCCCAAAGATATTTGGGACCTTAAATATTATTTTTAAATATAAATAATATATCTTCATCATGGTTATTTATTTTTAACTTTTTAATGATGATATAATTACCCAAAAATCATACCCAATGATAAGGCTATAATCATTCTTATAACTGAAAAAACACATAAATGGTATTAAAAATATATAGATGTAATTTTATATAATTAATTCTATCCATGAATTATATTTATGATCCTTAAATTTTTAAGAAATAATTAAATATTTTTCTATAATTTACCTTATTTTATAGATTTTTTTTATTTTTAAAGAACTCAACTGTATCATACTAAACAATAATGATAATTCCTGGAATTAATATTTTATTAAATTATTTAAAATTCCTAAAAATATTACATAAGACTATATGGGATAATATATATTCAAAATATACCTAATATAATCTTTTATATGAATTTTTTAATTCATAGGCTTTAGAATACCTTTATTTTATTTAAATATTTGGAGTAATTCCATGAGTGCCCCTCTGAAATCTTATAAAATAGATCCTATTATTAACAATACTAGATACGTGAAAACACATTTTGATCAACCACTAACATCTAAAATCCCATCCTATAGTCAATCCCATGATTATATGACCTTTTTTTGGAAGATCAAAAACTTTATAAGGCTTTTGGGGTTAATGAATGGTGGTTACCCATAAAAGATATAATGTTTTTAATCCAGTATTTGTTTATATCTTCTTCCACATCCTCAAAATATTATTCAACCATTATAAAATAAGTAATAAAATATACTTAATATATAACTAAATATATTAGTTTTTTAGTGGCGTGACCCATATCAATCTCCTATTTTATCAAATGGAATTAGTCGTTTGTGTGTACGATGTACTTCCGCCTCTCGAACTAATGTAATTTAATTTACATCATCATCTCTCAAGAAAGAATATGATGATAAAATTGAAATTTATAAATTATATTAATTAAATATCTATCATACTTATAATAATAAATATCATTTTTTTTCTAATCATTCCATGTAAAAGAAAATGATAACGTCCTTCATGGGTACGTGTAGATAACCACCAACAGGGAGCGTTCTGGTTCCTTTTTCATCACAAATTCAATGGTATGATATATATATATAAGTATATTAAAAATTGTGATATATATAATATAACATTCATTATTTAATGAAAAATAATATATACCATCTTTCAATTTTGATCATTTCTAAATGAAATCATTACTCATGCATACTACAACCTATCATCTCTATTATTGTCACATAGTTATTTTTGTATATACATATTTAATGAAATAAATTTAAAGTATAATTGGTTTATAAAAATGACTATTGTTTCAAAGTTATAATTCTAGATATGTAAAAAAAATTACCTTTTTAACATAGTCAAATTACTAATGTCATTTAGGAAAAATCAACTGAATATCGTCAATACATCTAATGTGAACACAAATAATTAAAAAAATTATTATAACATTGTAATAAGGGATATTATAGTGATAATAAAATTTAAAATTATTTCAAAGAAATTTAATAATTAAAATATAATAATTATTTTGGAACATAAAAAACATAAATGGCATGTTAGAATTGTGGTAAGGGATATTGTTTTAAAAACACTATTTTAATGATTCTTTATACTTAAGCCAAATATAATGTTTTTTTAGCATATTCAACATGATCACATTTTCACAACCTTCATAAAACATGAAATTTGTTAATATTTATTTTCAATATTACTTAGTTATATTCAAATATAACGATTTCCTTTTTATATCAACAATAGTCCTTTAAAATAAGTGATTTTTTTTCATAGAATATTTGTATGATGCAAGAATTCATGTTTTATGATTATTTTATGGTAATTGGGAATTATTTATGACAACATGTGGTTCCATTATGAAACAAATACTAGTTGGTCCATTATATCCCACCAATGCATTGGGTATTTTGGAATTTGTCAATAATTGTTTTTCTGAGTGTAACGGTGATGCTAAAACACATGTATAACCATGAGTGTTATAGAAAGTACAATCATAATTGATATATCATGGTATTTGATTGGATTACATCATAATTAAGTATAATAATATAATTAATCCCTAAGTTACCTATTTATTCTATATTTTTTCTATACTTTTATCTAAATTTTTTATTTTTCACATGGTATGTTATTGAACAAATTATATGATACATAAATTTGTGAAATGGTTTTAATGAAGTTATCATTTTTGAAAGAAACCCTAGTGGTATTTATTTTTCATTTAATATTTATTATGAAAATTTTTATTGAGTCTTTTGGGATGAAAATATGATATCCTAAATATTAAAATGATTATTTAGATACCAATGATTGTTTTCAAAATGTCACAGTTTTTATAATTATCATGGACTAATGGTTTACTTATTTTTTATATGTCACATACTATGATTTTTGTGCTCATCTGATGTTTTAAAATAATTTTTACAGTGAGTAATGTATAGTAGGTACAAAGATGGGATCCAGGAGAAAAATTGTGAATACTAATCAATAAAATATATCTTTTTTTATTTTACAGACTATTGTTTGTGAAAAAATGGATACATAGTTAATGTATAATATTGGTAATATATGGGATTGTTTTTTAAGGTTGATGAACTGATTATATAAAACACTCAAAATGAATAGATCCTAAAATGTACGTGAATTTATTTATTACATAAAACTGTAGATTATATATTGTTTAAGGATGGGTCCTTACCTTATGGTATCATTTATTGATTTTATACCATTTTTTATTTTATAAATATGTCAATTAATCTATGTTTTACATAAAGAATGTGAAAGAATGTATGTTTTCAATATTTTTTATTTATATTTGTGTTATTACTAAGTTTCATTATAGTACTTGAAGAAGTTATTCCATTGTTTGTTATATAAAAATTAAGAGATACTACATGTTATTTATGGGATTATTTATACGATCATTTTGTAAAAATAGTGACCTTTTTTATAATGTTTTATATTTTAATCATTTGAAAGGGTCATAAGTTTATCCATTTCAGAAATCGTTTATGTTTTACATTGGATGACGCTTTATAGATTAATGTATTACTCCACCATGTAATGATTTTCCCATATTGGATAACGAGTTCTAAATATTTTGTATAAATATATATAGAAGAAATGACTTATAATTATATTATGGATGTTGTGATCAATTATTTCTTTGGGCGTAAAAATATCCTCATCATTTCTTGGCATCATAGATATATAAAAATTGAAAAAAGGAAATCCAAATGATGATTTTTTTAATATGATAAAGAATTAATATGATCAATATGTATACAGGTCCCTTTGAAATAACTGATCATATTAGGATAGTAGCTTATAATTTAGAGCTTCCTCCAAACCTCTCTTAGGTTCACGATGTGTTCCATGTACCTCTTCTAAAGAAATAAATATCAAATCCTTCACATGTAATGAAGTCATACGTTATACCCCAAAACCATGATTATTATTATATGAAAATATTGGTTGGTATTTTGGATCATATAGAGAATGTCTAGGATACAAGACAACTATCATGTCAATGTTTGGTGGTGAATCCACCTGCATGAGTAAGTTATGTGGGAACCAAAGGATGGATTAATGTAGATGAATATCTATTATTTGAATAAAATTGAGAAATTTTGAGGGAGAAATAATACCACAGAATATAAAACCCTACAATTTTGTTAAATATATATTTTTCAAATAAATATAATCCTTTCCCTATTTTGTGTTAAAATAAATATTATATTTAAAGAAAATGTGGCTGAGAATTTAGATTTTATTATTTACTATGATAGTTAACACTTATACATTAGAAATGGAGGTATAAATGGGAATATCTAAATTATTTAAATATATGTTTTACAAATTTATATATAATTATTTTCTTGTTGAAAAATTAATTTTCAATTAAAAAACATCTCAAAATAAAGGTTATCTTTTCTGAAAAACAATTTCTATAAAAATAAACATATTTTACCTAAATAAATTAAATAAATCGCATCTGATGAATGGTTTTATGGAAATATATATTTTATATTGAATCAAATATTTATCATTTTTATATTTTTTCTATAAAACAGATAAAAATAAATCAAATTTTTCTCTTCAAAAATATATATTTTTTTTAAAAAATAATGTTTCCAACATTTCTTCACACTTATGTTAAATATAATTTTTGAATCTTTTATATAATATATTTGAAAAAAAACATTATTTTTAAAATCATTATGTCAATGTTATATTAGAGTTAATTTATGATAATTTCTTATGATGATATATTTTTTTACGAATAATGAAAAATGATTGTATTTTTATAAAATTTTCATTTAATATAAATCATTTATAAACTTCTGATTTTTTTTAATATTGTCATAAAATATAAATAATTTTATATTTATAACTATTAATCAAATTGACATCTACATAATCATTTTTATAATGATATTTTATATAAAAATGTTTCAATCTTTTCAACATTTCCTCTTTGAAATATAACTTTCTCATCGCTCTTATGGGATTACTTTTAAATGAAAAAAATTCAAATACTATGAATTTGTTTTTGGAAATATAGAATCCATATTTTTAATAATACTAATTCATATTATCTAATATTTTATAATTATTTATTCTATAATAAATTTTTAAAATAGTAAAAAATATTAACCTTGTTAAAAGAAAAAATGATTTTACTGTGGAGTAAATATAAAAATATAATGGTGAAAATGATCCAAAAAATTTCCAACGAAAATTTTATAAAAATAGTTAGACCTTATATCTTATATGTTCAATAATTTCAAATTTTGGAGTCTTTAGGCATGTAAAAATGTTGGTACATATTTTTCATTTAAAAAATTACAAGTGTGACACTCAGCTCACTTAGAAAAGGTCACCCTTTCTCATCTCCCAATTACTCATTGAAACACTTTTTTAATGCCAATACATACCAAAATATAATATTTACATATTTAATCTATTCTTATAATAGTTATTTTGGACAAATTATCATCATAAGATGGATTTTGGTGAAAACCAACAGAAATTGTCCAAAGAAGAGGAATTTTATACAACCAAGTGTTTTAATTTATTTCTACCTACAATTTATTAAATTAATATTAAAACTAGATGATATAATAAAGAAAAGATATTTTATATACTTAGATACTTTTATGTTATTTTAATAGACATTAATTATCACCTATTCCATTAAATGGGTTATGAAATCATCATTCATGTGTATGACAGATTATAGCCTTACGAACTTATGTCATTTTTTTCCATTTCCACCACTCCAAATAATATATAATTATTGGAATTTACTTTATATGTGATATAAATTATATTATTCATATTATTAAATCATGATATCATAGGTTCATTCTTAATATCCATTCTCTGGGAATAAGATAACATCTCTCATGTATAAGGCAGACTACCACCTCGTGAAGTGATGTGATTCATTCAAACATTAAATGGTTGGTAAAAAAGATTTGTTTATAGAAAATAATTTATATATATGACATAAAATGATTCTATAATTTTAATATGTTTTTCATTTTTAATTATTTATTTCGTTTTGAAAAATAGAAACAATGTTCATGTGTACGTATAACCTACCATCTCTATAAACAGTGCATTTCATTTTACATATCAACCTTTTAAAGACCACAGTAAATACATATTGGTTGAATATATATATATATATATGATATTTATATCATTATAAACATTCTTGGAACGGTATATCCATTATCAATGAAATAAGAACAAAAATAAAAAATCAAAACATATTTGAAAAACAAATCCCTTATTACCCAACATGTGACAATAACACTGAATTTTCAATAAACAGGTAATAAAATTTTGTAATTAAATTATATATGGTATGATATATAAATATGGTTATTTAAGATATCTATAATAATATTATATATATTATATATTATAATTAAATTTTTCTGAAGGATTTCAAGATTACTGTGTGGGATTCCTAGGCTCTTCGTTCTTTCTAAGGTATATATAAAAATTTACAACTTTTTTCTTTTGTTTGGTTTATATACTGACAAATTAACATGTTATAACATTAATTTTATCCTTTTAAAGATATTTAATGTTTTATTTGATGTTATTTTTTATTAGTTATTATGATTCAAAATATTTATAATGAGGAATGGTATCTTCATCTCACTTTTAATTTCTATGAGTCTCATGATATTTTCAAAATTTATTTATATTATGTGGTGTATATAATTCCAATGAATGTATTTTTGATGATTATCATAAAAAATATTTAGATTCATATATCAATTTTATGATCTCTATTTCATTGGGTTTACAGTTGAGAATTCACCAATGTGGTAAGGTATTTTTGTTTTCAATTTACTATTTTGATACATCTGTTATGAAATGAACAAGTATGGTTTTTTGTGGTGTATATACAGAACCATTGTCATGTAATATCATGAATTGTTTCATTATCAACTTTTTTTATGTTTAATTTCATTTTACTCTTTAATTGGGATTGTGATTCAATGTTATTGATTTGGTAAGGGTTTTATTTTTTAATCTCATAATTTATCATAATTTCTCATTATTATATTTATTCTGATGAAATTGTTTGATATAAAATTAAGAAAAATCAGTAATTTTATTCTCCAAGGTTTATTTTTTTAGAGTAAATTTATTCTTTGTATTTTCCTATCTTTATAAATTGAATATTAATAAATTCTTTTGTGAATGACTTATTTTAATTTCTCACTTCGGTTGAATACCATTTTCAGTCCAAAATATTTTTTTCTCGAAATGATTTGAAAAATTATATTCATGTTTTTCAAAAAAACCATTTAAAATATTTTTACCCATTTTAATTTATAAAAAATTACTTAAATGAAATTGACTTGTCATTTTCTAAACAATGGTTTTTTTATGTAAATTATTAATGGAATATTTTTTAACATGTATGGAATTAATAAAAATTCCCAACATTTAAAATTTATCATATTTAAAGAATACATTGTATGTTTTAATTTTTATAGTCAAATAAAAGTATTTAAAAAAATCATTCTAAAATGTGTTTTTTGGAACGAGAATGGATATTTTCTTCCAAAAACGTATTAAATGATTTTTAAAGATTACATTAAAAAATTAATAGTTTAGATTCCTAGAAAAATATTTCCAAAAATATTTAATGAATTTTTCGTTTTAAAATAATATTTTTATTGAAATTTTATTTTCATTAAGAAACATTCTTTGTGAATTTCTTTCAAAATAATTCTCTATCTAACATGACATCCTCTAAGGTTACCTATTCTTTAAAAGGGGTATGATACAAGGAAAAAGTTATAATTATATCTCTAAATAGTTTATATTTTTCATCATTTTAAATTTATGAAAACTATTTCCATTACACAGCTTATACCAAACATAATAATTATGAAACTCAATAATTCCTCCATGAGTTATACTATGATGATGTAATAAAATTATTATGAACCGGTTTCTTTTCAACATGATTTTCTATGATGAAATTTTTATAGAACCAAATTATATTCAGGGGTACTAATATGATTAATGTTTTATGATCTTATGGAAAACATATCCATAATTTTCATAATGTAATATGTGAAAGATATATATCCCTAAAATATATTGGGTAATGATTAATGTTATATGAACTCGAAGGGTTCCCAAGAGGTTATCCCAAGCCCCATATATGGTAAAATGGTGTTTATCAGATGACCAAAAGATGGTACACATGAGGTTATCTCAATCCCAAAATATGGTACTTAGGATGTGATCCCAGGCTTGGAAGGGGGTATATGAGAGCTTATCCCAAGCCCAAAGTTGGTACAAGGGTGGTTATACCAAGATTAACTTTTTTAAAATTATTTTTTTTGTATAATTAACATAATATTTTTTTGATTATGTATACTCCAAAATTATATGTCTTATACAAATGTTATTTTCTCGTGGATTAACATTATTTATTGCATTATGATTTATTTCATAAAAAATGCCAATATTTATTCCATGACTCCAGATTATGATCATTAATATTTCTGGTATGGTTTTCAATTGTTTTCTCATGTTCTCATACATTTATGTTAATGTTACCCTTATTTATATCTCTTTACTACACTTTTTTATCACCTCAGATCATCATTTCATATGTTTCCACTCCCCTGGTTATAAAGAATGGTTTTAAGTAGGCTATATTGGTGAAGACTATTAATGGGGATTCCATTTATGGGAAACGATGAAGTTCTGTCCCCAAATTATAAGATTTTGTACATATCCCCCAAGTACACTAAACTATTATTGTCCCCAATCATGTTTTTTTGTAATGTATTGATTATTCATCTCAAAAGATTTAATATCTATGTTATAAAATCCTTAGTCGCAACATAGGGACTCTAAATATGATCAATTCACCTTCAGTATACTGAATAATAATTTTATCACATTCTAGGTTCTATAATTAATGGGTAAAAAATACACAAAAATGGTATTTGAATCATGATAATATTTTATATCATTTCACCAAAATCCTCTTTATGATATCCATACAACTTAATCAAAACCTATAATAATTGATTAAGAAACTCATTTTAGGATAACTCAAATTCATACTTTTAGAGGTCAATTATCATTTTATTTTGATAAATGTATATCACTAAATATATATATATATTTGGAAAACCTGAATATATATATATATATATATATGTTATTTTGTACAATATAGTATAGATTCTTAATACTATCTTGATAATACATAACAAAATACCAACTATGAACTTTTCTATCTTATCATAAATGTTATAGTTCCATATCATCCTTATGATTGCTAAGTTCCTACGGGGGTTTTGGTAAATCCTTACATAAATATGTAATTTCAAAAATAAATATATATGGTTATCGGTTAAAACAATACCACTAAATTATTTACTGAGTTATATCTATAGAGATAAAGAGTTTGAAAATGGTTATATTTAGGAATTATATTTCTAATGTAAAATGTTATCAACATATCAAAGCACCATAACTGTATAAAAACAAATAATACAATGTCTATACCTTTTATTGTTTATTTATAAAATATCTAACATTACTATAATTATTATAAGAACACATTATATAATAATTTCTATTTAAATCAATTCATAAATAACATAAATTTGTATATCGTTAGTTACCAGCACTTGATAAAAAAAATTAGAATAAATTGGAATTCAATTTTCAATGAAATCAATAGTTTAATAATTTCATTTTTCTTTAGTAAAATATCCTAAATCCTTATGGAGATAAAAATTACAATTCACATTAAATTGTTTTGGAAATAATCTTTTAGAAAATAGTGGTATAAATTCTCTCATAGTAACTCAATGAAACCTTTATATATTAATATTTTTTCATGATCCCATTACTATTTGGAATATTATGTTGATATAAATTTATATTTTTATATAGGTATACTATTTTATTTTTTATACTTCAAATTATAAAATTCTAAATATATTCACATGGGACTCTTAAACATTATATTTTCATAAAAAATCATTATAAGATAAAAGACACCACTATTTTAGGAAATTATAGTTGTTTCAATTTAGTTGGATGATTTAAAAATAAACTAATAATCCTATATAATAAATTTCATAATAATTTTTTGTATAAATTTATTATAAATTGAAGAATATATATAAAAATAATCCAATAATGGGTGGAGGTAAAATCATTATTCATACTTCAATAGACATGGGTAAAAATTTTTAGTCCATCATAAAAAAAATTAAACCTTGTCACATTTTAAATAAATTTTATTGATTTTTTTTATCATAAACCAAGATTATAGAATTAGTTATCTTATATTTTATTCAATGAAAACTATTTTAATTAAAAAAACATCTCTTATCATATTAGAAAAATAACATGAATATACATATCTTTTAATTCGAATCATTCGATCTTGATTTATTCTTTTTCATTTAGTTATCTATTATATAAACTCATTTCTTCATCAATTTAATATGTACTACAATCCTTATAAATTATTCCAAATTAACTTGATTAATTTTATATTTAAAAAACATTAAACATAAACTTTTGTTTTGACAAGCACTATAAAATATAATAATTTATTTCAATAACACTGATATTTAACATGATACTTTAAAAGAGTTTCTAAAAAACATTCTGGTATTCCAAATAATTCCATTATATTGAAAACAATATTTCTCTTACCTAATAACATTAGTTTTTAATGACCATATTTAGATACTCGCTGAAAATTTTTGGAAACTAAAACAAAAGTTTCTTCTTTAATTTTAAACATATACCCATTTGTATTATCTATACTGCTCCAGAACCAATACATAATATACCTGATTCATATATTACCAATTGTTACTATTTTAATGTAATCTATTATCTAATTTAAATTTAATAAAATCCATATAAAATAGAAGATTATATTTATCATAAAAAAAGTCTAATGGAAACCTCTAGGTACCCCAAGTCATTATCACTAACAATCATAGTTAGTGTATGAGGGGATTATAAATGTTATTTATTGATCATTTAACTAAATCCATTGAAACCCTAACTGTACCATTATTTGATTCTCAAAACCATATAGATTCACCTATTAAAATACTAAAACACTTTTATACATAGAAATAGAAATTTATATAACAAATATAATTTCACCCTTTGAATTATTCTTATGCTACATGTCTTTTTAGTTGTTTACATTAATCCTATCCCTTTTATAGGATTTATCTCCAGGATAATTTTGATTATCATGAGGTAACATATTAATGATAGGATCCCATATCATATAAGTATCATACATTACATATATTTAACTAGTAAATTAAATAAATGATTTACAAAAAAAATGATGATGCCTTTTTAGATTGTTATACCCACTAAAGGGATATTATCCATATTTATCCCTGAATTAGAATAATTAATCACATAAATAATACAACAATATATCTGGTCCAAAATATTTTCTAATAGTATTATATATGACTCATTTATATTTTATAATAAAATTATCCATATAATCTAATTTTTAGATAAACCAAACATTACTTATTTTTCATCCTAACACTAATGTTTACTGAAAAATGTTCAATCCGAGATAAATTTCATAAACAATTTGCGTATATATTAGTGTCAACTCATTAAATTATTTTTATAGACCAAATGTTTGATTTCATTTTATCAATAAGGATGGATTGTTGTATGATAGGAAGTCTTTCAATATATTATGGGGATATATATAAATGAATTCCAAGATACATCCATGATAAATATCAAAGGTATAGTTAAATAAACATCTACATGGATTATCTAGTTGGGATTGTTTTCAAAGAATCCTTAAACATGTGAGGACTTATGTTGTGTTCTATAATGTTAAATTAAATATATGATA
The DNA here is from genome assembly GCA_963277665.1 of Viscum album. Classification (NCBI taxonomy): domain Eukaryota; kingdom Viridiplantae; phylum Streptophyta; class Magnoliopsida; order Santalales; family Viscaceae; genus Viscum; species Viscum album. The sequence continues at coordinate 119,409,130 of OY728165.1, forward strand.
AATAAATATTGTCTAAATGAGTTTGTAAAAGTTTTTTGAGGAAGTATTACGGTGGGGATATGAAAATATCACTACCCAAAGACATGGGAATCCAAAAATGAATAATTATATACAAAAAATGGCGTATCAAATGATTCAAAATGTTAGATGGGGATTTTAATTGATATCGAGTGATTGAAAAATAACTTTGAATATTGGAGCATATGTTGATAATTATCAACTAATGATAATAATTTTTGAGATGGATAAAGGATTTTATAAATTTTATATATTTCTATTAGAGATGTCCCATTGATATCAATATTGTATTATGTGATTCTAGAAGATCAAAATTTCAAATTTAGATAAGTTATCCGATTAAATCATAAGATTCATCTAACTCTAGACTTAAAAAAATGGAAAAAACCTCAATCATGGTAACAGTTATCATATACATTGGAAAAGTAACTCAGTACTTCATAGGAGTAAAACCACTAATAAATGAAATAAAAAATGAAAAAAAAATTATGTATTGTTTAGTAGATTTTAGATGAGTAAATTTGGAATAGAAGAAGTTTAAAAGAGTGAATAGGGATGATTATACTATTATTAATATGAGTAACTTCACAAGAAGAAATTATTTTATTAAAATATAATCATCAATTTTTCTTATGAAAAATGGGGAGTTTTTTAAATGTTTAAATACAATGGATTTTTCATTAATTTATTCTAATGATGGAAAGGTTATAAATTTTAATGATAATAATATATTTTTCATCATTTATGAAACCTCATGATCTAGGATTGTGTTCTAATTTAGAGACTGATATGAGTTATAAATTTTAATATATATTCTCATGTCATTGTGCATCCCATACATACATGGAGGGAAATTAATAAGAAAATAATATTGTGTATTTTGTGAATATGTAGTATCTGGTCATTCAAATATATAAGGAGGATATTATCCTTGTTCTAAATATGGACGTTGAATTAGAATTTAATTGATTCTGAATTATAATTAATAATAGAGAGAAATTATCTTATCTATAAAAACAAGTATCAACAATTTTATAGATTTATAGAGTTTACATAAATAGAAAAATGGGAAAATATTCATGAATCTATTATTATAAAAAAAGAGTTAGAGTAAAAAAGAACTCTTTGACACTATTATTTCATATAGAAACCAATAAATAAATAAATGTTATAGATAATTATATTGTATTTATAATAATTACACCTACTTGTATTAGGATAAAATTATACATAGTATTCAGATTCTTATAATAAAAATTTATTGTAGATGTTGGTCAACTAAGGTCTTACAATGAAGAGTAAAAGTAATAAAAAGGATAGTCTGTTCTATGACAATATTAATGAGAAATGTAATCCCAAATCAATAGTTCATGGACACATCAATTCACCAACAATACAGTGAAGTAAATCCTAATGTGATGATAGAGATTAATTAAAAAATATATATAGAGACATAATATTTTAAAACATTGATATTATATTTTTTAGATTAATATTAATTACATTAAACAATCATGATCTTGATGATCGTAAAGGTAAAGTGACTTTAGAAATATGGAATCATAAATAATTGTATGATTGGTATGATAAATCATATCCCACTATGTTCATAAAACAATAAACCTTTTTAGACATAACAATAAAAATAAATTTTAACATGTCATTGTAAATGGAAACACAATAAAGAGTGAACTCAAATGCTCAATATGGGTAAACAATAGAGATACATAAGCATAAAAAGAATATATTGGTATGAGAACATAATTATAATATTTTATAACTATACACTATATCAAAGATTATTATCATGATTCATTGGATAAATATTTAAAGTTCAGAAGATATGAATAATAATAGTATCAAGGAAAATGATCCATGAGAGAATAACATTGGCATTCAACATAGATTAGTATCACACATATATAATAGAACATCATTTCCAGAATAGACATGGTTTACTACCTAGGCTATAACAGTGAAATGGGGTCACTCCAAAAATCATCAAAGTAGTAAAGGTTCTCTACCATAACCATCATAGAAAAAGGCTCTTATTGAACTAATTTTACTCCCCACTGATGTCTATTATATCTCATTAGATATAAATAATTGCACAATAAACTGGAGGGATATATAGGTTTCACCCAAAACATAATGAGAATATTACATTCTTCCACAATATCATAAAACATCATCATATAATATCCCATGAAATAGAATGGGATTCTATAATATTTCATATTATCCTAACCTCAGGAAAATAAACAATTTTCTTACTCATTTCATCATTTTATCCTAGAAAAACCCATGGAAAAATAAAAGAGTTTCATGGGAATGTAATAAGTGAATAACCTGTGAAATAGAAATAAGTTCCAAAAACCTAATTTCATCATTAACAATTATACTATTGAATAAAAATGGTATCATTGGCTTATATACAAATTAAATCCTATGTTATTTTAATGTATTTCACCTAATATATGATATGAAATTGGATGATAAATCACATGCAATGATTCATTAAGAAGATATATTTTCTTTGAAAATAAATTTTTACAAATAAAAATTCATATTTTTTCAGGAAATATATTTCTCTAAAAATAAACATCAATATATATAAATTAATAATCAATGGAAATAGTGGTAGGAAATTTTACACTTTTCATAATAATTATAATGAATATTCAGTTCAAGGTTTCAATAAAAACATTATAGGATTGTTTTAGAAATTTACATAAATATTCCCTTCAAAAAAATTGTAAAAAGTCAAAAATAAGTTAAAATTTATATAATAAATAAATATAAAAATTTTAGAAACGTTTTTTAAATTTCATTTAGAAACATGGTTTTAGAATAAAACAAGTTTTTTACCAAATATATAAATAAATATGCATTTTCATAAAAACATTATTTTAAGATATTGATTACATAAAGAGATTAAATGGATGATAAAACTGGTATTATCATATCATGACCAAATTAGTATATAATTTATGATCTTATTGAAAGATGTAAAATAATATTTATTATCAGGAATATAATCATAATCAATCCTCATAACTATGAGATTGTAGAATAAAATATTTACCCCATAGGTACCATTGAATTGTAGGTCCCATGATCGAATAAAATTATATGAAAATTAAAATTTCATGAGAAGAAAAAAATTAATGATATTAAATGTCCAATTTTATTAATATAAACCATATAAGGTAATATATTTTCATAATATAACATTTCTCAGGGAAGGAAAATTTAGACGAAAATACCTAGCCACTTTGGTATATTTTGAATGATAAACTCCATGTAATTGAATTGTTAAATATATATATATAAATAAAGATAATTTTGAGGAGAATAATGAAAAATTCCTTCATGGTTTGTGTATATATTTTTTTATATTATTTACTTATTATCATTTATTACCTGTTTATTAACTATTCCATATTAAAATCTTGTTTTAGGAATTAACTGCATTGTTTTTTTATATATATTTTTATTTCTAATTTTAGGTATCATTACTTGAATCATAGAAACATAAACAAAAAAAATTATAAAATGATTTAAATATAATTTATGTCTAGTATAAATGTATTTATAGTAATCTATAAATTTTAGTGATATAAAATGAAATACACTATTCAGAGAGATAGTAGGTCATATGTATTCATGAACACTATTTCCATTTTGTTTATAGAATAAAAAAAGAATAGTGCTTAATATATTAAAAGTATAGAATCCTTATGACTTATTATATATCAATTATATTCATTAAATTCATCCAAACTCCCGTACATGTAAATTTTAATAGAAAAATCATTCACATCACTTCATGAGATGGTAATCCACCGTACACAAGAATGATGTTATCATATCCCCCACTAAATGGAACGTAAGAAGGTATCATTAATATAAGAATTTAAAGATTTTTTTAATATCATAAATATAATATAAATTTTCTAAATACATAACTATATCAACTTTATAAGGGATGTGATGTAAATCTAACAACATTAGTTCATGAGGCGGTAGTCCACCGAACACACGATCGATGGTTTCATTTTTCATTTGTTGGAAGTGGAGATGTGTATAATTTATTACATTATCCTAAAACATCTAATTATATATTATATAACGATTTAATTATATTATAAGTTTTAATACATAAATTAATTTATAAATGTAATAATGAAAAATAGGGAGCTAAATGAGGACAATTACATTTTCTTAGAGGCACCACCTTTTGATTTCTTATTCAGGGGGCCTGTATTGGTCTTCTATGAGGAGCAGTGGATCTAGAACATGGATATATATGTTAGAGAGGAATTTTAAAAGGATTTTTAAGGACTATATATCTTGACATGAGTGAATAATTTATGTTTGTTGGTTTCCGTTAATAATTTGGTGAAAGGAACCCACATGGGAACTACTTTGAAATTTCCCAAAAACAATCCAAAATTATAAAGTAATGCCCAAGAAAAAACAATCAAAATTAAAAGATATATTAGAAATATTAAATGATAATATTGAAATATTTCTATCCAATGGTAATTTTAATAGTGTTATTTTCATTTTAACCTTTAATTTATTAGTTTACACCCATGGTTTAATCAATTTTCATCTTAACCACGCTAATTAATTTTTATTATTTTCACTATTAATTATAGTAAAAAACTTTGATGATATTATTAGATAATATAAATAAGTCCGATTAAAAAAAACAATCCATTTTTATAAATTACATTTATTTTATAGGGATATTTTAATTTCTAATGTACACTACAAACACAATAAAAAATATGGTTTTAGAATAAATAGTTTAAAAAAAATTCAAACATTTTATATCAAAATAATATATTAAAAATATTCATCCATACTATGTAAGAATAATAGATATATAATTTAATTAATATTACTTTAAAACCATAATAAAAAGATTATTAAATTTTAAAAAACATTAAAATAAATGACAGTTCTTAGTAAAAACCAATATTTTTCATTATTCATCGAAAAATTAATCTTTTAAAAGAAACCTCAAAAATACACCCAAATCCAATTTTAACATTATGATTTAAAAAATAAATTTAAAATTTTCAGTTCCCAATATTATTCTTTATCCGTCATCATACCAACATGTTGGATCTCTATACATTGTTTTGTAGATATCATCATAAGGAACAATCTAAATTCTCATGTGAAAGCTATTGTTTTTTTTAAACTCAACTATAAGAAGGTGTTTATCCAAAACACCTTAAAATCACTAGAATAATATATTATCATATCCTCAAGTGTTTTAATTGTTCTCTATAATTTAATATCTTTTTAAGGATGTTATTTTGTGCTAAAAATTAGATTCATATCTAGATAATTTTAAAGAATTCACCAGAATGCCAAGATAACACACATATCTTGATTAGACACAATGGATTTTGGTCAACCATGCAACATTAACACATCTGTAAGGTATATTATGGTAATATGATCAAGTGTTAATTCTTCTCGGATAGTTATTAAGTGTGATAACAATATAAAGTGATTAACTACAACCTAGACAGAATTATTCCCTTATTTTTTTGTGGACTACAATGAAAAAATCCATGGTAATTTTTTCCCATTTCTATTCTGGTATGCGTAATGGATGTAAAATCCCCTTATAAATCTTTCTCTTGACCATAAATATCTTACATGAAAATAAATATGTTAAAAATTTTATGGTATATCCATTTATTCAATCCCACCAGAAATACTCTTATAAAATCTCAAGACATATTTGTACTTCCAGGATGAATTGATATTGATGAAATATGTACTTCCCTTAATAAATTCTTCAAATCTGGTATCGATATAACCCAAAAATGGATCATGATCATCATCATTCCATCCTGATCATGTTTGAACATAATAACATTTATATCCCTAGTTTTATTCTTAGTATCATTTTTATATGCCTCTTTAATCCTCACTTAGATATGCTTTTGAACATTAAATTGAGTAAGATAAGATTTATCCCCTTCCTTATGGATTTAAATATCCGTACATTAAAAATCTTAAAATATTAGATATTTTTTAATCCTCATTCGAGATAAGATAACATGATCCTTTCAACTGAAGGCATTATCCACCATGTTAGCTTTCCAATGATTGTAATTTTTTGAGGACTCATCATATTTAATCATCCATACCATATTATTTAGAATATATATAACTATTTCTATGTGAATATATAATATAAACATTTATTATAGGTATATATATCACATTTTTTCATATAAATAAAATTCCACAATATTGTTAATTCAAAAATGATAGCAGTAAACTCTAAATCATGAGGAGAAAATGTTTCTCAAAAATGTTCTATTGTCACGAGGCATAAGTTATAAGAATGTAATTTTTTATAACAATGCATCCCAATCCTATATTATTTTTATAAATTGTAGATTATAATCTGTAATGACCTGAATTGCTATACATAAAATGTAAAGACCCATAAAATTCAAGGAATTTTTTTTCTTAATTTTCGTTGGGATTTTATAAGAATGCGGTTTCTGACGGCACTTGATTCTGAGGCCCTGTGTGCCCAGAATTTCTATCTGAAGTTTAGCTCGGGTACGTTCAGTGAACGAACGAGCGGGGATTTCTAACTCCTGAACCGGTGCTGGGAATCGAATTCTGAGGGCACCGATGGAATCGAAACGCCGATATTTTATAAGGAACACCTTTTCCAGAGTTGCGTTTACATGAGAGAAGTTGTTAAATTTTTGTGGAAGGTAAAATAAAATTAAGCATCAATTTTATTTTACTCTAGGTGGTTTAAATATTTGGGTGGAAGTTGGGGAAAACCACCCAACTTCCATTTGGAGGTTATGAGGGTGGTGGGGCCCACACGAACACCACCCCTTCACATTCTTCAAACCTCCTATAACTCCCCCATTAAGTGGGTGATCTCTCATCTTACATAACTCACTCCAACCCCCCTTGTGACACATCCTCTCATTAATGATTCCAACTCTACTTCATTTTATTTTGACAAGCTCAAGATTAATTAAGTTAAGTTAATTCAACATTTGAAATGTTTTGAAAATGCTTGAGATGGGTAATAAAATAAGAGGAGTCTTATTTTTTTAGGGGTTGGATGGTTGTGTGGGTAAGGGGAGGAGACATAAGTTCATCTTCCACGTTGAAGAATGTGAAGAACGGTTCTTCTCCGACAAAGAACATTGACCCTTCGACTTAGAAGACTCGGTGACCCGAATTATTCCGTCTTTATCTTCCTCCACGACAAGGGAGAAGTCACTGACCGCGGTGAACATCGCCAATGACAACGTACCTTTTGTCATCATCATAGCTACAAGTGAGGAGATGTCATTTCCTCCTCGGATGCACCACGACATCAACGAAATCTACGTCCGACCCCGCGTCGCCATTCTCCACGACACCCGACGTGCGACGTCAAATATCAATGTAGGGGTTTATTGCTTCTTGATCGTGAAACATCCTTCGTCGTTCTTCGTCTTATATTATTGGTCCGCTTGTTATCATCTTAACGGGAGGAGGTCGGACAGCACAAACATGGCCAACCCTCCTCCCCCTTTGTTGTTATGTTGTTGCGGTTCGAAAGATGGCGACATGCTGCAACGACACCACGCGGGAACCTGGAAGAATGCGGCAAGGATGCACGGCGCCGTCGCGCCGCGCCGTCGAGGTCGAACGAAAGTGTGGTCGTAATTGGGATCACGAAAGCGAACGGAAGACTCCACAGTTTGTTCTTTTGACGTGCGGAACAACGGTCATTTATGGAACGGGCCGCAGAGACGATTTGATGTTTCCGCTGTGAAGAATGGGACCCGGGATGAGTATCGGCGCAGACGGTTTTGAAAACGGACCACCGGAGCAACTCCGGTAGCCCGCGGACACCACCGGCGAAGCCGGCGGCCGGAGGTGGTGTCGCCCCGGTGCTCCACCTGGAGAAACGACCGCGGATAAAGCCGTGGCTGCGAGCGAGTGGATCCCGCGGCCGTGCGGGATCCAGGCGGAACGCGGCGGCCCGACCGCGTTCGTTGGCGAGAGGCAGCCCCCCACGCGGGGCCGCAGATAAGTCAAGGGGGCAGCGCCCCCCTTGCGCACCGCATGGCTGTTACGGCTGAGCCGCTTGGCAACCGGGCCGCGCCCACGCCGGCTGGGCCGGGTCGCGCCCAAGGCGGGCCGGGCCACGCCGGCCGGGTTGGTCCGGGCCCAGACCCCCCCATTTTTGGATCACTTTCGGCCTTTTTCCCATATCATGGGATATGGACCACCAATCAATGCACCGTCAGTTGCATTGAGATCCTTGGATCGAGACGGTCGTTTCGGTATATTACACTCATGGTTTCGAAGAACTTTGGGTTCGGCCGGGTTGGTTCGGATACGAAACTAACCAGGCCCTCAGAGCAGAAACGCTAATATCTTGAGCTCCAGACGTCCGATTGATGTGCTGTCGACTTTGTTGGATTCCTCTTGATGAGATGGAAATTTTGTCTTACTCCACTCGAGGTTTTGATGTCGTCGAAGTGCATCCGTGTTGGTTCTCACTCGAAACCAACTTGGCCACTGGAACGGAAAATCTGATAACTTTCAGACTGGACGTCCATTTGATGAACCGTCAGCGGCGTTGGTGATCACATGGAGAAACGGTCCCTATGAGTTTACCCTATGAGATTTCAGGGTACAGTTGAGATATGTCCAGATTGGTTCGCACACCAATCCAACCGGGCCTCGTGGATGAAAAGGCTAGTAACACAGAGACCGGGAGTCCGATTGACGCGTCTTCTGTTGCGTTGAGACCTCTATGACGAGGTGGTCCTTTGTGATACTTCTTCGTGGAACTTTGTGATACATGTAGTATCGACCAGTAGCTCATGGATCGAACCCTGACAGAGAGGAGCATGCGGTTACGGAGATCGTGTAGTTGGCTGAGACCTGACTACTGCTTGACCGATCGACTCGGTGTGTTTTGGATAGCCCAGTGGGGAGCGCTTGGTTGGGGTAGACCCACAGTGGAGGAGCACTTGGTTGTAGCGGTAGACCCGCAGTACTCAATAGAAGGAGTACCTCTAAAGGCTATGAGGGGGAGCGCTTGGTTGTAGCCGCAGACCCACGGCGGAGGAGCGCTTGGTTGTAGTGGCAGACCTGCGGTACTCAACAGAAGAAATACCTCTAGAGGCTATGAGGTGGAGCGCTTGGTTGTAGTGGCAGACCCATGGTGGAAAGCTCTTGGTTGTAGCAGCAGGTCCACAGTACTTGACATTAGGAGTACCTCAGCAATCTTAGGTTAGTGAGCAGTACCTCAGAGTCATGACAGGACCACTGTACTCTCCAGAGACGGGGCTCCTTAGCAGTTACGGTTTCGATAATGAAAATGCTGGTCTGAGCTGAGTATGTGACCTTTGTGTTTACCTCATGATTGAGATGGGTTTCTTGATAACTTAGGTATATGTATGGGAATATACCTAGGTATTGGTTATCCGTTGATTTTCATAATCTTGTGTTTCCTTATGGATGAGATGAGTTACTTGATAACATGGGTATAAGTATGAGCTTATACCTAAGTAGAGGTTATCTGTTGAGATCATCTTTGTGGTAAACCGTGTTGGTTTTAGGGAGACCTTTGAGGGGATCGGGGTCCCTAATGAGTATCGTTATACTCACCCCTGCACGGGCTATGCCCGCACCTCGTTGTGTTGGTTGCAGATGACAGGCAGTGATGACGGAGGCCGAATGTTCGAGGACTGGATGGTACCCAGAGGTGGACCACCCGATGAGTCAGTATCCGGAGGTGGACTTCACGGTGAGACGACACTCAGAGGGGGTTGATGAGCGAGAGATTTTAGGAGTTGTGCTATCTGTACCTACACTTCAGGTTGGATCTGTGGTGGAAGATACAGGAGTTGCGCCATCTGTACCTACCCTTCATGTAGGATCCTAGGAGGAAGTCCCAGGAGCCGCTTCCATTCTTACAACTGTTGTCTTTTTCTGTTGTACTTTTGTTTAGTTGTAGTTGTACTTTCTGTTGGGTTTGTATTCTGGCCCATTTAATTTATAGATCTTCTCTTTGTACTTACTGTTTTACTTCTTCCTGTACTCTATGGTGTTTTTTTTACTTTTATAAAAGCAATTCCTTCCCAGTTATAGGGATTTACGCCTTTGGTGCTAGTCGCCAGCCCCTGGCCTATGGAAGGTGGGCTTGGGGTAGTCACGGCACGGGCCCCAAGGACGGGTCATGGAAAATTGGTATCAGAGGAGTCGGTTCTACCACAGAACTTATAACTCTGATATTCCCTTTTTATGATGAAATAGTGTCAAGGGTACCAAGTGTTGTTTTCAGTTCAGGGAGTCCAGTGTTAGTGCAGCGGCCGACGTATCCGAACACCAGGACCCTGACTAATGATTTCTGACATTGTGCACGAAAACAATGATTGCGTGTGTGTTTCCAATAGTTTTAAAGTCAGCTAAAACCAGGTCAGCTCACCAGGTATAAATCATTTGACCATTTTGTATCTGTTCATGATATCTCTACGCAGACATTCATTTGGAGTTCTGAGATTGTACTTGATGGCGGACCACCGAGTGACGAGGCACCGTTGCGGGGCCCTTTTTACTATGTTGGCACCCTCGGGTGGTGTACCGGCACCACCAACACCTGTTGGGAAGAAGATGCCAGCAGCTATACTAGAGAACTATGCACGCTGGCAAACCACGTTGCACGAGTTCCAGCAGTAGAGGCCTCCGAGGTTACAAGGTGAGGCAGATTCTCAGACAGCAGAGGACTGGCTGGAGGCGATTTCTAGAGTTTTCCGCCTACCTGAGACACCAGTGGTGTAGATGGTGGACTTGGACACTAGTGTTTTCCAGTAATGACTATGACAATGGTCTACATAGTGATGAGGCTTCGGTATGTGGACCGATGCCTGAGATAGTGCCTTTGAGTAGTGTGTCAGTTATACATCACTACCTGTTGGTCAGCAGTTACAACCGGCGGTATCGGTAGGTGACATATGAAGGCTTACTACCTTATACGTGTTCCAACATTAGATACCCTCAAGTTCTGAGGCGAACCTGACTCAGAGGCGGCTGAGGACCGGCTTGAGGAGGTGGCTGAGAGTTTTCTAGAGTTTATACAGCTTCGACAGGACGATTTGTCGGTAGCTTAGAATTCATCGAGGCGTACCGAACAATCTGGGTACTCGATGAATACGATTCGATCAGTGCTATAGACCTCGAACCTCTAAGCGAGGTGTGTTTAAGGATATTATATCTAGAACTTTTTCCTCTATGCATTCCTACTCACGTTAGGGTGATAGAGAGAACCTTGAGGTTGAATGTTCATTGGCTAAATGAACATAGCCAGAGAATGTTAGAAGTTGGAATGCAGCGAGATGGTTCTAGTCTCGGAGACTTGGGCGTGAAAATGTTTCAAGAATAGGTAATGTTATGGATAGATAAATCTGCAGAGTAGCAGATGTGGAGGCAGAGCTAGGAGAGCAGCATGGGGTGGTGTACATTTCAACATGTTACAACCCCCTCCTTTGTTGTCCCCTCCAAGCTTAGGGAGCTGGAGGGCAGGGGAAGAGAGTAGCTGAATGTGGTCAAGGAGTGCGACCGAAAGGGCTATAAGGATGATTCAAATTGTGGACTTTGTCTTCTACTAGCTGTCATAGCCACAAACATCGATACGAATAATCCCTTCCTTCCATGAATCTAGTCCTAGACCTAGAGTTTCCGGTTAAGTCGTTGACTTGAACCTCACGTCTGGAGATACCTTTGGGAGGAGACTCAATAGTCACACTTACGCCAATGGTGTGATATGACCCTTGATGTGATAGTCTCAGTTGGGACCTCTTGGTGACAGCGTCGTGGCCTTATGACATTTGTTTGAGTATGGATTGGGCAATCACTATTCATACTCAAATTGATGATATTAGGAAAACGTCGAGATGGGTTTTCCTTGGTCGGCGAAAAGGAAACCCAAGGCAGCATAGGTTAAAATCATGCACTGGAGGGTGTAACCGATCATTCTTGGTTCCGAAAACCATACCCTCATGGCAGCAAGAGATTGAGTTTCAGTTCTAATCATGAATGGTTGACCTCTAGGGTTCGAGGATGGTGACCACGTTCTTATACGGGTATCACCTAGATGAGGTTTAAGGAGATGTAGCTGAGGCGATGAGATATCCCCAAGGTTCAATGGACCTTTCTAGGTCCCTAGTAGGGTAGGCGAGGTGGTTTACTACTTCACCTTTCCACCTCAGTTGCACCGGGTGCATGAAATCATCCACGTACCTCAGCTGAGGAGATACGTGCATGGTCCTTCACATAACTTTGACCATGGGTGCTGGATGTTGATGATGGGGAGAATTTTACGGAGGTCCCAGTAGAGATTGAGGATCGACCGGAGAAGGTCCAATGTGGATGGTAGATTCCTCTAGTGCGCATCAGATGGCAGCACGGGAATCTCCATGAGAGCACATGGGAGCGGGAGGCTCAGATGCGTGCTCAGTACCCACTTTTATTTCCCTAGTTTACAATGTATCTTTACTAAGACGTAAATCCCTAAGGTGGGAGTAATGTAAAGACCTATAAAATTCAAAGAAATTTTTTCTTTCTTAATTTTCTTTGTGATTTTACAAGAACGCAGTTTCTGATGGCACTTGATTCCGAGGCCCGGTTTGCCCAAAATTTCTATCCGAAGTTTAGCTCGGGTATGTTCAGTGAACGAACGAGCAAGAATTTCTAACTCTTGAACCGGTGCTCGGAATCAAATTCTGAGGGCACTGATAGAATCACATCGCCTGTATTTTCTTAAGAACACCTTTTTCGGAGTTTCTTTTACATGAGAGAAGTTTTTAAATTTATGTGGAAGGTAAAATAAAATTAAGCATCAATTTTATTTTAATCTATGTGGTTTAAAGCTTTCGGTGGAATTTGGGGAAAACCACCCAACTTCCATTTGGAGGTTATGAGGGTGGTGGGGCCCACATGAACACCTCCCCTTTAAATTCCTTAAAACTACTCTAACTCCCCCATTAAGTGGGTGATCTCTCATCTTCCATAACTCAGTCCAACCCCCCTTGTGACACATCCTCTCATTAATGATGCCAACTCTACTTCATTTAATTTTGACAAGCTCAAGATTAATTAAGTTATGTTAATTCAACATTTGAAATGTTTTGAAAATACATGAGATGGGTAATAAAATAAGAAGAGTCTTATTTAATTAGGGGTTGGATGGTTGTGTGGGGAAGGGGAGGAGATAAAAGTTCATCTTCCACGTTGAAGAATGTGAAGAACGATTCTTCTCAAATGAAGAACATCGACCCTCCGACTTAGAAGACTCGGCGACCCAGATTCTTCCGTCTTTATCTTCCTCCACCACAAGGGAGAAGTCGCCGACCATAGTGATCGTCGCCAACGACAAAATACCTTTATTCTTCATCATAACTACAAGTGAGGAGATGTCATTTCCTCCTCGGACGCACCCCGACATCCACAGAATCTACGTCCGACCTTGCGACGCCGTTCCCTGCGACACCCGACGTGCGACATCAAATATCCAAGTAGGGGTTTACTGGTTCTTGATCGTGAAGCATCCTTTGTCATTCCTCGTCTAATATTTTTGGGCCTCTTGTTATCATCTTAACGGGAGGAGGTCAGACCGCACGAACATGGCGGACCCTCCTCCCCCTTTGTTGTTATGTTTTTAAGGTTCGAAAAATGGCATCATGGTGCGACGACACCGTGCGGTAACCTAGAGGAATGTGGCAAGGATGCGCGGAGCCGTCGCACGGCGCTGTCAAGGACGAATGAAAGTGTGGTAATAATTGGGACAACGAAAGCGAACGGAAGACTCCGCAGTTTATTCTTTTGACATACGGGATGAAGAGCATTGACAGAACGGGCCGAAGAGATGATTTTATGTTTCAGCTGTGAAGAACGAGACCCAGTATGAGTTTTAGTGCATACGGATTTGAAAACGGACCACCAGAGAAACTCCGGTGGCCCGTGGACACAACCGGCGGCGGGAGGCGGTGGAGGCCCGGCGTGCCGCCTGGAGAAACCGCCGCCGCATAAGCCGCGGCGGTGAGCAACTATATCCCGTGGCCGTGCGGGATCCAAGCTGAACGCGGCGGCCTGGCCGCGTCCGTTGGTGAGAGGCGGCCCCCCACGCGGGGCCGCAGATCAGTCAAGGGGGCAGTGCCCCCCTTGCGCACCACGCGGCCGTTACGGCCGAGCCGCCTGGCGACCAGGCCGCGCCTGTGCCGGCCGGGCCGTGTCGCGCCCTGGCCGGGCCTGGCCACCCTGGTCGGGACGGGCCACGCCGGCCGGGTCGGACCCGGACCCGTGTCGGGTCGACCCGGTTCGGGGCGACCCAGGGGGGTTGGGCTGGGTCGGTCCGGGCCCAAACCCCCCGTTTTCGGATCACTTTTGGTCATTTTCCCATACTTTGGATTACGGACCTCCAATAGATTCACCGTCAGTTGCATAGCCATCATTGGATCAAAACGGTTGTTTTGGTATATTACACTCAAGGTTTTCGAGAACATTGGGTTCGGAAGGGTTGGTTCGGATACGAAACCAACCGGGCCCTCAGTGCGGAAACGCTTATATCTTGTGCTCTGGACGTCCGATTGATGTGCCGTCTACTTTGTTGGATTCCTCTTGATGAGGCGGAACTTTTGGCTTACTATGCTCGAGGTTTGGATGTCGTAGTAGTGCGTCCATGTTGGTTCGCACTCAAAACCAATCGGGCCCCTGGAACGGAAAATCTGATAACTTTCAGACTGGACGTCCGTTTGACGAACCGTCAGCGGCATTGGTGATCACGTGGAGAAACGGTCCCTATGAGTTTACCCTATATGATTTCGGGGTACAGTTGAGATATGTCCAGATTGGTTCGCACATGAAACCAACCGGGCCCCGGGGACGAAAAGGCTAGTAACACACATACCGGGCGTCCGATTGACGCGCCGTCTATTGCGTTGAGACCTCTGTGACGAGGCGGTCCTTTGTGATAATTCTTTTTGGAAATTTGTGATACATGTTGTATCGACCAGTAGCTCATGGAGCGGACCCTCACGGAGACGAGAGTGCGGGTACGGAGACCGTGTAGCCGGCTGAGACCTAACGACTACTTGACCGATCGACTCGGTGTGTTTCGGATAGCCCAGTGGGGAGCGCTTGGTTGTAGCGGCATACCCACAGCGGAGGAGCGCTTGGTTGTAGCAGCAGACCCGTGGTACTCAACAGAAGGAGTACCTCTGGCGTCTATGAGGAGGAGCACTTGGTTATAGCGGCAAACCCACGGCGGAGGAGCGCATGGTTGTAGCGGCAGTCCTGCGGTACTCAACAGAAGGAGTACCTCTAGAGGCTATGAGTGGGAGCGCTTGGTTGTAGCGGCAGACCCATGGTGGGAAGTGCTTGGTTGTAGTAGGACCACAATACTCGATAGGAGGAGTACCTCAGCAGTCTTAGGTTAGTGAGCAGTACCTCGGAGTCGTGACAGGACCACTGTACACTCCAGAGACGGGGCTTTTCAGTAGGTGCGATTTCGATAATGAAAATTCGGGTTTGAGCTAAGTCTGTGACCTTTGTGTTTACCTAATGATTGAGATGGGTTACATGATAACTAGGTATATGTATGGGCATATACCTAGGTAGTGGTTATCCATTGAATTTTATAATCTTGTGTTTCGTCATGAATGAGATGGGTTAATTGATAACTTGGGTATAAGTATGAGATTATACCTAAGTAGAGGTTATCAGTTGAGATCTTCTTTGTGGATAACATTGATGGTTTTAGTGAGACCTTGAGGGTATCGGGGTCCCTACTGAGTATCGTTATACTCACCCATACACGGTCCATTCCTGCACCTCGTTAAGTTGGTTGCAGATGACGGGTAGTGCTGACGGAGGCCGAATGTTCGAGGACTGGACGGTACCCAGAGGTGGACCACCCGACGAGTCATTATCTGGAGGTGGACTTTGTGGCAAGACGACACTTGGAGGGGGTTGACGAGCAAGAGCATTGAGGAGCTGCGCTATCTATACCTACCATTCAGGTAGGATCCGTGGTGGACGATCTAGGAGCTGCGCCATATGTACCTACCCTTCAGGTTGGATCCTAGGAGGACGTCCCAGGAGCCGCTTCCATTTTTCCAGTTGTTGTCTTTTTCTATTGTACTTTTGTTCAGTTGTAGTTGTACATTCAGTTGGGTTTTTTTTCCCATTTAATTTTCAGCACTTCTCTTTGTACTTAGTGTTTTACTTCTGCTTGTACTCTATGGTGTTTTGTTAACTTTTATAAAGGAAATGCCTTCCCATTTATCGGGATTTATGCCTTTGGTTCTTGTCGCCTGCCCCTGGCCTATGGAAGGCGGGCTTGGGGTAGTCACAACACCAGCCCCGAGGACGGGTTGTGACATAAAATTTACATTTTGATTTATTTAAATGATTTATTATGTAATATCGTTATATAAAACTCATGAAATTTTTTAGTTTAATTATATTATATCAAATTTGAAATACTATTAAGAATCATCACCATTGCTTTTATGTCAATTTAATAGTGATAAAATTATTTTTATTAATATAGGTTTTTAAAAAATCTAATTGATATATATATAAAGGAGGTGATGGCCTCAACCAGTAGGATCGTACACTATGAATCACAATTATCAGATCTTCTATAGTATATTGCATTTTTTTCATTGACCAAGACCAATATGATATCCAAAAACATAATCATGATATAAGGTGTTTATGGTATAAGTTCACGCTCATCTATATCGCCACCAAACCCATATTTGCAAGACCGCCTCATTAATGTCTCACTATCAGACACATTACTCTAAGGAAATTTTCTGGTGTATTAAATCGATATATATCGGTAAAATGTTGATATGAGTATGTAGATTATTTTTTAATGGATATTTTTCCAACCTATTATAGTGACATTATAAATTATCTTTATTTTGACATAGAAAAACACAAATAGTAATTTTGGTTATTATTCAAATTCAATTAAGATTTTTTTTTTGAGAAATTAATTGATTATTTAATAATTAATATTTTAATGAAATATTATTATTAAAATAATTTTTATTAAATATAATCGATCATATGATTTTTATAAAATCAAATTTAATATTTTATATGCCGTTCAAAAATGTTATTTTATAAAAACCCATAATTTCTTAATAAATAATGTTTTTATTTTAAAAATGAAAATTAAAATAATTAAAATTTATTTTGAATAAAATTATTAATATTTTCTGAATCATAATTTTTAAATTATATAGTGGTGAATTTTATATAATTTTCTTATATTCGTAATTTTTTTAGTTAGAATTAATTACTCTATAAATATTCTTTGTGAATTATGAAATCATAATGATCCAAAAGTGATGTAATAAATAAAATAAATGTATCTATGAACAAATTATTGTTTTCCCTATAAATTAATTTGATATTATGTTTATTTTATTAATTTTATTAAGCCATTATAAATCCTATATAACCATTAATATATATTTTTATTTTAAAATCATTTCTGTCAGAGTATGACTGACGTCAACATAACCAATAGTGTAATTTTATTATTTTAGAACGTTCTACATATAAAATAATGAAAGCATATCCCATTATATTCAAACCCTGGGAAAAACAAAGGTACAGTTTGGGTTTTTTATGTTATTTCATTATAATTATTCAAAAACATATGTTTTAAAAATAATTAAGAAATCCCCACTCATTTCATATATAAATCAACACATGTACTATATAAACCCACCCAAGCTACAATTTATCCTCACTAAAAAATGGAGAACATCATTAATCTTCACTCTCTAATTTGGATTCCTCCTTTGTTTCCCTCAATCTCTCAAGAAGCTTCACCCATGCATTTGGAGTCACATGCTCTAGTAAGGGATCTTTTCCTTTTTCCACTTTATTCAAAAATAGTTTTAACCATATATATTTTATCATCATTTATTTATAATTTTATATGTTATTATACTTACACATTACATTAAAATTTATTTAAAAATGATGAGAGACACCTTATTCAATCATTAACCATTTTTATTAATTTTTAAGTGATGTTGTTATTATGTCAAAATTTCAACATGATTTCCCATGCCGAAACAATTGTATACAGAATACAATACCCATTTCTTATCAAGATTATTCAGCTTTATAAACACACACTTCTTATAATTGCAACATAAATGTATGTATTCTACACTCATTTTTTAGGGAATTAATTATTATGATGAATGAATCTGTGTTTTATGATCTATGTGACACAAATATGAATGAGAATAAAATTATATTGATGTGTGTGCATGGAATTATATAGTTTTAGAATGCTATGGGTAATGATTTGTCTCATGAGATGTAATGTTACGATAGGGAGGGAACCTGGTTCATTTTTTAGACTTTTTTCATCATGATGTCTTGGAATTTATCCTTGATTTATTTTTATGTTTTATTGTTTGATGTTTTTGTCAAATTTCCATGTTCTAATTATAAATTTTTATCATGCCTTATTATTCATGTTTATGATCCTTACACCTTTTATTACTAGTTTATATTATTATTTTCTAACATGTATTATCGTCTTCCCTATTTATTCAATTACATGGATTTATATATCAGCACATTCTTATGTATGTCCCCCGGATATCGCATGCAGTTTTAAAAGCCTTGGAATTTTAGAAGCATGTTGAATAAGATTTCAATAATGTTGTTATATCCCTTGTTTAATATGGTATGATATATACCTTACTACTAAATCTACATGACTTCTCGATATTCTAGGTTAATTTATTTTTAAATTCTTGTAATAAATAAATAATTATTTCGTAATAAAAGTGTAGGGTTTTTATAGTTATAATCGAAGGTAATTCTTAGTAATTTTAGGGATTCAGACTCAAAAAATATTAAGAAAGTCCAATAGAAAATACATAATATAAAAAACACCCCCAAATATTAAAAAATATATACTATGATTAATATAATTAAAATAAATCTATTTCTTGATACTACATGTGGATGAGGTTCTTTTATAGATGTAATTAGGGATAACAACTTTGACGAGGTTCATCGGGACTGACTCGGTGTAACCAAGTACATGATAATGGACATTACTATGCACCTATTTTGACACTCCCTAGGGATATTCTTTGGTAAAATCATAATCTCATTAGGAAAATTTATTAAGGGAATAAGAAATAAACATAATAATATATGTTAGGAAATAGATAATGGATAACATAGATTGAGGACTAAAAATTCAAAAGTTCATAAATAAATTTAATTTATGTGTTATCCCATTACTTCCATTTGATTCCAATTTATGTGTTTAAATGATTAAAATACCCAAACCTAATTTCCCTTTTAATCTATTAAATTTCCAGAAATATGAGAAATCATGTAAACAATCAATGCGGTGAGAAATTAAATGACTTCCCAAACGAGATGCCTTGCCTGATGGGTGTAGGAATCACAATCTTTTTGACAATAATATCTTAGATGGAATATATTTTGAAAAGAAACCTTGATTCGGAGGAGGGACTAAGTCTCCATAAGAGATAAAATGGAATTATTGAGACCCTAATGTTACAAAGGCCCCTAACATTCAATGGATTATCTCATCCCTTAATAATAGAATAATTGATCAACTACATTGAGAAGGTATTCTACATCAATATATGTTTCAAACAAGATAAGGTTATATTGGTTGTTTATCATATAGAGGGAAAAGCTGACCTATGGTGGAAATTGAGAAATAATATGAATCATGAGGAAGGTAATGAAGTGATCGTGTGAATCTAATTCTATAAAATTTTATTTGATAAATATTTTTCTCAGAGTCCCCAACATAAAATGGAAATGGATTTTTGTTCCATCAAGAAAAAATACAAAAAATATATCATTGAATATGATTAACATATAATAACACTATCATGGTATGCCTATGGAATTGTTGTTTCACCTTAATTCATTTGTTATCATTTATTTTGTTGAATAGAACCAAGTTTATGAAAATCCTGGGTGATTCTAGACTATGATAGATATGAAGATATTGTATGATGTGACCTCGGAGTAAAAATGGATATCAATTAATCTCAAGGGTATCATGGGGATAAGGAACATATAATAGAGTTTAATTTTGAGTTTTTTAATGATAAATATAGCATTTCATGAAAATTCAACAACCCAGTTTTCAAAGGTGTGGAATGAAGATCCATGAAAATTTCCTAATGGGGATGAGTAAATGTTATACGTGTGGGAAGGAAAGGATACTAGCTTGCTATTGACAATATGAGAAACCCCATAATGTGATCATGGAAAGGAGTGTCACCGTGAAACCTTATTAGATTGATCATTTCTTGAATTTATATAAATTAGGTCACTATGCAAATGAATGCACTGGACATGGGTTTTGATGCCAACCCACAACCTCCAAGGAATAAAGGGTAATATTTTTTCATCAGAACCACAAATGTAGATCCAAAAAAATCAATTGACAATAGTTACACTAGTTGTTTATTCAATTATTGTGATCGTACATATTTAATCCAGTTCTATTAATTATTTTATATCACTATAGATTAGTAGAACAATTCAAACATCACCACCAATCATAGAATTGGAGTTATTGTTAAAAATGTAAAATGGGGAAATTATTAAATCATAAGTATATAAACCCTCCCCTAGAAAAATTGATAGACTAAACCTCCCAT
Organism: Viscum album; assembly: GCA_963277665.1. NCBI lineage: Eukaryota > Viridiplantae > Streptophyta > Magnoliopsida > Santalales > Viscaceae > Viscum > Viscum album. Next base: position 119,429,922 of record OY728165.1, read on the forward strand.
AAATCTTTGTCATAATCCCACTGGAAGTATTTGATGCCATTCTGGTTATGCATTATCTTTCCCTATATAGATCCATCAAAAATTAACACACAATGGAAAATAATCATGGTATCGTGAATCAACTCTCAATAAATATTAAAGTGTTAAGAGGATGATTAATCTTATTTACCACCAACATCAAAAACATGAATATTATTTCCATATGAGAAATATAATCTAGATCAAATTCATGAGTCTATGGAAACAATCATCCTTTAATACATTTCTATTTCAAGGAAATACAATAATGTGTTTTCCAAAAAATTGTCAGGTATTCCACCTTACAGGTTGGTTGAAATTTCATTTGATATTATACAATGGGTGTTACCATTATCTAAGAATTTATATACAATATATTTTTTTATCTTGAGGATATGACAAAGCAACTAAAGGTGAATCTAGATAATGTGTTCAAAAACCCAATTTGATTCACCAATGGGTGAGACAGTCATTTTTATCATGATGAATAATGAGTCAATACAACTTTTCATTGATTATACTATGCACAACAAGATCTTGATAAATAAAATTTATCCTCTTACTCATATTAATTACTTTTATGATCAGTTATATGGATAAAAATACTTCTCCATGGAGGATTTTCAATCGAGATATTACATTTTTACAATAAAGAAGGCTGATAATCCCAATAATATTTTTCATATGAGGTACAAGAAATATTATTTCATAGTGTTTCCATTCGAGCTCAATAATTCCATTGAAATATTCATGGACTTGATTAATTGTGTCTTTAGTTATCACATATATAAATTTTTGTTATTCTTAATTGATGACATTATAATATACTACAAAACCATGTAGGATCGTGAGGATCATCTAGGACCTATGCTAAAGACATCACAAATTGAGAAGATTTATTTAAAGTATAAAAATTGTGAGTTCTGTTTGAAGTAATTCAAATTCATGGTGCATGTATTCATAAGAAATGATATATCCCTACCTTCAAGATTCAATTGACTCGATCATCCATATGCATAACCTCGATCTCCCTGAGAATATTACTCAAATTTTTGATAATTATCATTTTGTTAATATTAATGATTAACTTATTTTGGAATCTATGCACAATATGATTCTTAACTCCAAAGGCTATTATAAGTACCTTTTCAACAATGTTGAAAATAATCACCCCTGGTTAGATAAATTCAACCAATCCGGGATAAAACCCCCAAAATTTACTTTAGTCTAGCGGATTTCCCATCATAGAATCCCCAAAGATAATTTCTTACAAACATACAAGATTAATCTTTGTTCTAAATGTCATATGTGAAACCAACATAGAGAGGATATTAATAATCTCTTTCTCTCCTATGACACAATAACCGCTCTCTAACATTATATTCATGACATTTTTTATTAAAGATGGAAGCTTTTTGATGCCATCAACGTGTAGATTCAGAGTTTCTTGGAGTTTTCTACGTCTCAGCAAATCAAAACATTTTGGTTGTGGTTGTATTGGAACTTCTTCATATTATATGGAATTGTAGAAATGAAATAATTTTCCACAATAATTATTTTAAAATTAATGAAGAAAAAAGGAGAATCATCATGGCCATTCGCGATGCAGCTTCTATCCAAAAAGCTCACAGCAACAATTCTGTTCGTGACTTTGGGATCCTTAGATGTGTTGGGGTGGATGGGTTCTACCCTCGCCCTAACTCTACACTTGAAGTGTTATCGCTCTCTCCCCCTCCGGGATAGATTAATATCAATGTGGATGGAGCCTCCAAAAGCAACCCAGGACCAGCGGGTTGTGGTGACATCTTTAGAAATCACCTCGACCAGATTCTTGGATGCTTTTTAGATCTTACAGTTCTTATTCCCCCTTCGAATCTAAGATTATGGGAGTCATCCATGCCATCACCTTTGCTAGATTACACAGCTAGAACAATATTTTCATAGAGAGAGACTCCACTATAATCATTCATGCCATTTGGAATGGTATCATCCACCTCACTTGGCCTCTCACTACCCGCTTGATAGACTGTGTGAATTCTCTTATTGGGATTAACATCATCGCCACTCACACCTTCCATGAATCCAACAGCATCACTGATGGGATTTACAATCATGGAATTACTCACGACTTACATTGGATGGATGATCTCCCTTCTGAATTAATCACATTTTATGTTGAGGATGTTAGCAAAATAACTTACTTTAGACTTGTGTAACCGCTTTGTTTATCAATAAAAAATTTCTACCTTTTAAAAAAATAATAACAAATGGTATATTTATGGCCCATCAAAAAAAAGAAGAAAAAGAAAAAAATTCAAGTCTAACCTTTCCAATAAATATCTATTTTTTCTATGGATTACCTGGGTATTATTGTAAATTTGTGAAACTTTCCAGGATTTTAATACCCTAGATCCAATATAACATGGAATTTATCATGTTTTTTTATTTATGAATGTGAATAGAACATCATGGAGTTGAAAAAAAGCTTATAACTACACTTATTCTTACAGTACCCATAATTGGACAACATTTCATAGTATTCAATGATGTTTTCAAGGATGGATTGGGTTTTAATATAAAAAAAACTAAAAATGTTGTATCCTATGATTCAAGGTAATAGAATGTTCAGGAATAGAACTACACAAGAAATGATCTATATTTTCAAACAGTGATCTTTCATTTGAAAATATGGAGTCATTATTTATTTATGGATAAGTTTGAAATATATATGAATCTCAAAAGCCTTAAGTATATATTCACACAGAAAGTGCATAATATGGACCAATGAAGATGGTTAGAGGTGATCAAAGATAATGAATTCTCAATTCACTACCATATTAAGAAATATAATAAATTATATGACACTATAAATAGAAAGAGTCCATTAATTCTATTATTGATGATAATTTAAAGGGATCTTATATACAAATATTTTTAATGTATGGACATGGGAATAAAAAATGAAGTAACATCATCAATCCATTCACATATGATTTCTCAACCGTCTCTTTTAGAGAGTTTGAAGGATTCTCAAAGAGATGATGTAGGAATTTATAAGAAGTTGAAAACTATAAGAAAAGGGGAAATCCTTGAAATTCAACGTTAATGGAAATGGTGTTGTATGATTTGGTTCCAGACAATGTGTACCATAAAATCATGAGTTAAAGAAAGATTTTTTGAATGATGAACATAGATCAAATATCTCTATCCCTCCTAGAAGTAAAAATATGTATTGAGATCTCCGATAAAAGTATTGGTGGGGAAATATGAGTAAGGAAATCTCATAGTAAACATCCATATTTCATGTATGTCATCAAGGGAAGGTAAAAATGAAAATTCTAACAAGATGATCCAAAATTTATCCATAACTATCCAATCATGGGAAAACATCACCATAGACTTTGACACTGTACATCTGAATACATCTAGAGGAAACAATTTTAACTGGGTTTTTGTGGGTCATTATACAATGATTTTACTTTTCATTGTGTTTTTAAAGGATTCCACACTCGATCAATATGCAAAGATATACATCCAATAATTGGTATGCCTGCATAAAACAAAACAATTGATTGTATTTGATTGATATCTAAGATTGAAATCAATATTCTGGAACAGTCTACAATATTGTCTAAATATTAGTTTGAATATCAGAATTTATTATCACCCTCAAACTAATGGTCAATATGAGTGGAAAATCCAACAAATAGAGGACATATATAGAGAATAATTAATTGAATTCAAAGGATTATTGGACAAACATCTTCTTCTAGTTGAGTTTTGTTACATCAACAGTTTCCACCCGATAATCCAAAAGGATCCCTATGATACCCTTTATGGTAATAGACGTGTTACACCTATGTCTTGGGATGAATATGGGGAATGAAAACTGTTAGGACCAGAAAAGGTTGAGGAAATGGTGGAAACATTCATAACCATTTAGCAGCACATCAAGGATTAATAGTGTGGACATAAGATATATGTTGACAATCATTTATGGAACCTAGAGTTTTATGTTGTAATCATGAAATTCCTACAAAAATGTCCATGGTATAAATCGATGACACTTAGGATGAAGGGAAAGCTTGGTCCAAGATACATTGTCACCTTAGATATCCTTAATTAAATTGGAGCATTGGCCTATCAACTTGAACAACCATATAACCTACCTTAAGTGCATGATGTATTATATGTATCCTTATTGAGAAAGTACATACCAGAACTCCCACATTTACTCAATATATAGGTGGTACTGTTGGATAATGATCTTCTATGTGACATGTAGACATTGAATTTCTAAGATTGAATGGAGAAGTTTCTATGAAATAAGAAAATTCACATGTTCAAACTGATGTTGATAAACCACAAGTTCTAAGAAGCACTGTGGGAATTATAGGAATTGATCAAATAGAGTTACCCTCATCAGTTTTTTTGTGGGAAATGAAAATTTAGAAGGAAAAAATTCAAATGGTGTGTTTATAATGACCTGAACTATTATAAAAAATATTTCCCAATTTATTTAAAAAAATATCTTATTATATAATATAGTTACTGAAAGAACGTGATATTATTAATTTTCATTATATAATATCGTAATTAAAACACCATTATGTAACCATACTAGTTATAATAACCTTATTGAATTGTGATCATATGATTAGTTTAAATATATAGTTTTAAAAAATCTAATTGACATAGAAAAATAAATTGATGGCCTCATCTACTAGTATTATACCCTGTGATTCCCGTTTATTAATAATTATTAGGGAGATAGCATCACTAGACTTTACTTTGGACCATTGCAAAGATTATATCTCACAATAAAATTATTAGGAAACCATTTAAGGATTATTTCAAGGCTCTAAAATTTCACGCCCCAAACCGTCTTCAATGAACCACCACATGAAAGTCTCACTGTCATTCACCTAACTCTTATAGCACCTATTTGTGTTTAAAAGGGATATCTACTAATACCCGTGTGATAGGAGTATGTACATTATTTATTAGTGGATATACTTTTATCCTATTATTATTACATTATAAATGTTTTTTTGGAAAAATAAAACACAAATAGTATTTTTTGGTAATAATCAATTTAAATTAAGGAATTTATTTTGATAAATTAAGGGATTTTCTAAATAAATAATATTTTATTTAATTAATTTTATTAAATAATTTTATAAAATATAAATGTTCGTATATTATATATGAAGTAATAAAAATTTTATAAGGGTTTGAAAATAAATATTTTCAGAAAGAAAATCATTTCATAATAATGGTATATTTTATTTTAAAAGTGAAAATTAAAATATTTTTAAAAATATATAGATAAAATTAATATTAATTATTTTATTATAACTTCAAAAATTATCCAATATCTAATTATTCTTATTTTTCTGAGGGTGTTTATTTTCGGGTAAAAAATACTATAAAAATAAACTTGGTGTTTTATTACAACATAATGACCAAAAATTGATGTAATAAAAATAATAAAATATACGTGTTACCAAATATATGTTATACCTTTACAATAACTTGATTTTAATTTTTTTTGTTTGATTTTATATGTTCATTAATAATCCTTCAAAAACATTAATATATTTTCGGGTTTTAAATTTATTTCTTTAAGAGTATGACTCACTTTCACTGATGAAATGGTATTATTTTTCTTTAATTTAGACACTTGGAATTATAAAATAATGAAAACCATTTTCATTTCGCTGAACCCATCATCAAAAACCATGGGATGGTTTTTGGTTTTGGTTATTTTATTATACAGATTTCAAAACATATGTTTGAGAAATAATAATGAAATCCCCAATAATTTCCAAAATAAACCCTCCCAAACTCCCATTTTTCCTTTATAAAAATACATATATAACTTTATTACTTTATACTCACATCTATAGTTTCCACAAAATTTTCATCCAATCTCTCAATATTCTCCACCCAAGCGTTTTTATGCACACACTCAATTAAGGGATCTTTTCTTTTTCTCCCCTTTATTCAAGTATCTTCTTTACCTTGTGTCTTTTATATTCATTTACTTATGATGGGATAAGATATTATATAATCCACTTACTATTAAATTTATTTATAAATTATTTGGGACCACTTTCTCTTTAATCAACAAATTTCCTGAATTTTTAGGAGAAGTCATTATGATGCTGAAATTTCACTGTGATTTTTTGTTCCAAAACAATTGTGTAGTGAATATTATACCAATTTATTACCAAGGGTATTCAGCTTTCTACACATATAATTTTTTTAATTTTTACACACATTTATTTATTTAATACTCGTTCATTATCAATAAATTCTGATAATGAATGAATCTATTTTTATAATATATATGCACACATAATAATGAGAATTAAATGGAAGTGACCGGTGCACTTGGAATTTTATAGAGATCTTATTTATTGGGTAAATTTTAGTCTCTTGAGATTCTATTTTAAAAAAGGATTGAACATTATTATTTTATGGGATATTTTATATCTTGATATTATGGCAGTTATCCTTGAGTGAATTTTATGATGTAGTGCTTTATGTTGTTCTCACATTTCTCAAGTTATGATCACCAAGATATATCATACTTATTATTCATTTTTATGTTTCACATTACTTTTATTACCCATTTATATTTTTATTGTCTAACATTTATCACCTTATTATATGTTTTCCCCCTAATGGGACTTATAGTTTTGTGCTTTCATATGTATGTCCCTAGGTTATCCCATGTAGTTTTGAAATCCATGGAATTTTTGAAGCATCTAAATGATTTTTTTTCAATAATGTTATTGTATCCCATGTTCAAGATGCAATTATATGTTCCTATTTCTCAAAATAACTATTCTAATTGATATTTTGGGGTTTATTTTATAATCTTTTATGTAATAAATCTATTATTAATATATAATAAAAGGGAAAAGATGTTATAATATCCCCTCTCAACTGTAGTGTAATGTAATAATAAGTACACTAACTAATCATCACTTTTATTCCTCAAACACTTCCTCACACTCATCTATCTAGAGGAAAATGGATCCCTTCTGAATTAACATAGTATATGGATTCGATAGTCATGATAAATTATCCACAAATCATTGATAATATCCATATAAGAAAAATAAAACTATGGATCCCAGTCATTTTGGTTTGTATGGGTCAACACTCAATAGCCTACGTTCTTGATGTGTCTACTGATAAAAACACTTATGATATTATATGACCCAAAAATGAAAAAAAAATCATCCAACATTCACACATTGAAAAGTTTCTATATCGTTTTTTCTTTTTATGGGTCATTAATACTAATATTAACTTATCATCATTCTCTTCTACACAATTTTAAAGGATAAGAATATCATTAATAATGACTACCACAAAATGAAAAATATAATCTTTGACGAAACTATTATATTTATCAATTAAGATTGTGGGGAAATTAGTAGAAAATTATGGAATTAATATATATTCAAATTTTCAACAAAATTTATGGATTTCTTTTCTTAGTTATATCCTCTTCCATGAGCTGAAATTGATGATATCCTGAATGATTATCTATCATATAAAAGTTTTGACCTCTATGTAGATGATAAAATAGGGAATAAATATGGGGTAGATGATACATGTACATCATTGTGGTATTATGAAGATTCCATTAATTAATACAATAACTCATTGATATATATTTATTTTTAACAAAGAAAACAAATGCACCCCAAGGTTACACACTTGGTTGAATGAATCATGTGTCAAGGTTCTTGTAGAGATTATTTTTCTATCCATGCAACTCAATTAGGGATATTCTATTTGAATTGATTGAAATTTGTGTGGAACCATGTATCAGTTCTACTAATAACCCAATATCATATTTCTTTGGAATGATTTGAAACTATTCATTAAATAAAAATATGGAACAATAGTCAAATCATCAAAGATGAGTTTCTACCCAACCATTTTTTATCACATACCCTCTTTAATGGGAAGAAAAACACATAAAATGGATGATATTTTAATTAAAAGTTCATATTTACTATCACATTGATAGAAATCACTAGTTTTTATCAAATATTAATATTGAATCCCATTACATATCAATATTGGATTTATTCATATAAATACAATTTACTCATAAGAAAACATCAACTTTTACTATAGGTGGAATGAATAGATTTTCATGAATAAATTTATAAAAAAACACAACATGATAAGAATCAAAGGCTTGAGATTTGATCGTCATAATATTAGAAAGTTTCACTTATAATTTTACATTTAATCATTTGGGTTAAATCCTGATACCCTAAGAAATTTCAGTATATATTAAATAATGGAAACATCCATAGTCAAATAATAAATTATTTGTTATAGTGAATGTTAATTTCTCCTTTCACCACATCTTTATCTCACACAAAATTTTAAATGGTTATTATAATAGATTTCTTTTTATCACTTAACATAATAGGTTGCTAACATTGATCTTCTTCATTTACCTTTGGATTTGATAACACAATTTCATAATTCCCCAAATAATTTTATTTTTAACAATATAGTGTTGGTGGTGCATTATTTGGAGCTTTCTCTCAATTATAATCATTAGATAACTTCTTCCCATCACTTCATAGTTTGATTTAATAATTATCTTCTCTTCCATACGTTTAACATTTTTTAAAACCCTTAATTAAATTTTCTGTTGTGTTTCTTCCAAAACACTAAGAATAAAGGAAAGAAAATATTTTTCACTCCATTTTTTTGGATTTTCTTTTTAAATCTATTTTCCTATTGTTAGAAAAACAATGATATTTAAAGGTAACACCATCGCACATTTCCACCTTTATAGCACATCAAACAATATCATTATATAAACTAAAGTGCCTTATAGATAGTGGCATTTGGAGACATGGTTTTAAGATACTGATTTATCAAACAACCATACATTTATATTTGATGATAATACCCGAATAATATCATGCAAGTTCAACATTTTTTTCCTCTGGGATACCAAAGAATTCGTTATCCTTTTTATATAGCTCAACGAACTCTTTCTCTATCGTCATATAAAGAATACAAGGAAATCACTTAATGAAAAATATTTTCTCAAATTATTTAAAGTATATTGACTTAATTTTATCATGTTACATTTTACTCTTGATGACATTTCCCCATCGATCATATTTTCCATTAAAATTAGCAACCCCAAAAAAATTCATTTATCAAACCTTGGAGACCAAGAAATGTTATTTTAGGTATATTTATCCATTAAAACCAACTATATGGTAAAAATATGCACTAAAGGTAGGTGGTATATTCCTCATGAATGACTAAATAATTAGTTGTTCCATCCCTTTTTTCTTTGGATTATCAATATGATTCATGGATTTAAAAAGTTGTGTGAGCAAAGAAACAATATTTTTCATTCCAAATCCCATAACATTTATGTTTTCATGAGTAAAATCATTGCATTTGACATCATATTAAATTTTAATATAATTGTTTAGCATCAAACCATTGACTAAAACAAAATATAATAATTTTAGAAACAATAATTATAGTGTGTAACCACATTTTCAAGAAACATTACTCATAGTATTTCTAAATCATGACACATTATTTTTAGTCTAGGACACCATATGTATAACCAATGTAATTAAACGTCATAATATATTTAAATATATCTATGTGTTTCATAATGAGTTTGTGAATTTATAAACCATTTCTAATGGGACTATCAAACCAGGTGTGTAGTAAGGATCGTTGTCATGAACCATGTGACTATTGAGTCTAGATCAACGTACCCTTTTCCAAGTAATTACACCTAGGATAATATATTTCATAGATTCATCCACATGTAGTATCTAAAACATATTTAATTTTTTGGAAACCACACACTCTAAAATATAAAAAAATTCAAAGATATTTTCATATAATTTAACATTTTCATATATTAATCCTTAGGTATTTCATTAGGTATTTCACTATAAAAATATCATCCTTGTGTCCATGGTAGAAATTAACCTATCCTCGGATGAAAACATTAGTGATCTGTAATTTTATTATGTATATATTACATATTTTTGTATTTATATTCATTAAATTACAAAAAACAAGATGGTGGATCATAATGGTATAGTGACGTTGGAAAAATTGAAATATAAACCTTGAGATCATAGGTGAACTAGAAAATAATATACAATGTTATTCATAACAATGAACCATCTTAAAAATTTAAAAAAAATTATATCATATAGGGGAAAGTGAACATAAGAAATGGTGAGGTCAAATTATCAATAAGGGTAAACAGGGATAATATGTATGTGTAACAGGAAAATATGTGTATGTGAACATGAGAATAACATTTTAAAACCATAACTTGTATGAGAAAGAGCCTAATAATGATTCCTGTAATATATATTTTACAATTTATAAGGCATGGATAATAAGATATTCAATGAACACAAATCATGAGTGAATAATATATCTAGAAGATATAGATTTTTGGTATATACATAAGGATTGAAAATCATTTCCATATTCTTTAATTCCCATAGCTAATGATATCAGTTTATAAGGGGTTCAATCTAAAAACCATCCTCATAGTTGTGGTTCACTCTAAAGACCATCATAGAGAACAAAGTCTCATTCGAAACTGTTTTAACAATGCATTATTATCCAGTTTATCTCCAGAGATATAATGTGTTACCTAATGTATTAGAGGGAGATATAGGACCCACACATCACATAACTAAATTCAATCATATGTGTGAAAAAAATTGTAAAACATTATTTATATCATAACCCATGAAATGAAATTTTTATGATAAAATTTTCATCATATCATAACCTATGTAAAAGATAAAATAATTATAATCATTTCATCATTTCATCATTTCATTAATCTGGGATAAAGAATATGGTTTAAATAGAAATTTTTCATGTTATAACCCATGGATGAAAAAAAATTCATATATATAATTCATTATGTACTATTTAGTGAGATAAGAAAATTGGTTTCCTTATCTCATATCACTAATAAAGCATAATATATATAAAAGTATTTCATCTTATATAAGAAATTATTTTTAATGATAAATCACATGGAACATTTCATGACGAATATAACATGTCATTGAAAATCAATTTTTTTAAAAGAATCAATAAATATTTTGTAAATAATAATATTTAAAAATAATGTTTAAATCATATATAGGATTATTCAAAAAATATTGCAGCAATAAATTATGTTCATGTCGAACAAATTTAAATAAAGATTCCTTTCACATTTTCTATAAAAGAAAAAAATCTATTTATTGGAAATTGAAATAAATATCCTTTCAAAAATCACTAGAAATTAAAAAATGGGTAAAAATATATTTAATAAATCATTTTAATAATGCAAAAAACATTTTTTAAAAGATTTTAAAAAACCCTAATTTTTGAAGAAGAATTATTTGTGACACAAGGGAGGAATAAAGAGTTTTTATCTTAAAAACATTCTATTGAAAACACTATTAAATAAAGAGGAATTAAATTAATGGAATACATAAATTTACAGGATATAAACAAACAAGAATAACATATTATGTGTTTATTTAAAGATGGATCTTGATATTTCATTATCGAAAACATAAACATAAACGTAAAAAATTCTAGTAATCGATAAAATTGTAATATAAAATTTTTACCACAGTTGTAACATTGAATTATAAGATCCATGAAATAATTACATTAAATGATATTTAAAATATCATGATATTAAATAAATTCAAGATATTTCAGGTCCAAGGAATTTTATATACACCTTGTAAAAAAATATAGGTTCATAACAAAACATATCTCTCAAGTAAATAAAATCGAGACAAAAATTATATAAGGAATTTGTATCTATTGAAACGTAAACCACATGGAAGAGGGGCCCTAGAATGGATATTAAAAATCAAATAATCACAGGGATAATAATCATAAAATACACTCATGATCAATATATACACTGAATAAAATAAATATATGATGAATATGACTAGTATCTCACTGAAGTAAAAAGTTGGACAAAAATCCCTTGCCTTAGGTCTTAAATTACTTCAAACACTTTTCAACCTCATGTATACTAAATATAATTTATTTATAAATCTATTTTTGAACTATATATATATCATATATTATTTAATTAATACCATTTACTAACAATTAATTAACAATTAGTTGTTAAAATAATGTTTCGGTTAATAGTTTCTCTACTTTTTATGTATGTTTTGATCTGTTATTTTTTTTAATCATACTTTTATCACGGTTCCATAATCTCAAAAATGATAAACATGAAATAAATATAATATATATTCATTTTATATGTAATTATATTAGTCAATAAATGTTGTATATGGAAAATAAAATTCACGGTTCACGGAGACGGTAGTTCGTACGTGTGTATGAACATTTTTCCATCTCCTCGACAGATTTAAAAAAATTCAATAATATATTAAAATTTCATAATTATTATTATTTAATATTTAGAATATATATTCATTAACTGATTTCATATATCCTTCCATGTAAATTGTATGCAAAAATGAATCATGTCACATCGTGAAGAGATTTTTCATCATACACATGAACGACATTATAGTTTCCTCTATATATTGGAAATTAAGAATTATATTTGATATAATAAATAAAGTATTATATTAGTTTCAGAAAAATCATTCCATTTTTTAAATATATAATTATTCCCAACCATTAAATTTGGTGATGGAAAAAAACTACATCAGTTCACGGGATTGTGGACTAGCATACACACAATCGACAGTTGTGTTTTCTATTTGATGATGGTGGGTGTGTCTATAGGTTATTATATTAGGATAATAATATTATTGTATATATTATATTATTTATTGATTATATATTTTTATTAAGGACATAATTTATGTTGTACAAATATTAAATAAAAAAACGATCTTAGTGAAGACATCTACATTTGCATAGAAGCACCTCTATTAGATCTCTTATTAAGGACCCCAATGATATGAGTCTAGGAGAATATGATTCTATAAAACCTAAATAAAATTTTTGTGAGGTAATTGGTTTGGTTTTTACTAAGATATATTTATTGAGATCATTGTATAAGTGAAGGGTGGTGGTGGCCTTTAATTAGTGGGTGAAAGAAGCCACATGGAAAATACATGGAAATTTCCCTAAACAATCCAAAATAAGAGTCATTCCCATTATAAAAGCTTAAAATGATAATAAATTTTATCATGGGAAAGATAACATTTATATATTAACCTAAAATAGTAATATTACTTGTTTTATAGTCATTTTAACCCATATATTCTTAATACACCTATTAATCTAATTTTTACCATAAAAGTGGAAATTAATTTTAAAATTTTCCACTATTAATTATAGTAAATTATTAATTTGAACTTATTAGATAATATATAATTTTCTAATTTAATATAAATGAAAACATTTTTTAAAAATTCAATTCACAGAACTACCAAATTTTAATTTAAAATTATCCATGAAGTTGAGATAAGAATGTGATATTATAAAGATTAAATTGATTATAAGGTTACAAAGTTTTTCTATCTAAATTCAATATAAATAAGACTACAATGACCTGAATTGGATTAATAGATATCTATTTGAAATGATTTTATATTAAAATTCTTATTAAAATAATCTTAATTTTTTTAAATTCTTTAACATAAATAAAAATTTTAAATAAAAAATATTATTTTAACTATCAATCGATAAATTAATCATTTTAGAAAATTCCCTAAAAAATGAACCCTAATATATATTTTCATTAATGATTTAAAAAATAAATTTTATATTATCCTATTAATATTCATAAAATTTTAAAAATAAATATAATTATTATTTAGAAAAATTAAATCCTTTGTTTATAAAATAATATTTTTAACCCTATAAAGACTCTACAAAAAAATTCTTTTTATGAATTTTTTATATAAAAACGTTATATGATATATTAAATATTTTTTTATTACTATAAATTTCTCCATGTTTAATGTCTAAGTAATTATGTACTTTCTTAAATAATAATATTAATAATATATTGCCGATTTTTTAAACATGATAGTGCATTTAAGGCATGATATCATTGTTGTTTCTTATAACAGAAGATATGAAATAAATTAAATTTATTCAAAAAATAATAACGAATAAATATTCGTGGTGTAGCATTTGAATAAATTGCTATGAAGTAACTGTGAGATGAAGTATCAATACCAGGTAATGTCAATCTAGAGTACACAATAGGATATCCTGTAAGCAAAGGGAGAGTCTAGTTGATTGTAATTACCTAGATTAATATTGTGTTCTTGGATAGAATCAAAATTCATTAAATGGCTTAGTATTTCAATGAAGAAACTTATTAATTCTTTTAATTCTTGTGCCTTTGTTTACTACATAATCTTGGTGAGGCTAAGTGTAATAGACTGATATTTTGAGAAATATTTTTTTCAAATAAGTTTAATCTTTTTGATACATTACATTACAAGAAACACAATATTTTTCCTAAGCTACATGGAATACTATTTTTAGCTTTTGTTACATGCACCATTGAGTTTAACATGTGTTACATGTAATTATAAGATTATAAATAATAAATAAAATGTTAATTTAAATGGTTTATTTTTTCATATATAATTAATTCATTGGTGAAAATTTAATTATATATTAAAATTAATATAATTTGATATTAATATGAATATTTTTCAAAAAATGATTTTTATTCGCACAAATATGTTTTATCTATATAACTATAATAAATAAATTTTTGTAAATTCATTTTAATTAAAATTATATATTACATATTCAATAATCTTTTTTCAAAAAAATCATTTTTATAATCATGTTATAAGAATATATTCTATTGTATGCTTAAAACTGAATTTGTCTAAAATTTTGTTTGTGACATTTTTTATTCTTATTTTAAAACTTATCTATTTTATTTTTTTAAAAAAAAATCAATGAAAAGATATAATATTTGAAATCATCTAGTAAAAATTATATTAATGTGAATTTTTAAAAATTTTCTATGAAGATAAATTTTTTAATGAATAGAGAAAATTAATACTTTTTATTGAAAATTGAAATTTCTTTTAACAATTTTAAAAAATTATAATTTTTATTAAGATGGTTTGAAAATAAACTACATTTAATTACATATATATATACATATATATTAATCTAAATTATTTTTTAAATCATTTTCAAATTTATTTTGATATAAAATCATTTTAAACTTTTGATCAATTTCTCTTTCAAAATTAGTTTTCTCATCACCTGTGCTAAATTCATTTTAAATTATTTTTTTACAAATATCTGAATTTAATTTGAAAAAATATTTTCTATATATATACCTATGATAATTCATATTATCAAATAAGGGAAACATAATTTTTTTGTTAATGGATTGTAAAAAAACAAAAATTATATATCTTGCTTAAAGTAAAATGAGTTCACCGAAGGTTTATCTAAAAGGATACGGGTTAATAATTTCCCAAAAAATTTAAAACAACATTGTTGGGACATATTCGTCTGTATATTTTTTAAAATGAATAATTTATCATTTTTTATCCTTTTTGAATTATAAAGAAATCGTAACCCCTTTTTATTTTCAAAAATATTATGTGTACCACTCACATCACTTATAAAGGGAAACCCCATATCCTCTCTTCTTTATAATTTCAAAACCATTTGGTTCCACGAATACCTAACCAAATCATATCCTTACCTCTATCCTCTCATTCTATAAGCCTTACTTGGGTCATAAATCCAATCTAGGATGGCTCTTGTGTTATCCAAATAATGTTTTATGAATAAGAAACAACATCAGTCAATAAAATCCAAATGATTATCTCTCACCATTTTATAGTTTTGTACAATTTTTCTCCTCAAGGTACCCAAAAAACACACAAACTACTCAGTCTCCCATAGTGTATGTGTAATGAACATATATCATTTTACTATGTATGTCTACTCAAACACCAGGAAAAAACAACATATCATTCAATCATTGACATATTAAAATCCACCATAAATTCACTAAGACAAGTCAAGGGATGTAAGAATTATAAAATAGTAAGATATTTATCTATATAAATTATCAGAATATATGTGATCAACATTCGTACTCAATTCTATGGACTGTGAACTATCAATAATCAATAGAATAGTGAAATAATTAAGAAATAATTAAAAAACTCAAGTACTTATAATGACCCACATCTCATACATAATATATTACAAAATATTACATGTAATATATATATATAACACAACTAGTAAAACAAGTACATGAGTTATTAAAGAAATGAGGTGAATAATAATACATTTTTAAATTAACTATAAAATAATTTATTTTTATCATTATATTTTTCTCCTAGTGATCACAATACTCCTATAACTATATGGTATATGCTGGAAACATACATAAAATAAAGGAAGGTCTAAAAATACCAGTAAGGGGGTTGATGATCAATAACTGAACCAAGTAATAATCAAATAGAAGGATCTTAAACCATTACATGGAAACAATAAATATGAAAAAAAATATTATAGGATAATTTAAATAATGTAAAACATAAAAATGGGTTATAAAAAAAGTTCATGTTATTATAAACCTCATTCAATGTTTGATCTCATGAAATTATGACATAATAGACAATGATAACCACATCAGCGCCATGCATAGCATTTTGGATAAATCTGATTTCATCACATCCATGGATAATGATTTCAGAAATTATAAGGAATTACCCATTTATCAGGGAGTTTTTCTTGGGAAATCATAATCTCGCATTCAAAATTGTTCCACATGAAAACAAAAATCGGACATAAAATATATTAAGAAAAAAAATCTATGTTAATAGAATTGGTTACATAAAAATTTGGTTAAGTGTGGACAGATAATAATTTATGTTGATACTGATTATATAAAAGATAAAAAATCATATTAGATGTTAAAAAGATAGTATTAAAAAATATTGAATTATTAATGGAAATTAATAAAATAATGATAGTGAATGAAATAATATAAGATGATTTAAGGTATATATGAAATAAATTAAAAAAATAAATTTAATTATCATAAAGATTGACATGAATAAAATTATTTGTTTAAATATAACGTAATTAATATCCATGAAAATAACTAAAATTTCGTATCAATAATATAAATAGATCATGGGAAAAAGATAAATATGAATTGAGATATACATATTTATAGAGAACACAACCAATGGATAATAAAGGGAGTGGAAGACTTATCTTACATCGAATATCTTGTTCCCAAGGATAATCGCCTAAATCAATAATTTTCCATGTTATAATTATTATTATTTTACTTAAGAAACTTTCTATTTCACTTCATCTTATATAATTAATTTTATACAATTTTTTCATTTATTACATAAATATAATTCAAACGATTGTCTTGAGCATGATCAGTAAAAATTACTAATCATGTTTAATGTAGTGGTAGTGGATAATGGTAACCAAAAAATGTTTTAAAAAGCTAAAATGTTACTATTTTATTGTTTTCATGATATTCTAGAAGAAAGGGAGTTAAATAGATTAATATATAATAACAATTTACAAAACCATAACTGGTATGTTAGTTTAATATTCTTAAAATAAAAATGATGGGTTATTTGTAATATTATTAATGTAATCTGTATTTTTTTAATTAAATATACATAATATAAAACAAAATTTATTTTTAATTTTATATCTAAAAGTTAGCATCATTATAAAAGAATAACTGTTGGTTACAAGTGAAAATAAAATATCATTTTTCATTAATGTAGTATAAAAGTACAATGTCAGAATTCTAATTTTAAGAGAGTTTTAAATAAGATAAAAACTAAATTAAATTTTATTTCAGAAACATTAGAGTAAAATTTTACTACTATCTAAAATTTACATTAAATAATATGTACGTAATGGATTGGTTGATTTCATAACTCACTCACACTTGAAACCCCTCATAGGCATATAGTGAAGACAAGATCGACCCCTAAGGCAAACCACTAATAGGCCCCATGTTGGAGAATAGAACTAAGGGTTTAAATCATAAAAATGTTAGGAATTACACTCATAAATCCCATGAATATACATATTAAAACGTTAATAAACATCATAGAAAATAAAAAAAATATTGAGTAATTATCATAATGCATGTACATGTCATATAAATATGAATTCTAAAAATAAAATATCAAAATAAACTCTAAAGTAGAAAAATTGAGTGAAACTCCATGGTTTGAACTAGATTTTTCCATATCAATCATTAAACATAACTTGGAAACATTAAAAATAGATTTATTGGAATACAGTTTAGAATACATGTATACTCAATAGGTTTCACCTTAATACCTCTTGAGAAAATCCGAAAGATTTTTATTAATGCTACACTAAATAATGAACCAAACTAAAAAGAACCTACTAGGTTAACCTTAAAAACCCTTCCAATAATTTCTCATAAAATATCACATCCATATATAAAACATAATAATAAAATATTTTATATTATTAGGTACCCCATAACAAACTCTCTAATTTTTTATTCTTTCATACCCCATGGAATGACTTATTATTCTAATATCCATATAATATCTTTGAAATAACAAAATATCAACATATTATGTCACACTTTTTTGTTGGTTGGACTGGGACCCAACCTATCCTAACTCAAATTGGGTCAATGTTCTCATTTGTATAAGTCTGAATATTTATGCAACAAATATTGTGGGTCAGACTACATCCCTACGAAACCCAACCCACATAGGGTTCAATTTTCATGTTGGAACTGTTCCACAACCACAACCACATATCCATATCAATCACATTAGGATTTTATATATATTAATGAAATAAAACTCTTGTCCTAATTCTATTATTCAAGAACCCTAATATATACCATCATCAGAATCACATGACCAATTTAGTTATTAAATCACATATTGTAACATTCATACAATAAATCCAATTTGATAATAAATATTTTGAGCCACCATAAATGAAAATATTACAATAATGTAGATATTATAACGGTGATAAGTCGCCCATATATTTCCTCACTAAACAACATCTTCCAAAAAAGTATTGGAACCCAAAATATTTGAGCATCGGTATGTTTTTCAAATTAGGGCATAGTATTTGTAAAATATTAAGAAAAAATATATATGTGTCCACATATAATTACCATCCCTAAAATTATGACACAAAAGAACACTGTAAATATATTTCATAATTACCACATAAAAACCACCAATATCTTGTAATATAATATATTATTATAATATCAATCAATCACCTCTTAATACATAAAACCACCACAAAAATAATCCATGATTTTTCTATTAATTGCATGATTAAGAAATTTGATGATTTACATATTCCCATTCATGTTATGTTTATTATTCAAATAAATTCCTTATTTAATGAAAACCCATTCTCAAGAAATCCCCATGTTTGGTTTAGACATTACCCATTTCTTCCAAGAATTACCAATTCATTCAATCTTGATAGATCATTCAATTCTAGAATATACCAATTTCCAAATTAATAATTTTCATTTACTTACCATACAAATATTAATTCTATAACAACATCCCCACAGTAAATATTCAACAATTACAATAACCATTAATATTTTTACTCTTAAATCATATCCTGCCATGATTCAGGACAACTAATCCAACTTTTTAAACCCCACCCACCCCTTTCCTATCCTACAAACCATTCACCACCATTTCCCCACACACCCATCCCCCAAAAGGAATCCTGTAAATAATTACACAATAAACCCTACAATAGTAAAAAAATTATCAGTAATAATAAAAATATTAATGTAATTACCCCAACCCAAGTATCCAAGAGCATATGGTAACATAACTACATTTAAATAACATAAATGGAATCACATCTTGAATGACCATATAGTTTAATAGTCTTGGTAAACTAAATACACAATTAAGTCTTCCATTACATTTTAATACAAAAATAAAAATAAAATCATTATTTATAATATAATTATTTCATCTATAATATCATTATATATCATTCATATTACAATTTTAACATTTTAGAAAAAATAAAAAAAATAAGGGTGATATCAGATGCTCTATATGAGTTATGTAAAGGGTAAACTATAATGAATTCCCAAGAATAATAAATATATAATTTTGAATAACTAAACCCACAATACATTTAAATAACATTACTATAATGACAACATAATACATAGTTAGTATGTAATGGTAATTAACTTAACAAACATTACTTTAATATAACTTTATTATAATGAAAAGATAACCGATAATCTATATCTAATGGTAAATCGATAAAAACACAAGAAACATATTCAATAATATGATATTTAAATTCATCTATAGATTATATTTTTGTGAAAATATATTGGATAATAATAATTAATAAATTACCAATGAAAGTGAATCATAATTATTCTGCATCATGATCTTGAGCATCTATATACCTCGACTTTCGTGACCTTTCACAAGACAGTTTAGTACTATGGGTAAATAGTATTTATCTTAAGCTTCATGTTTCTCCTGAAGTGACTACTGATGCATCGTGTGGTATATAATTTCAATCCCAACCCATACGTTTATTTCTATATCATTTCTCAAATACCAAATAATTGATTTAAATTATAATAAATGTTGCTTATCATGATAAATATATATTGAGTAAATAGTACTAATTTTTCATTATTTCTAAATAAAAATAAATAATATTAAATATAGAACATTGTGTGTAGAAATTATAATAAATTAAAATTTTTTAGGAAAAATAATATAGATATTTTGGCAAAATATAATGTCCAATGGCAACCAAAAAGTGAATATTTCAAGGTTAAGTTATTGACTACAAAAATTAATCAAGAAAATTATTTTCTATACATAACTTTTCTAAAATGGGCATAAAAAATCCATAGAATGAATAAGAATGGTATCAATACACCATATAATATGTGTATTATTAGTAAAACTAATTTTTTTTCATTATTAACTAGAAATACCAAAAAAAATCACTAAAAAAATTCTTGAGGAAAATATTCTACTTACATAGATATAATTGTTTAGAAATAAAAGTAAAAAAAAATTAATTTTTTTTCGAATATAAAATTTTCATATAATAAACTAATTATTAAAACATTGAGTCTTCATGATAATGGTAAATTCTATATATGTATTACATGTAGAAATAATGATACCTTTAGCATTTTTAGAAAAAGAAATGTGGGACTTGTTTGAGAAAAAGACAAGAATGTTCCTTTCAAAACATTTTGTAAAATTTTAATCATTTATAAAAATAATTTAATAAATAATTTTCTTAATTTTAAAAACAATTATTAAATATTTTTTAGAAAACATGTTTTTTGAAGAAAATTTATTTTCAACAGAAGATATAAATTGAATAAATTTTTCTACAAAACAATTTCTCAATCATTTTATGTAAAATAAGTGAAAAAATAGAACAATTATAGAATAATTGAATAACTATGGGATAATATAGTTAAATTGGTTTTATATAAAATTATGAAATAATTTCATACAATTAAAATTCAAGTATAAAAAATCCAGATACTAATGATATTTTTAAATAAACTCTTTCAAAAATCATAACATTGAAGTAAGAATTATTAAATGGGTATATTATTTTTATCAAATATATATACAAAAAAATTGTTCAAATAATGTATAATATAATAAAAATTATATAAACACTGAATCATATATTTTCAAAAACAATGAAGGCATAATATAACCCAATGAAAAGAAACAGAATTATGAAATATTTTACCACGTAAAATTTTTATAATAAAATCCACATCATTGAAATAATAATAATTAAAATGTAAAATACCATGAATTATTAAATAATAAGGATATAAAATTTAAAATTTTCATTACATGTTCAATATAATAAATATTTGGTGCATAACATTACAATTTACCTCAATGAAGAGAAATTGAGATGAAGTACCTTGCCTCATAATTCCTTTTGTTTTAAAATTATTTATCATCTGGTATAATGGTTTTAATAATTTTAATATTTCTATTAAAACCATACTAATATTTATAACATCTTATATGTCCCCCTTATAGAATTTTACCACCCATATGTCAATAATATTTCATTGTTTTTTTGTTTCATGTTTTAGTTTTCTTGTTTTATCCTATATGTTTCTTCGTTAATGTTTCTGTTCTTTCACATATTATATAGATCTATCATTAAAAAAATTATATTAATGGTTGAAATATCCTTTTTTAATTATATATTTTTATAATACTTATTTATATTTGAACAAGGAGAATATATCAAATCCCTTCTCCAAGACGGTATGTTGTATATACAGACGAGAAAATTTATCATTTCAATAGTGGGTGAAAAATTGTTGAAATTTCTAATATATTAATTTTCATGAATAAATATAATGTCATATATATATATATAATAAATTCATTAAATTTTTCATTTTTACATTCCTTGTAAATAATTTTGGAAAAACAAATCACATTTCATTGTGAGGTCATAGTTAGCTGTACACATGAGCATCCTTATCATATTTTAAATTGAGTAAAAGTTAACGAGGTATATGGGATATTAAAATTAAATAAGTAAAATTATATTATAAATATTATTATTATTTTTTAAATATATCATTATACCTGACATTTATATATGGTTATGTAAAATTAATTACATCGATTAGTGAGGCAATATTTAGTCGTACACGCAATAGGAAATTTATTTTTTCATTTGATGGATGAGTAGATGGATATAGGTCATTTCCAAAAAATTATAACATCTATGTATCGGGAAGATACTTAGGTTATTATATTATAATGTTTTAATAATATAGAATGGATGTGTAATTTGAACCAAATAACAAATTCTCATTTAAGAACGTTAAATATTCTCCATAAATCTTATTTAGGTTCGCAGAAAAATCCATCCTATAATGGTTTTATGATAAAAAAAGGGATCTAGGATGTCTATAGTGAATTAAAAATGTTATTCGGTAAATTATTTAGAAATATAATATATTTTTATGTTTTAATAGGATATAAGAGATTGTGTCCTTTTATAAGTTTGGGAGAGGGCAGCCATGGAATTTTTTTAAAGATTCAGTTACAATAAAAATATCAGGAAAAAAACTTCCATAATGGTTCCTTATAGGCCATAGATGTTATAAGGTTATAATATGTCCATAAAAGGGGCTTGGACAAGATATGAGGTTATGTTAATCCTTATATTCTTAATTTAAAAATTAGTAAATCATATTTTACCATAATTGTGATAATTAATTTTTACAAATTTTACTATTCATAATGGAAAATATTATTTATTAATTTTTGAATAAAATAATTTTTTTGGACTAAAAATATTTAATCTATGTTTAAAATTAAATTCACTGTAACAGAAGAATCCAAAAAAATTTAATGTGTTTATGTGATGAAAAGGAGGATTTCCAAAGAAAATATTCTTATAAGTATATATGGTTTTGATATAAAAATTCAATATGAAATTTATCCGAGTTTCCTAATTTTTTTAAAATTTTAATATAAATTATATAATATTTATTTAAAATCAATTTAAAAAATGACTTAATAATAGTAATAATTTAACCAAAAGGCATTTTTTTATAAATATCTGTATTTATCACTATTTTTAAAAAATTAAACTTTTTAGAAATGTCTCGTAAATCCACCCAAATATAGTTTTCATTATTTTTTTAAAAAAATTATGTTTATTTCCTAAACCAAATTTTTAATTTGTAATAAATATTAATTTTAAATTATGTGTTCAATACATGAATAAAGATCCTTTCAGAAAATTATTTTAAAAAAAACATTTCTTTTTTATTTATATTGTTCATATTTTTAATTATAATAAATAGATAACCAATGACCATGTGTAAAAAATATTTTTTTATTAGAAATTATTATTCATACCTTCAAACTTTTTTTCTATTTTAAAATTATCACAATTTAAATAATAATATTTTAATATAGTATTTTGTTCCTTTTAAACATGTTGTTGTCTGCATTTCAAGCTACTGAATTGATTAAATTTATTAAAAAAGTAATATATAATAAATTATCTAGGTGTTATATTCTCATCAATGCTATTTTTTCCTATAATATACCCTATTCAAGCCAATTCTCATCATTTTATTTTTTTTGGGGTTTCACATTATCCCTTCACTCAATTAATTACATTATGGAAATTTATACATGGTCCCAGTATTATAGGGTTTGACATTTAGAAATATCAATGTTGAAAAACCCACTAAAGTTCTCAAATATATTTCCATTTTTTATAACTATTTTCCAAAACTAAAATGGTTGGAACAATTTATTAATCTTTACAACTCAATAGTAAGACCACTTGTGCAAATTATTATTTTAACATCATAACAAATATATGAAAAAAATGAAATATGAAAAACAAAATTTACTAAATTTAGTGGTATGACATAAACCCTTATCGTGCATTAGTTGTCTGTGTAATCTTTGTAATGTTTCTGGATGTGACATGTTGTCCTTTTCCCAAAACAATATTAATATAATTCCAATACCATTCACAAGTATTTATGTCCCATAATTACAAAAACATCAAGGATAATAAAAACCTTAAAGGTAACCAATATCTTTAAGCATATTCCTCAAAAATCAAAGTTCATTATTCCATAAATAACAATTTCAACAAAACATATACTAACCCTATTTGTTGTATTTTTATTAAGGTTTTAAAAAAATATCTTCCATTATATTATGTTCCTACCAAAAAAAATATAAATAAAAGATTTTAATAATTTGAAATTATCATCAATCATAAACTCATAAACCCAATATGATATCCATATCTCTTAATTTAATGAAAATATATACACTCCAATAATTTAGCACACCCTTTATATATCTCTTTTTTATTATAACTAAATCATTATTGGTAAAAATATATTTTATAAAATTTATTTCTTAAAACCAAAACATGAACATTTTAGAAATTTTATTTATATATATGTAATTCCATGGTCTAGGGGTTTAACTTTAGAAGATGTTATTAACTCAGATAATGCACAAGTTTCCTAAATTTAAGAAAAAGAACTATAAATGGATCCATAAGATGAAATTTATTTCCTCCCATCATTCTTTTTATTTTTTCACATAAATTTATTACTTTATTCCCTTATTTTCCACTCATAAATCATTTTATTTATCCTATGATTCACTTTAGTTCATCTCTATTTCAACATTTTTGACATGATTTACATTTATCATGCATTCCTCTATAGTATCTAACACATTTCCATTAAAAATCATCATAGTTCTCTTATTTAGTGAGCCTTGGTGTTGGTTAAGGTATATGATACTAATAATATTTTAGGATAACTTATTGTGCATAATAATTATGTCTTTAACTCCTATCATCATCCCAATTGGTTTCTTTTATTCACTGTATTTTACTTCATATTCAATTTTAACATGATTCCCTCATGATCCAACCTTTGAATAAAACAAAAAATCATTGTTTGAGAATCAATAATCATATTTGGAAAGTTGTATAATCATTTATAATATTTTTAAACCATAATATATTTTTTTCAATATAAAATACATTAATTTTAACCTATTTGAATAATTATCGTAATCTATTCCGATGCTTAATATTTAGTTTAGAATTGTTCATTATCCAAATAATTTCCCCTGGGAGTGTCATACATAGTGCACGTGAATGCTCATTTTCATTTACCAGTTAATGCTTCCATCTAGCTCGACACATATGTTTTAGAGTTATTACCCCTAAGAATATTTTTTCTAGAGCCACACTAACTTTAAGTATCCTGATAGTGACGTATTTCTCTAAAAAACATTATAATCTCTACATTTACAATACATTATGATGTTATTATATAATTTTAATTGATTATTATCATTAGTTTATATTCCCTGATATATGTTTTCCTTAATATAGTTCTCATGGTTTCTACTAAATTTCTTATAATACCATCTATAAATACCTCTACCTGAGTATCCTAGAGTCTGGGGTTACATTACTAAATTGGTATAAGATATTGGGTAATTGGTATCAAAATAAAATATAGTTTATTAGTACTTTTAATATTGATACATACATGATTCTTTCATTACGTTTGAATAAACAAAGTAAAAAAATAATTTTTTTAGAATATATTTATAACCTCTAAATTATCATTGCATGTCATTAACAGTACACTTTCTGGATACCTGGGAAAGAAAAAAAATGATGGTTACATCATATTATTATAAAGAGTAACATAAATCAGATGATATCACGAACCAAAAATCATATTCAATGTGACTAAGTAAACAAATGAACACACAATCCATTTAATTAAACTTGTAATCATGATCAGATAAGACATAATAAATATGTCGAGGTAAAAATGAGAACACATTCAATTTAATTAACTTGATTATCCTGAATTGATAAGACATAATAAATATAAAAATGAAAATAACTAAACACTAATTGAATTTAATATATAATATGATAAGAGAAATCATTTTGAGATAATATCATTTTCAAAAATATAATGGGTAATAATAATAACTAAATTCTCAATGAAGGTTATTCTTAATTATTGGACTTCATGATCTCATGAATCATGATGCCTGTATGGTCAAAACAATTCACATGATATTAAAAACTATGGGAATTTCCACCATAATTATATCATACTCATTGACCTCATGATACTAGTGAGGTGTCGAGAGGGTATATAATTTCAGGCACCACCTTTCACTGGATTTCAAAATAATTCTTTATATAACAAATTATTGATTTAATTCATTAAAAATGTTCTTTTAATCAAATATTTATATTGATTAAGAATTACAGATTTATTAATATTTTCTAAGATATAAAATTAATATATAATATAGAACACCATATACAGAAATGATGTATGGTTATGTTAACAAAACTATCTTTGATAAATAATATAGATATTTTGGGGATGTTTAAGGTCCAATAACCAAATTGAAGTTACTATTTCAATGGAATGTTATTGACTACAAGATTGAATTAATAATGTGAAAGTCAATAATTTTATTTGTCAAAATTACCATAAACTATCTGTAGAATATATTAGGATGGTATCAATATAATACGTCTATTTTCAATTATAAAAAAAATGGTTTGTTATCATTAACAAATATAATTACCATTAAAATGTCAATAAAAATAGTCTTGAGGAATATATCATTTTTTAAATTGAAATAGTTTTCAAGAACATGAATTTCAAAAAATATTTTAATATTAATTTCATTTAAAAATAACCATTGAAAATAATAAATTGATATTTAAAACATTTATTGGTCTTAATGGATATTTATTCTATAATTTTTATACACATTAAAATAAATATTACATCCAAATTTTTGGTAAAATAAAAAATGGAACTCATTCTAGAAAACTATGTTAGTATTCCTTCAAAACAAATTTGTAAAAATTAATTCAAGTTAAATATTTTATTTAATAAATATTTAAGATATTTTTAAAAACATTACTGAATTTGTTTTTTAGAAAATGTTGTTTTGGAAGAAAAATCATTTTCAACCGAAGAGAGAATTGAATTAAGATTTTATTAACAATAAATTTATTAATCATTTCAAGTGCCAAAGTGTGGTATAATTGTACAATTACTTGAAAAAATAAATAATAAATTTATGATAACAACTTTAATGTGTTTTATTAGACAATGATCAAATAATTTCCTACATTAGAAATTCAAGTATAAAAAATCCCAATAAAAATGAGATTTTGTAAAAAACCCTTAAAAATATAATAATATTATATTGAGAATTAATAAATTAATTGATAATATATATCAAATGTAAATTAAAAAAAAGTTAAAATAAATTATAATATTTTTTAAATTATTTATATATGTTGTCTTAAAATATAAAAGACAAAAAAAGTAACAAATCCCAATAAAAAGAAATTGAGTTATGAAATTATTTTCTTCAGGGTAATTTTCAAGTGAAATATAATTTGATGAAAATTTATTAATTGAAACATAAAATTCTATGAATTATTAATGAATCTTTATATTCCATGTCAAAGGGATATTATATACATAATATAAAATAAATTAGGTGTATGAATTTATAATATCCCTTAATGAATATAAATTGAAAATAAGTCGCTTACTCCACACATTCTTCAGGTTAAATTTGCTTTATCTTCTTATATAATGGTTTTAAGAATGTTATTAATTTATACTAGAACAATATACATATTTTTAATATCAAATATGATCGCTTTATAAGAATTTATAACTGATTTGATAATAATATTTCATTATTTTCATTGTGATATATTAATTTTACTGAATTAATATAATTTCATATACACGCCATATTATCTAAATTTATTTTTATCCCCTTCCATGTAAAAAGTTAGTGAAAAATGATTCACATCATTATGTGAGGCTTTAGTCTGCCTTACTCATGGAAGGTATTATCATATTTATAAAAAAATTACATAAGAATGTATATATAATATTAAAATTTCTGAAGTAACATAATATCTTAAATATAGTATAAATTTCTCATACCCATCATTATATACATCCCTGAAAGGTGCTTATGGAAAATGAATTATATCAATTTATGAGGTTGTAGTCTACCATACTCCTGATCGAAAGTTTTATTTTCACATTTGATGGGAGAGCAAATGGATATAGTTCACATCCATAACATAATAAAATATCATTATATGGAAGATAATGATTTAATTATATTATTTGTTTTAATTGTATTTTAAGGATGTCTAAGAAGAAACAGAGTAAAAAAATGATTAATACAGTCATCTCTTTATTAGACAACATATTTAGGTTATCACCAAAATATATCCTAGGTTGACTTGATGATAAAAAAATTCTCTAAGATGTTTATATGGGTTTGTGTAAGTGATTTTGTAAGTTATTGTCATAAAAAAATGTAATTGGAAGTGTAAAGTTGGGACGATAGGGAGGCCTAATATAAATATAAGAGACACTAACAATGAAATTGTTGAAAATATTGAATTAAATTCACATATTTATCAATAAAAGGTTCCAAGAAGGTTTATTATTTACCATTAGAGGTTATATGGTTAGAATAACGAAATAATATATTTTTTGAAAATGTTTTAGGATCACTTCCATCCATATCATTTTAGGTTAACACCAATGTAAATCAGTTTTTACATTAATTGTGGTAACCAATTTCTATCTATTTTACTATTCATAATGGTCAACAATTAATTTGACATTATTATATAATATAATGTTTTTCATCCAAAATTTGGAATTTATTTTTCAAAATAAAATTCACAGAAGTGGTAGAATCTAATTTAAAATTATATTTATAGATGAAATGAAAACGTGAGGTTCTAAAGAGAAAATTAACATAATTATAAGAAGGTTTTAATATAAAAATTCAATATGAAATTTATTATAATTTCCTATATTAGTAAAATTGTAATATAACAAATTTAATTTTTCATTGAAACAAATTTAATATACAATTTAACTGTGGGAATAATTTAAATTATAGGATCTTTTAAAAAACATTATTTTTTAATTTTTTTCGAAAAAAAGTAAACATTATATAAAATTATCAATGACTCACCAATGGATAATTTTTACATGATGACATAAGAAATGAATTTTAATTTTTAAATACATTTTCTTTTTGTGTTGCAATTTTATTTGAAATTTTGAACATAAATCACAAAAAATACAGCTTTTAAAAAAGTATTGTTTTTACAAAAACACATTTTTTTACTTTTATTGATTATTATTTTTTTATAAGAAATAAATATGCCATAGAAATGTATAAATCATATATTTTTATAATTTAATTATAATTATTTATACCCTTATCCATAAAATCTAGGTTATAAAATTCATATATTTATAATTATATTTTAAAATATTATTGAGTTTCATTTAAACCTAATGTTGTGTAAAAAAAATCTCTCAAAGAGATTAAATTTATTTAAAAATGAATATATTGTAAAGTATTCATGTTATATATTTTCATATAGGAACAAAATTTCCATTCATATACACTATCGATCCCAATTATATTATTTTAATATATTTATGTGTTATACCAACTAACCACCACTATAACAAATTTAAATAATAAGGCTCTTCTGTAATTAGATTTTTAAATAATTTTATAAAATTCCTTCAACATATCATCCTTGTATGATAAAAAATGTAATCCAAGGTTCACACAACATCTTTATTAAAATTTTGACATGACTAACCTTTTATAAATGGCTATTTTATCAAAATAATCACCAAAATAATATATATAATGTATAAGTAATAAACCTTCTTAGAAAAAACTATAAATAGTTTTCAATTACATAATATATTCTATAAAATCATAGAAACACTTGCATATTACCCCCATTAAATTCAATTTATTTTATTTTTTTATATTATTTATTATTTAAATCCTATAAAGCCACCCAAATAATGAAAAAACATGTTAATTTTACATAATAAAAATATAAAGATGAGTTATTGAATACCATACTCTTATAGAATCATAAAATTATATGTCTAATAGAATGGTGAGGATTAAATTATCATAAAGAAAATACCACACGAGGAAAATGTCAATCAACCGATATTAAAATAATTCTTCATCAAAATCATATCTGTAAAACAATAAAACCAAGATCAGATACACACTATGAATAAAAAATAAGAGATACACCAAGAAATAAGGGATAAATACACATTATATATCGAACAAGGGATATCTAAATTTGAGGATTGATGTTGAGAAGAAGGATGATGGAAGGTCTCCTATAATTTCACTTATGGACACTTAATGTTGATAAAATCAATGAAATTATAATGAGATCTTTAGGTGTTTCTTAATATATGACATGGTTAAAAATAATAAAACAACAAAACAATGGGTATACATTATTCTATAATGGTTTAAACTATGATTAATCTCTAAAAATCACATTTTATTTACCTTTAACTCTCCCCACTATCTTTTGTCAACCCCATTTATTTGATAAAACTAGAGAAGGATACAATGCAAGGTCTATCACTCAATATGTTTCTTCTTAATACAGAAAATAATATTGAAGCCCCAAACTCAAAAATTATGTAGCACAATCCTCATCTCGATCAACGTTGGAAAAAACCATATTGTGGCCTAAGGAAAATGATGATGCAATCCCAATAGGGATAAACCAAGGGTCCATCATGATAAATACAAAGCAAAACTCAGCCCCCATGTTGTAACACACTTGGTAAAAACATTTCTCTCTTCTATCAAACCACTAGTTGGGTAACGCTGGTGGACACACCACAATTAAAATCTTACATCTTAAACCTCAATTTTAGGTCCTCCTATCTTACTAAATCATTTCATTAAAACTATCAACACCAAAATATTGAAAATTATCCATGAAAAATGTCTATTATAAAACATTATAAACCACTAAAATGAAATTCATCCCCATGAACCAATAAGAGTCTATAAAAAAGGAAATGATAACCACCAAATATAACACTTCATGAGAGATATCTATCCTATAGAGGAAGCACCATTATCAAATAACCATCCAAATACAATAAATGGAAACTTCAACTATTATAATGAAAAATTTACCATTCCTATCAAACTCAATGTAGTGTACAAAACCTCCTAAAACATGACTTCCAAAAGCGTAACCTCCATATCAAATCCAAAACATTACAAATAAACTACTTCCCAGACCTCGGAAGTTCAAAACCATAAATGGAAACAAATTTTACCCTCTTTAATTCACTACACCCAAATAAAAACATCCACAACCCATGGACCACCATGGACATATGAAATCTATTGAAACAACCACACTACTTAAATAGGGGAATCACTAAATCCTAAATACCATTAATCAGAAAATTAAAATAAAAATAATATATAAAAATAGATTAATGTAATGAAAGTAAAATTTGGACACCATAAATCACTCCCATTAAAATATATCACCTCCACAAAAACCAAAGAACCATTATTAGTGTAAAAAAATATTTTTTATTGAGTTTTATAGTTAATTTTATCCCTTAAATAAGACTTCTTGAATTAATAAATGATCACATATTAATGTAAAATAGAAATATTATTCCATATTTAATTATGAAGTAAATATATTTCCTATAAACATGATCACAAAATTAATAAAATTTAAATTCCAACACCGTTTTAACTTAAATGTAGATAAATTATTCTAGTGATAAAATGTTAAATATTATCAAAGGATCATAAAAGATTAGGACAAGAATAATTTCAGTAACCGAGAATATACTCACTATTAAGATCTAAAACGAAATTCACCACATCCCAAAAAAACATGCTATTGGACAATCGATTGCATTACCAAAACTCATAAAATCCAGGGATCTGGGTTCACTAATGCGGAAAATGTTTTATAACATTACAATATAAATAGATCAACCTACCAAAAACATGACACCACAGGCTACTCAATCCTAAGGATAAAATCCATCATATTGATCTATTATACAACTCTAATCACTTATTCCACCAACCACATATACTATAACTATAGGTGGGATCATTATCCTTCATATCAGCCAAGAGAAATCATCGTTCAATAACCTCAGTATGATACCTCTCTTCCAATCAGAAATTCAAACCTAAAATTACAATCCATCATTGAAT
Source organism: Viscum album (assembly GCA_963277665.1). Lineage (NCBI taxonomy): Eukaryota > Viridiplantae > Streptophyta > Magnoliopsida > Santalales > Viscaceae > Viscum > Viscum album. The sequence goes on from OY728165.1 coordinate 119,462,735, forward strand.
CATAGAGATTATGTCCACAAAATACAACATTTAAATGTATCCATCTTCATTATAGACAAAAAACTAGAATATCATTATATGTAAGTGAATCTAAAGACAAAACACATAATATAATATTTTTGTAGGATCAATAAGTTCTCATTTATATGTTCATCCATATGAAAATGGGGAGTAAACCCCACCTCGTCCAAGGTAATAAAGTCATCCTAAAAAACCTATTTTTTTAACATGATTTTCCTTCCACTGTGCTCAAAACACCCCATGAAGATAACCGACATCTAAGGAATCTTATCATTTATCTGAATTTATTTTCAATTTAAATCAATATTAACATCTTTTAATCACTCTAAAACTTATAGGTTTTACACCCACAACAATTAACTTTAAAACATACTACTACGAAAATATATACAAAACCTTATCTTATGAATCTATATTCTTCACATGCTCAAAATCATGATGATTATACATCCCCATTACATTAACAACCCATTATTATGTGATTTTTATCAAGTGTGTAGCTTTCATACATTTCAATTATAATTTTTGTTTAGAGTTTTAAGGAATTAGAAAAAAAATTACAAATTAAACCCCTATAATAAAAAGTATAAACTTATATTTTGTGTCCATTTTATTCGAAAGAAAAAATATTCTTATATTTAATATTATATTTCAGTCAAAATATTCTCATTTATTTTTAGATAAATCCCCATAATGAAATAAAAGTTCATAATATATTTTCAACTCATCCTTATGCCCTTTGAATAATATTAAAAATGTGGGATGAGAAGAAATAATTTCATTAGAAAATTTAAAAATAGTGGAAACCCATTAGTCATTTTTATATTGATGAATACCCATATGGTTTTTTTATTTCTCATAAAAATATTTATTTTAAAAAAATCACTTACAAAAAAATCACCTTTTCCAAAAAAAACATTTCATAATTAATAAATAATGGAAAAAAATAATACTTCATGTTGGTTTCTTGAAAAAAATTTCCTTTAAAAACCCTTTTACATTAAAGAAGTAAAAAAACATAATTTTAAATGAATTTTCATTTTCTATCATAAGAAATAAAAATATATACAGAAAAACAATATATTACTAGAACATGACATATATTTATTGATTAAAGGACATTATCACTTGGATAACAATTACTGAGTTCATAATTAAATAATTCATAATGTTGGACATCTAAATCATAATATCAAGGCCTTGTGCAAAGAAACCATAGAAAATTGGGTGGGCATACACAAGAACCAGGAAAATTATGTATCATAATGCTTGTTGATGAATCCAAGGAATACACTAGGCCTCATCCATAAATTATGTGTTAAATTATTTTATTATATGGAAGAAATTAATAATAAAAATAATATATAATCAATATAAACATTCACATAAAAATCAATATATGAGTTGAAAAAAGTTTCACAAATTATTAAATAAAAAACAGTATCATAATTCATCCATATAAATAAGTAAGATAGTATCATTAGAGTATATCCACAAAAAATAATCATCATCATCATATTATGTTTTAAAATAAGAAAATGCCTATCAGAAAACATTTGAAACTATATTTGAAAAAAACAAATAAATATCGTTTTCTTTTAATCACATTTAAAATAATAGATTATTGAATATTTATATTTGAGATTTCACTAAAAATAATCATTAAAACATATAGAAGAATATTTATTATCATTGTGGTGGTAAAGAACATTTCATGTCATATATGTTAAAGGGGATCATTATTTTCACACTTCTATAAACAGTCGAATGAATGTCATATGAAAACCTTTTAAAAATATTCATTTCAATCATATGTAACGAAGTACAAGAGTAATTTAAACATAACATTAAAAAAATTGAAACATATATAAGAATATTATTGAAATAGTTGACTATCACACACATGGAGGAAACTGATTCCAAATATAATATATTACAATAAGGTTTAAAGGAAAATTCCTTTCCTTGTTTAGCGAATCCTTTTGTTTTTTATCTTACTCATGAATAATAAAATTATATTTGTTTAATAATTTATAAACAATATTTATCATTTTTGTTACATTATAAATATTCCTTTTATTTCATTAATTACCATATTACTGTATTTACTAAATCTGTTAAGTTTATATTGGATAATTTGAGGACGTTTGGATAATAATCCCCGAATAACCTTAGTATATTAAAAATCATCAAGGGGGATATAGTTAAATCATATCCAAAACATTAAAAATTAAATTATTATCATTATTATATTTTTAATATTATTTTATAATCATCCATGAATTTATTACATTAAAAAGTAAACACAATACTTCATTGAGGTGGTAGTCCTTGTTGACAATCAAGAATCGTTATAATTTTTTAATGGGTTTAAGTTTAATAAGGTATGTAACATAATATATATTCATAATATTAATTATATCATAAATATCATATATATTCTTAATGTCATTATAATAATCATCATTATAATGTGGTGAAAGAAAAAACATCTCTTTATATAGGTTTTAGTCCACACACAGGCACAATAAATGTATTAATTTCCCAAAGGTAAAAAAGGATATTAATATGGGGTTTTACATCACCATAATAACATTTTAGTATAAAGAAGATACTGATGATTTTATATAATCATATTTAGGAAAAAAGTGATTGAAGTACAAGAATAGATAAAATTAATGAACTTGGGTATGAGTTATACATTTAATATTGAAATATTTATTTTCATCGTACCTTAATAATTCCTAGGATAGCCTTAGGGGATGAATGGAAGCCAACAGAAGTGGTGAAGGAATATAAAAATTTATTTGGGATGTCATTTCACAAAATAAATTTCTCGTTGGGTTTTAGGAAGAGAGTATAAGAGTATCGTTTTTTATATGTGAGATGGGTGGTAGTCCTCAGAATGCATGAAATAATAATATATAACGTGTTTACACATAATATAAATACCTTCAAAGAGACATATAATATAATATAATGTTTATAAGTTCAAAATAAAAACAAAACAAAAATTGAAATGTTTTTGTGTCATTTTTAACATTATCATTTGGTTCAACTCCATCAATAAAAGTGTCTAACCTTATATTTTTATAATGGATTTTCATTTTATATGTGTCATTAATGTCATTTTTAAACAAATTTGGAAAATAAATGAAACATTATTAATTTTTTTGAGAAATTTACAATTGAATTTATTAATTATATGATTTCTTATTATTTAATATTTTTATAAAATTAAAAATTAAACATTAAATTCCATTTAAAGACTTTTTTGGGACAATTAAAAAAAATGGTTTCAAATATATAAATAAAAATATATAATAATAATATAAAATATTTCAAAATCACATAAAAATAATAATTATCTAGTAAATTATCTAAACACGATTATTCATCCAAAAAATAATACCTTTAAATTTTTTAAAATAATTTACATGTTTTTTCTACTACTTCTACAAGAACTGCGTCGACATTTCATTTGTCTTTAATGTAATAAACCCATTATTAAAAATTTTAAAAATTACTATCATGAGTATAGTTTATTTTTCAAAAAATTTATCATATATACTCATTTATATATCATTTTAATCTATATCCAAATTCTGAAAACATTATAAGTGAGAGTTTATCATTTCGAAATTTCTCTTTATTGTGATTAATATATTGGTCATAAACCAAACGAGGTGGCTAAAAATTATTATATTATCTTTTTATAAATATTAAAAAGGAAATAAAGAAATACACTGAGATTGAAGGAGGATTTTGAGATATTTTAAATTTTTTCACATAATTTTAACCCCAATTAATTTTTTTTTCTGTTTACTGTGGTAATAAACATCTCCCACAGTTAATATTATTTATAATGAAAAAAAGGAATAGAACTTACTACATAATTTGAATAATAGGATCATAAATATGGAATCAAATTTCTATTATTTAATATACATAATTAACAACATTTAATTTTTTTATATGTGTGAGTATCATACCAGAAAACAGTTTGTAGAAAAATTCCAATTTTAAGGATAAACATGATTTTAAAAAAAACATGTATAATGTAAATTACAATGAAATTAATTGTATTATTCAAAAAAAATTAACATTATTTTAATTTCAGATAAAATAATAAATATATGTTACATCAAATTACTTTGATTAAAATTAAAGAATTTTTAATTTTAATAAAATATTAATTTTTTACTATTCAACTAAAAAATTATACTTTTCAAAAAAATAAAACAAAATTATCTTAATATTTTTTCAGGAAATTTTATAAATTATAACCAATTTGAAGAATAAAATTTTTATAATTGGAATAAATTAATCCAAAAAAAATTCAAATAAAAATAAATAAAAACCATTTTTTAGAAGTGTATTTCTAAAGTATAAAAATAATTTATACTAACCCAAAACTATTGATGGTGTCAGTATGATATAGGATTCAATTATAGGCTCTCTAGATGTGACCATGAACCATTAGGTTCATTCGATGACTAAATAAATTGGGTTCGTGGGGGTATATGACTCCAATGACAAGTGATGCCTCTCCTAAAAAATGAACGAAGTAGCATGAGGCTTGCTCTGATTATGAAATCATTGATGTTGAAACAATAATGGAAATGTTTAAATATACTCCCTCACATAGGGGAATATTGGGATGTTTGGGGAATGGTCATGAAAGGAAAGGTTGGAATGTTCTAACTGAAGAAGAAATAAAGAAAACTAAAAGATAGAGGAAAAAGATAGTCTGTTATCTTTCTACTTTGAGTTATTTTTTTCCACATACTCTCTGGGGTTCCAATATTTTTCAATATTAAAATTACTGGAAAATTAAACTGGTTTTAGAAGAAAAAAATCTCCATTAATCTATTATGATTAAATTATTAATTGAGTTCTTATTAATGTTGAATTAATCATCAAATATTTATTAAAAAACATTATTACATAATTTTCATAATATAGTTTTTCATATTCATTCCCACCAAATCAAATAATTAGTTATAATGTGAATCTTTATATAATAAAATTTCTATAGTAAATTAGGGTTTCATTATGATCATTTTTTTATGTAGTACATTATTTTTAACAATGTATTATTAATTGTATAATTATATATTGAAATATTGGTGGGTTATATTCTCCCCTGTTACAAAATATTATCCATACCAATTTTAATTTGAATATATATAAGTGACACCAGATGGGTTAATCGTATGTAAAATGTTCTGTTATAATTATTTTTTAGTAAATTCTTATCGTTCCTTGGTGATGGGGTGGAAATAAAGAGAACTTGGGGAGATATAATTGGGTGTAAATTTATCACATTTATTTTTCTAAAGAATTTTTGATCTGTTTTACAGTTACTAAAGTTTGTGAAAGTTTGTATTTACATCATTTAAAATACCTTGAAACCCCCTAAATAAAATTTTATGGCCTACATTAGGTTAAAAGTGAAACCCATAATGTTAGTGTATTGTTTGACTAACCATTAGACCATGAAAATATCATTATAATGTGTGTTTTTAAAATTTTACCCTATAAAATTATAACCGTTTTGACTCTTATATATCTGCCTCTAGCATCTAAAACCCTCCCCATGGGCTTGGTGTTTCTCCAAACACATTTTTTATAGTTTTCCTCTTGGATTGTTGAATTTTTTCCTTATAATAAGTCTGTTTATCTATGATTTATTTTTCCTCTTCCTTTTCAAAGTATTTTGTCTTCTATTTTTTTATGTGGGGAACCCTTGGTGAATTTTAGGTTTAATTTAGTTTATGTAAGCGATGTTATTTGTTTAATTTATTATTTCATAGGTGTGTGAGGATTTCTTTTTCCTCTTCATGGTGATAAACATCAAGGCAAACCATATTTAGACAAAATTTATAGTAATTTTCTTCATTAAAGGGTTTCTCCCATGAAATAAATTTATAATTCTAACCTTCATTAGTTTATTTTGTTCAAATTTCAGTTTCAGGATTTATTCATGGTGTGTATTCCATTTTTTATGTATTTTATAGAATTTTTGGAAATATGGTTCTTTAAAGATGGGTTTTTGAAATCATTCTAGCTTCTATTCCCACTAATTATTTTATAAAATAACTAAAACTAGATTAAAAATTTATATCCATTTATAAAGTGATTTTAGAGATGATTTTGGCTTGATAATGGGTTTTTTTAAGTTGGGACTTTTTAAAATGGATTATGTTCTAGATTTTATTAAATGAGAACTTGTTTTTGGATTTCGTAGCATGGATTATAATAGGGATTAATAAGGATGTGAGTGAGGTGTTTGTTCAATTGATCTTATGGGCATTTAGAGGGAAGACCTTGGGAGATCTATTTTGGTTTTCCAATTTCTATTGTGAGATATTAGAGGGAGGACTGTGTGAGTCTCCATTTTGGATTCCATGGGACCATGATATCATTTTGTTAGGAAGACCATGTTAGATTCCATGTTGGGCCTAGATAAGACCATGATAGATTACACTACTAAGATTACCAGAATACATATTTACTCCCTCACATTAGGATTAATTTTTATATCCCCAAGTGCTCATTACTAATTTATGATTAGATTTGTGATTTATGAATTTGATTAGTTCCATTTTAATGTGATAATATATATTTTTCACATTTTTACCTTTCTATTTATTTGGTAATATGTATATTTGATTTTCATGTAATGATCATCTTTAATTTTAATTTTGGTTTTTCTTCAAAAGGTTTTTCCTTCAAGCCTTATTTATTTATTTGGACCATATTTGAAAAAATATGGAATACAATGTTTTGTTTTGAGAAGGAAAACCAAATGTATATTATATTTTTAACTTTGAATTGTTTTCTTTTCAAAAGGGATTGTTTCGAAAAAAAATAGTTTATTGGGTTTTATTGGTAAAATAATTAAATAAATTCATGTTGTGATCCTATTGGGTTTCAGGTATTTCTCCCTTCTTTGTCCATTTTTATGATTTTTTTTATTTTATTCTATAGAACATATGTAAAGGAAATGGATAAATTATATATGGTGGATCATCATGATTATCATTGTCTGTTGTTTTGTAGTGGAAAGTTGGTCTATCTTGGATAGACTCATGTGGAGTAATATTTGGTATTTTTTATGAGTTGGGTTATACATGTGACTTGTTTGTAATTATAAACTATTTTGAGCTTTGGTTTGTTTTTTAGGATACCATGTGTTTGTATATATAAAATTATGGACTGTTTTTCCTTTGATGTATGTTTTTGTTCATGAAATATTTTAATATTATTTTGTTGACTTTGATGAATTTGGATTGGTCGTTCTATCTTATTGATAGGTAATTGTAGTTTTCCTTGGGATAAATTGTTTCCAAGCGATAGTTGGTGCATATTTCCAAATAGTGGTGATTGGGAATGTTCTACAGGGAAAGTGGCAGACTGACTCTGGTAATGAGATAGACCGACTAGGGTTGGTTCATTACAAAATTAAATTTTAGTAGAATTTTTATTTGGGATTCAGTGATATTTTCGAGCTAGGACCATCTTATGGTTTGAATTAAGGTGTTCCTAGAGAGATATTCTTAATAATGAACATCCTGCTTCCAAGGGTTGTTTCGGGTTATGGTTATGTTTTTAACCCAGTTATGGGTTGTTTGATGATATCTCAATCATTTTTATTTGATTTTATAGTTATAACAATGTTGTTGGGTTTTAATTTTTTATGTGATTTTATATTAGATTATTCTTGCTAAAGGACCACATCCAATGTTTTATTGGATTTCAATGTGATAAAAAAAATTTATGATGTTTTAAACATATTTTTGGGTTGTTTGATGACGTTCTTTGTGTTTTGTAGACAATGCCTCTTATAAAGACCCAATCCAATATTAAAGGAGGTGTTAATAATAGAAACCTATAGAATAATCATCATGTTGATATGAATTTGGTGGATTCTGTGATTTTTGTGATCCATTCCTTAAGACGATTGGGTGATCCTGAGTAGATGGTGAAAGTTTCTCTAGATTGTTTAAGCAAAAATACATCGGTGTTCCATGGTGATTATTGACCTAGTGAGCCTAAAGAGTGGTTAGATCATATTGAGTGGATCATGAAGTTCTTTAAATGTCATGATACAAATAATGTGATTTTTTTACATATGTTTTATATGTACCTTGTAGGATAATGGGGGAGACAATGTTGTTCTTTTATAATGCATTATAATCTTACATGAAACACTATTAATGTGGTGTTTAATTGAAAAATCTTCCCAAAAACCATGAGAGTGTAAAATTCCCATGAGTTTCTAAACAAATAAAAGGGTTATTTTTTAGTGATATATTATATGACTAGATTTGTTGAGTTGGTCCATGAATATATGGATCTTCTCATGAAAGATTATATTATGTCTCGAAATAATTATATTGGTTTAAGGGAATAGATCATATATATGGTTATTATTATATGTAAATAAACCTATTAAAATATTGTTGATAAGGAGGTTTTGGAATATTAATTTTTTATGGTTAATAAAAGTTTCAATTTTTTTCCTTCTGCTGGTGGAAGACAAAGGTTTTCTTCATCATATATGTGGAAGCAAGATGTGTCTCTTGGAGGTAGTGGAGAGAGTGTCTAGATGAATTTGGAATCATTTTCGTTGGTTTCTTAAGGGAGTATGCTAGTTTTCTATTACAATTATAATAGTAATTGATACAAAATACCTTTTTCCCATAGACTCTGATGGAATTTCATCAATGTGGTAAATCATGGCACATCTATCACTTTTTTCAACAGGATTCATGTGGGAGAAGTGTATGATCTCTTTTCTAAAAGGGATCAACGATGTAGTTAGTGGATTATAATGGATTAGGATAACATCATATTAAAACGGGTTATTCTCATAACTATAAGAATATTGTGATTGGGTCTAACATATAGAGACTCCATGTAGGGGATGTCATTCGAGATGACTAAAATTCCAGGCCAGCCTCTATTAGAGATAATTTGTTTATTTCTTCTCAAATGGAATAGTTCTTATTTAAGAAGGTAAATCCCATTATTAATTTTTAAATAATATTATATATTCATTAGGTATGTTGGTAGAGTTTATTCCATATGTTATAGAAATTCTAACCACTTTGAATATGAAATAGGAGAAATTTTTTATGTTCCCTGAGTGTTGTGTAGTGGTAGTTGGTGTGGAATTCTCTTGGGATTTCCTTATTTTGTACCCAAATTTGTTCGAACTCATTATCAGCATTGATAATTTGATCATATTTAATGTTTTGGTTGAATATTATCACCTTAGGGTCTAGTTATTTACTCCTGATAGGATTAGTTAGAACATTCAAGGTGATTGATATCTATTATTGAGGAGGGAGGGACTAGTTACTTCAGAGTTTGGGTTGTTCTCATATAGGTTTTCAAGGTTTTTACTTGAGTCTATCATGAAGAATTATTTGGATAAAAACCAAGTTTTCATGGATATTTAACCAAATTAAATTCCTGTGGATTTAATGGTATTAATTACATAGTGAGAGGTTAAGTTTACTATAATATTTTCTCCCCAATATTATCTTGAGTTCCCTTCTATTATATCGTATGGCTCTGACCAAGAGGATGAGGATAAGAGTTCAATAATATAATCTTAAGGGTGAGGATTTTATTCAACCTGTAATGTCACATTGGTCTTTAAAATTCTATTTTCAATGAAGTTAAATGGAAAACTATAATTATTTATAGAATAACAAAAGCTTAACTAGGTAACATATAAGAATACATACCCATTTACTAGAATTGACGATCTAATTGACTAGATCATGGGGTCCCATTGGTTTTCTAAAATAAATATGGAATTATGGTAAAACTAGTTGAGGGTTGGAGAAAAGTCCATTCTATTTACTAATTTTCAATGTTGTAATAGACACTTTGAGTATTTGGTTATTCCCTTTGGTATTAAAAATGAATTGATTAATTTCACGGTGTCAATGATTTATATGATTCATTAATTTTTATACTCCATCATGGTCATGTTTTTAGAGGAAATCTCAGTGTATTTCACGATGGATGAGGAGAATGTTTTCCATATAGAAATCTTTTAGGTTTTCACAAGAAATAGTGATCTATATTCTAAATTTCCCAACTGTTTGTTTTGTATTATTTAAGTGATGATTTTGTTTCACATGATTTTTGAATTAGAAGTTTCAGTGGATCCATGGAAGGTTCAAACATTTATATATTGGTAGTTTTTGATAAATTTCTTTGATATCCATTTACTTATAAGATTATATAGGTATAATAGATTTTTTCTAAAATAATCATCATGATAGATTATCCCTTGAAATATTTAAATAATAATGGGACAATGTTTTAGTGGGGTGAGTGGTCCATAGTTATTTCAAGTAATTATAAACCCATCTGACATACAATCATATTTTTATTGTATATGATCCATGAAGTGATTGTTTATTTTATTTTGATTATTCTAGAATGGGTTTAGGGATCTTGCTGATGAATGATGAAAATGGGGTGTCATTCAGACTATAGTATCTATTCCCACATAGGAAAAATTATACCAATTGTGACCTTGAGTAATGTGTTGTTATATATATTCCAAATATGTGGTGAAAATAAATGTTATAGATAATTACATATTATATCCCTATCATAAGATACCAAAGAACATTATCACTCAAATTGACCTTATCCTTTAGTAGGGGTGCTGGTCGGAGTACCTTCAAAATTATTATATCATGATTATATATATTCTATGTATGGATAATGTGGTCACTAACGCTTTAATCTGGAAGCATCTAAAATATTTTACTCAAGATTAAATGGATGGTGGGGTTCTGATGAGCTTATTTCTGATCTGAGACTGGATGTCCAGGAGGATAGAGGGAAGATGTTATTTTATAGTGTCGTGGTTACACCTTCTCCCATATATATTCTATGTACTAAATATCCCAAGTGAAAATAGATTACATGATCAATAAATGGCGGTGAGACATTGGGTGATTGGTCTCACTCTCCCAATCTTTCTCTTATGTTTAAAATTTTGATGGTAATTATTTTGATGTTATTCTAGAAGGTGATTTAGGCATTGCATCATTATAGTTGGGTTGTTGACATCAAAGAAACAAATATTTTTATACATTGATAGGATGATATTGGTGTCCTGGGATGAGTTGTTTAATGGAGTAATTAATTATTAGTTTCTTAACATTAAATATGATCAAATATAGGAATAAAAGACCAATTAGGTTATTATATACACTTCCAATCTCTTTTTGGAAATGGAATGTGAGATATATAGAATTCTTTTTTCGGTTACCTCATACTCCAATTGTAAAATATTCCATATAGGTGAATTTTTATTGTATAACAAAATTATCTCAGTTTCAACCCATCATGGAATAGATGAATTTAAGGGACCCTAAAATCCATTATATTCAGTGGGTTGTTTAGCTCCATGGAGTTCCTTCTGTGATTGTTTCAGACTGGGATGCTCATTTTACATCTCAATTCAGAATGGACTCTAGGAGGACATTGGAACCAATTATTGGTTAACCACTATAACAACCCAAACATTCATTAATGGAATCAATATTGATCTAATTAAATGTCTCTTTTTATAAAATGTTTATATAAAATGTCAACTTCTTTGGTTTTATGTTAAGAATTGTGGTCGTTGCTAACATAGTCGTTGAACAGTGATAAAAATATTAGTATAAATATAGGATTTTAACAAATCCAAATTTACTTAGAAAAATGAAGCGAAGGCCTCATTCAGTATAATTGCTCCATATAAAGCCCATTTGTCAGATCTCGTAAAAGAGATGGTGTCATTTGGAATCTCTCTTGACCAAGACCAAGCTAAGCTTCATCATGTCAATCTCAAACGGAACCGTTTACGAGATAAGTGGATGTTGATAGAGATCATCACGAGTGCAATGTTATCCAATCCACCCCAAGAGTCTGTCACTATTGTGGACCCTAACCTTAGGTATTATGTGTCTGTTTTATGGGTTTTTGTTACAAATCCCCAGTACTATGGTTATGTACAATGTTTTTTTATATAATAATGAATATACATTAATTATATTATTGTCACCTAACAAATAGTTTTTAAAGTACAAATGGTATTTTTAGTAAGTGTTCAACTAAGATATTTATTTTGTTGAATTAATGGATTTTTTAATTAAATAGTATTTTAATAAATTACTATTATTATTATTAAATAAATTTTTTAAAAAATATAAATGATTGTATAATTTTATGAATTCAATTGTAATTTTTATTATGGTTTGGAAGTCATTTTTGTCAAAACCATGAATTTTTTATAAATTTCAGTTTTTAATTTAAAAGTAAAAATTAACACATTTAGAAATTTGTTTGGATAAAATGAATCATATTTCTTGAATCAGGATGTCGAAATTATCCAACAGTAAATTTTTAAAAATTTCATGAGCCAATCAAATTTTTGGGTAAAAATTAAATACTGTTTAAATATATAATGTGTTTTATGGCATCATAATCACTCAATAGTGATGTAATAAAATACTATAAACTTCATGTTCGGCCAATATATGTTTAACCATTAAAATAATGTGATTTTGGGTTTTATTGACTTATTTTACAAAGAATTAATATACCCTTCAAGACTTATTAATCATCTTGTCCTTTTAAATTGTTTTCCTTTGGAGTGTGAATCACCTCCACATACGAAACCCCAATATTTTAAGATGTTCGTACTTTGTCCTTATAAAATATTATTTTTCACTTCCCTTTTCCAAAAACCATGGGAAAAAACTGTGGTCTGGTTTGTGGTTTGGATTTGTTTAATGTGTGGGTCCTAATCATAAATAATAAGGAATTCCCTCACATTTCCTATATTAACCCATCCCAGTTCCCACTTCTTCTTCACTAAAATCCTTTAGTGTTAGTCAAAACTATGACCTCCCTTCTCTAGAACCCTACCATGGTGCCCCAAGCTCCCAAGAAGCCTCCCTGAAGCCTATCTCAAGCCTTTGAAAGCACATATCCAAGTAAGGGTTTTTCTTCATTTTTTATTTCTATCCAATATTCTTTAAATTTTTATACCCTTATAATTTAAATTATAAATGTTGTTGTATGGTTTCACACCTCCCCCATACTACCCAATTTATTTTTGAATTATGGTACACCCCTTTCTCTCTCATTAAATTCCTCCCATGTACACTCATTACTATGCCGAAATTCGGAAAGGAATTTCTCTCTCCTCATTTACATTCATGAAATTATTTTTTATCATGAATCTAAATTATATTACATTTTTTGGGAAATGTATCTATATGACCCCCCATTAAGTTCCATGTCATTTAAATATGATTATACATCGCATTCCCTCTCATAAACCATTTTTATGAGCTCTTATGTCATGTCGTTATGCTGCCGAAATTGCACCGCGCTTTTCCATGCCAAAGTCATTATGTAGGGAATACCATGACCATTTTTCTATCAATGGTATTAACCTTTATGAGCATTTACATATTTTCTAAAGAATTTCATGTATGTATTCAACAATCGTTTATCATGAAAAAAATATTATGTTGAATGATTCAATGTTTTATGATTCATTTGGCACACTTATACATGAATGAAATGTTTAAGAAGGGTGTGCCCTTATAGTGCTCCAATGAATTGGGTAAAGTATATTGTCATGATATGTCTTGTGAAATGGGTTTTTACTCATGAAAATTCAATTGAAATGAGGTTTTACTCATGATTCATGTTCAATAAGGGTTTTTTATGCTCCATGTGCAGTGAGCCTTGGCTCATGCTAATTCCATGTTAAGTGTTGTTGCCACATTTCCATGTTATTGATTATCATGATTTATCATGACTTCATGTTTATGATTCTCTTGTTCTCTTTTGATATGTCTATTTTCTAACATGTTTTTTATTCCTCATTTTATTCTGAGATTATTCCCATACTGGGATTTATATCTCACACTTTTCCTATGCATGTCATCAGGTTATCCCATGCAATGCTAAGTAAAAGGTAATGTAGTGGTCATGTAAAATAAGTTCTCAATAAAGATGTTGTATTTCATGTTTTAAGTTGTTATGTAATGATCCTAAGCCCCATATACAATAGACCACTTGATCTTATATGTTTTATCAAGTGAAGTTTATGTAATAAATTATGTTTAATTGTGTAATAAAAAGCAGGGTTGTCACAGTTGGTATCTAAGGATAGGTTTAGTTATTTTTGGGAATAGGATTAAGATACCCTAGTAAAGCCTTAGAGACAAGACTATATATAATAAAAACATCCCTATGTTTTTTTTATTATTGATTAAATGGTTTCTCAAGAAAATACATCAATGTCTGGATACGAGCAGGTAGAGGTGGCTCTACCATAGATGTATGATAGGGGTAAAACCCGAAAACAACGCTTTGAGTTAGACATGAACGGGAACTGGTGCACGAAAATGGGCCTTGATTCAATCTTTGTTACTACACCCCCGGGGGATATTCTTTTGTAAATTCACAATCTTAGTATGAACCATTACTAAGGTACAAAAAAATCCCATAAGAATATATGTTAGAATGTAGATCATTGATAAAATAGATTGAAGACAATAAATTCATATGTATAGGAAATAAATGTTATTTATAAGTCATTGGTTTTGTACTTGTATTACACTTTATGTGTTACCCCTAACTTTTCTTTTATTCCATCCAATGGCTGGTAATAGGAGGACTCATGCTAACAACCGATTCGAAGATCAATGTGATGATTTTACTAATGAGATGCCTAATTCAATGGGAGCGGGAATGCTGAACATTGTCACACTTCTCTCTCAGATATCTCAATAGTTGAATTAAAAACATGGTTACAGAGGAACACTCAACCCCCCCCCCCCCCCCCCCCCCCACACACACACTATGAATGAACCGGTTGCTATCAATAGCTTCATGAGACAAAGGTCACATACTTTTAATGGATCATCTGATCCCTCAATCGCCGAACAATGGATCAACTCAATTGAAAAGATCTTATACATCCTTAAATGATGCGAACAAGAGAATGTTATAATGGATTATTATCATATAAAGGGTGAAGCTGATCAATGGTGGACGTTGATCAAAAATTGAATGTATGAGGAGGAGAGCGAGGCATTGGAATTGATGGATTTCCAGAAGATGTTTTTCGATAAAAATTATCGGCGCACCCTCTGGCATAAGATGAAAAGTGACTTCCTTTCCCTCAAGCAAAAAAAGATGACGAATCTATTGGATCGTACAATGAAAACTTTACAAGTCTTTCATGATATGCATCCGACTTTGTTGTTACCCCCGAATGCATGGTTGACCGCTTCTTTGGTGGGATGAAACCTAGCCACCGAAACACAATGGTGATACATGAATTCGACTGCTATGAAGAAATTTTTAGATGTACTGTCAAGGTTGAAATGTAGATCATAGAATCTCAATGGTATCATGGGGATAAGAAGAATAAGGTGGAATTCAATAGTGGTGGTTTGATGGATAATTCCAACAGTGCTAATAAGATCCATCACCCACTTGCCAATGGTGTGAAAAGAAGCACCACAGAAATTACATGTAGGGGATGAGGAAATGATTTAGGTGTGCAAGAAAAGGGAACATAGCTGTCAACTTTTGGAAAGAAAGACCTAAATCTATGATAGAATATAGTAATTATCTGTTCGATCCTCAACGTGTGGTTCATTGCTACAGCTGCAAAAAAATAGGGCAACATACAAATCAGTGCCCTAGTCCATTGGTTTTCGGAGGAAACCAATAACCTCCAACGCAGTGAGGGAGATATTTAACCATCACTACTGCCTATGTGAACCCCGAAAATAAAGTGGTGATAAGTACGCTAGCTATTCATTCAATAATAGAGAACATAATTTTTGATTCAGTTTCTACGCATTCTTTTATATATCCAAAGTTTAGTAGAAAAATTCCTGCGCCACCCGGAATCATGGATTTGATGATGTCAGCGAGTACTAAAAATGGGGAAATCGTTGTATCCCATAAAAATAACTTCTCCCCTGTCATAATCTATGGATTGAGCTTTCCGTAAAACCACATCATACTCCCTCTAGTGTAATTTGATGCAATTCTTGGCATGGATTGGCTTTCCTTGTATAGATCCAACATAAATTGTCGTGGGAGGGAAATCACTCTCTATATGGATAATCGACCCCCAATTCTATTCAAATGTAAGGAAGATGAATCTAATTTAGTTCCATCATTTCAAGAATGGATATTACTACCCTATGAGAATGCATATCTGGCTCAGATGATTGAGTCCAAGGAAGCAAACATCCTTGAATACATGTCTATCATGAGGGAATTCACTGACATGTTTCCTGAGGAATAGTTTGGTCTTCCACCTAGAAGAGATGTTGGATTCTCAATTAATCTTATACTTGAGGCATTTCCAATATCCATGACTCCATATTGAATGGTTGTTTTTGAACATTTGTATCTAAAAAACAACTATCGAAGAATCTGGATAAAGGGTTTATACGCTCATGGGCTTCACCATGGGGTGCACTGGTCCTCTTCGTCATGAAGAAGAATGGGTCAATGCGCCTTTTCATCGATTATCATGAGATCAAAAAAATTACGATAAAGAACATGTATCCTCTCCCACGAATTGATGACTTTTCGATCAGTTGTGTGGAGCACAATACTTCTCCAAGGTAGATTTGCGGTTGGGATATTATTAGGTAAGGGTGAATAAGGAAGATATTCCCAAGACTTCTTTTCGTATAAGATAAAAGCACTATGAATTCATATTAATGTCTTTGGACTCACTAATTCTACATCAAAATTCATGGAATTGATGAATATAGTCATTATAGATTACCTCGACCAATTTTTGGTAGTCTTTATAGATGATACTATGATATATTCTAAAACCAAGGAGGATCCTGAGGAGCTTCTCAGAAATGTTGTAGAGACCTTTTGGAAGGATAAGCTCTATGAAAAGTACAACAATTGTGAGTTCTAGTTGGAGGTGGTCTCATTCAAGGGCCATATAATCACAGGAAATGGGATGTCTGTGGATCCCTAAAAATAGATTAAATTCAAAGATGACCGAGGCCAACATCAGTAACATATATTTGTAGCTTCTTGGGGTTTGCTGGATATTATCGAAGATTTGTGAGAAATTTCCCACAATTTTCCAACCCTCTTACCTAGAAAACACGGAAGGGAGTAACGTCTTCCTAGAGTGATGAATGGGAATAAATCTTCTTGGAGTTGAAATGAATTCTTATCACTCCGCTCGTGCTCACATTACCTACAAGTGGAGAACTTTTTGAGGTATTCAGTGATGCTTCGAAGAAGGGCTTGGGATGTGTGTTGATGGAAAATGACAAATTCATTGCCTTTGCTTCATTGAAATTGAGAGTTCATGAATAAAAATATCCAACACATGTCCTCGAGTTGGCTATAGTGATCTTTGCTTTGAAAATTTCACGACATTATCTCTTTGGGGAGAAGTGTGAAACATATACAGATCACAGAAGCCTCAGGTATACATTCATACATAAAGTGTTGAACATGCGCAAATGAATATTTTTAGGGTTTATCAAAGACTATGACTTCTCAATCCATTACCAACCAAGAAATGAATACATGGTGGTTGATGCCCTAATTATAAAGGACCCAGTGATTCTATCATTGTTGAAAATTGAAAAGAATTCAATTTTCATAGATTTGATGAAGATGGACATGAGAATCATAAAGAAGGGAACATCATCAATCCTTTGACAAATGATTGCTCAACCGTCACATTTGGAAAGGTTAAGGGATGCTCAAAAGTATGATGTGGGAATTTAGGAAAAATTGGACGTTTTTGGAAAAAGGAAATACACAAAGATTAATGTTAATGAATAATGAATTGTGAGATATAGGAAAATACTATGTGTTCTATAAATTCTTGAGCTAATGATGGAACTTTTAGATTATGCACATAGTTCAAATTTCTCTATTCACCCAAGAAACACAAAGATATATTGAGATCTCCAAAATCATTATTGGTGGGATAATATGAAAAATGAGATCGTTTACTATACATCAACGTGCCTGATGTTTTAGCAAGTAAACACAGAGAGGCAGATGTCTAAGGGGATGATACAACTATTACCCATACCCGAATTGAAATAGGAGAACATCACCATGGACCTTATCACCGGACTTCCGAATACTTCCAATGGAAACAATGAAATCTAGGTTGTTGTCAATCATCTAACAAAGGCGGCACACTTTATTGCAATTTGGGAGGATTTCTCATTGGATCAACTGGAATGGATATATTTCAAGGAAGTGGTAAGTCTGCATGGAGTACCACTATCTATTATGGCTGATCAAGATCCAAGATTCGCCTATAATATTTGGAAGAGTCTTCAATGTGCTCTGAATACTTAACTGAACTTCCATACGACCTATCATCCTCAAACTGATGGCCAATACAAGAGGACTATCAAAACATTTGAGGACATGTTGAGAGCATGCACAACAGACTTTAAAGGGGGGTGGGATCAACATATTCTTCTAGTTGAGTTCCCTTATAATAACAGTTTCCCCATGAGCATCCACATGGGACCATATGAATCCCTTTATGGGATAAGGTGCAGAACACTGGCATGTTGGGATGAGGTCGGTGAGCGTAAGCTTCTTGGACCAGAAATGGTCGATGAAATGGTTAGAAGGTGAAAAACATTCAATAGAATATTAAGGCTGTAGAGACCCAAATCTTGATGTACATGGACAATACATTACTTTTGTGTAGTACTTAATACATAACAAAACCTGACACACAAGGATCGTAATAGTTTAGTGTCTTTGGAAACTCAACATAAAATCTTCTAATCGTGGTGAAAGATATTCAACATCTCCAAATAAAGATCTTCCATTTTTTTATAACCTAAAAACTTTCATTATATCCTGGGGAAAAGAAAACATAAAACAGGGGAGCTCAAATGCCCAATAAGGGTAAACATAGAGAACAAAAAACAATCCATAAACATTTGAATGCAAAAACATGAACATAAAATCTAAACATGAAAATATTGAGAAAAGTCATGAATCTTAGAAGTACGTAAGGAATATATCATAAGGGAACATCAATAATGATAAAATATCATGGGAATAAAACATGTAATTGTGGAAACCATTAAGCACATGATATGATTTCCATAGTAGCCAAGGCATTGCTGCCATGAACATCTTAGTGGACAAAGTCCCTTTTTGAATCGAGTTCACTCCTCGTTCCAGTCCTGTATTACTGAATCAGTTTAACTTTCCATTCCATCCATGTCTATCTCATGAGATATAAATCTTTACCCAATGCATTGGAGTGAGATATAGGTCCCACCCATCTCAAAATGATATCATTCTTACTTGTGCCACAAAATAAACATACATCATTCATAATAACTCAATGAATAAAATGGTTTTCATAAACATCATCCCATCATCACATAATCCATATAAAAGAAATGGATATTTCATCATAAGAAAAGTGAAACCATGTAAATAAAAGAGACATTATACTTTAAACAAACACATATTAAATAATGTCACCTTAGATGTAAAAATGATTTTCATAAAACACTTGAAATGAATTCTTGAGGAAAATATCCTTTCTTCTTCAAAATAAATTTCTTTTCACAAAACATCATGCCATTTTTAAAGAAAACAATTTTTTTGAAAATAATCATGAAATATTTTGGAGTAATATTCATGAAAATAAGGCATTTTAAAACCGTAAAAATCCTTTCATTCTGTATACGTTAAAAAAACATTCTTCTCGTACTTTTGACAGAAAAGTCAAAAAGTACTTTTTATGATAAATAAAAGAAAGATTCCTTCCATATAATGGGGTGAAAGTTAAATGGTTAAAAAGGAATTTAAACATACATGAATACACTTTTATAAAATCTGGATGTGGATGACAGCAATAACCCCAGTAAACACTTACGAATAAACAATCTCGGATAAAAATGAGATTTGCACAATTATCTATTACCTTAGGTCTGATATGCTTCGTACGTATTCAATACTCCTGTATAATGATTTAAATAATGTCATTGACTTATTACAGAATCATATTCATTGTTATGATATCATATATGTTTCACTTATGACTTTATATTACCCGTTCTTTTGTAAATTCCATGTTAAAGCAGTGTTTTGGGTAAAATCATTTCATTTATCGTATGTGTTTCGACTTGTCGTTATTGATATTAATACTTATATCCTGATTTACATAATTACTTAATGTAAAATATGATTTATATATAATATATATTCATTATATACATATATATATTATAGATCGATAAAAGGAATGAAATACACCGTTCATGGAGACGGTAGGTCGTACGTACGCATGAACGTTGTTTTCATTTCCTTATTGAATTGAATGAAACTAAATAGATTAAATACATATATATATAAATAAATCTAGTAGAGTTCATATATTTCATTATTATTCATTATATAAACTTTATGATCATTCATGTGTGGTTAACATAGAGAATTAATCTCATCGCGTCGTGGAGACAGTAGTCCGTACGTACACACGAGTGACGATATCGTTCCCATAATAATTGAATAGAATTGGAGTGGATGGTATAATATATACATGTTATTATAATTTTATAATAACCATATATAGTTATTCATTACACCATTATACCCATCCATGTAAGGTGTTGGTGGAAAAAAAATTTCACCACAGTGTGGAGACAGTATTCTGTATGTACGCACGCGTGGTGATTCCGTTTTCCGTAAGATGGATAGATGGTGAAATAGGGTTGTTTAATAATTATAAAAACATATAATTATATGAGTTATACTTATTTTATTTCTTCATAATGAAACAACCAAAGAAGAAGAAGTGGAAGAAGAAATAAAGTTGAAAGAATCGGTAACAGACATTACCTCTTCTTTGAAGCGCCTCTTTGAGACCTCCTCTTAGGGCACTAAAATTGGTCTTTGAAGAAGACCAGATCCTCTATGATGTTTATATGGAAGTATAGAAGAGAATTTGGCAAGGGTTGGCCGAGCTTGAATGCTCAATGTGGTGTGAGTAAGAGAGAGAGGTGGTGCCCTTTTATAAGGGAGGAGAGGGGCAGCTTTGGAAAAACTAAAAATATTATTTTATTATAAAGTTATATTCGGTTTTTAATAGCTCCGAATTGAGTTATTTCGAAGCTAAGGTAAGGATGGGTCTAAATCCTCTCATACAATAGAATTTAGATAAGTTTAGGTTTCTATTTTACACTTATCATTTAGATTTAACCTTAAGTTAAATAATTTTACTTTTACTGTGTCTTCTTGTTTTCTTACACTATAAGGTTAATAAACTAACTATAACAAGCCAAAAAACCCAATGTTTTTTATTATTAATATATATAACATTATCTATGTCATTTGGACGATACTTAGACTATTAGGAATAAAATAACAATTAATAATATAATATTTTTTGAAAAACTATTTTATGTCAATTTTGACACTATTTGGTAATTGATTTTTGTGAAAATTATAACAGAATTATTAGTTCGTAAAAAGTTAACTAAATCAATACTAACATGTCATATTAACCTAGAAAATTTGTTTAATTCATAAAATGTCGCAAATTACATTTATTTGGGTATTTATAACATCAATTATGTCAATATTTAATTAATAAGATAATTACTGCATCATAAATGTGTCATAAATAAATTAAATTATTTAATGTCTAAAAATTATAAATAAAATACCATTATGTAGTAAATAGTTTTAACTTTATAATTAATATTTATAGTCGAATTTATCTTATGTATAACCCTATATTAAAAATTATTTACTTATTAAACATTGATTTTAACTATTTTAACCCTTCTTTAAATAAATTAATATTAAATGTCCTAATCTAATCCAAGTGGGCCTAAATGGTCATATTTTATTCCTAATGTTGTTTTTGGTAGAATTAAACATTATCAAATAGAATTACGACATGTGTAAGGGTAATAATAATATCATTTTTACCCTTAATTATCCTATTTACTTTTAACCATGGTAAATAAAAGTAAAAAGTTACTTTCACCAAAAAAATATTTTCATCTCATTGAACCACATTTGGGTTCTTTATATTAACTGTGTCTCTCGGAGTTTTGAAATTATACTCATAGAAGCGGTAAAATTATGTTTTCTGAAAAATTCAATTTTTTAACTACCACTTACTGGTTTCACTATTCATTAAAAAAATTAAATTTTCCTGAAAAATACCAAAAATTAGGCCTAAGATATATTTGATATTATGAATTCAAAAATGATGTCTATTTTACCAAATTCAAAACATATCATTTTCATTAATTAATTTAAAAATTAATTCTCGTCGTCAAAACAAATAGTGTTTTTAAGAGATAATAATTATCAAAAGATTGACATTTGTTTATGTCTGGTTTAAATGTGAAATTACATTTAATGAACAAAATTGTATTAAATGGTAAAAATATATTCTAAATATACTTTAAAACAACTCAAATTAATAATTTATCACTATTAATTATTTCAATTAAAAAAGTTGTTTTTAATTAAAATTTAGTAATTTTCACTATTCATTAGAATATGAAAGTTATCCGAAAAGTACCAAAATTTCACCATAATCTAATTTTGATATTCCGAATCCAAAAATGAAGTCCATTTTGAAATATAAAATTTATTAAATTTCAAAAAGTGGGTATTACTATTCATAATGGCTAGTTCATAATAATATTACAGTAATATCTCGTTTAGTGAAACTCGGTATTGCGTACTACACACGCTATCGAGGAAGGTCTTTATTGCGTGTAATGCTATCCAAGTTAGGGATTCGTGTTGTGAAAGATCCTTATGGTGTAGTATACAAAACAATACAATAATTAAATTAAAAAGACTATTTATCATAAAATCTCAGGGTGTTACATTCTACCCCCCTTAAAATGAATTTCACCCTTGAAATTCGTCGGGGTTATAAATAGTTTACAACTAAAAATTTTCATTAATAGAAACCGAAATCGTTAAAAGGAAAACCAAAACATGTCTTTAAAAACTAATGTATGAAACTTAACGGTTACCTAAATTAACTCATCGCTGGGTTTTCACGTAGGAGAACACAGGTGAAATTATGCATATGGAAGCAAAATCTAACCATCAAGTTCTTATGGAGAGTGGTAGAGAACATTGGAATGAAAAATCCAACAATAAAAAAGCTATAAATTTGTGATGATCTAGGGTACCATCTAATTCATCGGATAGAAGGGCACTAGGACAACATTTTTGGTTTTCAAGATCATTTCCCTAAAGTTGATGAATTTGAATTAGAATAAATACTTAAATTATTTTGGTACCATCTAGCTGTTGTTCGTGCCTTGAACAATTTCAACATCATCTCTTAAAGAAATGAAGTTGAATTTGTTATTTGTGATGTGTTAGCAGATCATGTGATATAATGAAGGTTCATTCCATCTGACTCAAACAGAAGGTTACCAAATGTTATTCAATATACATAAGTTAGTCTATATTGAGATTAATCATATATGGTTCCTAAAATGGACTTATACTTCATATATCATACTTTTAAATATAATGAAACTAGTTTCTACTAAAAAAGTGCCTCTTGTATTCCAGTGGTAGGCGATAAAGGCCAGTTGCACTTCGGTTGTGGGTTCGATTCCCACAGCCTTGTCCGACGCGATGGGCTGTTTCCCATCCTGCAGGTTGTCCTTTTTCTAAAACTGCATTACTATAACATCCCATCAATAATATCGAAAAAAGTTATATCCTTAAACAATACTATCTTATGTCCAACATAATCCATTCCAATCTTTATCTAAAATAATTCCATCCAAGTTCATAGTATAAAGAAAAAAATTACTTGAAATGTCCTCAACCAACCATCATTTATCCCCCATTATCTTATTGGTCACATTCCAATCATGTGAATACCTTAATCATGTATTCTTTTGAAAAATTAATACCCATTAAACCTTTGTGAAAACATGAATATTGTCAAAAGTTAACTCTTTCCACATACCAAAATCCAAAAATTCTATATACTCAAACCATGATATAACGTTCTCTTTATATTAGTCCTGAGCTCATGAATACTATCAAACATTTAATTTTCTCCTTATCCCTTCATTATGCACATATCATCTACTTTCCAAAAATACTAGTACCATTCATCACACACCGTCAAAACACAAGGAAAGACAACAGTGTAACAATCCTTAGATGTCTCTTTATTCCATAGTACCATGAGATTACTTATACAACATTACACTTGATAAACATGTAATCATTCCACTACCTTCTTAAACCATTGACTGAGCATCAACAATTCATTCATCTCACATATAATTTGTAGTCTCTTCATCATCATCAACATATATATTACCCATAAGACCATAATGATTCTCTTCATGATACTTTCCCTTAAGGAATTGGTTTGCATAATGCTCGTACATTCCACATTTAAAACATTTAACCATTGTTGATGTCGTGGAAATACCATTATCTTCATCCATGGTGTTAACTGATCCTTTTCCTTTGCACTTACTAGCTTTATGTCCTTCTTCTCCACACCCAAAGTATCTTCCAGTTCCTTCGAAAAATTCTCTTTGATGCCTCTTCCCACATGATTTACATAGGGGAAATTGAACATTCTTTCCTCTATGATCATCATGAAACTCCATCTTTCTCTTATAAGTCGAGTCAGGTAACATACCAAATTTGAGTTTATTGATCATATTATGAGATTTCTGATTCGGCATAATAATGATGTTTGGACTTCCAAATCCCATTTCATTTGGTTTCTCATGAAGAATATCATTCCATTGTCCATCATATCCTCCATTATCGTGAATCATCTTGTTTCCAGCCATTTTATAAAACCCAAAAAGAATAGCGTGAGAGGCATAAATCATAATAAAGGGGGAGTAGCTTCAATATCTAATATCTTAGGTTTAATCTAATATCGTTACCATAATTCTAGGACTATATCTTATACTTATAATTAACCTTAGGGAATCCCAAAAAATACCTTAGAAATATCTCTAGGGATCTCACTAAAGTTCTCGCATCCTAGTTTCCAAAGGTTGACTAAACCTTTCCTCTGATACCAACTGTAGAGATCCAAATCTTAACCTACATGGACAATACATTACTTTTTCGGAATACTTAATACGTAACAAAAACAGACACACAAGGATCGTAATAGTTTAGTGTCTTTGGAAACTCAGAATAAAATCTTCTAATCGTGGTGAAAGATCTTCAACATCTCCTAAGAAAGATATTACATTTATTTCTTACCTAAAACCTTTATTTATATCCTGGGGAAAATAAAACATAAAAGGGGTGAGTTCAAATTCCCCGTAAGGGTAAACATAGAGAACATAAAACAATCCATAAACATTTGAATGAAAAAACATGAACATAAAATATAAACATCAAAATCTTGAGCAAAGACATGAATCTTGGAACTACGTAAGGCATATATCATAAGGGAAAATCAATCATGATAAAATATCATGGGAATAAAGCATGTAATTGTGGAAACCATTAATAACATGATATAATTTCCATAGTAGCCAAGGCATTGCTGCCAGGACCATCTTAGTGGACAAAGTCCCTTTTTGAATCGAGTTCACTCCTCGTTCCAGTCCGTTATTACTGTATTGGTTTAACATTCCCTTCCAGCCATGTCAATATAATGAGATATAAATCATTACCCAATGCATTTGAGGGAGATATAGGTCCTACCCATCTCATAATGAAATCATTCTTACTTGTGCCACAAAATAAACATACATCATTCATAATAACTCAATGAATAAAATGGGTTTCATAAATATCATCCCATCATCACATAATCCATATAAAAGAAATGGATATTTCATCATATGAAAATTGAAACCATGTAAATCATAGAGACATTATACTTGAAACATACACATATGAAATAATGTCATCTTAGATGTAAAAATGATTTTGATAAAACACATGAAATGAATTCTTGAGGAAAATATCGTTTCTTCTTCAAAAAAAATTTCTTTTCACAAAACATCATGAAATTTTAAAAGAAAATGATTTTGTTGAAAATCGTAAAGAATTATTTTGGAGGAATCTTCATGAAAATAAATATTTATAAAATCGTAAAAATTCTTTCATGCCATATACGTTAAAAAACATTCTTCTCGTACTTTTGTCGGAAAAGTCAACAAGTACCTAGTAGGGTAAATAAAAGAAAGATTCCTTCCATACCATGGGGTAAAAGTCAACTGGGTACAAATTAATTTAAACATACATGAATACACTTTTATAAAACATGGACATGGATGATAACAATAACCCCAGTAAACACTTACGAATAAGAAATCTCGGATAAAAATGAGATTTGCACAATTATCCCTTACCTTAGGTCCGATATGCTTCATACGTATCCGAAACTCATGTATAATGATTTAAATAATGTAATTTTTTTATTAAAGAATCATATTCATTGTTATAATGTCATATATTTTTCCCTTATGACTTTATATTACCCGTTCTTTTGTAAATTCCATGTTAAAGCAACGTTTTGGGTAAAATCATTTCATTTATTGTATGTGTTTAGACTTGTTGTTCTTGATATTAATACTTATATAATGATTTACATAATTCCAGACTGTAAAAAATTATTTATATATAATATATATTCATCATATACATATATATATATATTATTGATCGATAAAAGGAATGAAATACACCGTTCATGGAGATGGTAGGCCGTACGTACGCAGGAACGCTGTTTTTGTTTCCTTATTGAATTGAATGAATCTAATTAGATGACATACATACATATATAAATAAATCCAATATAATTCATATATTTAATTATTATTAATTATATAAACTTTATGATCATTCATGTGTGGTTAACATGGAGAATGAATCTCATCGCGTTTTGGAGAGGGTAGTCCGTCCGTACGCACGAGCGATGATATCATTCCCATAATTATTGAATAGAGTTGGAGTGGATGGTATAATATATCAAAATTATTATGATGTTATAATAACCATATATAGTTATTCTTTACACTATTATACCCATCCATGTATGGTGTTGGTGGAAAAACAGATTTCACCACGGCATGGAGACGGTATTCCAAACGTACGCATGCTTGATGATTTTGTTTTATATATGATGGATAGATGGTGAAATAGGGTTGTTTCGTATTTAGAATAACATATCAGTATATGAGTTATACTGATGTTATTACTTCATAATGGAACAACTGAAGAAGAAGAAGTGGAAGAAGAAATAAAGTTGAAAGAATCGGTATCCGACATTACCTCTTCTTTGAAGAGCCTCTTTGAGACCTCCTCTTAGTGCAATAAAATTGGTCCTTGAAGAAGACCAGAACCTCTAGGATGTTTCTATGGAAGTGGAGAAGTGAATTTTTCAGGGGTTTTCCGATCTTGAAGGCTCAATGTGGTGTGAGGAAGACAGGGAGGAGGTTCCCTTTTATAAGGGAGGAGAGTGGCACCTTTGGAAAAAGTAAAATTTTTATTTTATTATAAAGTCATATTCAGTTTCTAATAGCTAAAAATTGAGTTATTTAGAATATAAGGTAGGGACGGGTCTAAATCCTCTCATCGAATATAATTTAGACAAGTTTAGGTTTTTATTTTAACCTTATCATTTAGATTTAACCTTAAGTTAAATAATTTAATTTTATTGTGTCTTCTTGTTTTCTTAAACTATAAGGTTAATAAACATACTATAACAAGGAAAAAGAACCCCAAGTTGTTTATTATTAATATATCTAACATTATCTAAGTCATTTAGCCGATCCTTAGATTTTTAGGAATAAAATAACAATTAATAATATAATATTTGTTTTAAAAACTATTTTATGTCAATTTTGACACTATATCGTAATTGATTTTTGTAAAAATCATAACAGAATGACTAGTTCAAATAAAGTTAACTAACGTAATACTAACATGTTATATTAACCGAGAAAATTAGTGTAATTCATAAAAAGTCTCAAAATACATTTATTTGGGTATTTATAACATCAATTATGTCAATGTTTCATTAATAAGATAATTACTGCATCATCTTTGTTTCATAAATAAAATAACTTATTTAATGTCTAAAAATTATAAATATAATACCATTATGTATGAAATAGTTATATATTTCTAATGAATATTTATAGTCTAATTTATCTTATGTATAACCTTTTATTAAAAATGATTTACTTATTAAACTTTGATTTTTACTATTATAACCCTTCTTTAAATAAATTAATATTAAATGTCCTAATCTAATCCAAGTGGGCCTAAATGGTCATATTCTATTACTAAGGTTGTTTTTTGGTCGAATTACACTTATCCAATAGAATCAGGACATGTGTTAGGGTAATAAGAATATCATTTGTACCCTTAATTATCCTATTTACTTTTAACCATGGTAAATAAAAGTAAAAATTACTATTCACCAAAAAATATTTTCATCTCATTGAACAAAATTTTAGTGCTTGATTTTAACCGTGTCTCTCGGATTTTAGAAATTCCACTCACAGAAGTGGTAAAATTAAGTTTTATGAAAAATTCAATTTTTCAACTACCACTTAGTGGTTTCACTATTTATCAAAAAATGAAAGTTTCCAGAAAAATTCCAAAAATTAGGCATAAGAAATTTTTGATATTATGAAATCAGAAATGATGTCTATTTTACCAAATTCAAAACATATCAATTTCATTAATTAATTTAAAAATTAATTCTCATCATCAAAACAAATAGCGTGTTTTTAAGAGATAATAACTATCAAAAGACTGACAGTTGTTTATGTATGGTTTAAATGTGAAATTACATCCAATGACCAACATTGTATTTAATGGTAAAAATATATTCTAAACATAATTTAAAACGACTCAAATTAATAATTTATCACTATTAATTATTTCGATTAAAAAAGTTGTTTTTAATTAAAATTTAGTAATTTTTACTATTCATCAGAATATGAAAGTTATCCGAGAAGTACCAAAATTTCACGCTAAGCTAATTTCTATATTCCGAATCCAAAAATGAAGTTCATTTTGAAAGATAAAATATATAAAATTTCAAAAAGTGGGTATTACTATTCATAACGGCTAGTTCATAATAATATTATAATAATATCTCGTTTAGTGAAACTCGGTATTGCGTACTACACACGCTATCAAGGAATGTCTTTATTGAGTTTAATGCAAGCAAAGTCAGGGATGCGTTTTGTGCAAGATCCTTTTTGTCTAGCGTACGACAGAAGACATTAATGAAATTAAAAAGAATATTTTTCATAAAATCTCAGGGTGTTACAAAGGCATCCCAGATTCGACAGAAGAGTTATGAAAATACCCATCGACAAGGCATTGAGTTTAAGGTTGGATACATGTTATTTCAATGCATTTCTTCATGGAATAAGTTTATGAGGTTTAGATTGAAAGGGAAGTTAATTTGATGGTACAACGTCCCCTTCATGAATCTTGATCGTGTCGGGGTTGTGGCCTATAGACAAGCACTTCAACCTACAATGGCCAAAGTACATGATTTCATTCATGTATCCCTCTTAAGAAAGTACTTATCAGACCCTTCAAATGTAATCTCTTCAGAGGTGGTACAGTTATAGGATGATCTTTCTTATGAGGAGAAACCATTGATGATCTTAGATCGTAGAGAAAAAGTTCTATGAAATAAGACAATGCCCCTCGTCAAGTTGTTGTAGAGAAACCAAAAGTTTAAAGAAGCAACATGGGAATCAGTGGAAATGATGAAGCAGAGTTACCAACATTTGTTTTAGTGTGGGAAAAGAAAATTTCAAGGGAGAAATTTCATATGGTGGGGGGGAGATTGTAACGACCCAAACTTTCATTAATGGAAATTCCTCTTGTTCTAATTCAATGTCTCCTTATATAAATTTTTTATATAAATGTTAACTTCTTTGGTTTTTTGTTATGAATTGTTACCATTGCTAATATAGTCATAAAACATTGATAATAATATTAGTATAAATATAGTGTTTTCACAAATCCAAATTTACTCAGACAATGGAAGAAATGGCCTCATCCAGTAGAATTGCTCCATATGAAGCCCATTTTTTTGAGCTCAAAAAAGATGTGGCATCATTGGGATCCACTCTTGACCAATCCCATGCCAAGATTCATATTTTCAATCTTTAATGGAACCGCCTAATGGATAAGTGGGCGTTGATAGAGATCACCACACATGTAATGTTATCTAAGCCACCCTAAGAGATTGTTACCATCGTGCACCTTACCCTTTGAACATCAGCAGATATTTTAAGTGGTTATGTAACAAATCCCTAGTACTATAGTTATGTACATTATTTTTTTTATATAATAATGAATATACTTTTATTTTATTATTTTTTCCTTTTATAAAGTTTCTAAAGCACAAATAGTATTTTTAGTTAGTTTACAACTAAGAAATCTATTTAGATGAATTAATGGATTTTTGAATTAAATAATATTTTAATAAAATATTATTATAATTATTAAATTACTTTTTATTAAATATTAATGATCGTATATTTTTATGAATGCAATTGTAATTTTTATTAAGGTTTTGAAGCCATTTTTGTCAAAACCCATGAATTTTTTATAAATGTTAGTTTTTATTTTAAAAGATTAAATTAACATATTTATAAAATAATTTAGATAAAATGAATATTATTTCAGGAATTATCACGTCGAAATTATCCAATGGTAAAATTTTCATAATTTTCTGAGATAGTAAAATTTTTGGGTAAAAATTAAATACTGTTTAAATATATAATGTCTTTTATCACATCATAATGTCCTAATAGTGATGTAATAAAATACTATTAACATTATGTTTGTCCAATATATGTTTTACCATTAAAATAATGTTATTTTTTGTTTGTTTGAATTTTTATAAAAAAGCATTAATGGACCCTTCAAGACATATTAATCATCTTGTCTATTTAAATTTTTTTCCTTGGGAGTGTGACTCACCTCCACATAAGCAACCCCATTATTTTAAGAAGTTCGTAATTTGTCCTTCTAAAATATTTTTTTCTTCTTAAATTTTCCAAAAACCATGGGCTAGTTTGTGGTTTGGATTAGTTTAATTCAAGGGTCCCAAAACTAAATAATAAATAATTCCCTCACATTTCCTATATAAACCCACCCAATCTCCCACTTATTCCTCACTCAAAGCCTTTGAAGTTCATCCAACCTCTTCCATGCTATCTATAGAATACTCCCAACGTTACCCATTCTCCCAAGAATCCTCTCCCAATCCTCTCTCAATCATTTGGAAGAACACTTCCACGTATGGGTTTTTCTTCTTTTCTTATTTTTGTCTAATATTCTCTAAATTGTTATGCCCTTTTAATTTCAATTATAAATGTAGGGGTATGGTTTCCAACCCCCCATACATCCTTATTTATGTTTTATTGATGAGATACTCATTTATCTCTCAATAAATGCCTCCCATGTACACCTATCACTATGCCAAAATTCCGAAAGGAATTTCTCTTTTCTCATTTACATTCAAGCAATTCTTTTGTAACATGAATTTAAATTCTATTAAATTTGTTAGAACATGTATCTATATGACCCCAATACTGCCCATGTCATGTAAATATGATTAGACACCCCTTTTTCTCTCCCCAAACATTTTTATGAGTTCTTATGTCACGTCGTTTTGCTACAAAAATTGCACTGTGCTTTTCCAAGACAAAGTCATTGTATAGAAAATACCATGCCCATTTCTCTATCAAGGGTATTCACCTTTAATCAGATTTACGTATTGTTTAAAAATTTTCATGTATTTATTCCACATTCATTTATCTTGGAATAAATATTATGTTGAATGATTCAATGTTTTATGATTCATGTGGCACACTTATGCAAGAAATGAAATGTTTAAGAAGGGTGTGCCCTTATAGCGCTCCAATTCATTGGGTAAAGTATAGTATTATGATACATCATGTGAAATTGGTATTTACTCATACTAATTAAATTTTAATGAGGGTTTAGTCGTACTTCATGTGCAATGAGGGTTTACTCATGATCCATGTACAATGAGCCTTGGCTCATGCTAATTCCAAGATAAGTGTTTTTTCCAAATTTCCATGTTATGGTTTTTATTCATTATCATGCCTTTATGTTTATACTTATATTTTACTCTATTAATATGCATATTTTCTAACATGTATTATATCTCTCGAGTTACTCCCTGATTATTACCTTACTAGGCTTTATAGCTCTCCCTTTTCTTATAAATGTCCTCAGGTAATCCCATGAAATTCTAGGAATGAGGGAATGTAGTGGACATATAAAATAAATTTTCAATAAAGATATTGTATTTCATTTTTGAAGTTGTTATGTAGTGATCCTAATCCCCAAATACAATAGACCTCTCAATCATCTATATTGTATCAAGTGATGTTTATGTAATAAATTATGTTTAATTTCTTTAAAAATCAGGGTTGTCATAACCACCACATAAAAATGTGTATGGATAGCCAATTTAGGTGGACCATCTAGACTCTCATGGATACGATGTGTGCATATTTTCATTTTTTAGTTTTCTGTGAGAAAGGAACCTCACTTTTCATAGGGTTTTATATTATAATATATACCAATTCTAAATCACGGTGTCTCTATTTTAGGTATTACATGGGAATTCACTCAAACCCCCCTTTATGTTGTGTTAATGTAAGTAAGAGTTACTTGGTTGGATAGAACATTATCCATGTGATGAATAATATTATTTTTCTAATTCAGAAATGGTTAGTGATATCTCAGAGGAACCATAAGTATTATATCAACCTTCATCATCATCTATCATAGTTTAATTTTTTATTTGGTTTTTTTCTAGGTATTACTTCAGTGGGGTCACCATTTTTTCGAAAATAAGGGGATTTTTATATCATGTTATGTCATGGTGTTTTGTGTTGTATAGAATATTTAAAAGGAATCCTACCAGTTAGAGTACAACTATAGGTAACCCAAATTATTTTAATCATCGCCATTTTCTAGATGAAGATAAAACATCATGGCCCATCTCACATTCTGGAGTGGGATGATTTTGAGTTAGATCATCATGCGAGCATAGTAAAGTACCCTTTTTGTGTCATTGAATTTTAGAAAAAGGTGATCCATGGGAAGGTGATAATATTGGTCCATGTTAACTATAAATATAGTGGTGATATCAATGAAGATTGGGAGTGGGATGTTTTTTTAGGGATTAGTCACATCATATATTTCATTCTAGAAACTTTTATTTACTTTTTGGCATAGAAATTGTCATTGTGGGGACTTTTTGACAATTTATGGGTAACTTTTATGACTAATTTTGAACATTATTTTTTCTTGGGTTCATTCTTTGAGTTCTAGAGTGTATGGGGTAGAAACATGGAGTTTTATGGGATACGACCCAGGGTGTAGGGTTATTACACTTTTTTTCAAAACTATGCGGAAACCATTTGTGGGGTAATTCAGTTTTAGATGGTACGGTTTCACATGTTTTGATCATTATTTTTTAAATCGGGTGATACCCATTAGAAGTTTTTGGTGCCTATATTTGTTGGATAGTAGAGCCCTCATGGTTGGAACATGGTTTGACTAAACATGTGGCCAAAAAATGTGACCATGTATGTCTCATTTTAATGTGGATTAATACATTTTCCACTTATATATCAAGGTTTTAACATTTATTTCTCCTCCTTTGTCATACAATTACAACTCTCATAGCATAGAGCTTCACCAACTCCATTTGGGCAGTTTCATCATGGATTATTGGTGTTTTATCTTGAGTTATGTCATTTTTTTTAAATCTTCTTCATATTCCACTTCTCAAGATTTTTCATCCATTTTGGTGGAAGTGTGGAACTCATGGGGTGGGGTGAGCCAAATATAGGGAATGTTATGGGATTTTTTGTAACATTTCATGTGAATTAGGTGGATGAGTCTTGGTTATACCAATTCTAGGTGGTATTCATTATGGGAGACGATCTATAGTGGAAATTCTGGGTCTGTGTCTCTATTTAAGGGTTGTTTTCATGGTAGGACATTAAATTTATAATTACTTTATTTTTCTAAATTTACATTCAAATTATTTATTTATATTTTTTATTCCATTTTTGTTGTTATTCATTGATTTTTTATAAATATGGGTGTTTAAATTGGTATTTTTCATGTGGGTGAGGCTTCTATTCCAACTAATTTCATGATAAAAAGGTTTAAAATGGTTTTGTAACTGTAAAGGTATTTATAATGTGGATTAAGACATAATTTTTCCATTCAAATTGGTTTTCACTATCTTCGTAATTTCTATTCTTGAAATGGATAGAGTCATAGCCTATTTGATAGGATAAATGTTTTTGGATGTATTGGCTTGGAGTATCTTTTGGATTAACCAAGGTGTAAGTGAAGGGTTTGACCAAGGGACATGTGATCCTTCAGAGGTAAGACCATACAAGAATCCATTATTTGTTTTCTATGTGGTTGTGTGATAAAAAATTATGAGGACCATGAAAGCCTTTATTTTAGTTTCCTAGAGACCATGAGATACATTGTGTATGAAAACCTTGTGAGTTTTATTTTTTGGCCTTATGCAGATCATGAGACTGTTTTTTGCTTTATAGATTTGATTATTTCCATTCTAAAGTTTTGAGATATATTATTCCCATTTTTCAATTTTCCATTAATATTGTTATCTGGTTATATAATGTTGTTTATATTCTCACATTTAATATGAATTTTTTGTTATGATGGAGAATATTGTTACATGTAGAATTTTTTATTTATTTGGTCTCTGTTTGGATATTTTCAAGTAAAACAATGTTTTTAAAATGAAAACCAATGGTATTTTAATGCTTTCCCTTATATTGGTTTCTTTTCAAAATGATTGTTTAAAAGATATTTTTTCAAATAATTCATTGAATTTCATGGTTAAAAGAATTAAATTAAGTCATTGTGGTATTTAACTTGGGTTATTTCCTCTCACCCTCCATAGTCCCTTATTAGGGAATTTGAAGATTTCATTTTCCAAGACATACATAAATCCAAGGTCAAAATGTTTCTCGGTGGATCTTTTTTATTACCTTCAGCTAGTGTTTTTTGGAGGAGATGTGGTCTTTTAGGGATAGACTCTTGTAATGTATTTTTTTTTTATTTTTTACCCATATTTTTCTATGTAGGCCTTGTTTATAATTATACTCAATTTTGTGTTTGTGTATTTAGGGATACCATATATGATTATGTGTTATGTTCGGGTATATTAGTCCTATGATGTATGTTTTTGTTCCTAATATCTTCTTATTATACTTTTTTGAATATGATAATATTGGTGTGGTTATCCCATATTAGGGATGGGTCTTGTGTGTTTACCTATAGTGAAATCATTCCCATGTGATATTAGTGTATGCACAATATTTATTACTAGCCTATGCAGATCGGGAACAAGCCTCAATCCACATGGAAAGCCAACTCAGAAATACATAATCTGCTATTTTTTTAAGATCAATTTGACATATATATACAAACAACATTAATAACTCTTAAATTAACATACAAGAAATTTATTTTAACTAATCATTTAATGTATAAAATATTCTATTCATTCCCATAATTAAACAAAATCATCATAAATCCCTAATAAAATAAAATTTTATCCATAAATAATATTAATCCATTATTTAATAAATAAAATATCATCTTATCCAAAAATAATTATATTTACCATAATAATATATTTTTCCAAATGTATTGATATTATTAAAAAATAAAAACAATCACTTATTCACAAAATAACTATTTAATATCACTATTATCTATATGATAGACATGTGTCCCCAAAATATAATACCTATTCGGTAAAATTAACCAGAATTACCTTAACAAAAAATATAATATTTTCCATTAATGATATTAATAACAATAAAAATATGTCCACCAAATAATAAAATTATTATTCTTCAAATAAAATGAAAATAAAACCCAATTTTTTTGTTTATATAAACTCCTATAAATATATTCTTAATCATATTAAAATCTAATCACATAAAAAATCAAAGGCCTATTTTTTTCTTAAAACCTATGATAATACATTGACTTATTAGACCATGATGGTTTATTAGATTCTTAAAACATATTCATATAAATAATTATAACCACTAATGATATGTAAAGGTTTCCATTGATACCCTATGTCACACATAATAAATTAAATAATCCATTATTAGATGATTTATAATAAGGTTTTCACTTTCATAGAATTTCAGTATCTTTAGGGATTATAGTTTTATATAATTAAGGTATTCTGTTATATATTTACTTGGAGAATATTAAATGTAAATTTCAAATTAATTTTTTGTTTTATTCCATAAAAAATTGGATTCGTAAATTTAAATTCATATTTTATTCATTACAAGTTGGTTTCTTTTAGTATAGATATTCATAATAAAAATATTATCCATTTTATAGTTCCTACTCAAATATAAACCTTCTGAATTGAATTTAAATTTTTTCATGATCTATATATATCTCTATAATTGATATAAAAATAGTTTAACCCCAATAATCCATTTAAAATTTATGAAATCCCATGAGTTATTTTCTTTTTATCTTAATACTAATTGGGATTAAAAAATCACATACTGACTCTAGAAATCCTATTTTTTAAAAAAATTATAAAATTTAATAAGAAATCGTAAATCAAAAACAATAGTTTGTGAGGTATTTCAAAATTACATGAAATAATTTACTTTAAATTAATCTTTTAACCCATATAAGATCACATAGAATCATTTTAATAAAATTTCATGTTCTTATCTTATAAAACTAAAATATTCCCATAATAACCATAAGAATATTCAGTAGGAAATATATCCCAATATAAAAATATAATTAATAACATGGATAAAAATAAATTATATCATAATGATGAAGTACATAATTTTGGACATCATAATATTAATATTAAGGCCTTATTCCATGAGATCATATATAATTGGGTAAGCATACACCAAATACCAAGACTGGTTTTTTCTCATGAGACCAAATGATGCATCATGGGGAAATACTTTTACCCTCTTAAAACATAAAAAGTTGATTTCATTTATCATCTAAAATAAATGGAAAAAATAAAAATTATAATCAATATAAAAATAAATATAAATACTAATAAATGAAATGTTAATATTTTCCATATTTAATCAACAAAATAACAGGATCAAAATCCATCTATAGAAATTAATTATATTTTATCATTTGATTATATCATTTGTAATGCATAAAAATCATCTATTAACCTTCAAAACGATTAAAATAAATTTTAATTAAAATCTCTTCACTACATTCAAAACATGAAAAAAAATTATTGATTCATAATATTTTGAATAAATAATTTTTAGGATGTGGAAAAAATATTAATCTATGAAAATATATAGAGGAAATTATAAAGTAATATTCAAATAAAATTAAATATTTATGTTATTAAAATAATTTCATTTAATATATGTCAAAAGTGATAATTCTTTTCAAAATTATAAAATAAAAATATTTGTGATAAAGAAAAAAATTTAAAATATTCATTTTAATATTTTTTAATGAAATTCAAAAGATGTTTAAAATGACCACTAAAAAAAATTTAAACGTAAATATGGATATTATAAAAACATGAATCTATAAATTTATGAGAATGATTTGGAAATGAAAACATTAAAACAAGGTTTTAAAATAAATTCCTCTAAGCGATTCTCCAAATCATTTTCTATATACTGTAAATCAAAAATAATAAAATAATAAAATATTTATAATTATTTAGTGAAAATATTCAAGTTTATTCACTAATAATTATTCCATTTATTTCATATATTAGCTTGATTTACTTATTTACAAAAACAGTTATGTTTGTATCGAATGTTTGGAAGACGTTTGGTTCATAATCAAAAAAACCTCAGTATATAGGTCATGTTAAAGGATTTATGGTTATATAATATAAATATTATTAATAATCATATAATTTTCATTTTCATTTATTATATACAATTTTTTGAATCATCTAGGAAAGTTCAACATGAAAAACTAATCACATCACTTCAGAGAGTAAGTATTTTACACACACACATGAGCAACGTTGTCATTTATTAAAATGTGGAAGGTTAATAATGTATTAAATATATTATATTTATAAAATAATAATAATGAAATTAATACAACATATATTAATTAATACAGAATGAATACCATCCTTGTGAGGTGGTTATGACAAATCAAATACATCACCTGGTGGAGGTGACGGTCAAACATATGCATGAGTGATGTGTTCATTTACCATAGGGTTGAAAATTAGATGAATAAGGGTTATAAAATCTTCATAATAACATTTTTTGTATTTTAAATGTACCAATGTTACTATATAATCATGGTTATTAAATAATAAATGGTAGTAGAAGAATAAATAAAAGGAAATAACTTCGTGAAGAGTTATACTTATTCTTTTTAAATCATTATTTCAATAACAACTTAATACTTATTATGCTAGTTTTTGAGTAATAACATAAGTTATAAAAAGTTTATAAGGAAGAAATAACGCTATTTAGTACAAACATGTCTAAATTTAATGACTCGTGATGTATGAGGAATAGAGGAGGGGATTGTCTCTTTAATAATGCTAGTGGGCATCAATATTTTAAATGAATAAAATATAAACATATAATATATGTATAAATCTTGTAATACAAAAGAAAAACACAACATATTCAAGTATAAGGATTATATGATTGAAATAAAATAAATAAATATTTATAAACCTGTAGGTTTTGTTTGAAACCTTATCTCTTTGGTTTAACCCCCTCTTCAAAATTTTTTAAACATAACCATTGTAAAACGTTTTTCTATATTTTAGGGTAATGAAATTAGTTCTTAAAATTTCATGCGAACATATATAAAAAGTTATTTTTTTATTATAAAATATCAAATAATTTTGAGTTAATAAATGATTTTGAAGATTTTCTGATGATTTAAGAATAATTTTAAAACATTGATTATCATTTAATGTCATCTCCATGATAAATAAAAAAATATGACTTTAATGACATTAACAAAAAATATAATTATAGTATATTCAAATTCACTATAATTTATATATTATAATTATCCAATAAATTTTTTCAAAACCATTATTCATCTTAATAATGTTACATAAAAGGTTTCTTAAAATAATATACTCATTTTATCTAATACATGAATAATTAATGTGCCGATGCATCATAAGAATTCAAGGTAATTTTAGCATCTGTGAAAAATAAAAATAAATAACTATACAAAAATATATTGTTATTACTCTATTTTATTATGTATATTAAATTGTATATCATTTTAATATATATAAAACTCATGATGGTGTCCTTTTCAATTTATTTTTTAGATAAAATAATATAAAAGAGATAATCACCTATCATTAAAATTAAATTTCCCTTATTTTCAAATTTATGATGAAGATGGAATAAAAAAGACCTAAAATGAGATTAAGTCATCTTTATGAGATATCTTGAATCCTTATCACATAATTTATTCCTCAATCAACTCATTTTATCCATTTCTGTGGGGATAAATTTTATGATTTTTAATATTCATAGTGACTAAAAAATAAATACAACTTATTACAAAATTTGAATATTATAATAAAAAATAAATTAATGATTTCATATTAATTCATTTAAAAAAATTTTAAAAATTAATTTTAAAATAAGTTAGTGGAGATAAACAGAAAAATGTTTCAATATAAATACTTCTTGTAACCATAAATATATGTTTTTTCCAAAATAAAATATAATACTGATTCCCAAGGTATTAATTTTATTTTTTTAAATAAATTAAAACTTATATGAAATTTAGATAAATACAAATCCCAGTAGAATATTTAAATTTATTTTATTAAAATTATATAAATGATTATTTTTGTAATATCTATATTAATCAAAATTTCAGCCTTTTTAAAAAAATCAAAAATCAATTCTTAAATTATTATAACATGATTTTTTTCAAAAAAAATATATCATTATATAAAATATAATTTCAACAATATTTAGAAGTAAATCAATATATTCATTCTCAAAATGTACTGAAACCCTTTTTGTAAAAAAATATATGTTTGAAGTATATAATGAATTTCAACCTTTTACTTTTATATAGTAACTACCAATATAATAATTTTAATTTAGTTTAATAAATATTATATATATATATATTTCAATACAAACATTGGTTTATTGTAAATCACCAAATTAATGTTGATAAAAATTATTTTTCCCTTTATCCTTATTTTCGGGAAAAACTATGTCCTTTAATATTATATGATTTCTTAAAAAGGATTGAATTATTATTTCATTGTAATTTATATATCTGTTTCATTTATAAAAAATTTAATAATATATTTATTAATAAATTAGTTCATATTCATACTTATCAAACAATTTCTATGTTATAATGTTCAAATTTCAATAATAATAATTCTATAGTATATCGTGGTTTGTGTAAGTTCAGTGTTTTATGTGGCACATGCTATTGAACTTAGTCTTATTTAACAGTGAATTAAATATTGAAATATTGGGAAATTATAATTATTATCCACTGATATTTATTCAATCCTATCACAAAAATAAATAATTTTAGTTCAATTAATACAGTTGAATACAAAGAATAATGAAACTATATACACACTTCAAAAATAAAATCAACTCTTAAACCTCTGAAACATTAATACAATTCCTCCATCATTGTAATATATAAAAATCATCCAAATAAAAACCATCCTTTCTTGAAATTATATAAGAATCTTATCACTCAAATTAAACTATCCATATAGTTATTAATCAATCAAAAAACCCACTATCTTATCCCCACCAATCATAGAAACCATAAAATCATTATATTAGTTTTACCTAAAGAAAAAACCTCAATAACACCAACCATTGAAACAAAATTTTGATTATAATTTATTCAAACCACTGAAAGTATTCTTGAATGGGTCCTAAAAGAAAACATTATGTTATAAATTTAAAACCATTCCTTGAAACCCACACATTTAAAACATTTACATTAATCAAACCAATTTGAAAAAAATCATTTATTATTTAATATACTGTATCATAAAAAACTTTTGCAACATTCCCTCATCTCATTAAAAAAGAAGATATTTAAAATGATTTAAATTTAAAAAAAATCTTCCATTTTTTAATGAAAACCTATTTCCATTTTTCCACATCATTATTCAATAAAATCAAAATCAATGTTCTAGAAATCACTTCACATACTGCTGCACAACATAGAATTGGTTCTCAAAATCAAATTTCTAGAATCAAAATCATTTTTATAGAAATGAATCATAATTTTTTTTATCAAATTTAATACCCAATAATTTAACCAAATTAAATCAATAATCTTAACATGAGATAAACAATTTAACCTTCATTATGCTAAATCCTTTACATTATTCTCCTTAATCCCACTCATCGACCTAAAAAATTATAATATAATAATAATGATGGATATTAGAAAATTATAAATAAAATTCATTTAATAACTCATATATATCAAATATTGTGGATTTATTGATTTAATCATCTATTTATTTCAACTCATGTCCTACAAACATGCTTTAATGGACATATTTGTATCAAAATGTGTATCCTAAAAATCATAAAATGTGTTTAGAAAATGTCTGGCCTTTCTAGAAATATGGGTTAGACATTTCAATTAACCCACTAAAATTTTCCATTAAATTACTATCAATATAGAAATTCCATGTAAGCCTCTAAAATACACACTTAAATTTATAAAATTATATGTTGAGTTTTAAAATTTCAATTTCGTACATTATAAATTTACTTTAGGTCAAAGTGATTAATTCATGGTGAATTGAGTTGAAAATATTTTAATATTTATTTAAACACAAAAATATCTTAAAATAACATATTTATTAATATTCATAATC
Organism: Viscum album; assembly: GCA_963277665.1. Lineage (NCBI taxonomy): Eukaryota > Viridiplantae > Streptophyta > Magnoliopsida > Santalales > Viscaceae > Viscum > Viscum album. The sequence continues at coordinate 119,504,820 of OY728165.1, forward strand.
ATATGTATAAATGAAGGCTAACAACCGTTAATTTCACATTATATATAAATATTTAACTAGTAACATGTCGATGTGAAAGAGGAAATAACATTGGGAACTCCAAACATTCCCACCACCTTGTATACAAAAAAACATAAACATAAGACACCATAATGAGAGAAGTACATTATCTTGAAAGCATATAATTAATTTTAGATTAATTTACATATATTTAATTTAAATTCTCCAAATATAAACTAAATTAAAATAAAAGTTCGAACAATAATGATATGTTAATATCTCTTACGTTTCTACCTAGAAATCATTATTACCTCACTAGGGTGTTTATAAATATTAATATCGTTTAATTTAATAAAATTTATCCATAATCACCTATTTCATAGCTTGTATCCCTTACTACATCCCACACTATGGTTTATAGGAACTATTTCCCTATTATTATCATTTAATACTCACAAGTACCAAACTCCAAACTCAACCCTAAATCTAATTTATATAATTGATACCAATTATTCATGACTATTTATCTTTTTAAACCCATCCTAGATATAATTTAAAGATTATTCTGACCCCAAAAAAATTCCTCTAGTAGGTCATGAGTTATTGACTTGTACTGATGGTATAAGTCAAGAAAATTGGAGTAATAAACCTCATAAATCCTTGGAACATACAAATGAAACCATTAATCAACACTATAAAATAATAATAAATAGTAACCAATAGTAGTTTCAATGAATATAAATGGAATACAAATATGAGTCTCATAAATAAAATACAAAAATAAAACTCTTGGGTAGCAACACCAATGAAAAATCTATCTGATTAGCTAGTAATTTCCATCTTGATCTCTAAACAGACCCTAGAAATGTAAAAATATTTTAATCATATATTTTTAGGAATTAATTTATACCTAATGGGATACTATGACACCCCAATAAATTTATGGTATTTTTCTATTAAATAATTTCTATTCATTAGATATCCTATATTTCATGAAGCAATAAGTCTCAATGAAACAACATTAGGTCAGTGATAGGAGAAAGTTATAACCTAGAAATTAAAATTAAATTTTCAACTTTATTGTTTTGAATATTGATAAATGGAATACATAGTTGTGATATGGGTGACATTTGAAGTCTGATAGAATCAGATTAATATTTTATGAATAGTAACTTATGCTTATGAATAGAAACATACCTTTATGAATAGTAAATTACTCTTATTAATAGTTATATGACTCTTATGAATTGTTACCTTACACATGAAAGTGTAAATGAAATCTAGGAACCTTAGAAATGAAGATGAATATTTTATATGTTGGTATTTGGAATTAAATGATGATTTTAATTAAATTTTTATTCTATCTTATTTACAAAATTATTTTTGGAATAATGGGGTTCATTTCTAGATTCTACATGTCCAAAAATGGTTAAGGTGAAATTTTTGTATTTTTTTGAACTACTTGAATTTTTGTGAATAGTAAAATACAATAAAATATGATAAATGCTGAATACATGATTTATTGAGTCATTGATGATTTCTTGCTGATGTAAGAATACATGGGTCAAATTCACATGAAATAGTAACTTTTTGTTTTCATGAAATCACCACTATTTCTTGTATTAAAAAAATAAACTAATGATTAAAATATTAAGAAAACCCCCTCCCCTACACTATATATACCACACCTCACCCCTTCTTCCTCCCAAACAACTCATGCTTTGATCCTTACCTATGTTCTACCAAATAAACATCCCAAGCTCTCCACCCACGTTCAATATCATTTGGTATCAGAAAATGTCCAAAAAATACGCCCTTAAGTAGATTCTCAAAGAGGAGTACTCAAGAGGTGAACCTCCCTTCTCTTTTCATTCATCTTCTTTTAGCAGTTCCATTCTTTTATCATGCTCTACCCACCTCACTAAATATAAATTCGTTGATAATTAAAATACCTTACTTGGAAGGAAATTTTATTATTCTAAATTTAATATTTCATCATCATCTCCCTTATCCCCACCACATACACTAAAAATGAAAATATCATCCGAGTTGTGTTAATTTATCACATTCAAGGATGACTGGTTTTCAATTTCTATTAGTATCTCCAAGACTGGTGATGAATCCTTTTTAATGTACTAACCTGATCATAATATATGTATTTTTTCTTATTCAATTTTCTTTAATCCTTACACACTCAGAATATAAAATAATAATTCAAGACAAGTTCATTGTTCACAAAACTGTCTTGTTAATCCAGACATTTATCATTTACTTTTATCTGATGGTTCATCCTAATTGTATATAACCAAAATCATTATAAGATCATTTATATATCTATAATTTCACTAATAATATATATTAACAGTTCTGGTTATTTAACCACATTTCAGTTGAAGATCCAATCATGAATATAAAAAAACTGCTCACGAAACCCAAGGAAGAAAATGATTCCAAAAAAAATAAAATTGAGCATCTTAAAACAATAAAAAATGCCATGAATGAACCTAATAAGGTTATAATAAATATATTACATGTATAATATGTTTTTTTATTGTTAACTAATGAAGATAAATTTGATCATTCGAGTTAATATGGACAATCGGGATTACTTTCAGGCATAAGGTAAGGGGTTTCTCATCTCACTTTTATTCCCGTGATATTTCCATTGTTTGCCACTTATTTCATGTATGTCATGTATATTTACTAATATTTGATATATAATATCATTATTCTTTTTATATTCATGGTATTCAGTGACTCACTTGATTATTATTAACTCGACTGATTGCAATTTTGTAACAGACATTGTATCAGTTTCAATTTCATTTTGATTTACGTGGTATTGTGCACCTAATCATTCTTATGTGTTGTACATAATGACCCTTTGAAATAATTTTCTATTTTGAATTATAAATATATTATATATCCATATTATGGATTAATGTATCTGATTACTTTCTTAATTTGTATAATCTTTTACATACGGTGTTTATTTTGAATGTTGTTTTATGTATGGAAATATTAATGAATTAGTATCCTCTACTCTATACGGATATTCAGAATCCTTATTGTACTTGTATAAAATAAATGAATAAATAATTCATTGGACAATAATTGAATATAGGATATGGCTATATCCCATTTATTCATTGACTTGTCTCTTGAGACAAATCATTTGGAGACAAACCCTTCGAGTTTATTTTCACAAATTAGACTGGTATCTACCCACATAAATAAACCATTTTGACAGTATATTTGTATCATGTGATAGATACATGATGTAAAATTAATAATCATTATCTTTATTCATTTTTAGTTAATATTATCCAAGAGTTTTTCACTATGACAAAATATATGGAAGGAGTTCCATTGTGAGGTTATTAATGGCGCATGTTTTTCATTTATTCAACATGACATATTTACTATACTAATTTGATTATTGTTAAATTATTTTTGATTCATGATTTAACTATTTGTAACCATTATAGATAATTTGATCTTAAAAATTCATTTTTTTACATTGAACTTGTTATTAATATGAGTCCATTTATTGAGTTCTTGTGAAAGTAGTTTATTATTTTTTGTTATGTATTGTATTTTGTTACCTTTCCCAATATAATATGAATTACATTTAAGTATCTAGTTTCTTTAATACTACTGAACTAATCATTCATAAGGTATTTCATTCCTTTAAATCGTTCTAATGTAATAAGTAATGCACCCTCTTTGGGCTTCTAGGGTCAGGGTATTTCATTTGGTATCAAAGAAAGTTTAGTAAAATCCTTGGAAACTAGATTTCGGATAAATATTTTCGAGGACGTAACCCTATTTTTGACTTTTAAGATAATCCTAGAATAACATCATTGAATTTTTGTAAAGTAGGGATTGTGTGTGACTTCTAAGAAAGTACGTCCCAATCTATGTAATACAAGTGTTCGTGGTTCTGGAATAGATGTACCTAGGAGAAACAAATTCGACATAGAGTTTCAGGCTTGACCTGAGGTATCATGTTACAGGACAACATGCCTTACTGCGCATCTGGTTTCATACTCCTGGGGGATATGTTTAGGATTATTTACTTTTTCTTTACAAATAAATATGAACAATTTATAATTAAATATAAATTTTTTGATGATTATGAAATTAGTTTTGTATAAATTTCCAGAGTTTCTCTAGGGTTTATAAACTATGACCTAATTTAGTGTATTCTATTGTTTAGTAATGGCGCCTAATGAAAGAATGGGAATCAATACCCATAGACAGTATAGGGATTTACCACTCAGAATTTCAACACAATTAGTGTTGGAGAGTATTAGATCATGACCATATGAGGAAAACATAGTCATATTGTGATTAATTACCATGCTATATATATATATTGGATCGTTTAATTTTACAGAATCCCCCATCATTTAGTGGGACTACTAATCCGGTGGTACCTAAGCATTGAATCAAGTCCCTTGAAAATATATTTCTTCTATATGATGAAATAAAAATGAAAAGGTAGTACTGGTGAAATATTACCTCAAGGGTGAGGCTGATCATTGGTGTTCCTTGATCTAGAATACCATAGAGGAAAAAGAACAAGAATATATGGAATGAAGAACTTTTAAAGAGATATTCTTTGATAGATATTTTCCTTGTGAAAAACAAACTGAAATGAAGAGGAAATTCATTAGCCATAAGAAAATGGATGAAGAGAGTGTTATAAAGTATGAGGGTACATTCAAATTATTGGATGGATATGCTATATATTACATAGGTTATTCAAAAGAAAATATTGATCATTTATTTATAGTCTTAAGACATGTCTTTGAAGGGAACTGGCATCTCAAACATTTTCATTATACAATTAAATTTTATTACGTTCCATCAAAACAGAGAATGAATTTTAGGGATCAAAATTTTTCGATGGAAAACAAGATAAGAAGAGGCATTATAAAAACCATGGAAAAGATGATGCACCAATAAATAAGATGGTAATGAAGAAATTTCCATTAATAGAGAATTATGGAATGAATCATTCTATGAAATGATTGAAAGGCATGTGAGTTTACTTTAAGTGTGAAGAAAATAGTCATCAATATATTGAATGTAAATGGAGGTGACAATTCAAAGCTTTTCAATGCTAAAATTTTAGGGAGATGAAGAAATATGAAAATTAGTGTCCCAAGAACCAAGTAAACCTTCCTTAGAAAAGGCCACAAGTGTAAGGGAAATCTTATTCATATACCACTGCAGAAGTTGATGTTCAAAGTGATGTGGTGGCAGGTACTTTAATTGTCCCCTTGATGTTCGCCAATGCATTATTTGATTCTAGATCATTGCATTAATTTGTACCTTCCCATTTTACCATGATAATTAGACATCATAATTTGATTTAAAAAAAGGTGTTTTCAGTAAAAACACATAGGGGATGTATCATTACAAAAAATATATGTCGATTTGTCCCCCACATGACACATAAACATGCTTTAGATTCTAACCTTATATTTGTACCAATGATTGTGTTTTATATAATTCTATATATGAATAGGATGTTAAATTATTATGTGAATATCTATTGCAAGAATAATGAAGTTACAATTTTTGAGAATGGTGTAGAATCCCTTATCTTTAGAGAATAAACCTCTCCATATAATTCATATCTAGATCCACCCCTAATAGCTCTACTGAATTCAATTATTGGAGAGGAAGAGAACACAAAATATAAGGTTGAGGAATGAAATCTTAAAATTGAAGATGTACCTTTTGTGCAAAAATGCATTTATATATTTCCAATGGATTTACATAAACATCCTTCATAGTGGGAAGTTGACTTCTATATTGATTTAATTACCAGTTCAAGACCTATATCATAAACTCTTTGTAGAATGGACTATGTAGAATTAGTGAATCTATTGAAACAACTATAAAAAATTAGTTACAAATGATTTATTCTACCTATTGTTTTTCATGGGGAGACCATGTCCTATTTTCCTAGAAGAAAGATAGATCTATTTGGAAATGCATTTATTATAGGGAAATCAGTGAAATTACAATAAAGGGAATGTATCCTCTAACACTAATTAATTATTTATTTAATCAACTTCATGATGCCCAATATTTTTCAAAGATTTTCCATCAATTTTGATATCAGCAGATGTGTGTGAGAAAGTAATTTATTCCATAGACCCCATTTCAAACCAGCTATAGTCATTACAAGTTTACAGTAATGAATTTTTCACTGAATAATGTACCCTGTTTTTTCATGGATCTAATGAGTAGAGTTTTCAAGCAGTATCTTGATTACATTGTTGTGGTATTTATAGTTTATATCCTATTATACACAAAAATATTCAAATACCATGAGAATAACATGGGGATTATTCTAAAAACTCTTAAAAGAAATGAATTATATGGGGTGTTTAGCAAGCATAAATTTTGTTTTCAATGAGTTTATTTTAATATCCATATTGTCACTATGGATGGAATCTTATTTGATCATTGGAAGAAAATGGAAATCCAAATGTGGCCCATGCCAGTGAACAAAACAACGGTACATAGTTTTATTGGCTTAGTAGGTTACTATCCGCATTTCGTTCATAATTTTTCATGATTGGATATCCCATTAACTAAGATCACACGTAAAGAAGCTAAGTTTTTTTGGAAGAAATAATGTATAATTTTTTTTTAAGAATTGAAAAGAAGATTAGTAAATGATTTAATTTCAACTCTTCTATCTGAAAATGATGGATTTGTGATATATAGTGACACATCAAAAAATATGGATTGGGTTGTGTCCTTATGAAAAATGATAAATTTATTTCTTATGCATCAAGGAATTTGAAGAATCATGAGAAAAATTATCTGACTCATGAGCTTCAGTTAGAATAAGTGATATCTATTATAAAAATATAGAGACACTATCTATATGGTAAGATATGTGAGATATATGTAGTTCGCCAGATTTTGAAATACATATTTATAGAGACATGGGGAAAAGGATATGTCTTGAGATATTCAAAGATTGTGATTTTTCAATACACTTCAACAATGGAAAGAAAAATAAAGTGGTAGAAGAATTAAGCATGAAAGTTCATGGAATTTTGACCCAAATGAGGATTGAAAGAGATCATATAATCATGGATCCACTAAATATAGATATGGGAATTATTGTGAAAGGGGAAACATATTTACTATTTCAAATGATTAATAATCCATCTTTACAAGAGAAGATAAAAATCTCTCAATATAAAGATGAGAATCTATGATTGAAAATCTAATCTGTTAAGGATTGAATATTGCAAGACATTGTGAATGAGGGTGGATTTGTAAAATTTGGGAAGAGGTTATGTGTTCTACTCGTACCTAATCCAAAAATGGAACTTCTAGATAATGCTCATAGGTCATATTTCTCTATACACCCAGGTAGCTGTAAGATGTATATATATCTGAGGAAACATTTTTGGTTGGATAAAATGAAGTGATAAATTATGGACTATGTGTCAAGGTTTATTGTTTTTCAATATGTTAAGGAAGAGAGGAAACATCCTAGAGGGGTAATGCACCCTCTAACTATTCTTATGTGAATGTGGGATGAAATTATGATATATTTTTCACACTATTATCAAGGAAACCTAGAATGAATAATGAAAAATGGGTAATTGTTGATTGTCTCACAAAAATAAATATGTTTCCTTTATTTACGAGAATATTTACCACGTTAGGAGCTTGAGAGAAATTATATTATATATGTTTTAATAATTCATATTGAACTTATATTGACTGTATTTGATCAAGATCTCAGCTTTACATAAAATTATGGAAAAGTCTCCAGAAGGCTTTGGATACTGAGTTTCAGATGAGTACTACTTATCAACACCAAAATTACTGACAGTCTTAGAAGACTATTCAAACACTAGAAGACATGTTGAAGTCATAAAGTTGGTGTGGGGAGACATATAGGCCCAGAACAAATTGAAGAGACAACTAAAAAGGTAAAAATAATTCAGGCCCATATTAAATTATCCCAAAGTAGGAAAAAGAGTTATGCTGTCAATTGGAGAGATGACATTAAAATTTCATGTTGGAGATCATGTGTTTCTAAAATTTTCTATGTTGAAGGGTGTCTAAATGTTTGGTAAGAAATGTAAATTATTCCCTATGTGCATCAGACTGTTGGAAATTCCCAAAAGAATTGAAGTTGTTGCTTATAGTTTACCAATTCTACCATGTCTCTCCAATGTACATAATGTTTTCCACATGTCATCATTAAATAAATAGATGAAATTCCCTATTCATATACTCACCTATTAAGAAATAGATCTGGAACCAAATTTTTCTTAATTTGAAGGGCCTATCATGATTCTTGACACAATGGACAATATATTGAAAAATCAGACAACTCAACTAATATAGGTTATTTGGAGAACCATAAATTAGAGAGAGCAATGTTTGAACCTAAGGATGTTATGAAGAAGAACAGCCCACTTCTCTTTTAATGGTTCTATACATGAAAAATTTCAAGGACGAAGTTTCTGAAGGTTGGAATGATATAACACCACATAAATTTTATGGTATGTTTCTCTTAAATACATTATATTCATTACATAGCCTATATTTCATGAATCACCGAGTCTCTATGAAATAAACCTTTGTTATTTATAGGAGAAAGTCATAACCTAGCCATTTAACTTAAATTCCCCACTTCTTTTTTTTAATTTCAAAAAATAGAATCATGTTAATTTTGGTGAATAGTAACTTACCCTTATGAATAGTAACAAACCCTTATGAATAGTAAAAAACACTTATGAATAGTATCCTACCCATATTAATTGTAATATGACCCTTATTTTTTTAAAGAGAGATGATCCCTTAGAAAAATACCATAAAAAAATAAAATAATAAAGAAATCAAGGATAACAAAATTCTAAACGGTGGATTCTTTTTACAATCATTATCATGAAAAGGGAGAATATCCTTAGAAATGTCAAATAGCTAGGTAATTTCGTGGTTAAAACCTATATTAACATGGTCTTCTTCCACCTTATTGGCTTCACGGAATGCATGAGTGACAATATAACTGATCTTCATAAGCGATTAAAGATAATTCATCCAGCAAGATCTGAGTGGCCATGCCAGATGCACTACCCCATTCTAAATGGACTTGACAATCATGGTCGAATAACATTCAATCCTAATATTATTCCATCCCCTTTCCATAGTGAAGTAAATAGCATGAATCACACTCATCATTTCAGCATATAGAGATGATGTGATACCAAAATGTCCATTGAAACAACCAATAAATTTTCCAATGTGGTCTCTAAAGATAGCACTGGAACCTAAGGGACCTAGATTGCACTTAGATGCACCATCCACATTAACTTTAATCCATCCACAAAGTGGATATTTATAGAACACTTCAAAAGTATACCAAGGTGGAAAACAGGTATTATTAACCCAAATACGATGAAGAATCTCAATGTCATTGACAGAGTTGTCACAACAAGCCTTTTGAATCAAGTTAGCTTCAATAATAGTAATGAGGATCTGCATCAGACCTCCATTTAAACTAAATGATGAATTTCTATGAATGTGATCATTTTTACCATACCATATCATATGAAGTATCTCTACAATAGAAGAAAAGAAAATATTAGTGATTTGTGTTGAAGATTCAATATCCACACGACACATTAGATGTGAGGTGACAGAGTCAATAAAATGCTATCTAAAATCAATAATGTCAAAAATATATTTCAAAAGGGTAGAATTTGTAGCACAAGAAAGAAAAATATGGTAAGTATCATCCCTATTTAGGTTACATAGGTTACATTTAGAAAAAATATGAATCCCAAAATCTGGGAGTCTATCATTAGCAGTGACTCTATTGTAAGCAGTTCATCAAATAGAGTAGACCTCAAGGGAATAACCCAAGGCTTATCAAAAAAATTATTCAGTTGACATCATTATCAAAATTTCTACAATTAGTGATATAAATAAAAGTTGGATTTAAGAACACCATTATGAGTAGGTTCCCAATGAAAGAAATAAAAATATTTGTAATAGGGATAATTATCAATGATATGCATAATGTTATCTGGAAGGTTAGAGATCTAATAAATTAACAACTCCCTGATATAAAATTATTGTTCTCTGGTAAATTATTAGGAGGAATAATGGAAATTAAAGGGGCACGAGTCTAGTTATCTAACAAAAAATTCATGGAAGGATCATTACTAACCATCCACCTCGAATTAATCATAATATTGGAAAAGTTCTATATAATGGGAGGAAAAATAGAAGAGATAACATATCTTGAGGTTCCCATATTTAGTTTATCAAGGAATCCCTTTTTGAGAAAAATAATGGTCATTGAATCATTATGAACTATGTTCCTAGTTAATCATTCTTACAAGGCATTATTGAAAAGAATATAGATCCTAATGCAATGGCCACCTTTTTTCAGAGGCTTACAACAAGTATTCTACGGGATGGTTTCAATTTTCCAAACTAGCGTACTTCCAGAACAGAATTTCTTTTAACATAAACATTTATTTAATTAAGGAGTCTAGTATAACATTTTTATACCTTAACATAGTATACCATTTTATTTACTGTAGTGGATATATCTAGAAATATTCTTCCATCCATGGAGAGGGATTTTCCCGTCCAAGAGATGAGCTGATTTAGGATTTGGTCCATAGTTTTGCAAAAACAACAAGATTTAGTTCGACCCCAAAAATTGGGTAATACAAGGTAAGTAAAAAAGAAATTATCATTCTTTGATACTTAAGATATTGAAAATGGAACTCTTTATTGAAGAGGGAATATTTTTTCCAATGAAAACAAAGGATTTTTTACAACTGATGTTTTTTCTATAGATATATTCTTATTGTAAAAGGGTATTTTTTGATTTTGAATATTCCATTTATCTAATTTTATAAATAGGATAATAACATCATCATAAAGGATATGTGAGGGGACATTTATATTTCTAGAAGAATGAATAGGTTTGAGTCCATTTTGAGAAACATGGTTAGTATGTAATCTACCAAGGTAATCTTCTGTGATAGAGAAAATAATGGTTGAAAGGGGGTCACCATGCCTAAATCCCATGGTGCATTTAATGTAACCATTAAGGGAGCCACTGAAAAGGATGGAAATAGTAGCCAAATTTAATAGAGTCTTAATCTTACCAATGAACGAGTCATTGAAAATAAATACCTGGAAAACATTGAAAATAAATAAACAGTCAATGGTATAAAAATCTTTCCTAATATCATGTTTAATAGCAATATTTCCACCTCTGGTAGACCTATTTATGGTGTTCGAACATTTGGTGGTAAGACAGATACAATCTTAAATAGTCCTAACCTTGAAAAATCCAAATTGATTCTCAGATACAATTATTTTTCTTATCTCAGTAAGAGTGTCGGCATGGAGTATGGTGATGATTTTGTAATGTGAATTAATGAGGGAAATAGGTCTTAAAGGATGAATCTCATAGAGATTTTTCACATTGGTAATTAAAGAAATAAATCATGCATTCATTTCACAGGGAATCCAACCAGTTGAAAAAAATGTTCTAACAATTTTGAAAATATAAAATTGGATGAATTCCCAAAATGGCTGATAAAACCCATTGTTAAAACCATCGGGGCCTAGGGAACTGTCTAGTTTGAGACCAAAGATAGTGTCATTGATTTCATTTTCATGTGGAATGATTAGGATATATGCATTATCATCCACTTTAACCAAATCATGAATGACATTAGGTATGATATCCTGGTTGATACTAGGACCATTGAATATATTTTAAATATAAGTGACAACATCATTAGAAATACCTTCTTCATTGTCAATGATGTTTTCCCCATATCTATAAAAAGTAAAATGCCTACTAAAATTCCTGATTCTTTGCAGATAATTGTAAAATTTAGTATTTCTATCACCCTCCAAAATCCATTTAGTTTTTAAAACATTATTATGCATTTTATCCTTAAGGGAAAGCAAAGCAATAAGTTTCATAGATATATTTTTTTCATGTTGTGGATTCGATGTTAATTTAGTGCTAGAACTTGAGTCTTTAAGTTGGTTATTTTCATATTTAATGGAGACCATGTCACTATCAATCTGTTTGGATTTATTAAAGCACCAACCTCTAAGTTATAGTTTAAGATGATTGAGTTTGGTAATCTAAGAAGAAGATTCATTGCAATGTTTCATAGACATCCAAAAAAATTATAATGATTAAACACTCAGAATTAAAGGACCATGCATTATTAAATCTAAAAGGTATAGAGTGATTCATTATTTAAGTATAAAGTCTAACAAAGATGGGATGATGATCAGAGTTCATCATGGGGAGGGTAATGCTAGAGAGAGTGTTCCAATTATTCATTTAAGATTACATTATGAGTGCTAAATCTAATTTAATAGCAACCACCCTATTGTAATTTCTATTATTGAAAGTGAACTTTGCACTTGTAAGCCAAGATTCAACAAGGTTACTATCCTTGAACGAAGAGTTAACCTCTCGCGAAGAGATAGAAGAATGAGTAAGGCCCAATTTCACACTGGAGTTGAGGATAGCATTAAATTATATAATTAAAAACCAAGGATCATAAATATTTCTATATTGAAAAATCATATTACTCTAATGCATTATACTATCTTGGTATCTATTTTTATCATAGACCATAGAGTAGAAGATCACAGTTTGATCAAACAAGAAATCACAAGAAAATTTATTCACTAAAACATGGAAAATATTCACATTTTGAAGTGTGAAGTGATACAAAACCAAATTGTTTCAATAGTAGTACCATCTTTTCATGCACCTAAAAAATTATAACCATATAAGAAGAGATGCATTGTTTTTGAAGCAAACTTAACTTTAGGTTCTGCAATAGATAAAATATTAGGTTTTGAGTCATAATAAATAATTTTAAAACAATAAGCGTGTCCGGGTTTGAGATACCCTCACAGTTCCAAAAAAATAAAATTCATTGGAACCATGATTTAGAGGAACCCCCCACCCCCCTAATTGTAAATCCAGATCCTTTTAGCTAATATATTTTCTATTTGGACTAAGGTCGGACTAGATTTTTTACCTTGTTTACCATTATAAGAAATAGGTAAAACACTTACAATGTCTCTACTCATATCCTAATCATTTTCATTTGGTGGAGCATCCTTCAATGGAGAAACCATTGGGCTGCCACTTAATGAAGTCGACTAGTTTTCATTAAAGTTCAAAGTGGGAACAATTTTGACTGTTCCAACTATCTTAGGGAGTCCTACATGTAGAACATTCATAGAAGCTATCACCGAAATAGAAGAAAAATTTGGAATAAATTAACATGTGTCATTAGATAAATATACCGATTAATCAACACTTTTTTGGCATTCAGGTCAAATGGGGGAAGAGGGATTGGTGTCACTATGGAGGAATCCTTCAGCCTGGGTCCATGTTGGGCCTAAGAAATCCAAGAGTTAGATTTAGGTCCCCATCATTCTATAGAGTGGTACTACCTAAAGTATTCTGTGAAGTGGATTCCCCTTCTATTTCTATCATCAAGGAGGCCTTATCACCTATATCTCCATTTACCATATTGGATTTAGTGGAGTCAATGACCCTAATAAACGGCCGCCCAGTATCACTATATTAGATCTTATGGGACTCCTCCAATAATAGCTCAGAATGGGATTGTTTGATGGCTGCAAAGATCATTATTTTCACGGTATTCTTATATAACATGTTCTTCATTAACATACTTCTCTTATTCCACATGTTCATCCCAAGATTTGCATGAGTTTTCTCCAAGAAGGTTCAGGTAAGCTGGTTTCTTCACTCAAACATCATCCTTTTTCTTGGGATTATTTGGTTTACCAATGACAATACCCATGTCCTTCCAATATTTCCTAACCACTGTCTATTAATTATCCATGGTATGGAACTCTTGGATTTTCCCAACTCTATAGTTTAGGATGTAATGCCCCACAATATTACATAGCTAAAAAATAGGGTCATTCTCACATATTCAACTCTTACATATATCTTATAAACATTTTCATTAATGCTAAAAACATTTGGGACTTAAGAATCCAGGTTGACTTCCTCCATGACCCTAAAAAACATGAATAATTAAGAATTCAAAGTACGCTGATCAATTTTAAGGGGGAACCTACACAGAAATAAATATCATTTAAGATCATAGTATTTCATAAGAACCAATAAAGACCATTCCGACAAATCCAAACCTAGGCCAAAGTATTCTTATGTGTGTTAAGAATAAAACAATAGACTCATTCTAAGATTTAGAGGATATCAGGTATAACCTGATTGTTCCCAGACATCCAGACTTGATCAAACTCCTCTTTATATTTCAATTGGATATGAAAATACCCATGGAAAATTGGTACCAAATCCTAATCATAGAATCCCCACCAATGAGAGATTCATAGTTTATGTTCAGTATACATTCAATGTTTATCCCCATGAAGATATGAAGTGTGACCCAAAACAAATAATTTATATAATTGTGTATGTTGTTGAAGGGCGTTGAGATCCACCATAACTAAGAAATGACCAACATTCGATTTTTTGCATAATGGATGTTTCGTAAGGGATGTTTTGGACTGATATGGACCTTTAAGAGCTTCATAGAAGGAAATATCTCTTCTTCTTTTAGTCAATGAGTCGAAAATGGTGTCTTTTGGGACAGTTTATACCTTTTACAGTTTTCCACCACTTCTTTCAAATGATCACTCCCATTTCAAGTCTAAATAATCCATTATCTTACCGATTTATATCACTGAGGAACACACATCATGATGGTTGTATAGATTAGGGTTTATCGGTGAGAAGATTATTGTGCACTCGAGAGTTTCCTTGAGAGTATGCTCCTCCATTTTTGTAATATGACCAATATGAATGGTAATCTTACCCATGAAGATACAAATAAAATTTAGGGCCCTTAAAATGAAGATAAATTTTTTAAGTGTTCGCATTTTTTATTAAGTGATGATTTTAATTAAAAATAAATTTATCATATTTATAAAATTATTTATGTATAATGGAGTTCATTTTTTTATTCTACACGTCGAAAAATGGTTATGTTGAATTTTTTGGATTTTTTAAAAATCCTTGAATATTTGGTGAATAATAAAATATGATCAATTATGATAAATGCTAAATAAATTGTTTGTTGAGTCATGGATGATCTCTTGATATGGTAGGGAAACAAGCTTTTAACTCACATTCACATATTATTACTTATGGTCATGTAATCATCACCATTTCTTATCATAGGTAAGAATAGTAAACTAATGTTGAAAATATTAAGAAAACACTCCTCCACACCACTATATAAACCACGCCTCACACCTCTTCCTCCCACACCACTAAAAAATTGAGCCTTAACGTTGTTCTATAAAATACACTTCCCAAGACATCCTCCCACATCCATGACTAGTAGGTCTCAACAAAAAATCCAAATACAAATACATTAATGAGATTCTCAATGAGGAGTACTCAAGTGGTGAACTGCTCTTTTTTTTCTTTCAAAATATTCTACAAGATACATTCTTTTATTTCTCTCTCCCCACCTCCAAACATCAAAATTAAATGATAATTACATTATCTCACATGGAATCTAATTTATTATCCTAGTGTAATATTTCATCACCATCTATCTTTTTCCCCACCTCTTATACTAAAAATGAAAATATTGTCTTAGATGAGTTCATTTATCACATTCAAGGATAACGAGATTTAAATATCCATTAATCTATTCACTAATAGTCATGAAATATTTACATGGTTGAACCAGATCATAATATATGTTTTTTATCTTATGAAATGTTTTGTAATCCTTAACACTCATAATATAAAAAAATATTACAAAAGAAATTCATTTTGCACAAAACCGCCAAGTTAATCCAAGAATTTATCATCAACTTTTATCTAATGATACATCCTCATGGTATGTAAATAAAATAATTATCAGATAATGTTATCTATTTAATGTCACTAATAATATATATTGTCAATTTTTTATGTTTAACCACATTTCATATGAACATCCATTCATGAAGACAAGTAAACTGATCTTGAAACCCATGGAAGAAAATTCTTCCAAAAATAAAATTGAGGCTTTTAAAAACATAAAAAAGTCCACGAATGATCCTAAAAAAGTTATAAAAAATAAATTACAAGTATAAGTGGTTTGGAATTGTTATTTAATAAAGTTAAATTTGATTATTCTGGATGTTAAGGTCAACTGGTAACACTGTCGGGCATAAGGTAAGGGGTTTCTCATCTCACTTTTATTTTCATGGGATTTCCATCGTTCGCCACTTATTTATTGTATGTGGTGTTTTTATACTTCCATTTGATATATAATATCATTATTCTCTTTGTGTTAATTGTATTCAAGGATTCACTTGATGATTATTAACTCGGTTGATTACAATGTTCAATGAGTCTTTGTTTTGGTTTCCATTTCATTGGGATTTACTTGGTGTTGTGCGCCTAATCATTCTTATGTGGTGTATATACTACCCATTTGAGATAAATTATCATTTTAAATTGTAAATATTTTATATTTCCATATTCTGGTTTCATGGATATGATTATTTTCTTAAGCTGTATTCTCTTTTACAAACAGTGTTTATTTGGAATGTTGATTTAACTATGGAAATATGGATGAATGTGTATCCTATACTCTATATGAATATTTATAAGGAATATTTTACTTGTAATAAATATATTTATAAATAATTATTTGGACTTTTAGTGATGGTTGGGGTTTTCTATATCTCATTGTTGTATCGACGGGTCTCAAGAGACCAATCTATTGGAGGTAAATCCTTTAAGTTTGTTTCCAAATATCAGAAGAGTATCTACACACAGACATAAACCGATTAGATAGTATAGTGGTATCATGTTCCAGATACATGACATCCAATTAATGAGCATTTGCTTTATTTCTATTTAGTTATAACTATCTATTAAGTTTTACTATGAAAAAATATATAGATTTAGTTCCATTCTCCTTTTATTATTAGCATGTTTTTTCATTTATTCACCATGACATATTGATTATGATAATTTTATTATGATTCAATTATTTTTTATTCATACTTATACTACTTGTAACCCTTACAGAGCATTTGATCTCACCCCTATAATGTTTTTACCTGCAACCAGTTGTGAAGTAGAGACAATTTATTGAGTTCTCATGGATGATGTTTATTAGTTTTTTAGGTATTGTATTTTTTTACCTATACCTATGTAATATGAGTTACATGTATATATCTAGTTTTTTCAAGGATACTAAACTAAGAATTTTTGGGATATCATTCCTTGTAGTCCTGTTAATGTAATAATTAATGCACTATGTTTTTCTTCTGGGTTTAGGAAGTTACAAATAATATGTGTTACCACTAATACAAATTTGGAATAATCATACTATTACTTTAGTTATAAAATAAAAAAATAAAAAAACTAACTAGTTTATCTTTTACAAAACCTCACCAAGGTTCACTCCCATTATATTTCATCTAATTATAAATCCGAAATATATAATAATATATATTCATAGGTAGCTTAGAATACCTCCCCACTTTCTTATGACCCTCACGCCCTAATTCAAAATCATATTTTGTTTCCATTTTATTAATATCCATGCAATCACATGATATGTGCATATCAAGTCAAAAATAATGTGCATTAAACCGAATCCCTACCTATCACAACAAATATAGGGTCTATTCATATCATTTCCACTAGATGGGTTACTCATGTAAGAGATAATGAGGTTTTTTTCATAATCCAACTAATGCAGAGTATAATTATCTCATATACACTAGTCCATAACCACATTTCTACATACATCTTGATATAATAACATGTATCTTAAACAAGTATCTTGCATTCCCTCTGACCATAAATGACCTCCACTATATACGATAATTTAAATTATGTGATAGTTTAATATGGTATATCACATATTATAACATCAAGTAATTATTTCTTGGATAATCAAACTATTATTGATCCACCACAAATCATACTACATCAAGATATGATATCAGGGAAGAGGGAGTATTCCACCATCAGATACCTCTCCAACATGAATTCATTCGAAATGAAATAGAAACCCAAAAAAGTTGGTTATTGTAATGCCATCCATCATGGATGGGGTGAAAATAAATTCACAATAAAATATAAGTATATATATATACAAAAATGTAAACAATTAATGTGATCAAAACAAACAGAAATATAAAAACACACAATAATTACTATATATCTATTACTACACTCCCATAGCAGCTACCAATAGTACATGATATTTGCAGGGTTTTGGGTTGAAACATACTCCATTCTGAATTTTTTAAACCACCAACCTAGATTATACACTATCATGACAAGTTTTGTCCTACCAATGATAGTGTTGAACTATTAACCTATATCTCATTATATTCCCATAAATAATGTTATCTCAAGATAAAGTCCACTATGTTCTCACAAATTCCAAAACCCACAATAATATACATTAATTCTACAATAATGATCCCAAAGGGATGAACTAAAACGATTGATGATAGTTCTATAACTTGAATGGATGGATTTGTGAATCTATATGTGTATATCATTTAGGAATGTTAGTAGATCCCAATAGTGATTAGCACTGCTCATCTTGAAATTCACATGGATCTTGGATGATCTGAGTCCTTCTTCTGAATACTCAAGAAGTTTTTCTTCTTCTCCACTTAATGATCACCTAGCTTCAAAAATTTATATTTATTAGATAATGAAGATTATTATACTCTCATAAATTTCCCACACAACATATGATATTTCACAATATTTTTCAACTTTTATTTCTTAATTCATAACCCACATATATTTATAACCATATAAAAATATTACAAAAATATTTATTCTCCATTATTACTTTAAAACATCTTAATATTCAATATAAGTGATATTCTTCTATTTAAATCATTCAATAGAAATTTTGATTTATTTTTTATTTCAATTCATAATAATTTTTTTAGAACTCATTAGAACACATTCTTCAATATTTAACTTGGAAAATAAATATATGTGTCCCTAGAATCACCTAAAATTTTTATGTTTTTAAATACCTAAAGTAATCAGTCTCTTGTATTCTATTCTTTATGTATTATTTTATTTATGATTGCATACTCTTTCCATATATAAGTTCTATATAATCATCCTAGATATCCATGTGTATGACCTCATGAATTTTTTTCACATAGACCTTTTGAGTTCTATAATATTATATTATAAAAAAAATTACATGTATAGTATGATATATACCCTTACTTCACTCATAAAGTTTTAGTTGATTTCAATACAAAGCATTATTTCACTGGTGTGGTTCATTTTTTCTATGTTCCAATATTCTATTATATCAACAAAAATTCCTACATAAGTCTTGAATATGAATATATAGAAACATTCATCAAAAAGGATCTACATATGCGATATAATTTCAATTACATTGTAGAATAATCTATATTAGAAAAATTTTCTATGTCTCGTAATTGGCTATATCAATCTACAAATATGTTCGAAATCCCTTATGGGAATCTATAGAGTTCCTATCATCGTCCAAAAAATTCATCTCCTCTCCAAATGACACTTATTCTTCCACAATCACTTAAATACTTATAAAAGTTAATTTTGTCAGTGTTCCATAATAATCAAACATTTAATTTAATTATTTTTAATTTTAACACAATATTCATCATAATAATGAGTTTCATTATGTTTTGAACAACTCCACATGAATTCTAAAGATGATGAATTATGTTCAATTTTTCATACATCATATAATTACCAAAAAACATTAATAGACATACATGGATACTATATCAAGAATGAAATCTAATGCATTTTATAAATCCAAACTAATCTACCATGCATCCTCATCTCCTCTCTAAACACATATTAAATTAAAGAAAAATAATTCAATACTCATTCAAAAAATATAATTTCTCCCTTAGAATTCATTTGAAATACATAAAAAACACAATTTCATTATGTTTTATGGATAAATATATTATTATCCCCCATATTGATAATTTAATTCTAATGAATAACGCACGGATATTCTCATATCTACTTCTGGATTTCAAGGAACTCGTAATATATTTCTCTTTCTCAGTTTAGAGCAGGATTATACCACATTGATATCATAGAAAAAAGTCTCTAGTTATTATTACCTAATTCTATAGGGGAACAAATAGTGTAAAAAATAGATATTCAATCATTGTTTCCAATTTTTTCCATTATGGATCTTTCATGTTCCACCATGATCTTAAAATTCTATAATCCCTTTTTAAGGGCAATATATAATATAATATTTTAAAACAAGCATATTACCTTCATAAATCTCAATAAACAATCCAAAATATCATGTAATTGTCATATAACACCCTCACCCTCACCCCCACCCTCCACCATATCCATTATCATGATTTTCTACGCCAATAATTCCATTCAATAAATGATAATTCATCATCAAGGGTCGTAAGTGTGATTTTTGTACCTTGAACTTCTTATTTTCAAATCTATCCCAAAATTTAATATTTATTATAAGGATAATAATGTGAGGTTACATTAATTTATTATAACCCTAAATGGATGAACATATTTCATTTTCATCAGGGATAATTTTCATCATAATAACATCATTAGACATCTCATCATTGTTTACGTTTAGTAGTGGAAACACTCTAATTTATCTTTTATTCACTGTATACAACACTCATTAAATTAAATACATTCCGTGAATATTACCTCATAAATAAAAAATAAAAATAAGTAACAACTACTGAAAAACATTTTCCTTCCAGAATAAATACATGGGAAAATAATTTCTTTTCATCTTAGAATCCTTGGCTCCTCAAATTTACTCACTTTTCACCTTTTTGATAAACTTGATTGGTTATTAGAAATGATTATCATCTTTAACTTCTGGTATATTTATATTAGTTTTCTATACTTCACAAGTTTATAAAACCCTATTGTCTCCTACCATCTTCATCCTACTGATACTTTCCTCATAGGATGGTAAGAAAGTTATATAGTCTATTATACCATATCTACATTATTCAAATATTTCACAAGGCTTCCCTTGATTTTCAATCCATTACATGTTGATGACTTATCACTATATTCTAAATCATTTTCCTATATTACATTAATTTTTATTTCAATAATTTTTATATCTCATAAAATTTAGCTTCCTCATGTGAAGCATTCTATCTCAAAAAACATTTCAGCTTTATACAGTGATTTTTATAGTTTTGATGTTTCTACACAAATAACCTATCTCCCATACTCAAAATGATAAACATTATAAGAAACATTACATAAATTTATACTACTTTTATCTTGAATTATCTTCCCTTTCAAAAAATAGATAACTTTTATATCCATCATTCTCAAGAATACTATATCCTTATGGTCATTTAAACAAAATATGTCATATCATTCATCTATAATATGAAATATGTTTTCTGTGGATAGATTTGGTTCATATCTAGCAATGTCTTATCTCCTATAATATTTTATATCTTATATACTCATTGAAACTCCCACTTTCTTCCTACCACTTTCATAGAAAATAATTATTAAAATATAGTAAATATGATTTGTGTCCATTTTTACTACATCACCAAAGAAAACATTGAATAATTTATTTTATAAATTTTATATATATATATATATATATATATATATATATCTAATTTTGTTTTGATTTTGTATTTTTCCAAAGTAATACTTCATTTATCTGGGGGTAGTTGATATATGTACTCATCTATGGATAATTTGTTTGAGGAATAGTTTCACTCATTCTTCTTAGTCAGAACCACGTTAGTTTTTTTTTCATTCTTCTACTTTGATAAAGATAGTGGATTTATTTTCAATATGAGAAAGTGTATCCTTGCCTCTTTCTTTTGATTATTTCATCTAACTATTTTGAGAAGACTCAAATTTGGCCTCAATATATTTCTAAATACTTATTTAGTCATGTCATCTCATGATGAATATTGGGACATTTGTTATGGGTCTCAAATTGTTATTCTTCCTTTGCATCCAATTTTTAATCACAATCTCATTTCATTATTCCTTGTTCAAGTATCTATAATTTGTGAACACTGATCTCATAAAAAAATGTCCTCTTATTGTTTTATAAACACATCCATTTATGTGAAAAAAATCTAATTTTATTTTTGAATATTTCAATTTTCTTCCTTAACATATTATATCTTCTTGACAAAAAAACCAATGTTTTATTCAGCTCCAACTCAAGATAGGTTTTTGGTTAATCATAATCATCAGTAAATGATAATTAAATATCCTTTTAAACCATGTAAAATAAAGTCATGTCATCACTTGATGTTCAAGATGAGAAATCATTCTCATTATGGTTCACAAATTTTCTAATTTTACTACTAAAATTATTTTTCATAATCATTTTTTTATTTTACAGATGTATCAACCTCCTCAAATAAAAATTTATTCTTCCTTATATATTAAAATAAAAATTCAACATAAACAAATCTATTTCATTTATAACATTGTTTAATTTTCATATAATTACCTTTACATATTTCTTTCTTAAATATATTTGTTAAAAGAGTTGTGATTTGGTTGAGATCTTTACTAGATTATTCCAAATCATTATTACATGATTCAACATCTTCATCGTCATCAAAATTATCATAAATCATGGATTCAATGGTTATTTCATATTTGAATTACCTTTCAATGTTTAGATCATTTTTATTTCATAATGAATGATTATATTATCGAATATCATATATATTCATGTTATATATTTCTTCTAAGTCTTAAATTTTTAAGTAAGTCAAACATTAATTTTTCTCATTGTATTATTTATAATGGTAGAGTCTTGTATTTCCTCAAAACTGACACTACAGTATTTCAAAAAATGTCATCGAATTTGGATAAATAGCTATCAAAATCTTCGGCATAATCCACTATAATGTCTTAAAACTATCTCTTGAAAACATGATGTTGGGATTCGTTATCTTTGATATTAGATTCACAAGTGCATCTTAATTTTTCTTATATCTCTATGGAATTTAGGAGAACCATGAACATTGTGTAAATATTCATTGATAAAAATATTATGCTTTCATTTTGATCCTTTTATTATGGCTCCAAATATTTTTATCATCTTCAGCCTTAGAAGATCATTTCTAAATGAGAGGAAATCCCATTTTTATAGTATGTAACACATATATATCGAGTGATAGGGGATATGGTAGAATCATATTCAACTAGTTGTAATAATTATTCCCATAGAATATAAGAACACCTCATCTATTGACTAATTTAAAATTTTCCATGTTTTAGAGTTCTTATTGTATCTTTCGGTGGAACCTCACTGTAATAATAATTATAGGTCCCACTAACCTTTTACGCACCACTAGGTTGGTAAATTAGTTGTATTATTTTTATAAATTATGCACCTATTGAATTAAACCACTTGAAACTTTTAAATTTATCAATATAGTCAATATTATCCAATAACCCCACCTTCATGCTCAAGAGTACTATCAATGAGAAAATAATATTTTATTTAAATAGTTTTCCCCAAAATCCAACACCTTTATATTTCGGTTATACAACCAAACAAGTATTATCCAAATAATATAAAAAAAATTACAACAAAGGATATTATTGTACAATCAATACAGATTCCATTATCTTCTCTTTTATAATTTTATTCCAATATAAAGCCAACTACGTTCACTTGTCTTCATGAATCAAATGGAAGTGAATATAATTATTACTTGATCATCAAAAAAGGAATAAATTTCCCCTCATGATGATAGTTCTCATCTGTAAGTAGATAAATCAATAAAACTACATATCTAAACCCTTCATGAATATAAATAGGAACCAATACTGATTAGTGGAACTAGTCCGGAGACTCACATAGATCATAGGTGATTTGAGTCCTTCAGAATACTAGATTAGAATTTCTTCTTTTCTGGAGAATTATATCAAGGATTTAGATTCATATCTTTCTTCAATAATGGATAATATCATACTCTTATAAATATCGTGTATATTTTACTGAGTTCTCTCTATTTCTTAAATTTATATATTCTTTCATAACCCACAAATATTTATAACCACATTATAATATTACATGAATATTTTACAGTTGTACTTAGAAGATCCTTAGTCTTCGATAGGTGAAATCTTCTTCCATTTAAATCCGTCAACAAACCTACAAATTTATTTATAATTTAAATTATTTTTTAAAGTGTCTTTTAAATATCTGAAAGGATTAGTTTTAATTTTTTTAGGTGAAATATAAATATTCAAATCTTCAAAAAAAACTCAAATATCACTGTTTTTAAATACCTAAAGGTCTTGGGATTCCACATGTTATTATTCATATAGTATTTTACATACAACACCTTAATATTCTCCAATACAAACTCTATGAAATCAGTTGATATCACTATTTGTGTAACCTCATGCATCTCTTCCACTTATACATTCAAGTTTCTAGAATTATAAATTATGAAAATTTCACTAACTTCATAAAGATATAATCCCTTATATTATTCTGAAGCACCTTCATGAATTCTATTCATATCTAAAATCTCTTATGTGGTTCACTTAGACTATGTCACATCCTTCTCCTATGTCAGCCCAAAAAAATATTCAGTTATGTTGATCAATAAATGTTCTGTAATTTATGTTATGTTATGGAATCATCTATGATATAAATAAAGATACATGATAGAATTAGTTATGTTTATCTATATATGTTCTAGAAGTCCCATATGTGTACTAGAAGGATTCCACTCTTTACTCAAACAAACACAACTCCTCTTTATAAAATTGAAATTCTATCTCCATCACATCAATAATTATCATATGTGTTGTAAACATTTATCCTTAATCCATTAAAACTTTTATTTTAATATTTTTAATATCATTATGAAACTATTTCTTAAACATCTATATTCATGTTATTCAATTTTTAGCCTCATGCTTCCTTTTCCATAGATGAGAGAAATACCTCAGTCTTCTTATAGAATAACAAATATTTTATATCATTAATTCATCCAATTCCATTTCATGAGTCTATAATAATTCTCTAAGAATCATCTTAACCTCACTAAAAACATGTTTAACCACTCAAAAAATAAAATACCTATTTGGAAATATCACTTACGACATAAAAGATCCAAAAAAATCCATATTTTACTTTTTAATAACATTACTTATACATTTATAGACTTAAAATTTACAATCCATTAAACATTAATTATATCAAATAATAACATATATATGGAAATTAATTCTTAATCTATCCCACAGGTGTTTCAATCATTTACTAATTCTTTAATATTACTATCAATTGATTCGAATCCCATACTCATTTCAATATTTTTCAATTCTATTTTCATATCATAACCATGTGTGACTATATTACCATCCCCAAAATTTAAATCTGACCATCATAATTTCCAAAAACCTAGGACCTATTTCCATACAACCATTCAAGAAACACAGTAACCAATCCAACCATTTAAACCAAATCAACCTCATTATCCTACCCAATCCTATCATGGAATTCATCCACATACCCACTTCTCAAAAAACACTATAAAAAATACATTCCCTTAAAATTACTATGAATATGACCTAAAATATTCAAGAAATTTGATGTTCAAAAAAACATAATTCCCACACAGCATAAAAATTCCAGCAATAAAGGAGTTCTATAATTTCCTTTTCAAAAAATTTCTTCATGTGCATTTAGTATTTCTTTAATGGGATATAAATAAATAATTTTGGATTTTAGAAAATCATTTAACTTCAATATTTACATTATTAAAAATTTATAAATGTTTACTTTTGTTAGGTTGACTAGGTTAGATACCCAGAGAGAGGGTGAATCTGGGTATGATATATTAAAACAAATGCCCCTTTTGATCTTGTTTCTTTGTTATAAAAACTCTCATATCACTCTGTCCTCTTGTAGAGTATGAACAAATATTAAATCATGCACATGACACAACAATTTTACTTGGTTCACCAACATTGGGCTACGTCCAAGTAGCATACACCATTGATGTGTCGATGTTCCAAATCCACTATAAACGCATTGTTGTTTAAAAAGTTTAAAGTGAACTCACTGTCCCTCCATGTTTATAACCAATCACAAATGAAAGCTCACTGCTCTCTCAACTGGTGTGTTCTCACTACTTCTTTAGACGATCAAATCATTGTTTAAGGACTTTTACGTCTTTTTATTATCTGTAATGAGTGTATCATTCGCTGTATGTATAAGATCTATTGAAGTATAACTTTCATACACTGATGAATAACCCTTTTCCACTGATCATTGGGAAAAAAAACTTTGTAAATACCTTCA
This sequence comes from Viscum album, assembly GCA_963277665.1. Taxonomy (NCBI): domain Eukaryota; kingdom Viridiplantae; phylum Streptophyta; class Magnoliopsida; order Santalales; family Viscaceae; genus Viscum; species Viscum album. Next base: position 119,531,285 of record OY728165.1, read on the forward strand.
TAAATGTCCCTAATTATCAAAGCTCCCTATTTATCAAAACTCAAAAAAGACATCATGAAGTCCCTGCTTCTTAGAAAAGCACACACCATCGCAGATCTTATTCTATTGCAAATTTACTTCCATTGCGAAGATCACTAAGCCAACATAGAACACGCATCTTTCACGTAGCGAGATTAGCCACCATGAATATCCTGCCTTTCTTGAAGCACATTGCCTCTATGAACCTACTTTGCGATTTGGGAGAATAAATTTTTTATTGAAAAACTCTCTACTCTACTCAAGGGTGTCAAGGTCTATTTATAGGCGATTCCACTGACTCGAGAACCTTCTACACCATGTTAACACCACATCAGATCAAGTCGAAAACCTCCAAAATTCCTAAAACAATTCTCTCTACATCATGAAGCACCATGGAAATTTTTATATCGCAAATCTCATCGTAATCACAAAGTGTTCCGTCAATTCCTTTGTGTCACTACTGTAATTCACCCTCGCAATGCTCTTCACCTCTATTGTACGAAAATCTTGTCATAATCACAGAGCTCACCATAAAAAATATTTTCTTCTCTGGGATTCACTATTCATAAAACCCATCTCTGTTAAAATCATTCATTTACCATATTTTGATGTTATCTTCTAGGATATCCAATTTTCATGATGCTCCCCAAACCTCAAATTTTAGACCCCAAAAATTTGGTAAACACTGGAAATGGTTCCACCTTGCATCTATTCTTTTATACCGACTCTATATATTTAATTCCATTTTAATGGTTCTTTGAGAACATTGATTTTCAAAAAAATCTATGGAAATTTACAATTCACCATGAAAACCTTCTTTGTCAACAAACACAACCAACTGAAAAATGATTCAATGTTACCTTGAGGGATATTTTCCCAACAAAATTAACAATAAAATAAAATCATTAACACATAAATCTCAAAAATAAAAGTATCTATCAATTCTAACCATAATCGGTTATCAATATAATAATCTATGTTATGAAATCAAGGAAACATGTGTGAATCAACCCATTAACTTTAATTTTTATTAGTTAATATCATTATATTTGTTAAGTTAATCACTAAAATCTACTTAAAGAAAGAAAAATTATGTATCATCCACATTATAAACAAAATGAAATAGATTTCCTAAATCCCTTTCCTCATTCAATTGTTACAAATATTTTTCAACAATTATGTGAGGAAGATATTATCAATAAGACAATAGTATAGAGGAAAAATTATTATTAAAATAGATCATAGAATTTTCCTATAAAAATTGTAAATTTGAACTAATAGAATATAGATTTACATCGCTACTTCACTCTAATAACGAGATACAAGTTATGCACCATGGAAAATAATAGAAATTAGCCTCAGATTAAGAATTGGGGATCTCTTATCTAATGAATCAATGATTAGAAAATGGGATCAATATATTAACCTAAAATTATACATGACTTATCCCAAGGACAGTAGAAATATTGAATATAGAATGAGAACAAGTTAAGAATTTTAATTTATATCAGTTTGGAAAAAATTTAATATCCTGGTGAAATGGTTATATGTTATACTGTAATAATATTAAAAAATTAAATATCCATAAATAAAATATTGTTTCTCCTATTATACCCTCTTTTAAAATCCATCATCCCCCATAATATGAAACAAATAATGAATTATATGATGTAAGGACTATCTATATATCACAATATCAAAATTCCCATAATCATAAGGATATACCCAAACCCAACCATGGGACAACATAACAACCATTACACATAAGTAATTGAAAGGTATAGAATATAGATACATAGGCAGGACATACCTGGATATTGCATTATTTGGTATGAATATTCATTGCATTTCAAAAATAAATTCTTGAGGATCGTAGTAGTTAGGGTCTTCAAAACATGGAATTATAATCTTCTAACATGCTGAAAGACCTTCAAAATCATCGTTAATGATCTTCCCATTTATTAATTGTAACCACCTAGGTAGTTATAGAATAAAATATATTCTTTTCAATTAATAATTATGAAGAATTATATTAATTTTACATTAAATGGTATGTTTTTTCTGATAACGTACTCGACACACAACAACAGGTTTCTCCGAAATCTTACGTGGCATGTAACTTTGAGTTATACTAACAAATAATACATTAATATTATTATTATTATAAATGGTAGTTAAATCCTAACCATCTAAAAAATTGGGAAAGAATCATATCAAAAAAATTGAAATATGGTTCAAACATGTTTTAATAATTATTCATTTGTTACCAAATTTTTTAGAAATGGAAATAAAATCAAATTCAATTTAAAGGGTGTATTTTTATGAAAACCTACTTAAATGATAATAATTTTTTCACAAAATCATATCACTCTTTATGGATTTTTATTTAATGAAAAATATATTTTATATATTCAATTTAATGTTTAAAATTTAACTTGTCTGTTTTATAGATATGATAAAAAAACAACATCAATTTTTCAGATAAAAGAAATATTTTTCAAAAAATGTAGTTTTTCCACCTTTTATTGGAGAACATTTATTAAATATAGTTTTTGTAACTTTTATATATTCTATTTGAAATATTTAACTTCTTATATAGAAGAGTGATATCAAAATTTATTTTGGTTATATTTTTGTAAATTTTATGATATTGTTCATTTTTTAATGAATAGTGAAAAATAATGCATTTTAATTCAAAACTGCCTTTTCATCAAATTTATTTATATATTTAGATTATCATTTTAATTTTTTTAATGTTTAATTGGATTAATTTATTATTATTTAATACAATTATGTTCATTATAAATACTTTCATATTTTAGTGGTGTACAAACACATATCAATCTTTTGGTATAATTAACTTCTTAAAACCCTGTTTCTTTGTTTTGATAATGGGGATTAATTTTTAATTAATTGTTTTTCAATTTTGAGATTTTAATTTAGAAAATTTTTTCCTTATTTGGAATCATAATTTCAAAATTTTATTAAAAGGTACCTTTTATTTTTGGACATTCTGAATAGTAATTTCAGTAATTGTTTTTATTTACCAAGGTTAAATGGCAAATAAGGTAAATAAGGGTAAAAAATAATAATATAATAATATAAAACCACCCTAAAATTAATCCTAATTATATTTTGTAATATATTTCCGACCAGTTTCATCCTTTGTCTGAATAGTTATCATTTGGGATCCCCTTGGGAGTGAAAATTAAATTTTGTGATTTTTAATTTAATGAAAAGGGAAATATTACATGAACATGTATGTTCGAGTAAAAAATATTATACGGGGTTATATAAGTGATATATTAGACTATAAATAATAATTAAGTGCTAAAAATATATCCTAAATTATGATATTTTATTATAAATTTTATGACATTAAATAATTAAATTTATTTCTGACACAATCACGATGTAGTGAATAACTTATTAATGAAATTTTAAAATAAATGGTACTATAAATATTAAAATGAATGTAATTTTCTAATTTTAATTCCATACATGAATTTTTTGGATTCATATGGGTGTTTTTTCTTTTAATTGAATACGTTTTTTTTTGAAGGAATCAGGTTTTTATGGTTTTTTAAAATAAGTCGTGATATGAATAGTGTCAAAATTGACATAATTCATATTTTAAAATATAAAAACATTTTAAAATTCGAAACAACTACAATAATATTCAAAATGGTTATTATAAGTCTATATATTCATTATTTACTCCTTAATTGTACAGTTTTTATGTTTTGGTAACTAATTTGTTTCTCAAAGTGTTAAATGCTTGATAAAATTGTAAAAGTAAAAAAGAGAAAAATAAATAAGATAAGGACTAAAATAAATATCAAAAACCCATATAATTCTTATTGGATGATTATATTTCAACTAATTTTCATCCGATCTTCCACAAAAATAATTTTGATTCATTTATAATTAAAATTTAAATTAAAATAAATAAATATTAAAAGACTTTCCTAAAATGCCCGTCCTCCCTCTTAAAACATACCACCACCTCTTCCTGCATACTTAAACCTCTCAAGACCCTTGGATAGTCCAAAATATGATAAAATAATTTCAAAAAGTCTCTCCCTTACTCTTAGATTCCTTACCATGGGCATAATTTAATTCAAGAAATCATTTTTGCTCAAATCAAAAGAAGTTACCCAATTCAGAGGTAACGTCTTCTATCAAGATCTTTTCCTTTATCATCCTTCTCTACTCTCAATGGTATTCAAATACGTTGATTTGATAAAAAAATGTGTCCTATATGTACTAGGATTTTTTATTAGTGGTATTCTTACTACACTACACACTCTTCCATCTAATTGATGTGAACATGCTGTTTCTATGTTCAGTAAACTATTGCCTCATGAAATAATGATTGTTTAATTTTCCCCTACCACCTATCATGGTAGAAATTATGATGGAAATGTATTTATAAATTATATTTATTATATTTATTTTTTCTCTATCCATCTATAATTTTTATTTACAACATAAGTTTATGGTTTTCTTATTTTATAAACATGATAATTTAATTTGGGGAAGTGCGAACTACTGCCCCCTCAATGTTATATGACTCATTCATTCCATACATAGAATGTATAAAGCATATAATTTATAAAATTATGTAACATTTATAACATATATATTATAATTGAATTATAATATAACAATGTAACGTTTAGTTTTCATTCCTTTAATATGACAATGAAATGGGAGTAGCATTCATGTGTACGTACGACCAAATGTCACCATGGATGGTGAATTTAATTTCAAATATCAAAATATTATGGACTATTATAAATAAATATATAATTGATATATCTAATATTAGAACCATGAATACTATTTTTTATTTGACATAATTTTTACCACATGGATAATTTTTATCAAAACAAGTTCATTTTTGACTCAAATACCGAACTTCGAAAAAATGTCTGATATGAACTCATATAAATAATTGATTAATATAACATGGAAATAAGTCATACATAATGAATAAAAAAATTAAAAAGGTTAAAATTAAAGTAGAAATTAACCTATGTTTATAATTTAGGAAATTAAAGAATGAACAAGACAAGTCGGACCAAGGTAAAGGACTTCTGTCAAGACCCCTCCTCGGGGCCGATGCCGTGACTACCCCAAGCACGTCTTCCATAGGCCAGGGGCTGGCGACTAGAACCAAGACGTAAATCCCGGTAAAGGGAAGTCATTTCCTTTGTAATGTAATCAACCACCACAGTGTAAGAAATCAGAAAAAGTAAACACTAAGTAAAAGTTGGTACAAGAGTTAGTGTGGAAATGTATGTGGGCCAGTACAAACCCAAACTAAAAGTAGGGTACAAATCGAAAAGGGAAAACAACAACTGAAAGGTAAAGCCGCAATGATGAGCTGTCCACTGGGAATCCCACCTGAAGTGTGGGTACAGAAATCCTCCACTGCTCCTCGGTCCAGCCTACCGCTCCGAGTACGTTCTGCCCAGTGGTCCACCTCCAGGTATCATCCTGCTCCACAAACCTCCACTACGATCAGTGTTGTTCGTCATCTACAACCAACAAAACATAGTGCGGGCATAGCCCGTGCAGGGGTGAGAATAAGATACTCAGTAGGGACCCCGATACCCCCAAAGGTCTCCCAAAATCCACAAAGGATAAACCACAAAGGAAAGATACAATCACGAAGTAACATCCGATACGGCTTAGGAATATGCCCATACATATACCTAAGTCATCAATTCTCGCTCGGCTCCAACATCCGAGCTCAAGTACAACCCAGTCCACATAGGAATAAAAACATAAATCCACACAGGATATCACGACACAATCCACAAAGGAATGTAAAATGTAAATCCTCACAGGATAGCACAACACAGTCCTAAAGGAAAGAAAAAAGTAAATCTACACAGGAAAGCCAAACGTAAACCCCCACAGGATAGCATGACACATTCCACATAGGAAGCAACACAGAAATCAGCTCACACAGGTACACATCATTTGTAAAGAAAGAGAGATGATCATATATAGTCACTGATTCATCTTTCGGGGACCCACGTAGGATACAAGCACTGTTGACATCGTCGTCGAACCCACAGAGGATTCCGGTACAATTTTCTTCATCGTGGAACACACATAGGATTCCAGTACGATAGTCCTCATCGTCGAACCCACATAGGATTCCAGTATGATTGTCTTCATATTCGAACCCACATAGGATTCCAGTACTATTTTCTTCATCGTTGAACCCACATAGGATTCCAGTACGATTGTCTTTATCGTCTAACCCACATAGGATTCTAGTACGATAGTCTTCATCGTCGAACCCACATAGGATTCCAGTACGATAGTCTTCATCGTCGAACCCACATAGGATTACAGTATGATAGTCTTAATCTTCAAACCCACATAGGATTCCAGTATGATAGTCTTCATCGTCGAACCCACATAGGATTCTGGTACGATTGTCTACATCGTCGCTGATATAGCAGTCGCAGCCAGCTCAAGGGTTCCCGCACACAGCAAGCTCGTTCGGGAGGGTCTGCTCCACGAACCGAGAGGCTGAAACATCAACTGACACATAGTACAGGTTTGATGTATCCAAAAGTTCCGTATCGTCAACAGGAACTCAATGTCGCAGACGGTGCGTCAATCGGACGCCCGGTATGAGAGTTATTGGCTTTTTCGTCCCAGGGGCTTGGTTGGTTTTTAAGGCAAAACCAACCCGACCGTACTCCACCTGCGTCCAAACCTCAGTCGGAGTAAGCCAAATGAGCCATCTCACTAAGAGAAAACCAACACAGTTGACGGCATGTCAAACGCTCATCCGAAGCTCAAGATATGAGTGTTTCTGCTCCGAGGTCCCGGTTGGTTTCGTGTACGAACCAACCCGGCCGAACACAAAGTATTCCGAAACATTGAGTGTGATATACCGAAACGACCAACTCGTTCCAAGTATCGTGTCACCACTGACAGCGCATCGATCAGAGGTCTAAAGCCCGAGTTATCGGCAATTGAACCCAAACGGTCCGAAAACAGGGGTTTCGGGCCAGGTCTAACCCGGCCCGAGACCCCCCGGTCGGCTCGAACCGGGCAACCCGCCCCGGGTTCGGGTCGACCTGGCTCGGCGACCCATTCACTGGGCGCGCTGGTTGGTGCTCGGCCAAAACTGCCGACCCGTTTTGGCTCGCGCGAGGGGGGGGGGGGGGGTCCATGCCCCCCCCCCCCCCCCGGTTTTCTGTAACCGTGGACCCTTAATTGGGGCTGCTTTGATGTCCGGCCGGCCCGACCTGGCCAGCTGGTTCCTGCTCAACGGGAGCGGTGATGGTCTGTCCCCTTCCAGCTCCGACGCCGGCGGACCAATACCGGTCACCGGTCACCCTGCTCCTCTGCGGCCCGGAACCGGCCGCAACCCTTGTCGTCCGGCTCGGCGCGACGGCGTCGCGCCCCTCCATTACGGCGTCTTCGGTTATCTTCTACACGGCGTGATGGCGTCGCATCCTTATTCAATCTTCACGGCATAGCGTGACAGCACCGCAAAGTACTTGTCATGCGTTTTGTGCATGGTGCGATGACACCACTCCATTTCGTTCAATCCACAAAGTATCAACAAGGTTAAAGAGGAGGGTTGTCCTTGTTTTGCGGTCTGGCCCCCTCTCATTAAACGATAACATTTAGTCGAAGATCAATGAAGATCGAAAAACTAGAATCATGAATGGAAGTAATTAAATAAAATGAAAAACCCTACATCGGTTTCAAGAACGGTGCACGTCAACGAGCCACGGAAGACGAGCATTGCGAAGGTCGGGCGTCGCAGAAAACGAACGTGGATTCCATTGTCGTCGAGGTGCATCCGAAGAGGAAACGTCACGGAAGAAGAACATCATGGAAGAAGTTCTATGCGTTCTTCGACGGAGATGTTCGTCGTTGAAGAACGATGTTCTTCGTCAGAGTCTGAAGTTTTCTTCACGTTCTTCGTCGAAGAAGAAGATGTTCTTCCCAAAACCTCTCAACATTAAAACTCTAACAACAAAATAAAATAATCTCCTTTCTTATTTTATTAACAGAACAAGCCTTTTGAAATTCAAAGGTTTGAATTTCAAAAACCTACATTAAACACTCAACATTAAAACCATAAGTGTGATAAACTTAAGTTATCAACATTTAATGGGAGTTGAGAGGGGTTAGAGGATATGAAGGGGTGGGGTTCGTGTGGGCCCCACCACCCTCATAACCTCCCAAGGGAGGTTGGGTGGTTACCCAACTTCCATCAAGAACCAAACAATTAGAATAAAAATTGTAGAATAATAATAAATTAAAATCCTCAATTTTTATCATCCACACCTGTGATAACGCAACTCCGGAACAGGAGTTCCTAAGAAATTATCGGCGTTGCGGTTCCATAGGTGCCCTCAGAATTCGATTCCGCGCACCGGTTCAAAAATTATAAATTCCCGCTCGTTCGTTCACTAAATATAACCGAGCTAAACTTCGGATAGAAATTACAGGCACTCCGGGTTTCGGAATCAAGTGTCGTCTGAAACCGCGTTCTTATAAAATTCCAAATAAAAATAAGAAAAAATTTCCCTTGAATTTGAAGGGTCTTTAAATTACTCCCACCTCAAGGCTTTACGTCCCCAAAAAGATACATCATAACTAGGGAAACAAATGAGGGTATGGAGCATGCATCTGAGCCTCCCGCTCCCAAGTGCTCTCCTGGAGGTTCCCGTGCTGCCATCTGATTCGCATTAGAGGAATCGACCGTCCATTTAGGACCCGCTCCTGTCAATCCTCGATCTCCACCGGGACCTCCACAAAAGATGACCCATCCTCAACGTCTAGCTCCCCATGGTCAATGATGTGCGTCGGGTCGTGCATGTATCTCCTCGGCTGAGATACGTGGAAGACGTCGTGCACCCGGTGCAACTGAGGTGGTAGAGCCAGGCAATAAGCCATCTCGCCAATCCAGCTGAGGACCTGGAATGGTCTGATGAAGCGTAGAGACAATTTTCCACCTCGGCCAAATCTCCGTAATCCACGTCGAGTTGAGACACGCAAGAAGTCGTGGTCACCATCCTCGAACTCTACTGACCTCCGCCTCCTGTCAGCATAATACTTTTGCCGGCTCTGAGCTGTCCTCATCCGCTCCTCGATGATCTAGACCTTCTCTGGTCCAACAAGAGCTGCTGCGATTTCTTCTTTGCTGATAAGAGAAATCCAGTCTCATCCCTTGGATGAACCACGTTCTTCACCTAATACAGTCAATCCCATCATGGATGATACAAACCCATAGAAAGTATGACTTCGTAAGGCCTCGACGCTACTACCAAGAGATCCAACCGTTACTCTCGCCTCCAAGGGTTGAGTCACAATGTCGGCATCAGTGTGTGGTAACTGGGTCTCCTCCAATAGGTATCTCTCAAGTGAGGGTCAAGTCAATAGTATAAACTGGAACCTCTTAGTAACAACACAAGAGAGGACATGAAAGTAAATGCCACAAAAAGGTGTCTTTTATTACTACAGATCAAGTACAAAGACACAAAGCATCTATAAACATAAAAAAACAAAATTAAAAGCAACATGAACAAAAGTCTCCAGGTCTGAAGCTAGTCCTGCTCCTGTCCACATGCTCCCGGAGCTCAATGATCATAGGCCTTAGCTGCCAGAAGTTGCGCTCTCCAATGTCCTCATGTCCCCTGCGGTCGGGGTGGACCTCCTCGTGGTGGTGGTGGCAACACCCCGAAGTGTCGTCCACCTCCAACTGCACGGCCATCTCCTCTGCCTCACCCGCTTGCTGCCTGCGGACCGTCATGATCGAACCTCTACCTGGGTGGTCCCTCTACCGCATGTTGTTCATCAGCAGGACGAGTCGGGCAGTCTCGAGCCATGTGACCTTGCCCACCGCATGCGTAGCATTGCCTACTCCTCGAGTAGTTGGATCTCCTTAGTGTGCCCCGCACAACTGAATAATCACCCTGAGATTGCCCATCTGAAGGTCTGGCCCACTTGGACCTCTGCGTCACCTATCAACTGCCAGCTGTAGAAGACTCCGCTACGGGTCGTCCTGCAGAGGGTCCTGCAGCTGGTGTTTGCTCGGTGAGGAAACTCTCTACTAAAAGGGCTCTCTCCAACACCTCTTCCTACATCGGAATGTTGAGGGAGATCATCGAGACCCTGATATCATGCCTCAGTCCCTTCTCGAAGGTCCGGGCCCGGAAGAATGGATCACATACCATATCGGTGGAGTAGCGAGAGAGATCAGTGAATCTCGCCGAGTACTGGGCAACTGTCATGCTGCCCTACCGCAGCTGTAGAAGCTCCTGGATGCGCACCGCATGGAGGGTGGCCGGGACAAACCCTGAGGGAAAGAGGCCCTCAACGTCTGTCCAGAGGAGAGATGCCTCATCGTGCACTTGGAGCATCAAGCTCCACCATCTGCCTGCCGCCGCGTGCAGGAGGCTCGCTGCAAGGATCACCATGAGGTCTGCTGGTGTCCTCACTAATCTGAAACCACGTACAACTGCCTCCAGCCAGTACTTGGTGGCCTGAGGGTCCATCTCCCCGCAGAACCTGGGCGGTCGCTGGCGCTGGAACTCATGCAGTGCACTAAGGCGAAATTCATCATCAGCGGCTGGGGCTGGTAGCATCGGTGGCTCGGCAGGTATAGGTACCGTCGGTGCCTTAGCTGTCAAAGGACCTTGTACCGAGTCCTCGTCGCTCGGTGGGCTCTCGCCATGCACAACGCTCAGAACCATAGCTGGCTGCCGTCGTGGGGCCATCCTAAAAATAAACAGGTGTGCCACGGTAAGAAAAGTATACCTGGTGAGCTGATACAAGTAAAAACAATGAAATCTTGAAACACACATGCAATCAATGTTTTCGTGCATTATGTCGGAAATCAGAAGTCAGGGTCCTGGTGTATGAATACGTCAGCTGCCGCACCAACACTGTGCTACGTGGACTGATAACCACACTCAATACACTTAACACTATTGCTCCACATAGAAGAAAGATCAGAGTCTGCGGTAGAACCGAACTCCTCTGATACCAATTTGTCACAACCCATCCTCGGGGCCCGTGCCGTGACTACCCCAAGCCCGCCTTCCATAGGCCTGAGGATGGCGACTAGCACCAAGAGGTAAATCCCGGTAAAGGGAAGGCATTGCCTTTGTAAAGTAAACAAGCACCACAGAGTAAGAAAGTGGAAAAAGTAAACACTAAGTAAAAGCTGGTACAAGAGTAAGTGCGAAAAAGTAAGTGGGCCAGTACAAACCCAAACTGAAAGTAAGGTACAACTTGAAAAGGGAAAACAGCAACTGAAAGGTAAAGCCGCAACGACGAGCTTCCCACTAGGAATCCCACCTGAAGGGTGGGTACAGAAAGCATCCACTACTCCTCGGTCCAGCCTACCGCTCCGAGTACGTCCTGCCCAGTGGTCCACCTCTAGGTATCGTCCTGCTCCGCAAGCCTCCACCACGGTCAGCGCTGTCCGTCGTCTGCAACCAACACAACGTAGTGCAGGCATAGCCCGTGCAGGGGTGAGTATAATCTACTCAGTAGGGACCCCTAGACCCCCAAAGGTCTCCCAAAATCCACAAAGGATAAACCACAAAGGAAAGATACAATCACGAAGTAACATCTGATACGGCTTAGGTATATGCCCATACATATACCTAAGTCATCAATTATCGCTCGGCTCCAACATCCATGCTCAAGTACAACCCAGTCCACATAGGAAAGAAAAATGTAAATCCACATAGGATAGCACGCCACAATCCACAAAGGAAAGTAAAACATAAATCCTCACAGGATAGCACAACACAGTCCACAAAGGAAAGAAAAACGTAAATCCACACAGGAAAGCAAAACGTAAACCCACACAGGATAACATGACACATTCCACATAGAAATAAACACAGAAATTAGCTCACACAGGTACACATCATTTGTAAAGCAAGAGATATGATCAGATGTAGTCACTGATTCATCTTACAGGGACCCACGTAGGATGCAAGCACTGTTGACATCGTCGTCGAACCCACAGAGGATTCCGGTACAATTTTCTTCATCGTCAAACCCACATAGGATTCCAGTACGTTAGCCCTCATCGTCAAACCCACATAGGATTCTAGTACGATTGTCTTCATCGTCGAACCCACATAGGATTCTAGTAGGATTTTCTTCATCGTCGAACCCACATAGGATTCCAGTACGATTGTCTTCATCATCAAACCCACATAGGATTCCAGTACGATAGTCTTCATCGTAGAACCCCAATAGGATTCCAGTACGATAGTCTTCATCGTCGAACCCACATAGGATTCCAGTCTGATAGTCTTCATCGTCTAACCCACATAGGATTCCAGTACGATAGTCTTCATCGTCGAACCCACATAGGATTCCAGTACGATTGTCTTCATCGTCGCCGATATAGCAGTCGCAGCCAGCTCAAGGGTTCCCGCACACAGCAAGCTCGTTCGGGAGGGTCCGCTCCACGAGCCGAGAGGCTGTTACATCAACTGACACATAGTACAAATTTGATGTATCCAAAAGTTTCATATTGTCAACAGGAACTCAACTTCGCAGACGGCGCGTCAGTCGGACGCCCGGTCTGTGAGTTATTGGATTTTTCATCCCTGGGGCCCAGTTGGTTTTTAAGGAAAAACCAACCCGACCATACTCCACCTCCGTCCAAACCTCGGGTAGAGTAAACAAAAAGATCTGTCTCACTAAGAGAAAACTAACATAGTTGACAGCATGTCAAACAGACATCTGATGCTCAAGATATGAGTATTTCCGCTCCAAGGGCCCGGTTAGTTTCGTGTACGAACCAACCCGACCGAACTCAAAGTATTCCGAAACCTTGACTGTGATATACCTAAATGACCATATCATTCCAAGGATCATGTCTCCGCTGACGGCGCGTCGATCGGAGGTCTGAAGCCCGAGTTATGGGCAATTGAACCCAAACGGTCCGAAAACGGAGGTTACGGGCCTGGTCCGACCCGGCCTGAGACCCCCCGGTCGGCCTGGACCAGCGACCCGAGCACTGGGCATGCTGGTCGGTGCTCGCCCAAAACAGTCGAGCAGTTTTGGCTCACGCGGGGGGGGGGGGCACTGCCCCCCCCCCCCCCCCGAATTTCTGTAACTGCGGGCCCTAAATTGGGGCTGTTTTTGTTGTCTGGCCGGGGGAATTAATTCCACTGGCTCCTCCCTATCTGGTCGGCCCGACATGGCCGGCCGATTCCTGCTCGATGAGACCGATGATGGCCGGTCCCCTTCCAGCTCCGACGTCGGCGGCCCGGTACTGGCCTCCGGTCACCCTGCTCCGCCGCGGCCCAGAACCGTCTGCGACCCTTATCGTCCGGCGCGGCGCGACGGTGCCGTGGCCCCGCTCCGGCCGCGGCGTCTTCGGTTTTCTTCGACACGGCACGACGACATCTCGTCCTTATTCAATCTTCATGGCGCGGCGGGACGGCACCGCGAAGTACTTGTCGTGCGTTTTTCACGTGGTGTGAAGGAACCACGCCATTCCGTCCAATCCACAAAGTATCAACAAGGTTAAAGAGGAGGGTCGGCCGTGTTTGTATGGTCCGGCCCCCTCTCGTTAAATGATAACATTTAGTCGAAGATCCATGAAGATCGAAAATCTAGAATCATGAACGTAAGTAATTAAATAAAATAAAACCCCAACCTCGGTTTCAAGAACGGTGCACGTCAACGAGCCGCGAAAGACGAGCGTCGCGGAATTCGGGCATCGCGGAAAGCGAACATCGATTCCGTTGTCGTCGAGGTGCGTCCGAAGAGGAAACGTCGCGGAAGAAGAACGTCGTGGAAGAAGTTCTCCACGGTCTTTGGCGAAGATGTTCTTCGTTGGAGAATGGTGTTCTTCGTCAGAGTCCAAGGAGTTATTCGCGTTCTTCGTCGAAGAAGAAGATGTTTTTCCCAAAACCTCTCAACGACAAAAATATAACAACAAAATAAAATAAGCTCCTTTCTTATTTTATTAACACAACAAGCCTTTTGAAAATCAAAGGTTTGAATTTCAAAAAGTAACATTAATCACACAACATTAAATCCATAAGTTTGATAAACTTAAGTTATCAACATTTAATGGGAGTTGAGAGGGGTTAGAGGATATGACGGTGTGGGGTTCATTTGGGCCCCACCACCCTCATAACCTCCCAAGGGAGGTTAGGTGGTTACCCAACTTCCATAAAGAACTAAATACTTAGAATAAAAATTCTAGAATAATAATAAATTAACTTCCACAATTTTTATCATCCACACCTGTGATAACGCAACTCTGGAACAAGAGTTCCTAAGCAATTACCGGCGCTGCGTTTCCATCGGTGCCCTTGGAATTCGATTCCGGGAACTGGTTCAAAAGTTAGAAATCCCCGCTCGTTCATTCACTGAACGTACCCAAGATAATCTTTGGATAGAAATTCCGGACACTCTGGGCCTCGGAATCAAGTGACGTCTGAAACCGCGTTCTTGTAAAATTCCAAAGAAAATTAAGAAAAAATTTCCCTTGAATTTTACGGGTCTTTACAACTTAATCTCAATCTCTCAGACATTTCTTGATAATATCCACTTATATTATTTAATAAGGTGTCTATATGGACACTTTGACATTTCATATCCATATTTTATCTAATAAAATCAAATTTATTAATTTATATAGATTAATATTTAATTTTACAAAGTGGAATATGACACCTTGAATGTTTAAATATTTAATTATCATATCATTGTCTTCATGATATTAATTTACATATTTATTTATGTAGATATAATATAATTAAAATGAAAATAGTATTCCAATCTATAATTTGATTAAAAAATTTCAAAATTAATATTTTTATATAAATCATTTTACATTAATTACAAAATTACAAAATAAATGTTATTTTTTTAACGTATACGATGATAATGACTTCTCCACTGCCGTAAATGTTATTTGATATTTGGATTTCTCTATAAGTTTTAATTTATTTTAAATAAATCCCTTATTCCTTTATTTGGGTATCATGGTATTTAAAATGGGATCTTAATGGAAAATTTTATTTATATATGAATTTTTTTCTCATATGGGATTAGATTAGTTTTTCAAAATGAGGTTTGGATGAACGTGTTTTTGAAATGATAATTGAGCATTATATGAAACAAGTTATCCCAGTAGAGCTTATACAAAGGGTTGAGCCCCATTATAGCTCAACATTGAGCCTAAAATAGCTTATATGAAGGTTTTATCCCCATTATAACTCATGGGTGAGGTCGTTATAGCTTATATGAATCCATGATACCAATAATAACTCACGAATTATCCCGCTATATCTTATATTAAGGTTGATCCCCATTTACGATCTTAAAATTTGACGTTGACCATATGGTTATGCCAATTGAATGGGATTTGAAATGGTGTTTTGTATATGATTCTCTAAGTCACCTAAATGAGTATTAATTTCATTATTTTTGTTTTAGTTTTTTAATTTAAGGTAAAAATATAAGTGTTATTCATGTGGAAATGTTTTGTTTCATCCGGTCAAGATAATTGAATTATTTATTAGTTATTAACAAGACAGAGGTTTTTTCTATTTCTTTATGTCCCTTACTATGTTTTTTTATCATCCAATGTTTCAAATGATATCATAGTATTTAAGGGAGAATAATTTTAATAATGGCATCAAATATAAGTTATGATTACTAAACATGAAAAGAAACCAATATTATTTTTAACATTTTATTGTTATGGATGAAACCGATATTTTTGGAAGTGTCTTCTTGGTATTTCTATGTTTTTGTTAAGTAATCATTATTTACTAATTCTATAATTATCTATACATTAAAATATCATTAAGGTGAATTTGTGAATTATCTCAAGATAATGTAATGCTTAAGTCTTGGTCCTTATAGTAATCCTTCTTCAAACAATTATTCATTTCTTGGGGAAATGAAACATAAGAAATGGGTGAGCTCATATTATCCTTAAAGGAAAAAATGGAGATATGTACGAATAACATGATAATTAGGGTACGAGAACATGATATTATTATTATATGATCCAACCTAACATTTAAAAGATCATAATAAAGATTTATAGCATAAATATTTCCAGTTGATATGACATCAATCATAAATTTTATAAATAATCAAAAATTAATCACAAAAATTTACATCTTGTCACATAAGTGTGGATGCATTATTTAATTAAAAACCCATTTCATGTTTCGTGTTTAGCTACCAATACCATCAACATAGTTGATCAAGACACACCTATTTACCTTTTTTGATCAGGAAGATCCTATTTTCAATAGTGGATGAGGACACACCTATTTTCTATAGTGGATCAAGACATGCCATTTTCCCATAGTGGATCAGGATGCACCAGTTTCCCATTTTGAATTAGGACACACCAATTTCCAATTTTGGGTCATGCCACACCTATTTCCCATTATGGATTTGAACACACATGTTTACCCTTATGGATCATATCTAAAACATGTCTCCCATCATTATTTCAGGAGATTTAAATATTTTCCAAATGCATTTGTGGGAGATATATGTCCCACCTATCACATAATTAAATCATATATACGTGTGCCACAAAGTAATAAATCATATATCATATCATGTCCCATAAAAAATTGAGGGGTTTCATAAACATCATTTCATATCATAAGAAAAGAAATGGGATTCATAATCAATTCATCATATTATAACCTATTGGAAAATATAGATTTCAGAATCATTTCATCATAGAATATCCAGTGAAAGGAAGAAGGGTTTAGATGCATTTTATAATTGTATAACACGTGGTAGACAAACCGGTTTCATAAACATATTTTAATCTTAATCATAAACCATTCAATGAAATAATAATAAGGGGGTCCTTTAATCATAACCACAGAAAAGCATAAATTATATTAAAGGATATCTTCTTATATAGAGATTGATTTTTAATGATCACTTGGATAATAACATTTCTTTGAAAATCACTTTTTAAAACATATAGCATTTTTAAAATCTATTTCATTGAAACAAGATTGAAAACATATATAGTAATCAAGGAAAAATATAATTTAAAACCTTGTATAATGAAAAAGTAATATTTTCTTTGAAATTTTATTTTTATATCATAATCATTTTAAAAACATTTATCACTGAAAATAACTATCAAAACATGTAACAAAATCTTTTAAAATCATATAAAAATTTATAGAAAACGTTTTTAACTAAAAACCCATTAAAATGGTGATTTTATAGAAAATTAGGAATAAAATTTTCTTTTAAAAATAGCCTTGTATACTTTTAACGGATGAATCATGTAAATAATGTTGAATAAATTCATACATATTGAAAATATCATTTTCACCATAAAAAGTAATCATATATGCCTTGATCAAAATATGACATGGATATTCCATTCAAAACTTTTTTTTATTAAAAATATATAACATGGGTAAAAATTACTTTTACAAATCATCCTAAAACTTTTTTGAAAATATTTTTATCGAAAAGGGTTTCTTTTAATAAATAAAATTCTTAACTGAAGAGAAAAATATCGTCACATATTATGAAAAATGCATTCATAATTATCTTATGTACAAAATTGTTGAAAAATGTTACTAACACATTGATATATCAGTAATAACCATTGGATAAGAAAATTCATTGGATTTATTGAGATATTGATCATAATATTTCATTAATGGAAACATAATCATAAAAATCTTGATAAATGATTAGATTGTAAAAAGAAATTTTTTCCATTTTAGAAACATTGAATAATAATACAATAGAATGAAAACAATAACTTAAAACAAAAAAAATAATATGAAAAGAATTAGATTCATGATATAACATGTCAAATGGAATGATATTCACCTCATACCAAAATATATGTGAATAACGTAGAATGGGTCTCAATGAAAGATAAATGTGAAAAATTTACATTCCTTTATGTTAACTTTTGAACCAAAACCCCCATGAAAGAAAGATCACAAAAGGGATATGTAGACAACCATAAATTTTAGAATTTGAATAATAGAAAAAAAATCATAGGAACTAGATACATCACACAAATGAAATAGTTCATGAATAAATCATATGTATCTTAGAAATAAAAGAGATATGATAGAACCCATACCTTATGTCTTAACATTCTTTGTACCTTTTCAAACATCCTCTTCTTTGAGTAACACGTTTTAGTTTGAACCAAAGTGAATATTTGTTTATCGTTCTTCCAAAAAATTTCCACTAGGTTTAATGTCAAGAAGTTGGAAGCTTATTTTGGAAGAGGTTATATGTTCCAAAAGGTCATTATAGGTGTGATGAGAGGACGGGGTGTGGAGGCCTACTATAAATGGGGGAAGGGAAACATTGGGTATTCTAGAAAATATTTGATTGATCCTAATATTTTTTTGTCACCCAAGGCTCATAAATTTACCATTATAAATCCTTATATGTGTAATGGTTTAAATATGGCTACAAAATAATTTTTTGACATTTTTAGTTGATTTTTACACCTTATTTTCGATGTTTTGTCATTAATTAAGCTTCATTTTCCATAATCACTATAATTAATTTTACTTACATTCACTAATTAATTTGGTCAAATCCTATGTTTACCAAGATATATATTTAAATTATTTTAATCAAAAATATGAAATCCATTTTTTAATAATAATGAGAGAATTAGACAAAAATAATTTAAAATTAATATAAATTACGGTATGAGAGGATGAGTTTTTAAAATAAATAAGTTTAAATTTTTTGAATTTTTTAAATAAAATTTAAATATTAAACTGTTTCTATAGTCATATGTCTTATTAATTAATTTATAATTGAGTTAATTATGATTTAAACTGAATTTAAAACATAATTTAACAATATTAATAGATTATACGAAAAAGAAGTTTTCAAATGAAATTCAGTGATTTTCACAATTCATCAAATTTTGAAACTTCTCATAAAAATATAAAAAATTCATATTTATTAAATATTATTATTAATATTCCAAAAATTAAGCATATTTTTTGAAATAAATTTTATAAAAGAGACAAGAATTATATTTAAAAATGGTTCTCCAATAAATGTCGATAAAATTATCTTTTTAGAAAAATATAAAACATTATTCATTAACATGGATTTATCCATATGAAATACCTTTAAAATATATTCGATGAGAGTGAAAAATGTTGATATAATATATAATATAGAAATTTTGAAAAAACTTAATCAAAATTGGTTTGTAAAATTTGTTCAGATCAAATGGTTTTTGTACGTAGAAAAGTAATTTTCTTATAAATATTATTTATTTATTCTAAAATTTTTATTACAATAATTAATAACTAATTGTTTACAAAAGGATTAATTTATCATGTTTATTTGAATAATAGTTTAATAATTTATTCAATATCAATCATATCTTCCATTCTTATTGATTATATATAATTATAATAATAATTTTGTAATAATAATAAAAGTTTATTATTGTTCGTTAAAACTAGGTCTTGTGTGTAACAAAAGTTATCGAAGGGACACAGAATTGTTTGTAACCAAAGAAATAATTATTATTTCATGTATTATACGCTAATCTAATTTTGTATTTTAGTGTAATATTAACTTGATGTTTCATAAAATAGAAGCCAAAAAATGTATTCATATAATAAAAGTAATATTTACTATTGTGTGAAATGAAAAATAAAAAAATAAATAAAAAAATAAAAAAATCAAAAGATATCATGGTGTTAAATTATACATCCCTTAAAAGTAATTTTCCCTTAAAATTATTTTTTTAATCATTTGTTTAATACTTGATATTTTATTTCATAGAAACTCTTATCGTAAAAATGAATATGAAAATATGAATTAAAAGTGAATGGTGGAGCCGTAACAGTTACCCAAAGGAATTGATAACTATGTTTCTACATAAGAGATCATAGGTTAATATTTGGACCTAGAAAAAAGAGTAAATAAATTTAGAGAAGATAAAGATCACTAATCCCATGAAAGTGAGTGATCCATAGAAAGTTAACTGTCACACAACTAGAAACCAAAAAAGTGTGAAAGAATCCATTGATATCATAAAAAAGTATGATAAATAGGGAAAAAGTATTTCATGATTCTTTAATTATTTTTAAATATCTTTAATTAGAATATAAACTAAATTGATTTTTTCACAATATCACCCATTTGTGCCTTTAGAAATTTATCGTTCATCATTTATTCAAAATAAATGATGTTAAATTTTTTAATCATGAATCATTATTAGATCATGAGATTCATAAATAAAATTTTCAGTTATTTGATATCACTTTATTAAAATAAAATTAATAAAAATTTATACAATATACATAAATACACATGTGGTGAGATAATTATGTATTCACTAAAACCCCTTCTGTATTTTAACATAAACTATTCCATAACTGGTTAACCTCAAAAAAATTCTGAATGATGAAATTCTAAAAAATTAGAAATAAGGTCAAAAAATTTATAATAAACATCTTATCATTGAATCACTATATATCATATAGTATTTCTTGGTTGTCACAGACTAAACATGGGAATACCTTTATCATGTTTTCTCTTTAAAGATAGTGGTAACATGAATTACTATAAAACCTTATCGAAAACATGAATGATTTTTTATTAAAAAAATTACAGGATATAAACCTTAAATCCAAAAAAAAAAGTTTTAATCTTTATCAAAAATAAAATTGACATCTTTTTCAACAAATAATTTATCATTTTAATGGTCATCAGTACTATATTATTATATGTGCCCCCTGTACATCCCATTTATTTTTCCAGAGGATTTTTTTATTAAAACTTGTCATGATGTGGAATTTAAAATATAGGAAATAACAAAAGACTTATCACCAATATCATGTTTTAATTAATAGGATCTAATTTAATTAATTTGTTAATAAGGAAAAACCCTGAAAATCTAATGTTGGAATATTTTATTTGATCGTGTGTATGACACACAACACCAATCACGTTAGGAAATATAATATCATAAGAATTTATAATATATTTATTGTTTTAAATAAATTATTTATATTTTATATCTATCAATTCATGTGCAACAAACATAGCATACATCGCACATAATAATGTATTTTTTGAAATCTTATAACACATGCATGACTGAGTTTTACCGAACAATAATATATTATTAAAATTTTACTGTTATATAAAAATATATAACCCGTCCATTAAATTATAAATTGTGAATATGATTAACTATATTATTAAAATATATATTCTCCACAACTATAATCGTAATTCACATGTTTCAAATCAATTAGAAATTAATATAACTAATAATTGGATATAAAGGGAACGTTTTTATAGAATACTATTCTAATGCTCACAAAGTCGTTTGTAATAATAAATTAAATTAATTAAAATTATTGAATGTTATTAGTGAAATATATATTATATTTATTCATTAAAACATTTTTCATATAAATCTAATATATTTCATAGACCCATGATAAGAACAATCCCAATATTAAACATAAAAATCAATATTTTAGCAAGTAACTTTTACCACCTTTTAATGGAAAACCAATTTTTAAACCAATTTTTTAAACATTAATAAATCCTATATGACATAATGAAATTAATATATGATGTTTAATCATAAAATTATATTAGGGTATATTTTTGGTATTTTATTGTGAAGATTCATTTTAAATGAATATTGAAAGTACTGAATTTTAATTCCAAACCGTTTTCCATTAAATATATTAATATGGTAAAATAATATTTTAAATTAATTTTAAACTTAAATTATATGAATATTTTATAAATTAATCTAATTTATTTTATTATAATCAATTTCACATAGAAACTAAATATAAACATAGAAATCTTCTGAATGTTTTTTCTTTAAAAGCCTGCATTATTGTCCCATCTACGAGATTAAATTTAAAATTAATTTCTAGAACATATTTGATTGACATTTTGAAAATTTGTTTCAATATTTGGAATAATAATAATTTATATTGTATAATAATGTTTACTAAATTGTTTTCAAAAAAATTTAGTGAATGAAATTAAAATTCATTATAACGGTTAAAGTAAAATTAATATTAAAACGGGACCAGTCCTCAATATTAAGTGCTAAAATGAACTATAAAATATTACAAAATATATTTGATGG
Source organism: Viscum album (assembly GCA_963277665.1). Classification (NCBI taxonomy): domain Eukaryota; kingdom Viridiplantae; phylum Streptophyta; class Magnoliopsida; order Santalales; family Viscaceae; genus Viscum; species Viscum album. The sequence continues at coordinate 119,553,474 of OY728165.1, forward strand.
TTCTATTTTGATCTTTTCATCCCTTTTATCATATTTTATTCATTACTTCATCAACATTTCATAAGAATAATTTAGTTGGAATTCCCTTTCCAAAAAATTACAAGAGTGACACTCCTCTACTATAAAAATGCATCCTCTCCTTCCACTGACTCACAACTCTCAAGAAACATTACCTAAAACAAAATCTACCCAAATATCTCCTAAAAATCACTAACCTCATCCTATAATACTTTCCTTGGGAATAAATCTTTCCATCGTATCCCTTTGGTGAAAACGAAATGGTGTTACACGAATAAGAGGAAACCTCCTTCCTCAATCTCTTTAAATTTATATCCCTTATCCACCCCATGAAATATATTTATTCAATGATTATATGAAAAAAAAATTATCCAAAATATACTGATATGTTTCTATTTTAATTTTTACAAATAAACTTACACACACTTCCATTTAATGGTTAACGAACTTTCTGTGTTTGTGTACAGAAAACTACCACCTCACGAAATAAAGTTGTTCATTTTTCCATTATAAGCTCTTATGGTTGGGAATAATGATGGAAAATATTTTTATAAATTATATGTATTATATTAATTATTTATTTATACTTATTTAAATATTTTATTAATATTACATTTATGAACTCCATTTTTTGTAAATAAGATATCACCATTAGTGGAAGTGTGGACTACCACACCCTCAAAGCGATGTGACTCCTTCACACTATACATGGGTCATGTCAAAGAATTTTTTTAAAAAATGTTTAATATATATGACCTTGATATGAAACTTGAATTATAATATTCTTATATATCATTTTATTTTAACTCTTTTAACACGACAAAGATGTGAAAGTATGGTTCATGCCTCCGTATAGCCTATCGTATCTATAAATGGTGTATTTTACTTGTTACCTAAAAATATTATGTATTATTATAATTAAATATATAAATAATATATATTATATTTAAATCCTCTTTTAAATTCTATATATTATTAATCCATGATAGCAAAACAAAATAACAAGTTAAAACATTTTCGAAAAACTAAGCAATTGACACCCAAAACAGTGAAAATAATGATAGATTGTTATAAAACCGGTAATAAGATATTATAAAAAGTTTATAAATTATATAATATATATATATATATATGAGTATTTCATCAAAAATAGTTATATTTGTGTTTAAAAACATTTTAAATGAATTTAAAGTATGTTCACCTAAAAATAACATACATGATAAGGGATTTCATCTAAATTTACATTCTATTGAGAACTATTTATTGGTATGCACGTAGATTCTTTTATATGGTGTATATAAATCCATTTTAAATGGTATATCTTGAATATATTTATTCTCAAGATATTATATGTTTCAGTTGATTTTATTTTTTAGGGGTATTATGATTCAAATGTTTCAATGTTGTAAGAGACACTATGGAATGTTTAAAGATTATTCTCCTCAAGAACGTTTTTAATGATTATCTTTTTAATTGCACTTCCTATTGTGATTGTTAAATTTATCTCAAAAATATCCCTTTATTTATTATCACCTAATTTCTTATATTTGGTTTACATGCTTCCAATGTTTCGTATAATATCATTTTTTGTTAATTCTTCATGATATTTTGAGTTTCAATTTGAATTATCTATGTGTATCAGAGCTAAAAGTTACCATATAAAAGTTAATTTCATAACCTAATTTATTTTCATTGGTTATATTATTTTATCATTATCTTTAATATTCTATTACTATGTGAATAAATACATTTTAAAATATATTGATTTATTTACACTTACCATATCTGGATTTATATTTGATGAAAATAATTTATTCATTTCTTCATTCTCAAATCAATGTAATGGTATTTTCAATGGTATACATAACAATATAATTTTTTTCATGATTTTTTACACTTTAATTTCCATCTGATGAAATTATTTTATCATTGTCTAATAAACCCTTTCATTTTATTCTCCTCTAATTATTCATGAATTTATCCAATAATAGTACCATGGTCCACTCTTTGGTACTTAAATGGTATTAGAAAATGATTTTATGAAAACTCGGCTTCATTTATCCTTTTATTTAGAGAACCTATTTTCTATTAAAAACCCAATTTTCTAAAAATGATTTTAAAATTTATCTTATCAACTCAAAAATGTCTTATTAAATAAATTTTTACCTAGTATACCATTGTTTTTGAAACAATCTTTTACATTATTTTTGATCAAGTAATTTTTCTAACCATTTATCAAGAAAAAGTAATATTATTTTAACCTCATATATAATGTAAACATTTACCCACCTTCATTTCTTTGAAACATTCATTTCATTTTTAAAATTATTCTTTTTAATGATAATGTTTTCAAAGGTGATTTTCAAGTAAATTGATTTTCATAATGTTTTCCAAAATGAAATAGATATTTAACTCACGTATGTTTTAAAAGATATTTTTATTTTATTTCAATTCATCAATGAAAAAACATTTATTTTTACTCCCATAAATAAATTTGGTAATGATACCATCCATATTATTCCTCGGGATGGAATATGATTGATTTGGCTAAGGATAGTATTTTCTTTCACTTTATCGATCCCTTTTTTAGTCCCCTCAAAAGAATCAATTTCTTTAGATAATTGAACAATGTATTTATGATAATTATACATAAAATTTATCAAATATTTTTTCATTATCTAAAATGTTTAATACACATCATATGGTGTTTAATTTGATTATTATTTAATTATTTGATGAAATATTGATAAATTTAAATCTTCTACTCCATACTAATATTTGATCAGTCACATTGATAAATGGGTTATTTGATATATGAGGAATTATTTATAGAGTCATGAAATGGTTGGGGACCAATTATAGAAATCCCCTAGATGCATCGATAGTCTCATGGGTTGAGTTAGTTGGCTGGCCTGCTTAGACGGGTTTTTACCCAAAATGCTTGATTGTCTTGTGAAAAGACATTATGGTAATGGATCCATGTACCTTAGAAACATGGATTCAAATTATTATGATTTACCCTCATTTTGTTTCATTTATTTTTTATCCATGATATTTTTCATCGACATATCTATAGATCCATGGCATTTTTATTTCATTGGTTAAATGGAATGCATTCTCATTTCCTACCTTGGTAAAATTATTTTTCCTTTTCTAGTTGTTTAAATGGAGTGTTTCACCAGTTATTATGATCCCATTTTATTTATTCCATTCCATATTTAATATACACATATTTCTCATTTTTTTGATTACATGGTATTTGTATTTAGATTTTTACCATTCCATGATTGTTATAAACATTGATTCATTATTTCTACCACAGTATTATACCCTTATTCAACATTTCAACTCACCCTTATTTTATATTATTTTTCAAAGAATACAAGATTTTTATTCTAAAAGATATGCAATGATACATAATATATAATAAATTTATCCTTGAAATAAATATTTATTTTTTAAAATTACTGTATCCATTTGTAATACTAGACACACGTATTTTTAGGTTTACCCAGGAAAATAATCTGATTAGTACTTCTTGATTTTATTCCCTATAATCATGAAAATGTATTGATAGTAGACACTGGAATGAGGATCTCAAGGTTCGTTTTATTACAAATGTTATCAATGGAATTTTGAAGCAACCTTGGTATCTATATTTAGCAAAACATAGAATATAAAACATAATCCTAATATATAATTTGAGTATAAGTATAAGAGAAAACCCTAAAATTTTGGTAATATATAGATTATACGGGTCTAACCAGAAATATATCCTTTTCTATATACTACATGCAGACATGGTTCTTGCATAGATATACATTGGAGTAACATATCTGACAAGGTTTGTTAGGTCTGACTCAGCACAAATGGGTACATGACAACATGGATTACTATGAACATGGTTAGACACTCCCAAGTGATATTTGGATAATTCACATTTAATTTATAAAACATTATTATTTTTTTTATAATGACTACCCTAGGTTGAAATATAGACAAAGGAAGGACCTGTATTGAAATAAAATGGATGAATTATTTATGTATTGAGGTTATTTTGAAAACCTTTGTTAAACTGATATTTGGTGATTAACATTTTCTCAAATTTTTCCATCATAAAAATTTTCAACATTACATTAATATGGTTTTATAAATATAAAAAAATGTATTCCATGTTATAGCTAATTAATTCAGGAAAGGCTGCTGGTCTTGAACCCATGCTGGAAGGATAATAAGTGTTTCTTGTTAAGCACTAACCTTTTCAATTTCCTTTAAAATAAGTCATTACTTTTAGTTTATCAAATTGATTAATAAATATTAATGATGAACTAGTAGTGTAAATTTTTATCATTATAGAATAATATCAAAACCATATTTGATTTGGGGAATTGTTAGTGAAAAATTTAAATACTTTGGACTATTTTATTCGCACTAAAATCAGTAAAATGTTTATTTTAGTGCTTCTAGGATCAAAGTTAATTTTTGGATACCAATTTCTTGAATTAAGGGTTAAATAAAAATTTGATCAATGTATGACCAAATGATGGAATTGTTTATATTAAATTATAATTTATCATGTATGAAAATATCCTTAAATTCTTACTTTATAAAATAATTTCTCAATATGAGGAAAATTATATTAAAAACATGTTTCCCTAATAACTTTTCTTAACCCATGGTCTTCTCAATCAATAAAGATTTATGGCTTTGAGGCCCTCAAATTTCCATTACTCATTCACTTGTTGGTGATTAATGGCTTCAGTCGCTCCCTATAAATATTTATGATTTTCCTCTATGTATATATCTCTATGTTCCATTAATTTTCTCTCCCATAGATATATAGATATTTAATTCTCTATGACCCTTGTACCTCTCCTTATCTCATTTCAATAAGATTTATTTGAATCATTCTCATGATATTGGATTTCATATTTAAAAAATATAAATTAATATATCACCAAGATGACGTTAAAATTGAGAGGGAGAAATTCAATTGAGGTGGGGAGAATGAAACACCTTGAAAATATAAAGTACATACATTTTACTCAATAACACATATGACAACCCACAATAAGAGTGTAAGGGAATATAATATCGCTATAATTTATAATATAATTACTAATTTAAATAAATTAAATAAATTTAATGTCCTTAAATTCTAATTAATATAATATAACATATATCACATGAAATAATTACTTTCATTTAAAGCATATAATTACATGCAAGACTGAGTTTTTCAAAAATAATAATATATTATTAAAATTTCATTATTTAATATAACAAGATATAACCTAATCGTTAAATTAGTGATTTAGAATATGATTAACTATATTATTGAAACATATATTATACCCAAATATAAGGTGAATTTACAGGTTACTTATTAATTAGAAATGTAAATATGTACCAATTGAATATAGTGGGAATTTATTTATAGAAAACTATTTCTATGCTCACAGAGTTGTTTCATCCTAATAAACTAAATTAATTGTGATTATTGAAGTATATAAATGAAATATATATATATATATCATATATTTAATAAAATATTTTTGATATTAATCTAATTTATTTCATAGGTGTGAGATAAGAAAAAACCAAATATTATAGATAAAACCTGTATTTTTTGTAAGGAAAATTTATATCCTTTTAATGATTAAACTCCTTTTAATCCAATTTTTGTAACATTAATAAATATTATACATCAATATAAACTTATTATTTTAATTTTAAAGGTAACAATTAGTTTAGGGTTAATTTGTGGCATTTTTCTTTGATGTTTTATTTTTTAATGAAAAGTGAAAATGATGAATTTTATTTCAAAACATCATTTTCATGTAACATATTTATAATGGAAAATAATATTTTAAAATGGTTTAACAGATTAATTTGATCAATTTTTAATCTATTATTCCAATTTAGATTATTAGAATTTATTTCACTATGAAATTGAATATAAAATCTTAGATAACGTTTTAACGTTTTTGCTTTAAAAAAAGCATTTTTGTCATGTCATCAAGATTAGTTTTAAATTATGTTCTTTCATTTGTGTGATTTTAATTTGAAAAAAATTAATATTTAATATCATCTTAATTTATAATATCTAATAACTTCAACATATTTTTTGTAAACATGATTAATGAAAGTAATTAAAATTAATTACAATGATTTTGGTGAAATTAAGCTTAATAATGGAATAATCCCTGAACATAAGGAGAAAATAACCAATAAACTGTCTAAAATAAATTTTATGGTAATTTTTTGACCCCATCTTTCCTTTTATAGAATATATTTTATTTTATACACTTTTCATAGTAAAACATGTTTGGAATTCCCTTTCTAAAAATTTACTTCAGGGTCGCTCCTCGTCCACAATAAAAATGCCTCCTCTAATCCCACTTTCTCACACCTATCAATCCACTTGTGATCGAAAATTATATACCAAAAAATATCCTAAAAATACATCCCTTTGTACTATAGGACATCCCTTAGTAATAAATCCATTTCTATAATCACTTTTGTGCAAACCAAATAGTGTTACCCAAAAAAAGGTTACCTCCTCCGTCGAGATCATTAGTTGTATTTCCCTTCTTCATCTCTTTAGAAATATATATTACAATCTTATATAACAACAATTGTATCCTAAATATTTGTATATGTTGTTATATTAAGGGTTCTACCAACACTTACACACACTTCCATCTAATGGGTGATAAACTTTCAGTTTTTTTGTACGGTGAACTACTACCTCACAAAATGCAGTTATTCATTTTTATTTTACCACCTCTTATGGTTGGAAATTATGATGGAAACTATTTTTAGATATTTTATATATGATATTTATAAAATTTTATTAATTTCATAACACATACATTTATTCACTTAATTTTTTATATATATGATAACATCGTTTGTGGAAGTGTGGACTACCACCCACTCAAATGATGTGACTCATTCACACTATAAATGGATTGTGTAAAGGAGTTTTAAAAACAATATTTAATATATATGACATAGATATGATACTGGAATTATAATAAACATATATATCATCTAATTTTAAATCTCTTAATATGACAAATAAGTGAAATTAGTGTTCATGTATACGTACAGACCACTTTCTCCATGAACAGTGAATTTCATAGATTATTTCCAAATATTATATCTTATTATAAATACATTGATACTATATGTATATTATATATAAATCCTAGTTTACATTTGTAATATTGGGAAACTATTATAGAAATATTAAATAACTTGATAAAACATATTTTACAAACCAGGAAATCAACACCCAAATTAGTGAATATAATGAATGATTATTATAAAATGATTAATAAGATATTATACAAACGAAATATATGTTATTATAAATATAATTATTTTTATTGTATTAGTTAGTGTCATGTTTTAAATCATTATATATTCTGTTAATGTATTTTCACCAAAAAATTAAATGCATGGTAATGGATTTTGTCTCAATTTACATCCCATTAAGAATTATTTGTTATTCTTCACCTAGATTCATTTATATGGTGTATATACTGCCCTTCGATATCTTATATTGTGAATATATTCATTCTCATGATTTTAAAATTTTTGTTTAATTTTATTCCTTCTTGGATATTTTGATTCATTTGTGTCGAAGTTGCATGGGACACATTAGAATGTTCAAATATTATTCCCCTTGAGAAAACATTTAATGATTATCTTTGAAATATCACTTCCTTTTGTGATTGTTAACATTCTATTGAACCAATCACATTACCGTTGGGAACCTAATTTAATATATATGGTGTAAATAGTTCCAATTGTTTATATAATATCATGATTCATTCATTCTTCCTAGTATTTTGAGTTTCAATTTGAATTATCTAATAAGATTCAAATTAAAAGTTTCCAAGTTGAAAAGAATTTTATGTATTAATTTATTTCCATTGGGTTATATTACATCATCATTTCCATTCATATTATATGATCATCTATATAAATACTTATGAAAATATAATTATTTATTTCCACTTCTCCTATTTGATGTATATATGATACACATAATCTATTCATTGATTGATTCTCACATCAATGTAATGGTTTTTTCAAGGTTTTACTTCACAATTTTTTATGATTGTTTACACATGAATTTACATCTTAGGATTTTATTTTACCATTTCCTAATAAACCCTATTATTTTCTTCAACATAGTTTATTCATATTTGATCTAATAAATACATCAATTTTTCCTCTATTTGGTAGTTTAAATATTATAGAAAATATTTTCACGAAAACATGATATAATATCTCCATTTATTTAGAGAAAATGTTTTCTTAAAAAACCCATATTTCTAAAAAAATAATTTTTTAAACCCTTCCATAATGATTTATTAATTACATATTTCCCCTTTCTATCTTTTACCTATTTTTTCAAAGGAATCTTCTTTTCGCTTTATAGAAAATGTATTATTCTAACATTTTATAGTGAAAAAGGAATGTTCATTTTACCTCATATGACTAGTAAATATTTACCCACCATCATCTTTTTTATGCTTCCAATTCATGTTTATAAGAATAATTTTTAAATAAAATATTTTAAAAAGATAATTTCAATGAAATTGGTTTTGGAAATGTTTTTCAAAATTAAATGGATATTTTCATCAGTAATGCTTTTAAAATATATTTTTATAGTATTTCTATTCATTATAGAAAATTACTCTTTATTGTTTCTCTAATTGGGATATGTTGTATTGATATCATCCTTCTTATTTCTCATTATGTTTTATGATTTATTTGGCCAAGGATAGTATTAACATTCACTTCCTTGATTCCTCTGTTACTCACAATGAAATATAAAATATCTTATGACTATTGAAAATTAAATTTACCCAAATTATACATATCATTTATCATGTATTTATATGTTTTCTTAATCCATATATAATTATTTATTTTGTTTTTACATTGAATGGTAAATGATTATTTGGGAAAACATTGATAAATCCATATATTATGCTCTATATAGATATTTGATAAGTCACATAGTAAAAAATTTTATTTGATATATGGGGACTAGTGTGGATAAATATTAAATGGGTGGGTTTTGGTTATAGATATCCCCTCGATTCATTGGTAGTATCATTGGATGAGTTAGTTGGATATCCACCTTAGATGTGTTTTTACCCGATATGTTAAATTATCTTTTGAAAGGTCATGATGGTAATAGTTACATATACCTAGGAATCATGGAACCCAAGAATTATTCATTTCTCTAGTTAATTTTATGTTATTATTCATCTATGATATTTCTTGTTGGCATATCTATGGATACATTTAATTTTATGATACATTGATTATATGGAATGTATTTTATTTTATTACCATTCCAAATTGATGTTTCCTTATCTAGTTATTTTAATGGTATGAGTATCTAGTTATTACCATTACAAATTTTTTATTAACATCCTTCTTGGTTTTTCTATTACATTTTATGTTTGTTATGTTATTTACCATTATATAATTTTAATTCTCATTAATTCACTATCACTTCCTCTATAATTTACCCTTACTGGGCATTTGAGTCTATCCTTATTTTGTTTCCTTTCCTTGGGAATCTATGTAGTATAGTAAGAAATATGTGAAAGTATACCTTACTTGGAATAATGTTATCCTAAAATAAAAAAAATATGTTATAATTAATGTATTCATTTGTAATATAAGAATTGCATATATATTTGTCTTTCCAAGACTACTAAACTAATATGTCATTCGGGATTTGATTTTTTGCAATCATGAGGATGTATTGATAGTAGAAACTGAATCTAGAATCTCTGGGGTTGGGTCTCTATGTATGAATATATACCCAACTCAAGTGAGGGAGATATAGGTCTCACCTTTCACATAATGAAATCATACAAACATCCTCCACAAGATAATAAAACATTCATCATATTATGTCCCATAATATAGAGATTGGTTTCATAAACATCATATATTTTCCCATTAAATGAAATGGGTATCATAAACATTTAATCAAATAATAACCTATATAAGTGATAGATTTCATAATCCTTTCATTATATAATAACCAATGAAATGTATAGGGTTTCATGAGTGTTTTATCATGGTATAATCCATGAAAGAAAAACAGGTTTCATAAACAACATGTAATGTGAATCATAAAACATTTATTATAGAATAATAATTGTTTTCATGTATCATAACCCTAGTAAATCATAAACTATATCAAATGATATCATCTTAGATAAGAATCTTTTTTAAAGATCATATGGAACATAACTGTTCTTTCAAAATAACTTTTTAGTGAATATAAAATTTCGAACACAAATTATTTGAATCCAAATTCAAAATATATATATCAATCATGAAAAAATCATTAAAAATATTTCTTAAGGAAAATATCCTTTATGATTTAAAAATAAAATTTTAAAACATTAACATTTGGAAAACATATTCCTTTGAAAAATACATTGAAAACCATATAATTTTTTTTGATAACCCTTTTCATTGAGACCCACGTTTAAACAACCAATTTCTATAATATTAGGGAAGAATTATTTTAAAAACAACCCTATAAGATTTCAAATAAATCATCTAGGAAATTATAGTGGGCAAATCCATACGTACCGAACATTTTTTTTCACTATAAAATTTTTACAAAAGTGCCTTGATCAGAAAAGAAAATTGAGATTCCTTTTAAAAAAACTTATTAAAAAGGTAAAACATGGGAAAAAAATTATTTGACAAATCATATTAAATCATATTAGAAAATGTTTTTAGAAAAATTGGTTTTGTAAATAAAATAAGTTCGACCAAAGATGGAAATAAAGTAGTATATTCTTAAAAAACATTCTTAATTATCATAAGTAAAAAATAGTGAATGGTACAAATGCATAAAGATATCATTTATTAATAGATGATTATAAAATTAATGATAATTTTTTATATATGGATCATAATATTTCATCAATGGATTCATAATAAAAATTTCAAAAAAAGTGATTGTAGGAAAAATCATTACCACTTTGGTAATATTGAATCATAATACTATTGAAAGAATATCATTACATGAAGAATAAAATATCATGAAGAAAAGGATATTCATTATATAATATTTAAAATGGAATTATATACATGTCAAAGAAATTTAGACATTCATAACAAGGAATGTGTCTCAAATAAGGATAAATGAGAAAAAATTACATTATTGATTTGGTAAATTTTTAACCATAAACCCCATGAAATAGAGATCATAAAATGGATAATTAACTACTAATAAATTTAAATATATTATTTATATATTACATTCATGGGAATAAAAATCAACAAAGAAAAGATATTATTGGTGAATAAGTCATAATTCACATAGAAATAAATGTTATATGAGAAAACTCTTACCATAATCCTTGAATTGCTTTGTACATGTTCAAAAAACCCCTTATTTGGGTAATACCTTCTAGTTTTCACCATATAGAATCCATGGTTGTATTTATTCCCATATTCAAGAATCTAGTGTCATGACCCATCCTCCGGGCCCTTTCCATGACTACCCCAAGCCCGTCGTCCATAGGCTATAAGCCATAGGCTGGCGAATAGCACCGAAGGTGAATCCCTAATAAAAAGGGAAGGCATTTACTTTAGACCTATAACACACACAGTATGAACATAAGAAGTCGAAGCAACAAGTACTAATACTGAAAAGAAAGGTGTGCTGACTGTAAGTGGGCTAGTATACAAACCCAACTGAACAACAAGTACAAGTACAAGTAAAAAAGAAAAACATCTCATGGATCGTCCACTAGGGAATCGTACCTAAAGGGTAGGTACAGATCTCGAACAACTCGTCCCTGAGGTACTTCCCTTATTGTCTAGCTCCGAGCAGCCTTTCATCCATCTCCCTCAGCCTCAATCAATACAGACCGCCATCTGCACAGAACAAAATAAGATGCGGGCGAAGCCCGTGCAGCGGTGAGTATAACAATACTCAGTAGGGGACCTCAAGACCCCTAAAGGTCTCCCTGAATCCACTAAGGATAAACCACATAAGTATGATCCAATCATGAAGTATCAAACATCCATACTAATGTGTATACCCATACATATACCTATGTTACCAATCGCAGTTCAGCTCCAACTCTTGAGCCCATACCATAATGCAAGTAAAGTCAATCACCTCGATAATAATGACTGAAAAACCAAACTCAGCTCAAACAGGTATACAACTTCTGTATAGAGGTAGAGATGATTTGTTGTGGCCACTGAATCATCTCCTCTGTAGAATCCATGTAGGATCCTAGAATAGTATCAGTGATGATGAACCCACAGAGGATCGTGGTACAGAAGTCATCACTGTCGAACCCACGGATGATCCTTGTCCAGTACCGTTGCGTTCGAACCCACAGAGGATCCTGGTATATTATCGTCGATGTCGAACCCACAGAGGATCCTGGTACAGTATATTTGTTATCGAACACACGAAGGATCCTGGTATAGTAGTAAGTCCACATCGGATTCAATCATCTTAGTCGCAGCCAGCCATAAGGTTTCTGCACACTGCACACTCAATTTTGAGAGGGTCCGCTACTCGATCCAATTTTCGATTCATCAACTACCACAAAGGCTCAAGTGGATGTATCCCATAGTTCTGTCTCATTATAAGGAACCCAACGTGATAGACTGTGCATCAATCGGACACCCGATCTGTGAGTTATTGACATTTATGTTCCAGGGGCCCGGTTGGTTTTTAGGTTCTAACCATCCAGTACATACAAAAACAATGTCCAAACCTCATGTGAGGTATATCAAAAAAACCGTATTTCACTAATCGTTCCTTTTTTGTATATTTTTTGTCGGTCGGACACTCCTAGCCCAGGATATGAGGGTTTAAACTAGCCAATCGGGTCCGAACTCGGGTCTGACCCGGTCCGCGGGTCTGACCTGATCCGCGGGTCCGACCCAGTCTGAAGCGTCCGACCTGGTCCAAAGGGGGCGGTCTGGCCCGGAGGTGTGGCCTGGCCTGAAGGGGCGGCCCGACCAAGGGCGGCCCGGCACGTGGCGGCCCTACCAAGGGCGGCCTGACGCCTGCCCTAGCCGCGCCCCGGGAGGGTGGAGCGATATCACCGCGCCCCTACGCCATGGCCCACCCTGACTGCAGTTCCCCACCTCCAGCGAGGCACAACAAGGCCACGCCTATTCTGACCATCGCAGCCCTCCTGGAAGTGGTTCCTCATTGGCATAGTGTGACGGAAAGCGCCCCTCTGGCTCCTCTACGGCCCACCAGGGCGCGGTTGGTTTCGAGCTCAGCGCAACAGCGTCACGCTTCTCTGGTGGCCTGACGGCCCTTGCGCCTCCAGCTTCTTCCATGGTCATCCTCTATCATAAACAAAAGAACAACCACATGTGGAGGTTCAGGATGTGTTCGTGCGCTCTGAACACTCCTCGTCATGGCGATAACATTTGGCATACCAATCCAAAAATTTGAATGAAAAAGAGAAGAGGCTTAATCCCATATATACAAATAACTGAAATCCCCCTACCTCAATCATCGACGGAGGTGGCGTGTGGATGAAGATGAATTCAATGAAGGTGGATTCATCAGCGTTCGTCACCCCCACAATACGCTCCTGATCCATACTCGAGTGTCATCCACAATATTCAATCGGAAGTTGTTCATCGTTGGAGAGAAAACACTTGACCATAGCTCTCCCCTTTCTATGATCCACTGAAGAATAAAGCCCCACCAAAATGAAATAATTGTTTTTCCTATTATTATATTGTTGGGATTAATTTTAAATTTTTTAAAAAAATTAATTAAGTTATCTCACTTAACTAAATGGGTGAGTTTCCCCAATTAATTGGGGAAGGAAGGTGAGGATTCTCCCCACTTAATTGGGGGTTCCAAGGGTGTTAAGGGAGTTTAAATCCCCTATGGGCCCCACCTTATTAATATCCAATCGAGGGAAGTTTTCCTTGGGTGGGCCCCACCACCATAACCTCCCCTGGGAGTTTAGGGTGTGGTGGCACCCACCTCTAACCTCCCCTTGGAGGATTCAACCACAAAAATAAAAATAATGTTATCACTTTATTTTTATTCCTTTTAAATAAAAACCCCAAAAATCTATCATCCAATCTCTTTAGAACACAACTGTGGTGATGGTCCCCTTAAGTGAATACCAGTGCTGTGAGTACAATGGTGCCCTCAGATTTCATTTCTGAGCAACGGTTCAAAAGTTATAAAATCCCGCACGTACGTTTACTAAACGTACCCGAACAAAACTTCAGAAATTGATTATGGTCACACCGGGTCTCGGAATCAAGCGCCATTATAAACTGCGGAATCGTAAAATTCCCATGTATTAAAAAAATTCCACGGAATCTTCGGGTCTTTAAATTCTTCCCACCTCAGGGATTTATGTCCACATAAGCTACAACTAGAACTAAGGGAACAAATGAGGGTACTAAGCATGCATCTGATCCTCCCGTTCCCATGTGCTCTCTTGGAGGTTATCGTGATGCCAACGAACGCGTACCAGAGGTATCGATTGTACACATAGGACCCACTCCTGTCGGTCCTAAACCTCTACTAGAACCTCCATTAATGTTTCCTCATCACTGATGTCCATCTCTCCATGGTCAATGATGTGGGAAGGGTCATTCATGTATCTCCTCATCTGAGATACATGGAAGACGTTGTGCACCCAGTGCAACTGGGGTAGAAGAGCTAAGCCGTATGCCACCTCACCTACTCTGTTAAGGACTTGTAAAGGTCCGATTTATAAGGACACATCCTTATTCATTACTTAATATTGAATTAAATGAAAAATTAACATTGAGGATATTTTCAGGTTTAGAGTTTTAGAGAATTAGGTAATAACTATTACATCTCAAAATATTAAATAGTAGACACTTCTACTAAGTTTCCAAAAAATAAAAAAAACACAAAAAAAGAAAAATGTCCAGTTCAATATTTTAGATATAATTTCTTTCCTTGATCCAATATTTGACCCTATTCATCTTTATGTCATGTGGAAAACATTTAAAAAACTTGGGATTAGCATAAAAAGCTCATTAAGGGATACACAAAGAATGAAAACTTTTAGTTTTTCAAAACAACAAGTAAACCACGTATACTTTATCAAAGTAATACTTTTCACCTTAATGAAGTATTAAAAAAAATCTTCACTGAATAAAATATCATTACGTAACCTTTTGTAACCAAAATATTACCATAAAACCCATATAAAGAACACATACATATAAAGGTAACTTGGGACATAAACATACTTAAATGGAATAACCATACGGTCAACTTCCAAACATACTTAATGGAATAGCCATACGACCGACTTCCATGCCCAATGCATTAGAGGTTATAACATAACCACCCGTCTTGGTATTCACGGCACAACCCGTCATATGGTTTATCACGTAACTACCAGTCAAATGTCCAAGTACCATTATAAAATCATAAGGAATAAAACAAATATAATGGAAAGAAAAAATATATACACTTTGATCACAATATATCACTTAAATATATCGACAAAACAAATCCATTATAAAAACCATTTTCAATACCAAAATACATAAAATATTATATGTTATTTATTTCATTTTAAAAACATTACAGCTTATTGAGGAAGCCAAAGACCAAATAATACTCGCGGTGGTGGAAAAGGTCGTTGTCACTGTATACGTTAAAAGAAACATTCCTTTTTTTCATTTTGTAAAAGTCTTCGTAGAAAAATATTCCTTTGGTATAAAATTTAAAGTCAACAGAGTTTATACACATTATAAAATAAAGCCTTGTATTAGAAAAAAATATGCTTGAATGAAAGGAGATTGAGAATAAGTCCCTTACAATGGTGGTATCCTTGGATTAAGGATAAATCAATTACATAATTTTGTGTGTCAAATGAATGCACCAAATATAAGTGGATATTAAGTGTAAAAAATCTGAGTTCATTCACACATATTCATAGAACGACATATTTCAAGGAGTACAAGTTTTTCCCAAAGAATCAAAATTTGGTTAAGAAGTTCCCTTGCAAAAATACGACAGCCTAACGGTGTCACATAAAAATTCAGAAAATGAGTTGATGAGAGATAAAAAGGGGTATCTCATCACTTGGACATAACATTTATAGCAACAATGATATATAAGAACATATCCCATCATAATAAGATTAAAAGACCTAAAAAAAGTATTTTAAAATGAGGAGGGTGAAAAGTTCCCTTACCGAATAATAAACTTGAGTTAATTTCTACTTGCTTAAGAACCTTTTTCATGTTCATTATTCCTTTTATATCACTTATTACCATGTTATGCACATTATGTAATCATTTAAGTTAATAACGGTCGTTTTGTCGATAATTAGTACTTGAGTCAACAATATACTCTTTATAATCACAAGTTTGTTCATAGGGTAAAATATCCATTATATCCCAAATTATATTCATTATGTAGATATCATATATATAATATATATCCATTATATACATGCATTTATAGTATTACATAATAATTTAGAGGTAAAAAATGAAATGCACCGTTCATGGAGACAGTAAGCCGTACGTACGCATGAAAGCTACTTCCATTTCTATTTCATATTTAATAGAGTTAAAACATAATTATACATAATAGTATTATAATTCCAGTATGTTATCATATATAATATCATTAAATCTATCCTTTATAGGTACCACATATGCAATTAATGAATCAAATCACTTTGAGGGGGCGGTAGTCCGTACTTCCTAAAATGAAGATACCGCGTTTACCCATAATGGAATCCATAAAGGTATGCCATAAATGAAAAATACATAAGCTTAAGGAAAACATAATCATATTATATATCATAAATAAATATGGTGACATGTTAATGGCCACCTTTTAAGGTGTTAAAAAAATATTGAACAATCATCGTTTCGTGAGGCATAAATTCACCATCCACAGAAATAGTATGTTATTTTACCATTAGATATAGGAGTGTGTAAGTGTTGCTCGAATACTTCTTATAAAAACACCGTAGTATATGTAAGATACATTTTTTGTTACAAAAGAAATGACTAAAAAGAGTTTAGGGGGTTGGAGAAGAAAAATAAAACAAAAGAGCACAAGTGAATATGTTACCTTAAAATCAGGTAACTCCATTTTGTTTGATCCAAAAGGTTTTCTTGAAGAGCTTCCTGCCTAAGGTAAGGCTTCTAGGATGAGGAGAGGGATGTGGAGAGACAAAATGATCAGATATTGGCTGAGACAAAGGCTTGATAGGTGTGGGTATGGAGGTAGAGGTGGGGGCCTTTTATAAGAGAAGAGGAGGGGCACTCTTGGAATGTCAAGAAAGGTTACATTATTTTCAAATGAGTTTCGGATTTTAACAGTCCCACATTGATTTATTTCGAGGCTAAGGTGATAAGGGATCGAAATACACCCATCCAATAGGTTTTTGACATGTGTAGGTCTTAGATTTTACATTATCTTTTCATTTTATTTAAATAGTTAAATAATGAGGTAATTGCTGCATCATCATGATGTCATAAATAATTTAAATTATTTAATGTCTAAAAATTAAAAAAAATATGATGTAGGAATCTTTTTATCATTCCAATGACTATTTATAGTAAAATATATGACTTATATAACTGTAACTCCCGAGACTTTTATGAGAAATATTTTGTTTTTATGTTATATAAATCATCAAAGGAATCTTTCACTACAGACAACACTAGCTTGACTTTCTTTACACGCAACCGAGACCATCCTCGATAGCTTGCGTCGTACGCAATACTGAGTTTCACTAAACAACGATATGCTATTAAAATATTATAAAAACTAGCCGTTATGAATATTAATAATTGAATTTTTAATTTTATAACATTTTAATTCAACTTATACATTTTCTAGAATGAGGTATAAAAGCAAAATCAGTTTTTTGGATAAAAGAAATATTTTTTAAAAAATACAGTTTTGCCGCCTTTTGATGGCACACCCACATTAAATCTAGTTTTTGACATGTTTATAAGATTAATTTGACAAAATAAAATTATTCTTTTGAATCAGGTTATAAAAATATACTTTTGATAAATTTTAGATATTTTTCTGGTAACTTTATATTTTGATGAATAGTAAAAATATGCTATTCTTTAATTAAAAACAAATTTTTTCATTGAGATAATTTATATTGATAAATTATAATATTTAATGGTTATAAAGTATAAATATAATATATTTTTACCATTTAATATAATATATGTCAATAGCATTAATTTTACATTGATTTCATAGGTAAAAACATTTCAATCTTTGGCAATGTATTAACTTCTAAAACCTGTTTTCTTAACAAAGAGATTTATTATAAATTAATTACTGCAACTTATATGTTTTGAATTTTTTAAAAATGGATTCCATATTCAGAATCAGTGGGTTTAAATTATGTTAATAGACTACTTTTTATTTTTGGGCATTATGAATAGTAACTACGGTGAATTTTATTTACCATAGTTAAAGGTAAATCGGGTAATTAAGGGTAAATATAAGATTATAAAATTACCCTAACACCTGAAAAAATTCTATTGGATGACTAAAAGTCAACCCATATCACCTAAGGGTCGTATTAGATTCATTTAATGGACTTTTGTCCAGGAAAATAATTTAATTATTATTAAAACCAAAGAATGTGACAACATGTCACTTTCTTAAATCTTATAAGCATAATAATTTTAATTTTGTGATAAACATAATGAAACTTCAAAAAAGATTAGTCTCCAAAAAACTAATACAATTATCTACGTCATATGAATTTATTTAGAATTTTTAGGGATTATATATTTATCATTAATTATGACACAATAGTGATATTGAAATTTCATTATTAATTAAAATATCAAATAAATTGTTTTATAAATATTAAAATAAATATTATATGAACTATTTAATGTTCTACACTAATTTTATAGATACATATGACATTTTTAGAATCTATTAAAGCTTTTAGTTCGAACATATCTTCTGTATATATTTTATTTAAATTCAAATATATGAATAGGTTCAAAATTGACACTATTGTTATTTTATAAAAATAACATATTATAAAATTGTTTATAAATCACAAAAATATTTAAAAATTATAAATTAAAATTTATATGGTCGAAATGGTCATACAGTGTAAAATTATGGAAACTTCACAACATATATGTAATTATTTCTAATAATGTAAAATTTAGAATATTATTACCACAAATAAAATTAAATTGATAAATAAGGATAAATCAGGTTGATAATGTTTAATATAAATTCTTAACATGTCTAAATTTTATTGGTTGTTGATATTACGACCCTATGTCATCTAATAATCATATATGAGTCATTTTGGAAGTTTTTATGTGGGGTTGGGATTGAATATAAACTAATATTTCTTATATTTCCAAAGGTGCCCCTCTCCACCCTTATAAAAGGGCACCTCCTCCTTATCTTCCTCACACCAATTTGAACATTCAAGCTCAGCCAAACCCTGCCCATTTCACTTCCCCACTTCCCTTTAAACCTACTAGAGGTACTGGTCTTATCAAAAGACCAACTCTAGTGCCTTAATAGAAAGGTTAAAAGAGGCACTTCGAGAAAGAGGTAATACCTTCTACCGTTTTCTTCAAGTTCCATTCGTCTTCTACTACCTCTTATTTATTTGTTTAATTATGAGGTAATAACATCAGTATCTTTTATACACTTATATTTTATTATAAATATGAAACAACACTATTTCACTTCTTATCCATCCTATGGAAAACGAAATCACCGCGCGTGCGTAAGTACGGAATACCGTCTCCACGCCGTGGTGTAATCTATTTTCCACCACCACCTTACATGGATGGGTATAAGGGTGAAAGTAATGAATATAAATGTTTATTTTAAAGTTTTATTGATTATGAAATAGTATACATACACTCCAATACAATTCCATGATCATAGGAATGATATAATCGCTCATGCGTACGTACGGAATACCGTCTCCACGATGTGATGTGATTCGTTCTACATGATCTTCATTGCATAATGATTATATAAATGAATTTAATGAATTAATATGATATATATTACACTAATACCATTCTGGAAATTAGGTATCTATAACCTAAAGAGAATAATAAGAATTTATTTGACAAACACGCATAAAAACAAAAAAAAAAGTAATAAACACCTGAATAACAAGTAGTAATGTAGTATTAATAATAAAGAGCTAAGAATATGACCATATATGATATCAGAAAAATAATTATGATTCTATAATAAGTCAATAACATTATTTAAATCATTATACAGGAGGATCGGACACATACGAAGTAAATTGGACCTAAGGTAAGGGAAATATCACAATCTCATTTTTATCCGAGATTGTTTATACTTTGAAATTTACTGGGGTGTATTTTATCATCCACATCCATGTTTTCTCAATATGTAATATTATTTACATACACCTACAACTGTTTAAATCCAATTTTACCCTTCGGTGAGTTTTTAGTAATATATATGAAAGTAATCTTTTCTCGTTTTTCGTATGAGTTACTTTTTGACTTTTCTGACAAAAGTACGAAGAATTTTTTTTTATCATATATGGAATGAATGGATTTTCAAAACATTATTTCCAAGAATCTTCCCTTAAAATTTTTCAAGTTTATTTTTAATCAACTTCTTTTAGTTATAATTTTAAGACATGTTAATAAAGGAAAAGTGTTTTTGAAGAAGAAAGGATATAATCCTCAAGAATGGAGTTCAAGTGTTTTATCAAAATTATTTTCCATGTAAGATAATAAAGGGTTCTGTTTCTATCCCTATTATTACATTGATTTGACTATGTTGTGATGGAATTATTTTTATGAATTTCTTTATCTTATATGAATTGTTTTATGATGTCATGATGTCTAAGAATCCCATTTTTATGATGTATGGTTTATGATTTTGTGGCACACATAAGAATGGTATCATTATGAGATGGGTGGGACCTATATCTCCCTCTAATGCATTGGGTAAAGATTTTATATCTCATGAGATAGACATGGCTGGAATGGTAGGTTATACCGGTTCAGTGAAACAGGACTGAAACGAGGAATGAACTCGGTTCAGAAAGGGACTTTGTCCACTAAGATAGTCTTGGAAATGTGTCTTGACTAATAAGAAATGATTCTCTATGATTATGTGTGCATGCCAAAAAGTTTCATGTTTTAAGTTATGATTATTGTGATTAGATTTCACTTCCATGATTTATCCCATGTTATGAAATTATGATTTCTTTTGCAGGTTAAGATTTACAAAAGGTTATGTTCTAATGAATATGATGTGATTGATTTTTGTTTTTTTACCCTTACTGAGCATTTGAGCTCACCCTTTTGTATGTTTTCTTTCCCCCAGGTCAGGAATAATTTTATTAAGTAAGATATGCCAAAAGGGACTATAGATATGATGAAATAAATGGGAGACAATGTAGATGCTTTATGAACCAGTTGTTTATGTTTCCCATTTTCTAAAGACACTATACCTATACGGTCCTTTCGTGGTTTTGTTATATGTTTTAATAAGTATGATTCAATTCTGATGTAATAACAATGTATGTAAAGTATGGGTCATTATAGTTGGTATCATAGGAAAGGTATAGTCAACCTTTGGAAACTAGGATGTGAAAGCCTTAGTAAGAACCCTAAGGATAATTCTAAGCATAGGCCACAATCTTAGTGTTTTAGAAATGGCCATGAATTAACTAGGATAATACCTTAAGTGTGAAATTTAATTCTTGATTATGTGGTTTTCCAATTCTAATTGGTGTTGCTCACACTATTCTTCTTGGTTTTAGTCAATGGCTGAACCCGAAGGAACCGTGTTAATACAGAATGCGACGGGCAATGCAATGATTGCCCCCCTGAGCAACCAAACGTTATGGGAGCTGGAAAAGAAAAATCTTTTAGCCATGCTCACACAACTTTCTCAAGCTAAGAATCATGCATGACTTTTAAATGAGCAAAGGAAGGAGCAAAATTCTGTTTAATCCTTCATGAGACAGAGTCCACCTTCATTCAGCGGGTCTACTGATCCATTAGTTTCTGAACAATGGATTAGTACTACTGAAAAGATATTTTCAGTTCTATAATGTTCTAAGCATGATAAAGTCATCCTATCAGTGTATCGTTTGGAATTTGATGCTGATCAATGGTGGAATATTATTAAGAATACGAGGCAAATGGTTGAAATTGATTCCATGGAATGGGATGAGTTCAAGAACTTATTTTTCAATAAGTACTTCCCTCGTATTCTCCATAGAAATATGGAGAAAGAGTTTCTTGAACTGAAGCAAAAGGATGATGAATCTGTTGGTACCTATGAAGAAAATTTTACAAGACTTTCACGGTACGCTTATGGTATTATTATCCATCCTGAGAGTAAGATCGATCGATTCTTTAGTGGCTTAAAACCAAGTCTTTAAAGGGCGTTAGCCATAAGGGACTTCAATAGCTACGAGGAAATTGTTCGATGTGCTCTCAAAGTCGTGATAGAGGTTGGAGTAACCCACCAGTCATATGGGTTTGATAAGAATAGGAAAATGGAATTCAAAGGATAATCTAAAGAGCACATTGAAAAGAAGATGAGCTTTCCCTTATGCTCAAAGTGTGGAAAGAATCATGGAGAGATTTGTCTTAAAGGGACAAGTAAATGTTTCAAATGTGGAAAGGAATGTCATCGGGCATTTGAATGTCGCGATGATGGGAAGAAGATGTCTAATGATGCAAAAAAAGGAAGGGATACACATAATGAACCTACTACACTTCAATGTTTCATGTGCAAGGAGATGGGACATTATTCCAATAAATGCCTTAATCCAAGGGTTGATGATGATGGTCGAAGTCAACATACTCTTAAGTCTAAAGACAAAGGAATGTCACATGAAATTTCTATCAGCGATGTGGAGTACGGTAACGATGTGGTGAAAGGTACACTTACCATCCACTCTAAAGTATCAAATGTTTTATTTGATTCTGGATCCACCCACTCATTTATTTCTGAAGAATTTTCTAAGAGTATCACCGTATTACCTCAACAATTAGATGTTGAGTTAGCTGTGACAACACCAAATGGCACAACAGTCGCATGGAAAGTTTATAATTCTTCCCCGATTGAAGTTTGTGGGAAAGTGCTGCCTGCAAATCTTGTTATCCTTCCTATAGTGGAATTTGATGTGATTCTTGGCATGGATTGTCTTTCTTTATATAGATCTCATATCAATTTCCAATGAAGGGAAGTCACATTTCATATTCCAGATCAATCTATTATCATCTATCGATGCAAGGATGAACATAACCTTCCAGTGGAAATTTCTTCCATCTTATGGGTCTTGATTCCGCTAAATGAGGGTTATTTATCCCAAATGGTTGGTGAGAAACTCATGATTAATAATATTCCCATTGTATGGGAGTTTGATGATGTCATTCTGGAGGAATTGTCGGGTCTTCCACCAAATCGTGAAGTTTAGTTTTCAATAGAACTCGTATCAGGTGCTTTGCCTATTTCAAAGACACCATATAGAATGGCCCCAATTGAGTTGCAGGAATTGAAGAAACAACTCCAAGAGAATTTTGATAAGCGATTAATACACCCTAGTGCGTCACCTTGGGGAGCACCTGTTCTGCTTCTTAAGAAGAAAGATGGATCAATGAGACTCTACATTGATTATCGAGAACATAACAAGATCACTATCAAGAACAAATATCATCTCCCACGCATTGATGACTTATTTGACCAACTACGCATAGCTCAATACTTTTTAAAGATTGATCTTTGTTCAGGGTATCATCAATTAAGGGTCAAAATGGAGGATATACCAATGAAGGTTTTCTATACAAGGTATGGACACTATGAATTTATAGTGATGCCATTTGGTCTTACTAATGCCCCTGCTATCTTCATGGATCTGATTAATAGAGTCTTTAGAGAATACCTTGATCCATTTATGGTAGTCTTTATAGACGATATTCTTGTCTATTCAAAGGGAAAGGAAGAACATGATGATCACTTGAGAATTATATTGAAGACCCTGAGAAAGGAGAAGCTTTATTCCAAATTTACCAAGTGTGAATTTTGGATTCAAAAAGTTGCATTTTTGGGTCACATAATCTCAAAAGAGGGGTTATCTGTGGATCCAGCAAAAACAGAGGTTATCGAAAGATGGTCGAGACCAACAACTGTAACTGAGATCAGATGTTTTCTTGGTTTGGCTGTATATTATCGATGTTTTGTGAAATATTTTTCACAATTATCTAATCCACTCTCCAGGTTGACTCGGAAAGGAGTTAAGTTTGTTTGGATGGAGGAATGTGAAGTGAATTTCAAGGAGTTGAAAAAAAGGTAATCCATTGCACCTGTTCTCACACTGCCTTGTAGTGGAGAAAGGTTTGTGATCTATAGTGATGCATCCATGAAGGGGATGGGGTGTGTTCTTATGCAAAATGATATGGTGATAGATTATTCCTCACGTTAGTTGAAAATCCATGAGCAAAATTACCCAACACATGATTTGGAGTTAGCTGCGGTAATCTTTGCATTAAATATTTGGAGGCATTATCTTTATGGAGAAAGGTGTGACATTTATACTAATCATAAAAGTTTAAACTATATTTTCACACAAAAGGAGCTGAATATGCACCAATGAAGATGGTTGGAGCTGATTAAAGATAACGACTGCTCAATTCATTACCACCCTGGGAAAGCAAAAAAGGTGGCAGATACATTAAGTCAACAAGACCATGCCATTTTATCCATGATGAGGATCACAAAAGATCCAATATTTATGGATTTACAAAGGATGGATCTTGGAATTATAATGGAAGGGGGAAAATCGTATCTTTCTCAAATGAATTTTTAACCATCTATACATGTAAAGATTAAAGAGGCACAGAAAGAATATGTAGAGTTACAAAATAAGGATAGAAATGTTCCTGAATTCAACCTTGATTATGATGGGATAATAAATTTCAGGAATCGGGTTTGTGTTCCTCCCATCCCCGAAAGAAGGAGCTGCTGGATGAGGATCATAGTTCTTCATTCTCTATTCATCCTGGAAGCACGAAGATGTATAGGGACCTGAAATAGTACTTCTGGTGGGATGGAATGAAAAAAGATGTTGCTGAATATGTCTCTCGATGCTTGGTTTGTTAGCAAGTTATAGTTGAGAGACAGAAGTCTAAGGGGATGTTACAACCATTACCCATACCCGAATGGAAATGGGAAAACATCACTATGGACTTTGTCACAGGACTTCCTAAAACATCTAAAGGCAATAATGCTATAAAGGTCATAGTTGATCGTCTTACCAAGTATGCACACTTCATTGCTATTAGAGAGGATTTCTCTCTGGATCAGCTTGCCAGTATATATGTAAAGAAAGTGGTATGATTGCATAGAGTACCACTTTCTATTATATCTGATCAGGATCAAAGATTTACCTCGATGTTCTGGAGAATTCTTCAGCATACTCTAGATACAGAGTTGAGTTTCAGCACTTCTTATCATCCTCAGACAGACGGTCAGTCTGAGAGAACAATTCAAACTCTAGAAGATATGTTGAGAGCGTGCTCTATGGATTTCAAAGGTGGTTGGGTTCAACACCTACCTTTGGTGGAATTTTCTTATAATAATAGCTTTCAATCCAGTATTCAGATGGCTCATTATGAAGCTCTCTATGGAAAGAAATGCAGGACTCCAACTTTCTGGGATGAAGTTGGGGAAATAAATCTATTAGGACCTAACCTCATTGATGAAATGGCAGAAAAGGTCAGATCTATTCAACAACACATAAGAGTAGCTCAGAGTCGACCGAAAAGTTATGCCGACAACCGAAGAAAAGACCTAGAGTTTGAAGTGGGTGATAAAGTGTTCTTACGAATATCTCCCTGGAAGAGGGTCATGGGATTTGGAAAGAAGGGGAAGTTGAGCCCTAGATATATCGTTCCTTTCGAAATACTGGATCGTGTCGGGAAGGTAGCTTACCGATTTGAGATTCCACCGAATCTCTCTCAAGTACACGATGTGTTCCATGTATCTCTCCTGAGAAAGTACATACCTGATCCTTCACATATACTCAGCTCAGAAGTTGTACCGATGGAGCAAGATCATTCTTATGAAGAACAACCGATAGAGATTCTGGATACTAGTGAAAAAGACCTATGAAAAAAGACCACGCGCCTGGTGAAAGTTTTATGGAGGAACCACCAATTACAAGAAGATACATGGGAGCTTGAGGATATGATGAGGGAGAGGTATCCTCATCTGTTTGTTACAAAGTGACGAATTTCGAGGGCGAAATTCATTTTAAGGGGGGTAGAATGTAATGCCCGAGCATTTTATGAGAAATATTTTTTTATGTTATATAAATCATCAAAGAAATCTTTCACTACACACAACACTAGCTTGGCTTGCTTTACATGAAACTGTGACCTTCCTCGATATCTTGCGTCGTACGCAATACCGAGTTTCACTAATCAACGATATGCAATTGAAATATTATTAAAACTAGACGTAATGAATATTAATAACTTAATTTTGAATTTTATAACATTTTAATTCAAATTATACATTTTCTAGATTGAGGTATAAAAGAAAAATCAGTTTTTTTGGATAAAAGAAATATTTTTCAAAAAATACCATTTTTCCGCCTATTGATGGCGCACCCAAATTAAATCTAGTTTTTGACATGTTTATAAGTTCAATTTGACAAAATAATATTCTTTTTTTGAATCAGGGTATAAAAAAAATTTTGGATAAATTTTTTATATTTTTCTGATAACTTTCATATTTTGATAAATAGTAAAAATACGATATTTTTTAATTAAAAACAACTTTTTTCATTGAGTTAATCTATATGGATAAATTATAATATTGAATGGTTATAAAGTATAAATAGAATATATTTTTACCATTTAATATAATTTATGTCATTAGCATTAATTTTACATTGAATTCATAGTTAAAAACATTTCAATCTTTGGAAATGTTTTAACTTCTAAAACCCGTTTTATTAACAGTGGGATTTATTTTAAATTAATTACTGAAACTTATATGTTTTTAATTTTGAAAAATGGATTCCATATTCAGAATCAGTGGGTCCAAATTTTGTTAATGGACTACTTTTTATTTTTGGGCATTATGAATAGTAACTACGGTAAATTTTATTTACCGTAGTTAAAGGTAAATCAGGTAATTAAGGGTAAATATAAGATTTTAAAATTACCCTAACACCTGAAAAAAATCCTATTGGATGAATAAAAGTCAACCCATATCACCTAAGGGTCGGATTAGATTCATTTAATGGACTTTTTTCCTTGAAAATAATTTAATTATTATTAAAACCAAAGAATGTGACAACATGTCACTTTCTTAAATCTTATAAGTATAATGATTTTAATTTGGTGATAAACTTAATGAAACTCCGAACATGAATAGTCTACAGAAATCTAATACAATTATCTACATCATAGGAATTTATTTGAAATTTTTAGGGATTAAATAATTTTCATTAATTATGACACAATAGTGATGTTGAAATTATTTTATTAATTAAAATATCAAATAAATAGTTTTAAAAATATTAAAATAAATATTATATGAACTATTTAATGTACTACACTAATTTTCTAGATACATATGACTTTTTATGAATCTATTAATGCTTTTTGTTCGAATATATCTTCTGTATATATTTTATTTAAATTCAAATACATGAATAGTGTCAAAATTGACACTATTGTACTTTTGTAAAAATAACATATTATAAAATTGTTAAAAAATCACAATAATATTTAAAAATTATAAATTAAAATTTATATGGTCTAAAATTTCATAAAGTGTCAGATTATGGAAAATTCACATCACATATGTAATTATTTATATTAATTTAAAATTTAGAATATTATTACCATAAATAAAATAAAATTGATAAATAAGGATAAATCAAGTTGATAATGTTTAAAATAAATTCCTAACATGTATAAATTTTATTTTTTGATTCTATTACAACCCTATCTCATCTAATATTCGTATATGAGTCATTTTGGATGTTTTTATGTGGGGTTGGGATTTAATCTAAACTAATATTTCTTTATTTCCAAAGGTTCCCCTCTCTTCCCTTATAAAAGGGCACCTCCTCCCTCTCTTCCTCACACCAATTTGAGCTTTCAAGCTCGGCCAACCCCTGCCCATTTCACTTCCCCACTTCCCTATAAACCTACTACAGGTACTGGTATTATCAAAAGACCAACTCTAGTGCCTTAAGAGAAAGTTTAAAGGAGGCACTTCGAGAAAGAGGTAATACCTTCTACCATTTTCTTCAAGTTCCATTTTTCTTCTACTACCTCTTCTTTAGTTGTTTCATTATGAGGTAATAACATCAGTATCACTTACATACTGATATGTTATTATGAATATTAAACAACCCTATTTCACCTCTTATCCATCCTATGGAAAACGAAATCACCGCGCGTGCGTACGTACGGAATACCGTCTCCACGCCGTGGTGTAATTTATTTTCCACCACCACCTTACTTGGATGGGTATAAGAGTGAAAGTAATGAATATATATGATTATTTTAAAGTGTTATTGATTCTGAAATAGTATACATACACTCCAATACAATTCCACGATCATGGGAATGATATCATCGCTCGTGCGTACGTATGGAATACCGTCTCCACGATGTGATGTGATTCGTTCTACATGATCTTCATTGCGTAATTATTATATAAATGAATTGAATGAATGAATATGATATATATTACACTAATACCATTCTGGAAAAGAGGTATATATAACCTAAAGGGAAGAATAATAATTTATTCGACAAACACGTATAAAAACAAAAAAAAAGAAATAAACATCCGAATAACAAGTAGTAATGAAATATTAGTAATAAGAAGCTAAGAATATGACCATATATGATATCATAAAAATAATTGTGATTCTGGAATAAGTAAATAACATTATTTAAATAATTATACAAGAGGTTCATGCACATACGAAGCAAATTGGACCCAAGGTAAGGGAAATATCACAATATCATTTTTATCTGAGATTTTTTATACTTTGAAATATACTAGGGTGTATTTTATCATCCACATCCATGTTTCCTCAATATTTAATATTATTTCCATTCACCTACTACTGTTTAAATCCAATTTTACCCTTCGGTGAGTTTTTAGTAAAATATATGAAAGGAATCTTTTGTCGTTTTTCGTACGAGGTACTTTTTGGCTTTTCCGACAAAAGTACGAAGAATGTATTTTTTAACTTATGGCTTGAATGGATTTTTAAAACATTATTTAAAAGAATCTTCCCTTACAAGTTTTCAATTTTATTTTTAATCAACTTCTTTTAGTTAGAATTTTATGACATGTTAAGAAAGGAAAAGTGTTTTTGAAGAAGAAAGGATATTTTCCTCAAGAATGGAGTTCAAGTGTTTTATCAAAATTATTTTCCATATATGATAATAAAGGTTTCTATTTATATCCCTATTATTAAATTGATTTGACTATGTTGTGATGGAATTATTTTTATGAATTCCTTTATCTTATATGAATTGTATTATGATGTCATGATGTTTAAGATTCCCATTTTTTATGATGTTTGGTTTATGATTTTGTGGCACACATAAGAATGGTATCATTATGAGATTTGTGGGACCTATATCTCCCTCCAATGCATTGTGTAATGATTTTATATCTCATGATATATACATGGCTGGAATGGTAGGTTATACCGGTTCAGTGAAACAGGGCTGAAACGAGGAATGAACTCAGTTCAGAAAGGGACTTTGTCCACCAAGATAGTCTTGGCAATGAGTCTTGACTAATAAGAAATGATTATCTATGATTATGTGTGGATGCCACAAAGTTTCATGCTTTATGTTATGATTATTTTGATTACATTTCACTGCCATGATTTATCCCATGTTATGAAATTATGATTTCTTTTACAGGTTAAGATTTCCAAAATGTTATGTTCTTATGAATATGATATGATTGATATTTGTTTTGTTTACCCTTACTGAGCATTTGAGCTCACCCTTTTGTATGTTTTCTTTCACCCAAGTCAGGAAGAAGGTTATTAAGTAAGATATGCCAAAAGGGACTATAGATATGATGAAATAAATGGGAGACAATGTAGATGCTTTATGAACCAGTTTTTTATGTTTCCCAGTTTTTAAGGACACTATACCTATACGTTCCTTTTGTGGTTTTGTTATATGTTGTAATAAGTATGATTCAATTATGATGTAATAACAATGTATGTAATGTATGGGTCGTTATAATAACCTCATGTAAAAATTGTTTTAGTAAAACAATACATGTTTGTGTCGTTTTTACTTTTACTTTAAATAAAAGGAATAAATGTCATTATCTTACCCAGGTTTCTCCAAGTGGTCCAAAAAATAGACCCATGGGTTTTCATGGTTGTACATGACTCATCCAATAGGGCTAGGACAAGTTTCAATATATTTTCATTTTATTATAATATCATTTTTACCTTAAATCACACTGATTACCTTTAATCACGATTAATAAAACTTAAAAGCTACTTTCATCAATAATTATTTTTATCCCATTGAACAACATTTTACTTAATAATAAAAATCATTTAAATTGGATTTTTGAAATTCAAATAATAGAAGTTTTAATGTTCCATTTAAATGAAAAATGATTTTTTGTAACTACCACTTTGTGATTTCACTATTCATCAAAAATTTAGGTTTTTCAGAAAAATACCAAAATTCTCCCTAAGATATATTTGATATTCCAAATTCAAAAATGATGTCTATTTTACCAAATTAATAACATATAATTTTCATAAATTAAATTTATAATTAAATCCCGCTGTCAAATCGAATAGCGTGTTTTTAAGAAACAATAACTATCAAAAGATTGACACTCGTTTATGTCCAATCTCAAAGTGATATTAATTCCAATGACCACCATTGGATTAAATGGTAAAAATATATTCTAATTTCACTTTAAAACAAATTCGAAAGATAATATAATCATATAAATAAATTATATTAAAAAGAGGTTTTGAATTAAAATACAACATTTTTCACAATTCATTAAAAAATGAACTTTGTCGGACAGATACCAAAAATTTACACAAACTAAATTTAGATGTCCCGATTCTAAAGAGAAATTTTATTTTGTCAAATAAAACATATAAAATTTTCAAAAGTATATTTAAAAAGGGGTTTCCATCAAAAGGTGGTTAATCAACCTTTTAAAGAATATTAGAAGATTTATGCTTAAAATTGGATTACTTTTCATTTTTAATCTTCTAACATTTATTGTAAAAAGTAAAAATATTTGACAAAAATATATAATCATTTTGTAGTTTGTTCTGTTCATTCCATTCATTATAACGGCTAGGTGTTAACTACCATTTAAAATAAAATTATTTTATTATTAGAGTGCAACGTAAGATTTCAAAGGAACTCGTTGTTGCGTATTGGGTAAGCCATCAAGTATAGAGTTCCCTTTAAATTAATAATAACATTTTATTCACAAATAGGGATAAATATAAAAATGTCATATTCTTTATTTACCTGGGGTGTTACATCCTTTCCGCCTTTTGGGAATTACGTCCTCGCAATTTTAAAATTGGGCTTGGAAACACCATTGAAAGGCCCACATCGAAACAAGAGTCGGTAAAACAATCACTTTAAATGAAAGAATGAGAAGTACAGAGGTCACCCGAGTTAACCCATACTAGGATTCCAGGTAGGAAAACATGGATATGGAAGAAAAATCAAATGGTCGTTTTTTAAGGGAGAGTGATAGTAAACATGCCTAGGCGAAAGTTAACCACAGGAAAATCAGAAGCTTGTGATGGGTTAAACGGGATTCGATTCCTCAGTAGGAAAAGTTAACAGATAACTTTTTTTAAGTTACTTTTCATTGAGGAATTTAATTATGAGCGTAACTAAATAATAAAGAAACATACTTACTTGTCGTGTTGACCTTCATCTCTTACTAGATTTCTTACACAAACTCATATTTTCTCCTAAAGACGAGTATTTAGGATGAATTGTTCACATTAAGAGCGCTATAATCAACTTTTAGTGAATAACCTAATCCACAAAAGAGAAATATATATTTCTCATGTCTTTAGACCCTAACCAAAACCAAAACCAAAATGGTTAGTACAAGATCAAAAAATCCAGAAAAGGATAACCCTTTATAAAAATAAAATCTATTCTTAATCTCCAAAATTTTTCCAACAAAACCCAATGTTCAATGAAGACCATTCGATAAACAATTTGTCCATAAAATTCATTCAGAGTAAACCAAACTAAGATTTAAACCCAAATATTTTAATTATTTAATCACATAGTCTCCCAAGGTACAAATTAACACTTATCTCTAAATAACATTAGTTGCTCTTGAAGTCTCATATTGAAAAGTAATTAACCTAATCACATATCCTCCATGATAGATTAATAATTTATATATATAACCATAAATAATCTTACTCTTAATTCATAAAATCATCTAACTAAAAATAATAAGTCAAACTAACCAGGGACTTCACGTTGTCCTGTGGTAGGCGATAAATACCAGTCACACTTTGGTTGTGGGTTCGATTCTCACATCTTTATCCGACGCGATGGGTTGTCACACGGTCTGTGTGTTGTCATTTTTTAAAACTATATAATTCTCAAATCATTCCCCAAAAAGAGATAAAATCGTCATAAATAACCATAACATAATTTAACCTCAATTTTATCTCATGCCTTTCATTTTCCATCATAACCTATAGTAACCCATAATTACCTCAAAAGAAAGGATCATATAAACCCAAATGGTTCTTTATTACTATGTCTAGAAAAGAACAGATTACTATTCCTTGAATAAAATTTACATATATCAAACATTAGGGTTACACATACTATAAAAAGTCTTCTAATGTAACTCCATCATCAAAAGAGAAATAATACTCTTAATAATTTCACCATTACTCTTGAAGCCCTTATATGTTGACTTCTTACTCGTTAAACATTCTTCATGATCCATTAACCATTCCTTTCAAACTTATTATGAAATACTTCTCTCCAATAAACAAATCATTATTCATATCCTAAGATTCCAAAATAGGAAAACAAGATTTAAGAAATAATCCATACCTTTGATTGGTCATTGTCAGTTTCTTCAACCTCAATCAGAATGGCATTAAGTATTGGTAAATGAATATTTGTACGATATTGGGGATCCCATTCCCGAAACTTCTTCATAAGACATGTGTTTGCATAATGACCATGCACAACACATTTAAAACATTCAATTGATCTCTCAAAAAGAACTTCTTTCCCTTTCCTCGAGTCAACTAGATGCTTCCTTTGTCCATGGTAGGTTCTTGCTTTATGACCTTTATTTCCACATCTATAGCATATTTCTGTCCCTCTAAAACATTTTCCTAGGTGCTTCTTTCCACATCTTTGAAACATATGTTTTTGAACACACTTACCTTTATGATTATTACCTATAGTTCCATAGGGATTCGTTTATCACATATATGACGCCTTATAGAAATCATCAATGTTTAGGTGGTCAATCCTGACATCAGATAGTTGGTTGAGGATAAACACAAGAGTTCTCATTGCAGCTCCCATATCATTCAGTTTCTCGCTCAGAAAACTGTCACAATTTCCTTCACATCCACTGTTACTTTGGTGCCTGCTAGATCCAGCCATTTACTAAAACCAAAAAGGTCAGTGTGAGTATATCAACAAAACCATCATGTACTAATAAGGAAGATAAACACTAATATATACTTATTTATTCACTTTATCTAAAACAAGGACTCTTTCTGAAATCCTAACCATTATGGTAATGTCACTTATGCTTAGAGAATACCTTAACCTCTAAAGTTATCTAAACCGACCTCTAATACCAACTATAAGGCCCCGACCTTATACCTTACTTAATATTGAATTTAATGAAAAATTCACATTGAGGATCATTTCAGATTTAGAGTTTTAGAGAATGAGGTTATAACTATTACATCCCAAAAGATTACATAATAGAAACTTCTACTAAGTTTCCATAAAAAAAAGTTAAAAAGAAACATGTCTAGTTCCATGTTTTTGATAGAATGTCTTTCCTTGATCCCATCCTTGAACCTATTCATCTTTAAGTCATGTGGAAAACATTTAAAAAACATGGGATGAACATAAAAAGCTCAGTAAGGGATACACAAAGAATGAAAACTGTTAGTTTTTCAAAACATGTAAACCATGTATACTTTATCAAAGTAATACTTTTCACCTTTATGAAGTATTAAAAAAACTCTTTACTGAATAAAAGCTCATTACTTACCCTTTTGTAACCAAAATATTACCATAAAACCCATATAAATAACACATAACATATAATAGTAACTTGGGACATAAACATACTTAAATGGAATAATCATACTGTCAACTTCCACACATACATAATGGAATAGCCATACGGCTGACTTCCATACCCAATGCATTGGAGTTTATAACGTAACCACCCATCCTGGTATTCACGGAACCACCCGTCATATGTTTTATCACATAACCACCCGTCAAATGTCCATGTACCATTATAAAATCATAAGACATAATACAAATATAATGGAAAGAAAACATTTCCACACTTTGATCACAACATATCACTTAAATATATTGACATAAAAAATCCATTATAAAAAACATTTTCAATTCCAAAAAGAAATAAAAGAGTATATGGTATTTATTTCATTTTAAAAACATTACGGCTTGTTGAGGAAGCCAAAGACCAAATCATACTCACGGCGGCAGAAAAGGTCGTTGTCACCGCGTACGTTAAAAGAAACATTTCTTTTTGTTGTTTTGTAAAACGCTTCATAGAAAAATATTCCTTTTGTATAAAATTAAAAGACAAAGGGGTTTATTCACCGTATAAAATAAAGCCTCGTATTAGAACAAAATATTCTTGAATGAAAGGAGATTGAGACGAAGTCCATTACAAAGACGGTATCCTTCGATTAAGGATAAATCAATTAAATAATTGTGTGTGAAAAACGAATACACCAAATATAAGTGGATATTAAGTGTAAAACAATTAGAGGTAATTCACACATATTCATAGAACCACAAATTTCAAGGAGTACAAGTTTATCCCAAAGAATCAAATTTGGGTTAAGAAGTTCCCTTGCAAAAATTCGACAGCCTAACGGCATCACTTTAAAATTCAGATAATGAGTTGATGAGAGATAAAAATGGGTATC
The DNA here is from genome assembly GCA_963277665.1 of Viscum album. NCBI lineage: Eukaryota > Viridiplantae > Streptophyta > Magnoliopsida > Santalales > Viscaceae > Viscum > Viscum album. The sequence continues at coordinate 119,588,813 of OY728165.1, forward strand.
TCATCACTTGGACATAAAATTTATAGAAAAAATGATATATAAGAACATATCCCATCATAATAAGATTAAAAGACCTAAAAATAAGTCGTCTAAAATGAGGAGGGTGAAAGGTTCCCTTACCGAATTGGGTAACTTCCAAAACGTACACCCCATGAAAGAAGGGTCATAAAATGAAGATGTAACTACCCATAAATGAGAGTATATTATAAAAATAGAAAAATAATGGGCAGTAAATATAATAAACAAAAGGAAATAGTGGCCAATGTAGCATGAAATTCACGGGAATAAAAAGTGAGATGAAAATCCCCTTATGAAAATTCAGCAGCCTAACGGCGCCACATAAAACATCAAAAATGGAGTGATGAAATAAAATATTTTATCCCATCATATTAACATAAAATTTACATCAAGAGTAATATAAAATAACATCCCCCAAAAAAATAAAAATGATCATAAAAGAAATTACATAAAAGAGAGTACTTAAAAAGAAAGAGAGAGGTCGGATCCCTTACCTCATGTCGGACTTCACTCGATCGTTCATTAATCTCCTGAATAATAAACTTGTGTTAATTTATACTTTCTTAAGAAACTTTTTCAATTTCATTATTACTTTTATATCACTTATTTCCATTATATTCACATTATGTAATCATTTATGTTAATAACGGTCGTTTTCTCGATACTTAGTACCTTAGTCAAAAATTAACTCTTTATAATCACAAGTTTGTTCATGGGGTAAAATATCCATTATATCCAGAATTATATTCATTATGTATATATAATATATATCATATATATCCATTATATACATGCATTTATAAAATTACATAATCATTTAGAGGTATGAAATTAAATGCACCGTTCATGGAGACGGTAAGCCGTACGTACGCATGAACGCTACTTCAATTTCTATTTCATATTTAATGGAATTAAAATATAATTATACATAATATTATTATAATTCCAGTATGGTATCATATATAATATCATTAAATCTATCCTTTATACATACCACATATGGTATTAATGAATCAAATCACTTTGAGGGGGCGGTAGTCCGCACTTCCTAAAATGAAGATATCGCGTTTACCCATAATGGAAACCATAAAGGTATGCCATAAATGAAAAATACACAAGATTAAAGAAAACATAAACATATCATATATCATATATAATTATGTTGATATCTTAATGTCCACCATTTAAGGTGTTAAAAGAATATTGAACAATCATCGTTTCGTGAGGCATAAATTCACCATCCACAGAAACAATATGTTCTTTACCCATTATATGTAGGTGTGTGTAAGTGTAGCTCGAATACTTATTATAAAAACATACTAGTATATGGAAGATAATGGTTTTGTTACAAAATAAATGAATAAAAATAGTTTAGGGGGTTGGAGAATCAGAATAAAACAAAAGAGCACAAGTGAAGACGTTACCATAAAATCGGGTAACTCCCTTTAGTTTGAACCAAAGGGGTTTATTGAAGAGCTTCATGTCTAAGGTAAGGATTCTAGTATGAGGAGAGGGATTTTGAGAGTCAAAATGATCAGAGATTGGATGATCCAAAGGCTTGAGTGGTGTAGGTAAGGTGGTAGAGGTGGGGGCCTTTTATAAGAGGAGAGTAGGGGCACTCTTGAAATGTCAAGAAAGGTTACAATATTTTCAAATGAGTATCGGATTTTAAAGGTCCCACATTGATATATTTCGATGATAAGGTTATAAGGGCTCTATATACACCCATACAATAGGTTTTTGACATATTTAGGTCTTATATGTTACATTATCTTTTCATTTTATTTAAATCGTTAAATAATGAGGTAATTGCTGCATCATCATGATGTCATAAATAATTTAATTTATTTAATATATAAAAATTATAAACAAAAATACTATGATCTATGAAATATTTTTAGCTTTCCAATGACTATTTATAGTAAAAAAATTGACTTATATAACCCCATGGGAAAAGTTTTTTAGTAAAACATTACATGTTTGTATCATTTTTACTTTTACTTTAAATAAAAGGCATAAATGTCATTATGTTACCCAAGTGGCTCCATGGGGTCCCAAAAATCTACCCATGGGTTGTATTGGTCGACCATGACTCATCCAATAGGGTTAGGACAAGTTTCAAGATTTTTTCATTTTATTATAATATCATTTTTGCCTAAAATCACACTGATTACCGTTAATCTCGATTAATAAAACTTATAAGTTACTTTTCATCAAAATTATTTTCATCCCATTGAACCACATTTTACTTAATAATAAAAATAATTTAAATTGTATTTTTGAAATTAAAATCACAGAAGTGGTAAAGTTCCATTTAAACGAAAAATCAGTTTTTGTAACTACCACTTTGTGGTTTCACTATTCATCAAAAATTAAGGTTTTTCAGAAAAATACCAAAACTTAACGCTAAGATATATTTGATATTCTGAATACAAAAATGATGTCTATTTTACCAAATTCATAACATTGAAGTTTCATTAATTAATTTTATAATTAAATCCCGCTGTCAAATAAAATAGCGTGTTTTTAAGAAACAATATTTATCAAAAGATTGACACTCGTTTATGTCCAATCTCAAATTGATATTAATTCCAATGGCAACCTTTAGATTAAATGGTAAAAAAAATTTCAAATTTCACTTTCAAACCAATTAAAAGATAATCTAATAATATAAATAAATTAGATTAAAAAGAGGTTTTGAATTAAAATACAACATTTTTCAGTATTCATTAAAAAAATGAACTTTATCGGACAAATACCAAAAATTTACACAAAGTAAATTTTGATGTCCCGAATCTAATGAATAATTTTATTTTTTCAAATAAAACATATAAAATTTTCAAAAGTACATTTAAAAAGGGTTTTCCATCAAAAGGCGGTTAATCGACCTTTTAAAGAATATTAGAAGATTTATGCTTAGAATATGATTCATTTTCATTTTTAGTCCTCTAACATTTATTGTAAAATTTAAAAATATTTGAGAAACATATATAATAATTTTTTAGTTAGTTCTATTCATTCCCGTCATTACAAAAGCTAGGTGTTAACTACCATTTAAAATAAAATTATTTTATTATTAGATTACAATGTAATATTTCAAAGAAACTCGTTGTTGCGTATTGGGTAAGCCATTGAGCAAAGAGTTACCTTTAAATTAATATTAAAATTTTATTCAAAATAGGGATAAATATAAAAATTTCATTTTCTTTATTTACCTTGGGTGTTACGTCCTTCCACCCTTTTGGTAATTGCGTCCTTGTAATTTTAAAATTTGGCTCGGAAACATCATTAAAATTCTCACATCAAAACAAGAGTCGGTAAAACAATCACATTAAATGAAATAAAGGGAAGTACAGAGGTCACCTTATTTAACCCATACTAGGATTCCATGTAGGAAAACATGTATATGGATGAAAAAGCAATGGGTCATGTTTTGAGGGAGAGTGATTGTAAACATGCCTAGGAGAAAGTTAACCACACGAAAATCACATGCTTGTGATGGGTTAAACGGTATTCGATTCCCCAGTAGGAAAAGTTAACAGACAACATTTTTGTTTTTAAGTTACTTTTCATTGAGTAATTTATTTGTGAGCTTAACTAAATCATAAGGAAACATACTTACTTGTCGTGTTGACCTTCATCTCTTACTAGATTTCTTACACAAACTCATATTTTCTCCAAAAGATGAGTATTTAGGATGACTTGTTCACATTAAGAGCGCTATAATCAACTTTTAGTGAATCATCAAATCCAAAAAAGAGAACTATATATTTCTCATGTCTTTAGACCTTAACGAAAACCAAAACCAAAAAGTTTAGTACAAGATTAGATAAAACAGAAAAGGATAACCCTTTATAAAAAGAAAATGTATTCTTAATCTCCAAAATTTGTCCAAAAAACCCAATGTTCAACTAAGACCATTTGATAAACAATTTGTCCATCAAATTCTTCAGAGTAAACCAAAATAAAATTGAAACCCCAATATTTGAATGATTTAATCACATAGTCTTCCAATGTACAAATTAACACTTATCTGCAAATAACATCAGTTGCTCTGAAAGTCTCATATTGAAAAGTAATTAACCTAATCACATATCATCCATGATAGGTTAATAATTTCCATAGATAACCCAAAATAAAGTTACTCTTATTTCATAAAATCGTCTAACTAAAAATAATAAGTCAAACTAACTAGGGGCTTCATGTAGTCCAATGGTAGGCGATAAATACCAGTCGCACTTTGGTTGTGGGTTCGATTCCCGCAACTTTGTCTGACGCGACGGGTCATCACACAGTCTGCGTATTTTCCTTTTTCCAAACTATATAATTCTTAAATCATTCCTCAAAAAGAGATAAAATCATCTAAAATAACCATAACATAATTTAACCTCAATTTTATCTCATGCCTTTCATTTTCCATCATAACATATAGTAACCCATAATTACCTCAAAAGTAAGGATCATATAAACCCAAATGGTTCTTTATAAATATGTCCACAAAAGTACAGATAACTATTCCTTGAATAAAATTTTCATATATCAAACATCAGGGTTACACATAAAATAAAAAGTCTTCTAATGTTACCCCATCATCAAAAGAGACTTAATACTCTTAAGAATTTCACCATAACTCTTGAAGCCCTTATATGTTGACTTCTTAATAATTCAACATTCTTCATGATCCATTAACCATTCCTTTCCAACTTATTCTGAAATACTTCTCTCATACAAACAAAATCATGATTCATATCCTAAGATTCCAAAATAGGAAAACAAAAGTTAAGAAATAATCCATACCTTTGATTGGTCATTGTCAGTTTCTTCATCCTCAATCAAAATGGAATTAGGTAATGGTAAATGAATATTTGTACAATCATGGTGATCCCTTACCGAAACTTCTTCATAGGAAATGTGATTGCATAATGACCATGCACACCACTTTTAAAACATTCAATTGATCTCTCAGAAATAACTTCTTTCCCTTTCCTCGAGTCAACTGGATGCTTCCTTTTTCCATGACAGGTTCTTGCATTATGACCATTATTTCCACATATATAGCATATTTTTGTCCCGTTGAAACATTTTCCTAGGTGTTTCTATCCACATCTTTGACACATAGGTTTTTTAACACACTTACCTTTATGATTATTACTTGTAGCTCCGTAGGGATTTTTTTCGCATATATTACGCATTATAGAAATCACCAAGGTTTAGGTGGTCAATCATGACTCCAGATAGTTGTTTGAGGATAAACACAAGATTTCTCATTGCAGCTCCAATATCATTCAGTTGCTCGCTCCAAAAACAGTCACAGTTTCCTTCACATCCACTGTTACTTTGGTGCCTGCTAGATCTAGCCATTTACTAAAACCAAAAAGGTCAGTGTGAGTATATCAAAAAAACCATAATGTACTAATGAGTAAGATAAACACTAATATATAATTACTCATTCAATTTATCTAAAACTAGGACTCTTTCTGAAATCCTAACCATTATGGTAATGTTGCTTATGCTTAGAGAATACTCTAACCTCTAAAGTTATCTAAACCGACCTATGATACCAACTATAAGGCCCTATCCTTATACCTTACATAATATTGAATTAAATGAATAATTCACATTGAGGATATTTTCAAGTTTAGAGTTTTAGAGAATTAGGTCATAACTATTACAGTTCAAAAGATTACATAGTAGACACTTCTACTAAGTTTCCATAAAATAAAAACAACTTAAAAAAACATGTCTAGTTGAAGTTTTTAGATAGAATGTCTATCCTTGATCCCATCCTTGACCCTATTAATCTTTACGTCCTGTGGAAAACATTTAAAAAACATGGGATGAGCATAAAAAGCTCAGTAAGGGATACACAAATAATGAAAACAGTTAGTTTTTCAAAACAATAAGTAAACCATGTATACTTTATCAAAGTAATACTTTTCACCTTTATGAAGTAGTAAAAAAAAATCTTCACTGAATAAAAGATCATTACATACCATTTTGTAACCAAAATATTACCATAAAACCCATATAAAGAAAACATTACATATAAAGGTATCTTGGAACATAAACATACTTAAATGGAATAACCATATGGTCGAATTCTACACATAATTAATGGAATAGCCATACGGAAAACTTACATACCCAATGCATTGGAGGTTATAACGTAACCACCCGTCCTAGTATTCACGGCACCACCCGTCATATGGTTTATCACGTAACAACCCGTCAAATGTCCAAGTACCATTATAAAATCATAAGACATAAAACAAATATAATGGAAGGAAAACATCTCCAAACATTGATCACAATATATCACTTAAATATATTGACATAAAAAATCCATTATAAAAACCATTTTCAATACCAAAATACAGAAAAGAGTATATGGTATTTATTTTATTTTAAAAACATTACGGCGTTTTGAGGAAGCCAAATACCAAATAATACTCACGGTGGCGGAAAAGGTCATTGTCACCGCATACGTTAAAACAAACATTCCTTTTTGTCATTTTGTAAAATGCTTCGTAGAAGAATATTCCATTTGTATAAAATTAAAAGTAAAAGGGGTTTATAAACCATATAAAATAAAGCTTTGTATTAGAACAAAATATGCATGAATGAAAGGAGATTGAGACGAAGTCTCTTACAAAGACGGTATCCTTGGATTAAGGATAAATCAATTAAATAATTATGGGTGACAAACGAATACACCAAATATAATTGGATATTAAGTGTAAAACAATAAGAGGTCATTCACACATATACATAGAACGACATATTTCAAGGAGTACAATTTTTTCCCAAAGAATCAAAATTGGGTTAAGAAGTTCCCTTGCAAAAATTCGACAGCCTAACAACGTCACATAAAAATTTAGAAAATGAGTTGATGAGAGATAAAAAGGGTTATCTCATCACATGGACATAACATTTATAGCAACATGGATATATAATAACATATCCCATCATAATTAGATTGAAAGACCTAAAAAATAAGTCTTTTAAAATGAGGAGGGTGAAAGGATCCCTTACCGAATTGGGTAACTTCCGAAAGGTACACCCCATGAAAGAAGGGTTATACAATGAATATTTAACTACCCATAAATGAGATTATATTATACAAATAGTAAAATAATGGCCAGTACATATAACAAACAAATGTAAATAGTGTCCAATGTAGCATTAATCTCACGGGAATAAAAAGTGAGATGAAAATCCCCTTATGAAAATTCGGCAGCCTAACGACGCCACATAAAACTTCAAAAATGGATTGATGAGATCAAATAGGGTATCCCATCATATTAAAATAAAATTTAAAGCAAAATTAATATAAAAGAGCATCCCCCAACATAAGAAATATGAGCTTAAAAGAAATGACATAAAAGAGAGTACTTAAAAATAAAGAGAGAGGTCGGATCCCTTACCTCATGTCCTACATGACTCGATCGTTATTTAATCTACGGAATAATAAACTTGATTTAATTTATACATTCTTAAGAACCTTTTTGAATTTAATTATTCCTTTTATATAACTTATTACCATGTTATGCGCATTATGTAATCATTAAAGTAAATAGCGGTCATTTTGTCGATAATTAGTAATCGAGTCAAAAATAAACTCTTTATAATCACAAGTTTGTTCATGGGGTAAAATATACATTTTATCCAGAATTATATTCATTATTTAGATATAATATATATCATATATATCCATTATATACATGCATTTATAATATTACATAATCATTTAGAGGAAAGAAATAAAATGCACCGTTCATGGAGACGGTAAGTCGTACGTACTCATGAACGCTACTTCCATTTCTATTTAATATTTAATGGAATTAAAACATAATGATACATAATTTTATTATAATTACAGTATGGTATCATATATAATAGCATTAAATATATCCTTTATATTTACCACATATGGTATTAACAAATCAAATCACTTTGAGGGGGCGGTAGTCCGCATTTCATAAAATGAAGATATCGCGTTACCCATAATGGAAACCATAAAGGTATGCCATTAATAAAAAATAAATAAGATTAAGGAAAAAATAAACATATCATATATCATATATAAATATGGTGACATCTTAATGGCCACCTTTGAAGGTGTTAAAAGAATATTGAACAATCATCGTTTCGTGAGCCATAAATTCACCATCCACAGAAACAGTATGTTCTTTAACCATTATATGTAGGTGTGTGTAAGTGTAGCTTGAATAATTCTTATAAAAACATCCTAGTATATGTAATATAATGGTGTTGTTACAAAATAAATTAATAATAAGAGTTTAGGGGGTTGGAGATGAAAAATAAACAAAAGAGCACAAGTGAAGACATAACCTTAAAATCGGGTAACTCCTTTTGGTTTGAACCAAAAGGGTTTATTGAAGAGATTCCTGCCTAAGGTAAGACTTCTAGGATGAGTAGAGGGATTTTTAGAGACAAAATGATAAGAGAATGGCTGATCCAAAGGCTTGAGAGGCGTGGGTAAGGAGGTAGAGTTGGGGGCCTTTTATAAGAGGAGTGGCGGGGCACTCTTGGAAAGTCAAAAAAGGGTACATTATTTTCAAATGATTTTCGGATTTTACAGGTCCCCAATTAATATATTTAGAGGATAAAGTGATAAGGGTTCTAAATCCTCCCATACAATAGGTTTTTGACATGTTTAGTTCTTAGATTTTACAGTATATTTTCTTTTTATTTAAATGGTTAAATAATGAGGTAATCGCTGCATCATCATGATGTCATAAATAATTTAATTTATTTAATGTCTAAAAATTATAAAAAAAATACTATGATGTAGGAAATATTTTTATCTTTCCAATTACTATTTATAGTAATAAATGTGACTTATATAACCCCATGTAAAATTTGTTTTAGTAAAACTATACATGTTTGTGTCATTTTTACTTTTACTTTAAACAAAAGGCATAAATGTCAATATCTTACCCAAGTGGCTCCATGGGTTAACAAATATCGACACATGGGTTGTCTTTGTCGGCCATGACTCATACAATAGGGTTAGAACAAGTTTCAAGATATTTTCATTTTACTATAATTTCACTTTTACCTTAAATCACACTAATTACCTTTAATCGCGATTAATAAAACATAAAAGTTACTTTTCATCAAAAATTATTTTCATCTCATTGAATGAAATTTTACTTAATAATATAAATAATTTAAATTGGATTTTTAAAATTCAAATCAAAAAAGTGGTAAAGTTCCATTTAAACGAAAAAACAGTTTTTTAACTACCACTTTGTGGTTTCACTATTCATAAAAAATTTAGGTTTTTTAGAAAAATACCAAAAATTCACCCTAAGATATATTTGATATCCCAAATTCAAAAATGATTTCTATTTTAAAAAATTCATAACATAGAAGTTGGATTAATTAATTTTATAATTAAATCCCGCTGTCGAATCAAATAGCGTGTTTTTAAGAAACAATATCTATCAAAAGATTGACACTCGTTTATGTGCAATCTCAAAGTGATATTAAATTCAATGACCAACATTGGATTAAATGGTAAAAATATATTCTAATTTCACATTAAAACCTATGAAAAAGGAAATATAATAATATAAATAAATTAGATTAAAAAGAGGTTTTGAATTAAAATACAACATTTTTCACTATTCATTAAAAAAATGAACTTTATCGGACAAATACCAAAAATTTACACAATGTAAATTTTGATGTACCGATTATAAAAAAGAATTTTATTTTGTCATATAAAACATATTAAATTTTCAAAAGTATTTTAAAAATGGTTTTCCATCAAAAGGCTGTTAATTGACCTTTTGAAGAATATTAGATGATTTATGCTTAAAATTGGATTCATTTGTATTTTTAATCCTCTAACATTTATTGTAAAAATTAAAAATATTGGAAAAATATATATAATAATTTTGTATTTAGTTCTGTTCATTCCTGTCATTTCAATGTCTAGGTGTTAACTACCATTTAAAATAAAATTATTTAATTATTAGAGTGCAACGTAAGATTTCAAAGGTACTCGTTGTTGCGTATTGGGTAAGCCATCGAGCATAGAGTTCCCTTTAAATTAATATTATCATTTTATTCACAAATAGGGATAAATATAAAAATGTCATATTCTTTATTTACCTAGGGTGTTACATACTTCCTCCCTTTTGGGAATTGCATCCTCGCAATTTTACAATTGGGCTCGGAAACATCATTGAAAGTCCCACATCGAAACAAGAGACGGTAAAACCATCACATTAAATGAAAGAAATAGAAGTACAGAGGTTACACGAGTTAACCCATACTATGATTCCATGTAGAAAAACATGGATATGGAAGAAAAAGCAAAGATTCATGTTCTGAAGGAGAGTGATAGAAAACATGCCTATGAGAAAGTTAACCACAAGAAAATCACAAGCTTGTGATGGGTTAAACGGTATTCGATTCCCCAGTAGGAAAAGTTAATAGACAAAATTTTTCTTTTTAAGTTACTTTTCATTGAGTAATTTATTTTTGAGCTTAACTAAATCATAAGGAAACATACTTACTTGTCGTGTTGACCTTCATCTCTTACTATATTTCTTACACAAACTCATATTTTCTCCAAAAGAAGAGTATTTAGGATGACTTGTTCACATTAAGAGCGCTGTAATCAACTTTTAGTGAATCATATAATCCAAAATAGAGAACTATATATTTCACATGTCTTTAGACCTTAACCAAAACCGAAACCAAAAAGGTTAGTGCAAGATCAGATAATCCAGAAATGGAAAACCCTTCATAAAAAGAAAATCTATTCTTAATCTCCAAAATGTGTCCAACAGAACCCAATGTTCAACGAAGACCATATGATAAACAATTTTACCATAAAACTATTCCGAGTAAACCAAACAAAGATTGAAACCCAAATATATGAAGGATTTAATCACATAGTCTTTTGAGGTACAAATTAACACTTATCTCCAAATAACATCAGTTGATCTTAAAGTCTCATATTGAAAAGTAATTAACCTAATCACATATCCTCTAAGATAGGTTAATAATTTCTATCGATAACCCAGAATAAACATACTCTTAATTCACAAAATCAACTAACTAAAAAGAAAAAGTCAAACTAACCAGGGACTTCATATAGTCCAGTGGTAGGCGATAAATACCAGTCGCACTTTGGTTGTGGGTTCGATTCCCATAGTTTTGTCTGACGCGACGGGTTTTCACACGGTCTGCATGTTGTCCTTTTTCCAAACTAAATAATTCTTAAATCATTCCCCAAAAAGAGATAAAATCATCAAAAATAACCATAACATAATTTAACCTCAATTTTATCTCATGCCTTTCACTTTCCATCATAACATATAGTAGCCCATAATTACCTCAAAAGTAAGGATCATATAAACCCAAATGGTTCTTTATAACTATGTCCACAAAAGAACAGATAACTATTCCTTGAATAAAATTTTCATATATCAAACATCAGGGTTACACATAATATAAAAATTCTTCTAATGTAACCCCATCATCAAAATACACTTAATAATCTTAAGAATTTCACCATAACACTTGAATCCCTTATATATTGACTTCTTACTCATTCAACATTCATCATGATCCATTAACCATTCCTTTCAAAATTATTCTGAAATACTTCTCTCCTATAAACAAAATCATGATTCATATCCTAAGATTCCAAAATAAGAAAACAGTAGTTAAGAAATAATCCATACCTTTGATTGGTCGTTGTCAGTTTCTTCATCCTCAATCGGAATGACATTAGGTATTGGTAAACGAATATTTGTATGATCTTGGTGATCCCATTCCAAAAACTTCTTCATAAGACATGTATTTGCATAGTGACCATGCACACCACTTTTAAAACATTCAATTGATCCCTCAAAAAGAACTTCATTCCCTTTCCTTGAGTCAATTGGATGCTTCCTTTTTCCATGGAAGGTTCTTTCTTTATAACCTTTATTTCCACATCTATAGCATATTTGTTTCCCTTTGAAACTTTTTCTAGTTGTTTCTTTCTACAACTTTGACACATTGGTTTTTGAACACACTTACCTTTATGATTATTACCTTTAGCTCCGTAGGAATTATTTTCTCGCATATATGATGCCTTATAGAAATCACCAAGGTTTAGGTGGTCAATCATGATTGTAGATAGTTGTTGGAGGATAAAAAAAGAGTTCTCATTGCATCTCCCATATCATTAAATTGATCGCTCTGAAAACTGTCACAGTTTCCTTCACATCCACTGTTACTTCAGTGCTCACTAGATCCATCCATTTACTAAAACCGAAAAGGTCAGTGTGAGTATATCAAAAAAACCATCATGTACTAATTAGGAAGATAAACACTAATATATAATTACTCATTCACTTTATCTAAAACAAGGACTCTTTCTGAAATCCTAAAAATTATGGTAATGTCACTTATGCTTAGAGAATACCCTAACCTCTAAAGTTATCTAAACTGAACTCTGATACCAACTATAAGGCCCCGACCTTATACCTTACTTAATATTGGATTAAATGAATAATTCACATTGATGATATTTTCATGTTTAGAGTTTTAGAGAATTATGTCATAACTATTACATCTCAAAAGATTACATATTAGACACTTCTACTAAGTTTCAATAAAATAAAATAAACACTTAAAAAGAAACATGCCTAGTTCCAGGTTTTAGATAGAATGTATTTCCTTGATCCCATCCTTGACCCTATTCATCTTTACGTCCTGTGGAAAACATTTAAAAAACTTGGGATGAGCATAAAAACCTTAGTAAGGGATATACAAATAATGAAAATTGTTAGTTTTTCAAAACAACAAGTAAACCATGTATACTTTATCAAATTAATAATTTTCACCTTTATGAAGTAGTAAAAAAACTCTTCACTGAATACAAAATCATTACTTACCATTTTGTAACCAAAAGATTACCATAAAACCCATATAAAGGACACATAACGTATGAAGGTAACTTGGGACATAAACATACTTAAATGTAATATCCATACGGTCGAAATCCACACATACTTAATGGAATAGCCATACGGCCGACTTGCATACCCAATGAATTGGAGGTCATAACGTAACCACCCGTCCTGGTATTCCCGACACCACCCGTCATATGGTTTATCATGTAACCACCCGTCAAATGTCCAAGTACCAATATAAAATCATAAGACAGAAAACAAATATAATGGAAAGAAAACATTTCCACCCATTGATCACAATATATCACATAAATATATTGACATAAAAAATCCATTATAAAAACCATTTTCAATACCAAAATATAGAAAAGAGTATATGGTATTTAATTTATTTTAAAAACATTACGTCTTGTTGAGGAAGCCAAATACCAAATAATACTTGTGGCGGCGGAAAAGGTCATTGTCACCGTGTACGTTAAAAGAAACATTCCTTTTCGTTGTTTTGTAAAATGCTTTGTAGAAAAAGATTACTTTTGTATAAAATTAAAAGTCAAAGGAATTTATACACCGTATAAAATAAATCATTGTATTCGAACAAAATATGCCTGAATGAAAGGAGATTGAGACGATGTCCCTTACAAAGACGGTATCCTTGGATTAAGGATAAATCAATTAAATAATTATGTGTGACAAAAAAATACACCAAATATAAGTTGATATTAAGTGTAAAACAATCAGATGTCATTCAAACATATTTATAGAACAACATATTTCAAGTAGTACATGTTTATCCTAAAGAATCAAAATTGGGTTAAGAAGTTCCCTTGCAAAAATTCGACAGCCTAATGGCGTCACTTCAAAATTCATAAAATGAGTTTATGAGAGATAGAAAGGGGTATCTCCTCACTTGGAAATAACATTTATAGAAACAAGTATATATAAGAACATATCCCATCATAATAATATTAAAATACCTAAAAAAGAAGTCTTTTAAAATGAGGAGGGTGAAAGGTTCCCTTACGGAAGTGGGTAACTTTCGAAACGTACACCCCATGAAATAAGGGTCATACAATGAAGATGTAACTACCCTTAAATGAGATTATATTATACAAATAGTAAAATAATGGGTAGTACATATACCAAACAAAAGGAAATAGTGGCCAATGTAGCATGAATCTCACCGGAATAAAAACTGAGATGAAAATCCCCTTATGAAAATTCAGCAGCCTAACAGGGCCACATAAAACATCAAAAATTGATTGATGAGATCAAATACAGTATCCCATAATATTAACTTAAAATTTACAGCAACAGTAATATAACAGAATATCCCCCAACATAAGAAATATGAGCTTAAAATAAATGACATAAAAGAGAGTACTTAAAAAGAAAGAGAGAGATCGGATCCCTTACCTCGTGTCTGACATGACTCGATCGTTCTTTAATCTCCTGAAAAATAAACTTGAGTTAATTTCTACTTGCTTAAGAACCTTTTTCAATTTAATTATTACTTTTATATAACTTATTACCATGTTATGCACATTATGTAATCATTGAAGTTAATAACGGTTATTTTGTCGATACTTAGTACTTGAGTCAAAAATAAACTCTTTATAATCACAAGTTTGTTCATGGGGTAAAATATCCATTATATCAAGAATTATATTCATTATGTAGATATAATATATATCATATATATCCATTATATACATGCATTTATAATATTACATAATCATTTAGAGGTAAGAAATGAAATGCACCGTTCATGGAGAGGGTAAGTCGTACGTACGCATGAACGCTACTTCCATTTCTATTTCATATTTAATGGAATTAAAATATAATGATACATAATAGTATTATAATTCCAGTATGGTATCATATATAATATCATTAAATCTATCCTTTATATATAACACATATGGTATTAACAAATCAAATCACTTTGAGGGGGCGGTAGTCTGCACTTCCTAAAATGAAGATATCGTGTTTACCCATAATGGAAACCATAAAGGTAGGCCATAAATGAAAAATACAGAAGATTAAAGAAAGAATAAACATATTATATATCATATATAAATATGGTGACATCTTAATGGCCACCTTTTAAGGTGTTAAAAGAATATTGAACAATCATCGTTTCGTGGGGCATAAATTCACCATCCACAGAAACACTATGTACTTTAACCATTAGATGTAGGTGTGTGTAAGTGTAGCTCGAATTTTTCTTATAACAACATCCTAGTATATGGAAAATACTGGTGTTGTTACAAAAAAATGAATAAAAATATTTTAGGGGGTTGGAAAAGCAAAATAATACAAAAGAGCACAAGTGAAGACGTTACCTTAAAATCGGGTAACTCTCTTTGGTTTGAACCAAAAAGGTTTCTTGAAGAGCTTCCTGCCTAAGGTAAGGCTTCTAGGATGAGGAGAGGGATTTGGAGAGACAAAATTATTAGAGAATGGACGAGGCAAAGGCTTGAGAGGTGTGGGTAAGGAGGTAGAGGTGAGGGCCTTATATAATAGGAGAGGAGGGGCACTCTTGGAAAGTCAAGAAAGGTTACATTATTTTCAAATGATTTTCGGATTTTAAAGGTCCCACATTAATATATTTAGATGATAATGTGATAACGGTTATAAATCCACCCATAAAATAGGTTTTTGACTTGTGTAGGGCTTAGATTTTACATTATCCTTTCATTTTATTTAAATCGTTAAATAATGAGGTAATCGCTGCATCATCATTATGTCATAAATAATTATTTTATTTAATGTCTAAAAATTATAAAAAAATACAATGATTTAGGAAATATTTTTATCCTTCAAATTTCTATTTATAGTAAAAAATATTACTTCTATAACCCCATGTAAAAATTGTTTTAGTAAAATGATACATGTTTGTGTCATTTTTACTTTTACATTAAACAAAAGGCATAAATGTCATTATCTTTCCAAAGTGGCTCCATGAGGTCCCAAAAATCGACCCATGGGTTGTCTGTTTCGGCCATGAATCATCCAATAGGGTTAGGACAAGTCTCATGATATTTTCATTTTATTATAATATCATTTTTACATTACATCACACTGATTACCTTTAATCGCGATTAATAAAACATAAAAGTTACTTTTCATCAAAAATTATTTTCATCCCATTGAAACAAATTTTAATTAATAATAAAAATAATTTAAATTGTATTTTTTAAATTCAAATCACAGTAGTGGTAATGTTCCATTTAAACAAAAAAATCAGTTTTTGTAACTACCACTTTGTTGTTTCACTATTCATAAAAAATTAAGGTTTTTTAGAAAAATACCAAAAATTCACCCTAAGAAATATTTGATATTCTGAATTCAAAAATGATGACTATTTTACCAAATTCATAACATTTAAGTTGCATTAATTAATTTTATTATTAAATCCCGCTCTCAAATCACATAGCGTGTTCTTAAGAAACAATATCTATCAAAAGATTGACACTCGTTTATGTCCAATCTCAATGTGATATTAATTCCAATGACCACCATTGGATTAAATGGTAAATATATATTCTAATTTCACTTTAAAACCAATTCAAAAGATAATCTAGTCATATAAACAAATTAGATTAAAATAGGTTTTGAATTAAAATACAACAGTTTTCACTATTCATTAAAAAATGAACTTTATCGGACAAATACCAAAAATTTACACAAAGTAAATTTTGATTTCCCGATTCTAAAGAAGAATTTTTTTTTGTAAAATACAACATATAAAATTGTCAAAAGTATATTTAAAAAGGGGTTTCCATCAAAATGCAGTTAATCGACCTTTTAAAGAATATTAGAAGATTTATGATTAAAATTGGATTCGTTTTCATTTTTAATCCTCTAACATTTATTGTGAAAAGTAAAAATATATGACATAAATATATAATCATTTTTTAGTTAGTTTTGGTCATTCTCATCATTACAACAGCAAGGTGTTTACTACTATTTAAAATAAAATTATTTTATTATTAGAGTGCAACGTACAATTTCAAAGGAACTCGTTGTTGCGTATTGGGTAAGACATCGAGCATAGTGTTCCCTTTAAATTAATATTAACATTTTATTGACAAGTTGAGATAAATATAAAATTTTCATATTCTTTATTTACCTGTGATGTTACATGATTAATCACGAGGACAAATTTACACCTCGTCCAAATCATTGTAGACCTCATTTAGGTGAGACCCATAGATATACATGGTCACCATCCTCAAAATATAGTGGTATCCATCTCCTATCAACGTATAACTTTTGCCTGCTCTATGCAGTCTTCATCTGCTCTTGGATGATCTGCACATTCTCTGTCATAGCCTGCACTATCTCTGGTCCCATAAGCGCTGACTCCGCTGAGTCAGTCCAGCATAGAGGTGATCTGCAAGGTCGTCCGTAAAGTTCCTTGAAAGGTACCATCCCAATGGTGGAGTGGTAGCTATTGTTTTTGGTGAACTCCGCCAGAGGTAAGTGGTCCTCCCAGTTGTGCCCAATTTCAAGGACACAAGAACGAAGCATGTCCTCGAGGGTCTGGATGGTCCGCTCGGTCTGACCATCTGTATGAGGATAGAAGGCAGTTCTCAAGATAAGATACATCCTGAAAGCCTCCTACAACCCCTTCCATAGCCGGGAAGTGAAACAAGCATCTCAATCGGAGACGATCATTAATGGCACACCATGAAGTTGTACGATCTCCCGCACATAGAGGCGCCCCATGCTCTCAACTGAACCCTGCTCTTTGATCGGTAAGAAGTGGGATGACATGGTGATACGGTTGACAACCACCCAGATATAGTCATGTCCTCTTGATGTACATGGAAGTCCCATCACGAAATCCATGGATATCCCGTCCCACTTCCACTCTGGGAACTCTAAGGTCTGGACCAAGCCAGCTGGAACCTAGTGCTCCGCCTTCACTTGCTGAAAAGTGAGGCATTAAGAGACAAACTCTGATACTGCCTTCTTCATAACTGGCCACCAGTGCTGTCGTTGGAGGTCCTAATACATATTCTCCACACATGGATGTACTACTATAGTAGATTTTTAGAACTCCATCAATACTTCCTCTTGAAGTTATACTAGTACCATAGTATGTCTTCTGAAGAGAATGACGTGCTCTCCACCTACAGAAAATCCATCAGGTGTCTGCCCTTTGTATATCTATGCATGTCGATCCTCGCATCCAACATCCCTATGCTGGACCTCCCTGACTCTCTAAAGATGTTGAGGTGTGACTGTAAGGGACTTCAGAAAGGATGTTCTATACTGATCCACCAAGGATAACTGCAACACGGCTAGCTGCTTCGTTGCCTCTCCTAGCAGCTGAATGCTTGATCTCCTACTGAGAGAATCTACTACAACGTTCCCCTTCCCAGGATTATAGACTATCTAAAAGTCATAGGCCTAGAAGAACTCATTCCATCTATGTTGTCTCCTGTTTAGGTCCATCTAAGAGAAGATGTACCTTAGACTCTAGTGGTCAGGGTAAACTATAAAAAAATCACCCATTAGATAGTTCCACCACATCATCAAGGAGAAAACTGCTGCTGCTAACTCCAGGTCATGGGTAATGTAGTTCTTCTCGTGCAGTCTCAACTACCGTGAACCATAATAGATCACTTCTCGCACCTGCATTAGGTCACACCCAAGTCTGGTCCCTATTGCATCATAGTAAACTACGTACCCTACGCCCTCCTCTGGAAGCCTAAAGATGGGGCACTAGTCAACCTCAACCTCAGATTCTGAAAGCCCTTCTATCATCTCTCTGACCACACGAAGGGTTTCCCCTTCATTTTCAACACTAAATGTGTTGCTGCAACTCTAGAAAAGTCTATCACAAATCTCTGATAGTACCCAGCTAGTCCCAGAAAAATCGTACCTCTATCACACTCCTATGTGTTTCCCAAGAAAGTACTGCCTCAATCATCACTGGATCCACTGAAACTCCAGCCTTTGAGATGACATGTCCTAGAAAGTGTTCCACTCGGATCCAGAACTGGAACTTCGAGAACTTACCATAAAGCTGGTTCTCTCAGAGTTTGTCCAGTAATACCCGCAAATGGTAGGTGTGCACCTCCTCGGTAGCTGAGTATATCTAAATGTCATCGATGAAGACTACCACAAAGAAATCAAGGTATGGCTAAAATATCCTATTCATGAGTCCCATAAACACTACCGGTGCATTTTTTATGCCAAATGGAATAACGATGAAATCATAGTGGCCATACCAGCATCTAAAGGTGTCTTCTTCACATCCTCATCTCGTACTCTGAGCTGGTGATAACTAGATCAAATATCTATCTTCGAGAACCAACGCGCTCCATTCACCTGATCAAAGAGGTCATCAATTCTCGGGTGTTGGTACTTGTTCATCACAGTCAGATGGTTTAGGTGACGGTAGTCAACAAATAGTCTCAAGCTCCCATCCACCTTCTTGGTGAACAGAATCGGGGCTACCCTGGGAGAAACACTAGGTCGGAAGAATACCTTCCCCTACAAGTCCTCCAGTTGTACCCGCCGCTCACGAAGCTCGACGGGAGACATCCGATATGCTAGAGTAAATATCAGTGATGTATTGTGATAAATATCTATTTATAATTACACCGCCCTACAACGAGGTGGTCCTGGAACATCATCAGGGAAGACATCCGGGTACTGATCCACCATAACAGGAAAACTCAGACTCCACAAATCAACGACATTGAGGATGAGACTAGCCAACTGATGTGTGATCGGCTACCACCTCCTCTATGTAAGTCCATCACGTGCTACAAAGGCTCGCTTCTCACTGGGGAAGGTAATCCTCATCACATCCTTGCAGAAACACCACACTTGGTTCCTAATACAATTAATCTGAGAATGGATTGTAGATTACCAGTCCATACCCAAGATGATGTTGTAAGGCCTCGATGCTGCTACGAGGAGATCTCAGTCAAAGATCTCACCTCATAGAGTAATCTCACACTGTTGTAACTAGTTTGTAATCATTGATTCTACTCCTATTGGAGTCTCGAGCCGTAAGGATCGAGCAACCAGCTCCATTAGAATCTCAGAGCTCTGAATGAGGGCGGCGGCAATAAAATAATGACTCACACATGTGTTTATAATTATTGCATCAAGGGCAGATTAGACACAGATAGTACCTCGAATCATCTCAGTGTGTCGTGGTCGTAGGCCTCGACTATCAGGAGCTGAGATAGCCACTATCTGCCAGCTATCTGTGGTCAGGGTGGACCTCATGGTGGTGGTGGTGGTAGGGCCTTGAAATGTCATCCACCATTTGCTGCTCGACCAACTCCTCTACCACGTCCACCTGCTCCGGGAAGACCACAGTGATTGAACCTATTCCTCTACCTAGGAGGTCCCTCTACTGTGAGCTGCTCATCTGCATGGAGGGTCGGGTAGTCACGAGCCATGTGACCCTACCCGGCACATGCATAGCACTTCCTGCTCCTCATATGGCTGGATTTATATCGTGTGTCCCGCATAAACGAACCTATATCATGGGGTCACCCACCTGATGGCCTGGTCTGCTTGGACCTCTGCGACATCTGTCTACTACCAGCTGTAGAAGAATCTACTATGTGTTGCCCTGTGGTCGATCTCGCTGTTGTTGACTTTTCACAATGAAAACTCTCAACTAGAAGGGCTCGCTCCAGCACCCCCTCCTGCGTCAGAATACTAAGGGAGATCATCGAAGCCCTGATCTCTTGCCTGAGTCCCTGCTCGAAGGTCGAGTCCCTGAAGAATGGGTATCGCACCTTATCCATGGAGTAGTGAGAGACATCAGTGTACCTCACTGAGTATTGTGCCCCCATCTTGCTATCTGGTTTCAAATGAAGCAGCTCCTGAATCAGCACCACACGAAGGGTGGCTGGAACAAACACTACCTGGAAGAGACTCTCGAAGTCTTAACAGAGTAGTAGTGCCTCATCATGGACCTAGAGCATCAGGCTCCACCATCAGCATGTTGGTGCAAGTTGGAGACTTTCGATATGGATCACCATGAGGTAGGATAGTGTCCCTACCAATCTGAAAACTCTCACAACAGCCTCCATCCAATCCTCACCTTCATGTGGGTTCGTCTCTCTGCTGAACATAGGCGGGATCTAGCACTAGAACTCATGAAACACACTCAGATGGAGTGCACTCTCTATAGCTAAAGCTGGTGGTATCGGTGTCCCAGCGGTTAGTGGTAACGCCGGTACCTTCGCTATGATGGGGCCCTACACTGAGGCCTCATTGCTCGGTGGGCTACCATCTTGTACAAAACATCGAACCCTAGCTGGCTGCCTACGTGAAGCCATCCTAAATAAGAATAGGTGTTCCATGGTCAAAACAATATACCTAGGGAGCTGACACAAAGTAATCATGAATAATACTATTAAAGACAAGTACGGAATCAGTTTTTTCCGGAACTAAGTTAGAAATCAATAGCCAGGGTCCTTGTGTATGGATACGTCTGCCATCACACCAACACTGGACTCCCTGAACTAAAAACCACAATTAGTACCCTTAACACTATTTCTTCACAGAAAATAAATATTAAAGTCCTATTTCTGTAGTAGAACCGACTCCTCTAATACCAATTTGTCACGACCCGTCCTCAGGGCCCATGCCGAGACTACCCCAAGCCCGCCTTCTATAGGTCCGGAGCTAGAGACTAGCACTAAAGGCGAATCCCTAATAAAAAGGGAAGGCACTGCCTTTAAACCTATAACACACATAGTATAAACACAAGAAATAGAAGCAACAAGTACTAATATAATAAATAAAGGTGTGTTGAAAGTAAGTGCGCCCGTATACAAACCTAACTGAACAACAAGTACAAGTACAAGTAAAAAAGGAAAAACAACTCATGAATCATCCACCAGGGAATCCTACCTGAAGGGTAGGTACAAATCTCGAACAAATCATCCATGAGGTATGTCTTGTATAGTCAAGCTCCGTGCAGCCTCCTGTCCGTCTCCCTCAGCATCGATCACTACTAATCTTCGTCTGCACAGAACACAACAAGGTATGAGCGAAACCCGTGTAGGGGTGAGTATAAAAATACTTAGTAGGGGACCCCGAGACCCCCGAAGGTCTCCCAGAATCTACTAAGGATAAACCACATAAGTAAGATATAATCACAAAGTATCAACCATCCCTACTTAGGTATATGCCCATACATATACCTATGTTACCAATCACTGTCCGAATCCAACTCTCTAGCCCATACCACAATGAACGTAAAGTCAATCACCTCAATAATAATGACTGAAAAACAAGACTTAGCCCACACATGTATACAACTCATGTAGAGGGGTAGCGATGATTAGTTGTGGCCACTGAATCACCTCCTCTGTCAAACCCATGTAGGATCCTGGAACAGTATCAGCACTATCGAACCCTTGGAGGATCCTCGTACAGAAGTCCTCATTGTCAAAACCACGGAGGAACCCGGTCTAGTACCATCACTACCAAACCCATGGAGGATGCTGGTACTGTATAGTCACTGTCGAACCCCTACAATATCCTGGTTCAACATCATCACCATCAAACCCACAGAGGATTGTGGTACAATAGTAAGTCCATGTAGGGTCCCATCATCTCAGTCACAACCAGCCATAGGGTTTCAGCACACAGCACACTCGATTTAGGGAGGGTCTGCTCCTCGATCCATGTATTGATACATAAAATTACACAAAGTCTCAACATGATGTATCCCATTGTTCTTTCTTAACATAAGTTACCCAACATGAAAGACGGTGCATAAATTGGACACCAAGTCTGTGAGTTGTTGACATTTCTCTTCGAGGGGCCCAGTTGGTTTTTAAGTTCTAACCAACCCGGACATACCCGATCTATGTCCAAATCCCATTTGAGGTATTCCAAGAGAACATCCTTTCTCTAAGATTTTATTTTCCAAAGATGGTACATAGATCAGACACCCGTAGAGCAGGATATGGGCAAAAAGGTGTAAACTAGCCAATCGGGTCCGAACTAGGGTCTGACCCGGTCCATTGGACCGAACCGGTCCGCGGGTCTAACCCATTCTGAAGGGTCTGACCTGGTCAGAAGGCGGAGGTCTGGCATGAAGGAGGGGCGCATCCCAAAGGGGCATCATGGCCGAGGGTGGCCCGGTGGCATGCCCTAGTCGTGCCCAGGGGGGGTGTCGCGCGCCTCCTCGCACCCGAACAACTCTGTCATTCGGGTGTGAGCCGAACTGGTGTCAGGTGGTGTCGGTCCAACACCCGCAGGACCTGACGGGGTCCCTCACTTCCCAACATGCTTAGGAATCCAGACGCTCCCCAGCTCGGCCCATCACGATGTTGACGCGCCCCTCTTCTGTGGCCCTCCCTATCCGCGGTTCCACACCTCCAGCATAGCGCGACGACACCACACCTCTTCCGACCGCTGCAACCCTCCTGGCAGTGGTACCTCTCCGGCGTTGTGCTACGGCTCCACACCCGTCCGGCTCCGTAGTAGCCAACTTGGCCGCGGCTTGGTTTCCTGTGTGGCACGACGGCGTTGCGCTTATCTGGTGGTCCTATGGCCCTTGCACTGTCAGCTTCTTCCACGGTCCGCCTCCGTCGTCAATAGAATAACAACCAGAGGGGGAGGGCCGGGTTGTGTTCATGTGGTCCTAACCCTCCTCGTCATGGCGATAACATTTGGCATACCAATCCAGAAATTTGAATGATGAAAAATGGAGTTTTAATCCCATATATAAAAATAACTCAAATCCACCTACCTCGATCATCGATGGAGGTGGTACATGGAAGAAGACGAAGTCGATGGTGGTGGTGTCATTGGCGTTTTTCACCCCCACAAGATGCTCCTGATCTGGGATCGAGCGTCATCCACGATCTTCTTTCAGAAGTTGTTCTTCGTTAGAGAGAAAATACATCTCCCTAGCTCTCCCCTTTCTATGTTTCACCCATGAATAAAGCCCCACCTAAATGAAATAATAGGTTTTCCTATTATTTTATTGTTGGCATGAATTTAAAAAGTTATAAAAATGTTTAATTATGTTATCTCACATAATTATATGGGTGAGGTGTCCCAATTAATTGGGGATGGAAGGTGAAGATTCTCCCCACGTAATTGGGGGTTCTAAGGGGGTTAATGAATTTTAAAGCCCGTGTGGGCCCCACCTTATTAATATCCTACAAAGGAAGGTTTTTCTCGGGTGGTCCCCACTAGCATAACCTCCTATGGGAGGTTTGGGTGTGGTGGCCCCCAGCTCCGACCTCCCCGTATAGGATTCAACCACCAAAATAAAAATAAATTTATCACTTTATTTTTATTCCTTTTAAATAAAACCCCCAAAATCTAACTTCCAATCTCATTAGAACAAATTTATGGGGATGGTTCCCTTAATAGAATTCTGGCGTTGCGAGTTCAACGGTGCCCTTGGATTTCATTTCCAAGAACCGGTTGAAATTTTATAAAATCCCGCATGTACATTTTCTGAATGTACCCATATAAAACATCAAAAATTTATTCTGGCCACACCGGGCCTCGGAATCAAGCGTCGTCAGAAACTGTAGACTCGTAAAATTCCCCTGTATTAAAAAACAATTCCATGGAAATTCCAGGTCTTTACAACTAGAATGATGTTTGTAATATTGGTAGCTTATTTAGGCTTTTTTTGGAAGAGCCAAAAGATCATAAGATGTGTGATGAGAGTAGGAGTACTAGAGGACTTTTATAAGTGGCGAAAAGGATATAATGGGTATTATTGAAAATATTTGAGTGCTACCCATATTTTATGTGTCCCCTAATGTTAAAAAAACCTTTTTTTATATATCCTTATATATTTAATGAAATAAATATGCAAACCCAATAATTTTTAAACATGTTTGGGGAAATTTTTAGACCTTATTGTCCAAGTTTATTCATTAATTATGTTTGTGTTACCTTAATATATTTAATTGATTTTAATTACATTAACTAAACATTTTGATCATAAAATGTTGAATATATTAGATATTATAAATTATTCAAATTCCAAATGTAGAATCTATTTTCCAAATTCTAGTCACAATAGGGGAAAATTAATTTAAAATTAATCTGGTGGACGGGTTGAGGGAAAAAGTTCTTAGAGTGAAAAGTTTCAAATGTTTTAAAATTTTTATATATACAATTTCATTATGAAATTTGTTAAAATGACATGACTTTTTATATTTATTAACAATTTGTCTTATTATATTTTAAAACAAAATTAAAGCATAATTTACCTATATAAATAAATTAATAGAAAAAGCAGTTTTCAATTAGAATTCAGTGTTTTCACTATTAATAAAAAATTGAAGCTTCTCAAAAAATACCCAAAAATCACCCAAAGTAAATTTTCATATTATTATTTCATAAATGAATTTTACATTTAAATATAAAAGTTTTAAAATTTTCAAAAACTATATTCAAAATATGATCATCATAAAAAAGTCGTAAATCTAACTTATAAAAAATACATCTTTTTATTCAATAAATTGGATTTATCCTTTTATAATTCCTCAAAAATATATTATAAAAGTTTTAAAAAAATTAATTTAATATAAAATATATAAATTTTATAATCAACATTTTCCAAAATGGTTAGTTTAATTTTTAATATAAAATGGTGATTCTATGTTGGAAATTAGTTTTCCTAAAAAAAATTCGTTATTCTCAAATTGGTCTTAATTTAATTTCATACAAATTCATATCTAAAGGATTTATTTTATATAAATTTGTAAATGGTAATTTCAAAAAAAATCAATCTCATTCATATAATAAATTCTATTGAATAGGTTATTATTATATCTATGTTTTTATAATAATATTAATAATATATTGTACTTTGATAAAACCTAGTCATGCATTTAACACATGTTATAGAAGGGACTCCCTGTTGTGTGTAATACAAGAAAAAATGGTGTTGTGTATAAAAAATGATATTATAAGCATTTCTTGTTGTGATATAACAACTTGTTGTTTCATATAATGAAAGACAAAAATAGTGATTTTTTATAGTAAAATCTCTATTCAGTGTTGTGTGAAATAAGAAATATTAAAAATATTAAATTTCATATAAAATTGAAATTTCACAAAATATTGGGTTGATACATAAATCATTGAATCAACCTCTCTATGCCTCATGCCATAAGAGTGAAAACCTCACTATAAAACCTTGGTACACTTTATCATATCAAACACTAAAATAATACTATAGTGTATCCTATGTACCAGAACTCATGGGCATTAGAAATATATGAACCTATGATTTCAATGTCACATTCCACATTATATGTCAACCCCCATGGATAAACACACTTGGTGGTATAAATTAACACTTTTAACTAAAAAACCACTGCACGGTGTCAGGGGCCACAAACTAATCCTTATCTTCTAACTGAAACCTCTGTATAAACTCTACCCCTCACCCTCCAAATTCCTCCCCTCACCTAAAACAATCAAATTATACAACATAATGGGATAGAAAGGTTAAGTAAAGTATAGTTAAGAGGATAAGTAAAATTAAATTTTTTAGGTTTTTAAACTCCCATTTTTATACATGAGAAACCTCATTTGGATTGTGTCTAAAACAATCAAAAGAATATTTTTTTTAGAATGGGACATTAAAAATAGACATGTAGGTTTATAGAGTTATTTTCAAGATATTATTTAATGGAATGTGTCATGGAATTAATGTGAATCATGTTGATAAAGTATATTTATATATAAAATGGGTATATCTTTGAACAAAATATAGTTTAATTCATTTGTATGGAACAATAATATGAATAATGTTGATTCAAATGAAATTTAATAGAGTTTTATTAAAACATATATATTTTATTTTGATTTCAAAGCACCCTAAAACTGAATGAAAGCTCTTAAATATTTCATTCAATATGTAGAATCAAAAATAAATTGTACTTGAAAAAAATTACCTATGTATCGAAAATAGTTTTTTATATTTAGAAAATATGTTTATTATTTTTAAAAATATTACTTTAAATAAAATTTTTTCATATAAATTTAATTTTTTCCCAATATATTAATTCATTTTTACAACATATTCATTTCATAAATAATATGAGACATAAAAAAGTATATTTTTAACTATTCACGTAAATTTAAATTTTTTAATACAAATATAAAACAATTTTCTATGTCAATATTGACATATGGATTCAATGATTACATTCATTATAACAAAATTAATATCTTAATAAGATTATTCTTGTATTTAAATTTTAGTAAAAAAATTATATTTACGAAATAAGTTAATAATACCTTATTAATGTTTATATTTATACATATACTATGTTACATAAATTAATAAATAATAGAATGGTATTATAATATTTCTTATCATATTTTAATCATTGTAAAAATTTATTTTTAGTCAAGTTACTACTCTCAACATTTAAAATACTATTTCAAAGGTTATTTTATGACTCTAATAGGAAAATAATTAAATTTAGACATCAAATAATTATTATAAATACTAAAAATATCTCTTATTTGAATCATTCTTTATGTAAAAATATTTTTATCAATTTTCATTATATTTCATTTATAAAATTCCTTTATCTATTCAAATATTTTTTCTTATCATTTTTTTCGCAATTGTGGTATTTCAAGAAGAGAAAAATATATATGATTTCCCATTTTTTGTAAATATTATTTATTTTTAATTATTATGAAATTGTTCTTGTACTGAAATTGTGGAATATATTCAAATTTATATTGTAATGTTTTTCTATGAAATAGAAAGGTTTTTATTTATATTGGGTGTCCATGATACTATAAATAGTAAACACATATATTCTGTGAAATAATCCTTCATAAAAATCATGGAATATTATAATAGCTCAATGTAATTCCCATTTCAGATCGACACTCTATCTACGTTCCATAATCAAAGGGTATGAAATATTATAATGGTTGTTTTTTTAAAACATAGATTAAACATGAATAAATAATGAAAATAATAATTGAAACGAAATAATATGGAGGTCTAAAATTTAAAATTATTAGGGTTTTCCCTCACAATATTAATAATAAAAAATCACTCTTAATCAAGAATAAATCACATACATAAATTAAAATGAAATTGATATCATAATTGTGTGGGTGAATCGTCTAATTCCATCAATTTTTTCCCATCAGTATAACTAAAATTCATATCTTCTAACTCAAATTTCTATATTAAACATTTCGTTTTTGGAAAACAGCTAATAATCAAGATTCAGTTACCATCTCATATGAAATTGAGTAGGATTGATCCTATTTTGGTTCCATGATATATGTTATATTTAAAATATATGTACAATGTTACACTTAAATTTGAGTTGAAGTTTTTGGATTGAAATTTTTATCTTAGATCAATGGAATGATACTATACTTACTATTTATTAAAATATTGGGCTTTATATAAACAATAAATTTAATTAGATAAAATTTGGTTGTATACATAATTACACATCAATTCTAGAGCAGTTATAAGACTCTATAGTCTAATATCTAGGTACTATATTAGTGTTTTGAACTTTCTTGGTCTTTTATCATTTGTGTTCTAAAACTAGGATAAAGGTATCTTGAATTGTTAGTAATATTCTTAAGTTGATTCACCATGCATGGTGTTCAAAACGGATTGGGATGATGGAAAATGTTGAGTGACACTTGGGAAAAATTTGGTCCAGTGTAGATGATCGATGCTACTATTATTGGTCAAACTATATATTTTTCTAGTATAGAAGTTAGGTTTCTATGGGTAATGATATTCTTTTACATACTGACTCAAACTAGATTTTGTCTTGGAAGGTGAACTGAATAGGTGAAGTTGAACATTATATGGGATTCATGATTGGTTATGATGGTGGTATACTCTCTAGTCTTCAATATAGACATACTAAGGTTGCATTAAGACATTACAATTTACATACAGTGGTGTATTATGGAATCCTAAAGTAGATGGATAATATATGAAGGGTTTGTTCTTTATATGAGGGGTGTAGTGCTCAAGACTACTTTTTCCGTTTCTATGGATGAGGTATGATCATGAAAGGATGAACTATTTGTATAGTCATAATAATGATTTAGGAATATATTTCTTCTATTAATGAGTTATGGACTGCTAATATAAGATCATTTTTTGGTTTAATCAAGATATATAGGGTTATTAGGGTGAAAAAATATGACCTTCATTGCTTGGTAATATTTTCATAGTTTGAAACTGTAATATAGACTTCAAGGTGAGATCCTCACATATATGGGACTTTTATTAAAAAAAAATTACAAAACACAATAAAAAATGTATCATACATTCTAGAATGAAATTCAAATAAAATGTTCTATTAAAATTTATAAACATAATCTTCTATCATAATCAATAATCGAAACTCATATTTAAAAATGTAATCAACAATAGATCCATTTTTGGAAATATGAGAATTCATAGGTTTAATTATTAATAAGAAATATTTTTAATTAATTTAAAAAATATCCACAAATTTATATCATCAAATTATATGAATGAGTATAGAAAGAATTATCAATTATTTTTAGAGGAAAATGGTTTATTGAAAAATAACTGAAAAAACCATGGATCTAGCCTTAGTTTTTAGAGAAAAATTTATCGAATTATAGATTCCACCTAGAAGTATACCACATAATGGTTTAATAAATCATTCCATATTTTAGTAATAAAATGACTTTGGATCATATTATAGATATTATATTTTAAACAAAAAAGATTCATGTTTACCGTTGGGAAAATATTGCATTTTGAGTTTCATCACAGTGTCATGGTTTCCAAAAATGGTGATTATTGGTTAATATAGCCTAAAGAATTGATTTGTGTATTTTTTTAAAGTTATTGTTCAAAATTACCATAAAATAAAAATCATTTCATTGTTTCATATACAATATTTTGGTATCGGGAAAAACACTAATGTAATTGTTCATGGTTCATATGTGAGGTCTCCAAATGATTTGTATTGTGTTTCTTTTCCATCAATGTGGTTTTATTTAGGATTTTTAATGTAATAAGTCTAAATATATGCTTTATGGTGGATTGAAGTATCCAACCATTATGGAGGAAGTGGGGATCTCTTGATGAGTTCATGGTAATGGTGATAAAATGTTTTCTTCACATATAATGGGAAAACATGACAATGAATATTGATTCCCTAAAATAACCTTTAGGATATAATACAGTGGTATTCCCATATGAAATAATATTATTGAAAATTATTATATTAATGTCAATGAAAAATGATGAAGTTGAATAATCCATAACTTCAACAGGTTAGGTAAAAGCCAATACTGCCTATAAGAATCCATCTAAACAGATTCTAGATAGGGTTGAAGAAATATAAAATAGGATAACCTATATGAGGTGTAAATGAATGTTAGATGTTGTATTATTTTTATTACACACCATGATAAATGAAAATTTGATTAATAGGTGAATCATTGTTTATTGAATATGATATGCATAAGATTTAGTACATATAACAATTAAAATACTCTACATTTTGTATTCCATGTTCTAGAACACCTTCAAAATTTATTTGACAAAGTTTTATAATTATTTTAATAATTTTAACTACAATTAGGAGAAGTTTTGAGATGATTTAAATAATTTTGATGAAGCCCTGAGAAAAATAATGTTCATTTTAGGATACCTAGAGTAATATGAATTTTTTTGTTCATGGAAAATTTATATGTCATGAATATAATCCTTTTTCTTATGTTGAACCTGATTTTCTTACATTACTATTTCATTATTATTAGGATAAAAAACATAATAGTGATGCATCCTTGATAAAAAATTATAGTATATTAGAAAAATTAGGCTCACGCATAAATATTACATAAAAAACATAAATATTAGTCAAATTTTTATCCTTTATCCTCAAAAAAATATCTCATATTTTATAGAGTAATTGTAATCACCCGAGTCTATATATAAAAAAAACTGATGAGTAAAAATCCTTACAATGGGAGGAATATCATTTGAGGAATAAGGAAAATGAATCAATAGTACATGGGTGAGTGTAATCAACATCATAATATAATAATAATAGGATCTCTATCAAAATCAAGAGGGAAACATTAGAAATAATTATTGAATTTTGTGTATGTCACGACTCGTCCCAGTGGGGCCCACACCGTGACTCCCCAAACCCTCCTCCAATAGGCCAGGGGCTGGTGACTACCACCGAGTAGGCATATTACTAACATGGTAGGTATTTAATAAGTACCTGTACACATGCACACATCTTCATGCCCTCAATGCTAAACTATAAAAACCACCAGGGAAACAAATGCATGCATACAACTAAACCCAACCAACAGAGTACGATGGAAAGTAAAGTATGGAAATTAAGCAAGTCCAGAATATAAGGCCACCAAAAGCATGAGTTTGAAAACTACAAAGCCCATCTTGTGAACACAAATAGGTAATGGGACTACTATTCAAAGCCGTAGGATCACCTCGGCCTATAGGAAACTCAGAAAGCTCAGTCATGTCTTGGTCCACCCAGGACTTTGTCAAATGGTTGCTCGTCTTCACAAGACACGACAGGTACGGGAAAATCTCGTTTATGGGTGAGTATAATAATTCTCATTAGAGAACCCCAAAAACTAAAAAGAAGAACACAAAAGAAAGGAATAGTCAGCTCTGTAAAATATGTCTACAGAACATATAGAAAGAGTAACCAAAGAATCCAGATATACTCAAATCCCAACCCGTAGTCTAGGGACAAGTCACACAAGAGAATACCCCCCGCAAGGGATTAAGTTCGATGATTCCATGAAGTACTCATCTGGTAGAACTCACTCCACAAGTCTTATAGCTATGAGGACGTTCGTTCGAGATGTACTATCTGTCGGGAAAAGCCATGAAATATAGATACACTCATTCTGGGAGAATACAATCCTGAGTGGGAAAGATCACGATACACAGATGAGGATCACTACCAGGGCCTTGGAGGATACCGCGACTCATCCAAAATTCACCTACTAGGTAAAGGATCGGTGCCCTGTAGAAGAGGTCACGTCGATACCTGACTCCACATTGGGTCATGAATGGATATAGGATCTCGTTTCGGGCCTCTCAGAGGGTTACCTTACTCTATCTCGGAAATTCTTGCAGAAGGGAACATACTCCAATAATTGGAAACAATAATTGGCCTTCATGGGAACAAGAAAAAGGGGCATTAACCCAAAATAACATGTTCAACATATGGTGGATATGAAGATCAAGACATGTACTAAAAAGTACTTGGAATGTAGAAGTTTCACACGCCATGTCTTCTGACCCCGGGTACTGCCCGTGTACAACAACCCGTGTCTCAATGTTTGTCATGTAAAACGAAACTACATGGCATGTATAAACGATCACACGCCCTGTCAATGAATCTGAGGTCCGCTCCATGTACGCTAGCCATGTGTTCGTACATGGGCTTAACCCATGTACACCAACCTGTGTAACCGGTACACAGGGTGACCCGTGTTACTCACCTCACTAGGCTATGTGGTGGATTAGATGGATGTGTACCCCACCTCGTGTCCGTGTATCCCCTAGATACACGTTGAGTCTTACATAGTCACCTCTTCCATGCCATGTAGCATCTACACGATGTGCTCTGAAGTCATGTAGTCCATCACATGTATGTGTACATCCCAGAATACACACCGAGCATTGGGGAAGGTCCAACACACCATGTGACTGGGTTCACACATTGTTTGATACCTATATGACACCTGAAACCCTAGCCGCTGCAACCTGTACCACACAACATGTTCTTCGGGATACACACCGAGTTCTTAAAAAATTTCCAAAACTGACATTCTTTTTTTCCCAACCTCGAAGCTCCTTCGATCATCGTTCTAGCTATCTGATCGTCACAAAACTGATGGGTTGAGGTCACTAAAAAATCATGAAGCCGGTTAAGCCAGTTTCGGGCCTCCGATCGGCCCCAAAAATGCATTTTTATCATCTGCATAATGAACGGTTGATGAACGATTATTCCTGAACAGTGTCAATTAGTCTGCCTCCAACGTCGTCTCACCTTCTCTAGGTCTTCGTGACATCAGATCTCTAATTTGGGATCATTGCATCGCAAAACAAATGTTCCATGATTCATTGTTCATCACCCCAGGAAGAATGCAAAGAACACGAGAGAAAAGAAAGGGGAATGAAATCCAAAAGAAAATCGAGGAATGAACCTCTGCCATCATTCATCATGGTTTTTAACTTATCCTGTTATTAGGATCAAATGGAGCTTAATAAAAACATTAATCTAATATGGATTTTGTCTTCTAGATCAATCCAATAAAACCCCTCCCACATAATGTATGAATCCGTGGATCAACCTTCTCATGGATTGACCTGCATTTGTTATCTAATCAATGAACGTGAATGAAGAATTGAAATAACATCCCCACCTTGATCTAGTTGAAGAACGATCACAACGTTGCGTTCGTTGGCGAGGAACGTCGGATCCGAGATGCGTCGTCATTGTCCGCCGATAAGTTCCCGTCCAATGCTCCAAGAGTCTCTCTCCCAATTCAGTGGGTTATGAGGCTAACCCTGTGAACATTTCGTAAGCAGGTATTTATAAATGGAGGAATTAGGTCGCTGTGACAAAAATAATATTTTAAATAAAATAAATTATTATTTTATTTTATTTCCATTAAATGTCCAAAAACTCACTCTCACAGCTGACACGCACCAATCCCTATTAGGCCTCGCTTAAGGTAAAGTCACTACTCTGAACACATAGGTGCCCTTAGATTTATGATTTAGGCACATGCTTAAAGGATATTTCAATTTTACATAAAAATTTCTCCCCCACACTGTTTAAAATTTTAATTTATTTCAAACATTTTTTTCGGGAAAT
Source organism: Viscum album (assembly GCA_963277665.1). Lineage (NCBI taxonomy): Eukaryota > Viridiplantae > Streptophyta > Magnoliopsida > Santalales > Viscaceae > Viscum > Viscum album. The sequence continues at coordinate 119,622,675 of OY728165.1, forward strand.
CCGGGCCACAGAATCACACGCCGTCAAAAGTTATGGTCTCAAAATAATTTCATATAATATTTAAAAATAATACATGGTAAATCTGAGACATTAAATTCTCCCCACCTTGGGGATTTTCATCCCCAAAAAGCCAAAAAAAAAGGCTACTCAAAAAGATTTGGGTATTGGGAATGGTTCTGAGCCTCCTGCTCCCACGTGCTCTCCTGAAGATTCTCGTGTTTCCACTTAATATGCCCCAAGGTAATTTATCACCCAAGAAGGATCATATCCTGTAGATCCTCAATCTCCACTGGGTACTCCAGAAAACATCACTTCATTCTTTATGTCCAGATCTCCCTAGTCGATGATGTGCGATGGGTCATGCACGTACCTCCTAAGTTGTGACATGTTGAAGACATCATGTACCTGATGAAAGTATGGAAGTAGAGATAGGTGGTACACCTTCCTCTCCAACTCTACTTAGTATCTGTAAAGGTCTGATGAACCATGGAGATGGCTTTTTGCCCCGACCAACTCTCTGCAAATCTTGTACAGGTGAGACCTGTAGAAATACTTGGTCTCCCTCCTCAAAATCTAGAGGACTCTATCGTCTGTCGACATAAGACTTCTGTCGGCTTTGTGCAGTCTTCATACACCCCTGGATGATCTGCACCTTCTCGGTGGTAGCTCATACCATCTTTGGACCCATCAGTGCTGACTCTCCGGGGTCGGTCTAGAAAAGCGGTCGCCGAATGGTTCACCCATATAAATCCTCGAAAGGTTCCATATCAATGGTGGAGTGGTAGCTATTTTTGTACGCAAACTCCACCAGTTGTAGGTGGTCCTCCCAACTACGACCAATGTCCTAGATATAGGCCCATAACATATCCTCTAGAACCTATATGGTCCTCTCCATCTGACCATCCGTCTGGTGATGAAATGTCGTGCTCAAGATTAGGTGAGTCCCAAAAGCCTCCTTCAATCCCTTCCACTTCTGGGATGTGAGGCGGGCATCACGATACGAGACTATTGTGTTTGGGACACCATGATGTTGAACTATCTCCAACAAGTAAAGTGGTCCCAAGCTCTCTACGGAACTCTTATCCCAGATAACTATGAAGGGGGATGACATGGTGAGTTGGTCAATGATCACCCAGAATGAATCATTCCCCTTGGATGTATGTGGTAAGCCTATCACAAATTCCATCGATATTCCATCCCACTTCCACTCCGGATCTTCCTGGGGTGAGCTAATCCTACTGGAACCTGGTGCTCAGACTTCACCTGCTAGCATGTAAGGCATCGAGAAACCAACTCTGCTATTGCCTTCTTCATGCCTAACCACCAGAATTATCATTAGAGATCCTGGTACATCTTCACCACACCCAGATGAACTGCCAAATGGGGTGTATGATACACCCCCAGGACATCCTCCAACATGTCCACTAGTACAATAGTGAGTCCTTTGAAAATAAGTACATGCTCCCCACCTTGAGAATATCCCTCAAAAGCATGTCATGTGGATAACAGATCACGTAAAACCTCACAGTATACATCCTCATACTGCTCCTCCCTAAATCGTTGTAATAGTGGAGGGGTGACAACCATCAGCTAAAGGTAAGCTGCATTCTCACTATCCATGAAGGATAGCTACGACGTGGCTAACTGATCTATCGCCTCACTCAAGAGCTGTGAGCTTGATCTTCTACTAAGAGAATCTTCCACCTAGTTCCCCTACCCAAGAGTATAGATGGCCTCGAAATCATATTCCTGGGTGAAATCTAGCCAACTCCACTACCTCATATTTATATCCTTTGTGATAAAATGTACTTGAGGCTCTTGTGATTAGAGTAGACGATAAAACACTCACCCATAAGGAAGTGTCGCCACATCTTCAATGCGAAGACTACCACTTACAACTCGAGATCATGGGTTACATAGTTATGCTCATGTGGCCTAAGCTGGCACGAAACATAAGAAATCATTGTCTGTCTCAACACTAGAAGACTTCCTAGCCCAGTCCCCAATGTGTCATAGAAAACTATGTACCCGACACCCTCCTCTAGTAATCTCATGATCGGGGTGCTCGTCAAAATCTTCCTCAACTGCTAAAAATCATGCTGGCATTTCTATGTCCATATGAAGGGTTGTCCCTTCCTGTTCAAGGCTGTCATCAGTTCTAATAATCAGGATAAATTAGGAATGAATCTACAGTAATATTCTTCCATACTAAGGAAGCTCTCCACCTTCATCACACTCCAAAGTGGCTCTCATGACAAAACTGCCTCCACCTTGGCTGGGTCCATAGTTACACCATCATCTGAGATGAAATGTCCTAGAATGTGGACCTCTTGAATCCCAAACTATAACTTCGAGAGATTCACATAATATTGGTGACCTAGAAGTACCTATAGAACCATCTGCAGGTGTCTCTCATGCTCCTCCCCCGATGCCGAGTACACAAGGATTTCATCAATGATTACCACTACAAACCAATCTAAATACTACTGGAAGGTCTGGTTCATCGGTCCCATGAACACTATGGGGGTGTTTTTCATGCAGAAAGGCATCACCAAGTACTCATAGTGATCTTAGTGGTATCTGAAAGCCATCTTCAGTATATCCTCGTCCCATTCTCATAACTGCTGATAACCTAATCGAATTTCATCCTTTGAGAACAACTATTCCCCTCTTATACGATCGAATAGGTCATCGATTCTTGGCATTGGATACTTGTTCTTCACTGTTACTTGATTCAGGCACCAGAAATCCATGCACAACTTCAAAATCCCATCTGCCTTTTTAGAAAACAAGACTTGGGCCCCTAGGGTGAAATGATGGGTCTTACGAAACCATTGCTCTAAAAATCCTCCAACTGCACCCTCATCTCGTGAAGATCTGTGTGAGACATCTGATATGCTGATGAGGAAATAGGTGTCGTCCCGAGGTGTATGTCGATGCAGAAGTCAACATCCCAGTAGGGAGGTTATCCAGGAACATCTTCGAGAAAGACGCAACGATATTCTGCTACTACTACTGGGAAATAGGATCTCAAAACATCTACTTCTCCGAGAGAAAGGCTAGCCAACTCATGAGTGATCGGCTGCACCCTCTTATTCATGATTCCATTCTATGCTGCCTGGGTATCCTTTTATCCAAAAAAAGATAATCTCATCCCATCACTACGGACACTCCACACTCTTCATCTAAAACTGTCCATCTAGGCAAGGAACAAAGATAACCAATCCATACATAGAATGACGTTGTAATCCCTCAACGCTACCACCAAGAGGTTCCAACTGAAACTCTCGGCACCATGGGTAAGACTACACTCTCTGCAAAGTTGTGTTATCATCGAGTCTCCTTTTTTAGGTGTCTCCAAGTGTAAGGATCGAGGGTACAGCTCTACAGAAATCTCAAGGTCTCTCACAATATATGTGGTGATGATGGAATGACTGGAACATGTGTCTATATGTACGAAATCTAAGTTAGAGAGGACATATATAGTACCTAGGATCTTCCCTGGAGTCCCAAGGTCGTACACCTCGACTGCATGTAGATGTCCCCGCCATTGTCCCCTAGCTTCTTAAGCTTAGTGCGGACCTCCTGGGGGGGTGGTGTAAGTAAATTGAACCGTCTACCACCACCTATAGCTCTCCCTGCTTCTATTCCACATCTACCGCCTGGTGGGTCTGACTTCTCCAATATCTTCCTCTGACTCAGAGGTCCATCATCCACCTCCATGTATACAGCTTGAAGGTTTGTGCATTCTTTAGTGAGAGGTCCCCTACCCTCACAGGTGTAGCACCGCCTTTCCCTAGGCTGACTGGATCCAGCTGGAGATCCTTGGACTGTTGATCCCCCGTCCTGGGTCCTCTTATGATTTCACCCATGTCCTGATCCCTGTGCCATATGTCAACTCCCACCTACCAAGGTCTCCGTGCCTGTATTCCTACTTCTGACTATCGGTGATTGTCTCTGATCTGCTAAAAAAATCTCGATCAACAAGGCTCTCTTGAGTACTCCAACATAAGTCGAAATGCATATAGGCATGAAACTAGCCTGCATGTCCCTTCGTGGACCTCGCTCGAAGGTCCGAGCTCTGATGTACTGATCCCTAACCATATCCATCAAGTACCTGGCGAGAATTGTGAGTCTCGGGGAATAGTCAGCTACCATCAAAAGGCCCTACTAGATCTGAAGAAGCTCCTAGATGTGCACTTCTCTGAGAATAACTGGGGAGAAATCCTCCTTGAAGAGTCACACAAACTATGTCCATGAAAGGATATTCTCATCATGAGTCTTTGTGGTCATACTCCACCATCATCCTGCCAAACCCAGAAGAAGGATTTCTCCTAGGATCACCATCTATTCAGTTGGTGTCCTAACGAGACAGAAGACTCGGGTCACTGCCTCAAGCCAGTCCCCAGCCGCCTGAGGGTCGGTCTTTCCTCAGAACCTGAGGGGTCTCTGTCTTTGGAACTCATGGAGCGCACTCATCATGTGCCCCTCGTCGTTTGGTATTGTAAGTACCACAGGCTACTCCACTGGTGGTGGTATAGTAGGTGCACCACCTGGTGGAAATGCTTGGGGTACTAGTCACTGTATCGAAGCATCATCACTGAGGGGGTCATCATCGTGATTGTGCAGTTGAATCCTAGCGGGTATGCGTCACAGATGCATCCTGTAGGGAAACAAGATGTACCAGAGTTAATGAGTATATCTAGATAGTTGACACAAAGGACATGGAAAACACAACACATTATTATGTAATGCATGTAGAATTCTTTTATTTCCCTGTAACTAGTGTTTTCATGAACCGATTAAAACATCACGTTATCAGAGTCTTGGTGTATGGATATGTCGGCCACCCGCACTGACACTTGAGTCTATGGCCTGAAAGCTGAGCTCGAAACACATGAACATGTTTCCCAAAACAAACAAAAATGACTCGTGGTCCTAAGGCTGAACCGACCACCTCAGATACCAATCCTTCACGACCCACCCTAGTGGGGCCCACACCACGACTCCTCATGCCCACCTTCAATAGGCCAAGGGTTGGTGACTAGCACTGAGTAGGCATATTACTAACATGGGAGTAATTTCCTAATTCCATGTACACATGAACACATCTCCAATCCAACAACTCCAAAATGAAAAAACTACTTGGGAACAAAATTCATACATACAAATAAACTCGACCAATAGAGTATGATGGAAAGTAATGTACTAGAAGTAAACATGGAAAGAATACAAGCCCACCAAAAATAAGAGTATGAAAACAAAAGAGTCCATCTTGTAGAAAAACGAGGTACTGGGAATTCTCCTCATAGTCGTAGGATCACCATGTCCTGTAGGGAACATCAAAAGATCAGTCAAGTCCTAGCCCACCAAGGACTCTGTCAAAAGGCAACTCATCTACACAAGACACAACACGTGCGAGAAAAATCCCATTCAGGGGTGAGTATAACAGTACTCATTAGAGGGCCCTAAAAACACAATGAAATACCCAAAGGAAAGGAACAGTCATCTATGAAAAATATGTCTATTGAACATATATGAGGAGTAACAAAAAGAAATCCAGATATACACAAATCCGAACTTGATGTCTAGGGAAAAGTCACGCAACAGCATACCACATCTAGGGATTCAGTTTGAAGCTTCCATGAAGCACTCTTCTAGGAGAACTCACTCCATGAGTCTGATAGCTCTGATGATGTCCGTATGATATGTGTTGTGTACCGGGAAAAGTCATGAGAGATAGATACACTCATTCCAGGAGAACACACTCATAAGTGGTAACGATCACGATACACATATGAGGATCCCTGATAGGTCCTTGGTGGATACTGTGACTCACCTGAGATTCACCTTCTAGGTAGAGGATCAGTGCCTTGTGGAAGTGGTCATGTCGATACCTGACTCCACCTAGGTTCAGGAATGGAAAGAGGATCTTGCTCCAGGCCTCATAGAGGGATACCTAACTCTATCTTGGTATTTCCTACTGATGGGATAATACTCATGTAGTACGAAACAATACCACACCTTCAGGGGAATACAAAAAAGGGGAACTATCCCAAATGAAACATTTCCAACATACAGTGGACAAGAAGATCAAGTCATGTACTAAAAAGTACACGGTGTGTAGAAGTGTCACATGTCGTGTCTTCTGACCCCAGGTACTGCCCGTGTACAATACCCTGTGTCGTAAGGTTTTTCATGTAAAATGAAAATATATGGCATGTTGAAAGGATCAAACACCATTTCAAATTATATGGAGTCAGATCTATGTACGCTGGCCATGTGCCCGTACATGGTCATAACCCATGTACACTAACCCGTGTAACTGACACATGGGGTGACCCGCGTTACTGGCCTCGCTAGGCAGTTTGGAGGAGAACACCTTCATGTACTCCACCTCATGTCCATGTATCCTCTGGATACACGCTGGGTCCCATGTAGTCTCCTCTTCCATAATGTGTAGGGTCTACACGTCGTGTTCCAAAGTGTTGTAGTCCATTCCGTGTCTGTGTACTTCCCGTAATACACGTACTGCTACAGGGAAGGTCCAATTCATTCTTTGACTAGGGTCACGTGTCGTGTGATTCATTTCTACCACCCAAAACCCTATCTGTCGCCACTGGTACCTCATGATGCATTCTTCAGGATACATGTCATGTTCTTCAAAAATTTTAAGAACCAACGTTCTTCATCATCATGCCTTAGAGCTCCTCTGATCCTCAATCCGGCCATCTGATTGTCGCGAAACTCGAGGGTTGAGGATGCCTGATCATGATGAAGGTGATTCTGGTAGTTTTAGACCTCTGATCAGCACTGAAAACACGTTTTGATCATCCACATGAAGAGAGGTCAAAGATCAATTAATCTCGAACTGCATTGCGTTTCAAAAAAAATGTGCAATGATCCGTTTTTGTCGCCCCTTGTTGAAAGCGAAGAACGTGATAGAAAAGAAAAGGGAAAGAAATCCAAAATAAAATCGAAGAACAAAACTTTGCCATCATTCATCACACAGTTGATCCACTCTCGTTTGTTGGGTCAAATGAAGCAGAATAAAAAAATTAATATAACATGGATTATTTCCCGTGATCAATCCAATAAAAACCCTCCCGCAAAACGTATGAATATGCAGATCAACATGTTCGTGGGATGACCCACGTTCATCTTCTAATACAAAAATGGGGAAGAATAATTGAAATAAAACACCTACTTTGATCTGGTTGAAGAACGATCCCTGCATCACGTTCGATGGCTAGGCTCATCGGATCTGAGATGCATAGTCATTATCCTCAAATGTGTTCTCCTCCAAAACTCCAAGAGTATCTCTCTCAATTCGCAGGGTTATGAGGCTAACCCTGAAAACCTTCCATAAGCAGTTATTTAAAACGGGATTAATTAGATCACAGTGCGAAACATGATCTTTTAAATAAAAAATTATTATTTTATTTTATTTCCATTAAACGTACAAATACTAACTCTCGCAGTGACCCGCGTCAATCGCTGTTAGGACTCACCTATGGTAATGTCGCTTCTCTGAAATCAAAGGTGCCCTCAAATTTCTAATATGGGCACCCATTTAAAATATATTCTACTTTTATAGGAAAATCACTCATGTGCACTGTTTAAAATTTTAATTTTTTGAAACATTTATTCCAGGAACTCCGGGCCTCACAATCGCACACCGTTGAGAGATCTAGTCTCAAAATAATTCCATACAATATTTTAAAATAATACATGAAAATCCGAGACATTACAGTGTAACTATAAAGATGAAACTTCAAAACCTAGTAGAAAAATAACACACATAGTTGTGAACAAGCCTAAGGTCATATTCATGCATAACATATGTCAATATATCATAATATAATTATTTTGAACAAATATTACATCATGTTATTGAATAATAGAGATAATATCATGTGATATATCACATTAAATAATGTAATAGATGGTTATATTATTCTTGGTCCAAACATCACATTATTCAATGCTTATAATAATGCATGCCACATGGAAATAAAACATATAACAATTGTAGTCATTACCTAAACCCATGGAAATAATTGGATTTATAATGGATTTAAAAAATACTACTACATGGAATAAACATTCGTACTACAAAATTAATAATGCAGATCAATATTTGGTATAAAATATCAATTTTCTTTAAATAAGAAAACTCCTAAGTGTGTTTAATGATTTTATTAAAAAAATACTTTGGAAAAATCATCATAGTTTTTATAAAAATTATTTTGTTAAGGAAGAACCTTGTATATCCTAATAAATTGATGTGAAATAATATTTAAATATAATTTAAATGATACCATTGGAATATTAATTTTAAAATTATGTGAGAGAGACTTTATCCAAAAAGAGAGGGCATTGGATTTGAGGATCATTTACCTTAAGTCATGCTTTAGGTTATTTTTTTCACCTAATGAAATATAAACATTTGTTTGTTAAAACATGGAATTAGGAGTGAATTATGTTTACTTTTTAAAACTCAATAAATTAAATCATTTTATTTTCTTCCGCAAATAACGTTTTTAGAGGTGAAACATTTTCATATCATATTTTCCTTGAAATATCTAGTAATCCTTAAATTTAACTAGATTTGTTTATTGTTATTTATAAATTATTAAAATTATCTACATAATCAAAAAAAATATTTATAAATTTATATCTTAAAAAGAAATTATTATAATCATACATAAGGTTTGTAAAAATTTAATAATTGGAAACATCCACATTAGTGGCTAACTGATTGTTAAGGAGACATCCTCCAAAGAGTAGGTGTGACATATACAAGATGTTCTTATATAAATATAATATTTTCATAGTATATTAAATTTACAAAGATCATGGTAAAATACATTAAAAAAATTTAAGATGGTTTAGATTAATAATATAAAAGGGCGATATGAAAATAGAAAAGCAATACTAAATAAAAGGATAAAAGGACATTAGTTCATTCTTGAATTTGTTCCTTTTCAACTGCATTTACTTCTTGGATTCATAGATATTAATTACTAAGTATTAAAGTAGTATATTTGGATTAAGAGAGGTTATTTTCATACGTTTTTTTATTTTTTAAAGTGAGCGATTAGTGATTTACCATAGAAGGGGTGGGTGGTTATTTATACTTGAGCAGAGGCTCATTTTATGGATAAAATACAAAATAAATTATTATATCCATGGTAAACCTTTAAATTGAAATATTTTTAACATTATGAAATATATTTGAGTAAAATAACATTTTTTAAGAAATTTAATTACATTATATTTTGAATAATTTAATTTAATCAAAATGAAAAGAAAAAATTTTAAAAAAATGATGGGGTACGTTAGGATTTTAGGCATTAGAATTCAATTTTTTTAATTTCAAATTATTTTTATCATTTTTAAATAATGAATTAATCTTTTAAAATTTATTTTCAGATGAAAAATATTTTTCCATTTATTAATTCATTATTACATAATTATTGGTCCATAAAACATGAATTATTTGAGAAATAGTATTTCAAATATTTACATAAAAATTACAATTTCTCAGAAAATTAAAAAAAACAACCCTTGAGAAAATTCTACATAATCATTTCAAAAATGAATTTCATTTTTTCAAAAACAATATTCAATAATAGTTTATTTAAATTTTAAATATAAAAACAATGATTTTTATGAAATAAAAAAAATATAGTTTAGAAAAGTGTTTAGATTTTCTTAGAGTTTTTTAGTCATAATTTATATTTTATAGAATTATAGAATATAATGATTATTAAATTACTTATGAAAAATATTATTTATTTAAAATTTATTATTTAAAGGTCATATTACAATTCTAATGGTAATGTTACAATTCCCAATGGTTAGGTAACTATTCCAAATATTCTTATTACTATTCCAATGGTCACATTACTATCCAATGGTGATAATGCCTTCTGTAAATTCAATTTCATTCATTCATAAAATATTCAATAAAATTACTCCTATTGTTCTAAATTTTCATTTTCTAATATGTATATTGGTTTACAAATTTTTTATTTTTTTATACATTATTATACATTGGTGAGTTAATTCTAGAATATCTGAATAATCTATGTTTTATAATTCAATTTTTTAATTTTTATATATTTTCCCATTGTAATATTTCTAATTTTTATGGGATTATGTTTTGACTAAAGTAATTGACACCATTTATGATATAAAGTTTCTTTAGTTTCTCTATTTATTGCATATATATATATATAATTTTATATAATATTACACACATTTATTCAAGAAACAATTATCAGTTTTAATTCCTGAGTCGTTACATTTCTCCCTAATTTATAAACGTCATATCAAAAATTTAAACACTTATTATTAGTTGAGAAATGTTGACGGTACTTTTGTTTAGTTTTTTTCTTAAGTTACCATGTTTCTTATTAATATTTATAATAATTCCACAATGATTTCATAAGGAGATTGGAATCTTTTGGTAGAAAATTGTCTCCAATATTCATGACACATATTGGATTCTCCTGATAAGAGAGTTCATGCTACACTTGTACCACCTATGGATTTAGTATATGTGATAGTCAGTTGAGTACTTATTTAAGAGATATATTTAGAATATATAATGAAAATTATCCCTGTTTTATGGAATTTTTGGTGGATAATACAAAACTCATATGTAATTAATGATCAAAAAGGGAACAATATACCTTGGTTTAGGCATCTATTTATTTTTAGAGAGAATGAATATCTTCCATGGTGACATTCAAAGTAAAAAATGTGCTTCCTAATTCAAAATCCGTGTCCCATCAACAATTTTCAATATATAATTTCTTATAAATTTTAGTTTATTTTAAATATTGTTGTTTGTCTTCAACCTTATATGTCATCTCTTACAAAATATTGGGTCTTTGTTAATTTCATTCTCCAACTTCATACTAAAATGTTTGAGTTTAAAATCACTTCCCATAAAGAGATTCATATGGAGAAGTTTTAATACTCAAGTGGAAGCTATTTTTGTATGGGAACTCAACTAATAGGAGATGTTAATTCTATCATCCATTTAATTACATTGAATAATATATTATTATGTCCTAAAAATTATAAATGATCCTTTCCTATTTTCCATCAGTTAAAAAATGATTGGCCCTAGTAATTTTCAATTATATATTCATATCATGTTTGATTATTCAATATAATTTATATGTGAACATTTTATTATGATTATAAATGATAGAAATTTGTTCCCCATATAGCCTCACAACTTCTATTATGTATATATTGGAATTTTGTTCATCTGTCAAATCACCATAAATATTGATGAAGTGGGTAGTCATTGTGAGTCTATCCACCACAACCCATATTTCATTTGTTCCTTTTGATGTATTTAAGAAAAAAGGGACACTGTATACAGTGATGTTCTCCAATTTTCATGTGGGTATGGTAAATTTTTGTATTGTCCCCATAAAATCATCAACTACCATGTTTCCCATTCCATGATGGTAGGGAATAGAGATATAGTAGTCCTTGATCATCTCTAACCGTCTCTATTAAAACTTTTCCAGTTCTTTCATTGTGAATATTTAATTAAAAATACTTTTACCTTAATATATTCCACACTTCTCACCATAGAGGTACTTCTTCCAATTATTTTTGGGAAATACCATAGCTTATAACACAAGATCATGCATCGAGTAGTTCTTCTCATGGATATCCATCTTTCATTGATATTTGGTTATCAATTGTTCATTTTGTATGACTACAAAACCCAATACATTCCATTAATAATCACATTATATAAAAAAAACCTTCCTAACTTGATGGTAGTGTGAATACATGCATGATGATATGCCTTTTCTTGAGCTTCCTATTTCTTTCCTCATATTTATCTACAAAAAAATTAACCCTTTTCATATTAATATAGTTAATTGGCTATAAAATCCGGATTATTTTTTCGCAATACAACTGTATTACTTATATAAGTCATTAAAATTATGGATTTCATTGTAACTTGAGGGTATTGTCTATAAATCAATTTCCCTTCTCAATATGTATTCCTTAGAAATTAACTCACATGAAATCATGTTCCCCAAGAATGTGACTTACTTCATACCAAATCACACATACTGATCTTAATGTACCTTTTATCCTTTCATAACGTCACCAAAACAATCCTTAAAGGATCTTAATATTCCTACTTTATCTTGAAGAAAATGTAAATATAATCAATAAATACTATCAAAAATTTGTCAAGGTAGTCTCTAAAGACTCTATTCGTAAAACACATGAATAGTTTAGAAGAAATAGTATTAATAATGGGAATTACTATGAATATATAGTGTTTATAACTTTTATGGAAGGTTTCCTTCTGATTATATTCTATCTTTACATTCAAATGGTTATATCAAAAAAAATACTACTTTTAGAAGTTCCAATTTAATTATGGTCGATTGGTCTAGTCATCAATCCTCATAAAGGGATATGTTTATTTTATGATGAACTTGTTCAGATCCTAGTAGTCTTAAAAAATATCCATCAGTCCATATCTTTTCTTGATAATGAACACTACTGGACCCCATGTTGATACACTACGGAATATAAATCCTTTTTCTAAATGTCTTATATATAATTCATTAACTCCAATAGTTCTATCGAGGATGTCCAATATGAGAATTTGGAGATATGAGTGGATTTGCTTCTAATCTCTATTGATTACTCTAACTTACGATCTGGGATAAGGAAAGTAAACTATTAAAAAACTAAAATTGTATATTAATTTTCTAAAGGAATTACATCAAGGTTGGTTTATTCCTCTAGAATAACCAATTTGGAAATTGTAACACACCACACCTTCCTCATTAGCATGAGAAAGTGGTGAGATACAACTTGGCCTTAGGTGAAATTCAAAAGGCGCTAAAGGCTAGTAATAAATGTCGAGGGATTCAAGAACAATTAGGGAATTATTTTCCCTTAGAAGTAATCAAACCAATGACACAAGTCATAACCAACCACAACAACATGAAGCATGTTAACTATGTACACCCCAACTAGATCATGCTTAGAAAGAACCAAAATATTCCATAACAACTCCCATAAACCCAACACAACAATCCACAAAATCACAATATCATTTCACTAAGAGAAAGATTCAAAATCAAACTCAAAGGAAACCATGATACACTCCATGGGTCCACACCAAGCTCCATTCTCCAATCACCACAATACCACCCAAGAAGCAGAACAAACCGCAAGCAAAATGAGATGTTTTACCCATAATAATGTCCCAAAAAACGACATTTGCAAAAGCACCAATGTACCAATGCAGGGGGTGAGTAAAAATACTCAAGAGGATTTCCTCAAATGACTTCCATACACATGACAGTAGGATTGAATCATTATTTTATTTATATAAAATTTTATATAAAACATCAAATAGTGAAACAATTTCTAGCAATCCAAACACATGCTTAGAAATCCACTAGTACTAAAATCTACACAATACAAGGGAAATCCAAAAAACCATGAAATAAAAATGTTACCATCACATGTTATCACAAATAATTTCTCCTTGCATAACCATAAATAAACAAGTTATAACTATAGGGATTCATAAACCCAAACAGGTAAAAATAACGGTGAAATATCACATCCAAGAATGTTTACTCTTTTAACAATATATTGGTACTTGAAACCCACTTAACATCGGTGGTGCAACTTATATACACTATCTATCCCCTATTCATAGTGGTACTTCGAACCAACTTCACATAATTAAAACATAAGCACAAAATTCTCATTCCATGAAACAACCACATGCACTGATTAACCAACCACAATATGCCTACAACTATTTAACAACAAAAATGTCCATAAGAAATCATCAATGCCACAATAAATTTCAATAATAAAACCCCTTTTATTTAAAACCATTTTCACAAACCATTTTCATCAATCAACCCAAGATACATATTTTACTAAAAATATTTTAAAATCCAAAAAAAAAGAAAATTCCACTTCAAGAACTCATTTTCCAAAAACCCACACAACATAGAAAAGGGAATTTTTTTAAATATTTGAACATAATAATCATAAGTAATTTAAAGAAAATATATTTAATAAAAAAATGATTCTATTTCTAGTAGTGTGGAGTCAACAAAGTATCCACCTACCTTAGGGTTTCAGTGAAATTGACCAACCCCCCAACCGCACAACGAATCCAGGTAAAACATTCAAAAAACCTCATTGTATAACTTTTACTATCATAAAAAAATCCCCAATCTCATTAATTTCGGATAAAACCACTCTATATCTACATGAAATGGAAGTAGATATTGATAACTAAGAGAGAGTGTACTAGATATAATAAAAACTATGAAATACCCAAGATGGATGACATACCAGAGAATAATAATATTTATAGCACCTTGAAACCCATTTGAATCGCTTCCCAAATGAGTCGGAGAGCCCATCTTATATGATTGAAATAGTATATGTAGATGATCAAATACAATAGGGGGGTGAGTTGCAGGTTTAAATACTTATTTTTGACCTTAAGGAAAACACTGTTTAAAATTTTTATAAAGGTAAATTCCCAAAGCCTCTTTGTCTCTTACATAATGATATAATTGGAAGGACCCTGGTTCAATTATAAAAAACCTATAATTAAACAAGTTAAACTTATAAAAACATAAAAATGTTTATCATAGCGGAGGATTCTACCCTAAAGCGTATAGAAAATTATTTATCAGAGTGTATAAGTATAAGATAATTATACTTTATTTCATTGAAAAAATAATGAGGAAATAAAACATTAAAAAACAATCAAAGAAATATATATAAAATATTTTCTCCCAAAGATAAGGGTATCCAACAACCATGGATAATGGTCCCATGATTTATTATTTCAATAATTTTTTTCTTACCCACATTAGGATAAGACCTTGATTAGAATATTAGAGTCTATCATTCTATCCCTTCAAGCCCTCGAATATTAATGTAGTTGGAACCTCTATCTTCCTATTCCCATAAGACCTCAATTGTAACCAACAATAATCAGAGTCACACGTAGTAAGATGGAAAAGATTTTAATGGCTAAATAAGGTGATAATAAAACCCACATGGCCCAAGAGTCTTTATCTCTCTATAAATTAGTTTATAGCGTGCAATATCTGGGATCATTAATCGATATATTAATAATAATATCTTATAAATTAGCTTCTATTTATAGGCAAAACAACAAATTTTTCTCCCTCCTCTAATGGTAATATTTTTCCTTGAATCATGGATGTATATTTACATGTTTTAATTAATCAATTGTTAGTTAGATAAAAATTATACACCATCTTTTTATATATAAAATACATAAGAATAATTATCATTCTTAATAATTAATAATTTTTAGGGAAAATATCATAACCAAAACTGAATAGTTAGAGTCTATGGGAAAATTGAAATCTGTGTTTCATATTATAAATACTCATATTCTAGAAATATGGATATCTGGATTTTTGGTTTTATAGAATTCAGAGCCTGAATTTCTAGGAATTAAGAGTCTGACTTCTAAGGAAGTTGGTATCTGAATTATGAGGAATTTGAATTCTAAATTCTCAAAATTAAGAGTCTATATTTTAGTGAATTCGGAGTCCAAAATTCAATGAATTTGGATTCGGAATTTTACAGAATTCAGAATCTGAATTTCAAAGAATTCAGATTATAAATTTTTGAGAAATTTGAAGTCGAAATATCACTGAATTCAAATTCTAAATTTCCTAGAAGTTGGATTCTGTATTTTAGTATAATTCAAAGACTAAATTTCAAATAATTCAACATCTTAATTTTAGATAATTTTGAGTCTGAAAATAGAATGACTCGATATCCAAGAAAATATAAGATTTCAAGGATTTTGATAAGGATCTGATTTTTTGACTTAGTAAAAAAACTATTAGACTAGGTTTTGAGAGGACATTAAATAAGGCACTAGAAACAAGAGTAAGGATAAAACATTTAGTTTAGAAAAATTTTCCATAGGAAAATAATTCTTAGAGAAATATAATTTTCCTTATGATAATTTGTTTGAGATTTTAAAAAGATAAAGGAATGGAAAACTTGTAAGGAATCCTTATTGACTCAACAATATCCCCATTTATGGAAATCACAGACAGCCATTTAAAAAATAATATATGGAATATGGATATTTTATTTTTAACTATAAAAGTAAAAAATGTCTTCCATTAATTATAAACCATGATAGATATGACTAACTCCCACCTAAGGTTTTGAAATCATTATGGATCGTATTATTTTTATTCATAGAGTAGTAACCTTTTCTCTTTTAAGAAAATGTTCTTAAAGAAGAATCCCCCAAACATAATCTCTCCCTTGCATAGAGAATTATCTTCTTTATACTTAGTATTATTTTTATAATTCTTTTCCCCCCTTTGTATTTTTCAAAAATGGAAAGGTGGGGATGAAAAAATAATTGAACTTGAAATGTTAGTGATATAAAAGATAAAAAAATGGAAGGATAGAAAAATATCATTATGGCAGGAAAAAAAATTACAGGGTAAAATTACAAGAAATGAATATATTGAAATGTAAAATTAATCATCATTCTTTTATTTCAGCATGATATTTCTCATGGTAGACTTTAACTTCGTCTGCCCTTTGTGATCATCATAAATCATCTTAAGAAAATGATCTAGATCTTAATTCTTCTTTTCGAGAGCATTGATCTTTTTTTATTTAGACATAACATTTTATTCCTATGAATTTACAACTATTATTGTTGATTAAAACATTCATCCAACCTTTCACTATGCTTCCATTATCTATTTAAATTTAAGGAAATTGAATTTATCATCCCATTCAGACCTTTATTCTCTTTATTCCGGGATATGTTACCATGATTTAGCTTTTGTGAAAAATTTTTGAAAGGTTTTTTATTCTATAATATTACATATCAATATAATTTTTTACTAAATCTTGGAATTAATCATATATTCTCGTGTATTTAATCATTATATTAGAACATTTTGTTATTTCCTTACATGATCTCCTATGATCATCATAACCAATATGAAATGGTTTTAAATATTCGTCAAGATTGATAAACATTTCCATGATCATGCTTAACGAATTTGTCTTATGATTGAAAGAATTTTCAAGCGACTCACATCTCAGATGAATACTAGGAATCAATGGAATTGTGTTCACTAAATTCTGTAAATACAGAACAATGAAATCTTGACCCATAAAAGATGAATATTCAGAATCTAATTCCCTTAAAGGAGAGGATACTTTTTTAGCACTTTATATTTTCTTTTCAATGATCACCCAACATCCTTCTAGTATTTTAAAATCATATCTTTCATAGGCATATCATCAATCACAAGTTTTCCTTTTTCCTCATTGAAAATAACCTTCTCAGCCCATGGATACTCATGCTCAATATCAGATAGTTGTAAAATCTTATCTTCATCAACCTCTTCTATCTTAGAAACTTCTTTAACGTAATTAGGTTGGATGAAATCGTTGTTTCTAATCTCAACATCATTAGGTTTATCAACCTCTTCCTATCCATCATCATCATTTCCTTGAGAAATAATTTCAGTTGACCCAACCTAGGATGTTCATATTGAAAAATTGATTGAAGGAAATTCATTTTCATGATATTATTCTACATTCTTTATCACATCATTACTTTTGTATCCTTCTTCCTCTTTTTCTTGTTCTATTTATTCTTCTTTAATAATCTCTTCTTCCACAATAGGTTTCCAAATTGAATATTTATTTCCTGGAGTTTCTAAAGGAACTAATTCTTAGGGAAATGATTCTGGCACCGTAATCTTTTTAGATACCTTTTCTACATCTTTGAGTAAGGCTTCGATAATTACATATTCTAGCATTTTCTTATTTAGCTTATTCTTTTTATCATTCCTTTAATGTTATTCAGCATTTTGAATTTTCAAAGCGTTTTCCTCAATAGGATACAACCCAAATCGTGGATCTCATTATTTCTTCTACTTCTTCTGCTCCCTCCAATTTTCTAAAACTTATTTAGTGAAGGTTTTTTTCATTTTTTTCTTAGGTGGTGCAGACTAGTATCCGAGAACTGTAGATTTTTATTTGGTTTATGGTTCTCTCTTTTTTCTCTTCCTCTATGATTTATTGGATGTTCCTCCTATTTCCCATTTCATGACTAAAGATTGAACTTCAGTTAATAAAAGATTATAGAACTCACTTTATTTGATGTTGATACCAACTATTAGTTTTATAAGGGTATCATCACTCACCAACATTATTTTGAGGGTTCAGGATTTAGAACTAAAATGCATTTTAAAAAATTACAAAAAAGAAATAGGATCATTAAAAAGATCACCATATAAATGATAATATGATACTTTAGAGTTCCATTGTTAATTTTGGTTATTTTCAAGAGGATGTAATTTAAAATATTTTCCTTTCACCGGTTATGCACAAAATACAATATAAAAGTATAACTTTTCTTTAGGGATTATTTGTCTCTTTTTCTCAGAATAAGAAAACTTTATACCCCCATGTCTTATATCAGGAGGTTTTTTGAGTTATGGTTGATCATTAGTGATTTTATCACCTTGAGTCCAAGGAAATTTATTTCCTTTTCTTTCACAAATATTCCTAACTTATCTAGAATCTTGTGAGAATAAAAAAATTACTCACATTCATAAAAAATTCCCTGAATATTTACTGATATATTGAAGGACAAAAAATAGGTTTTACGAAATCTCTTAAATGTATACTTCTCCCTTTCCCCAACCTCATTAAAACATACTATATCATATAAATCTATATATAAGTCAGGATAAACTAGATATTTTATCTATGTAATAACAATACAATAACTCTCTCAATTATTCAGCAAGATATTATTCATAAGAAACAAATTTTACTTACCAATAATTTCGATTCAAGCAACCTTTCCTTGTAGATTTTCCAATCCTTTATGTCCTTGGTTGATGATATTAGTTTCTATAGGGAATATTTAAGCAACATCTAGAGTGTAATAAATCATGGAAAATTAAATTTCCTATTTGAAGAGGAGTAGAGCCCCGACATACAAAGAATTGATGTACCAATATGGGAAAAGGATTAGGGTAGACTATATATAGGCTTTGAGGTGACATATTGAATACCCAATTTGATCCAATGGTTGAAATAAGCATGATCTAATCTGACAGTTGAGATAAATAGTAATAAAGGATTTGGCATGATCTGATATTTTGTGTTTTTAAAGAAAAATTAAGATTTAAGGATAGTGAATCTAAATTATTTTTCTTAAAACAATATATAAATACCAATAAGTAGAAAATTGAATTACAAAGATTTATGTAATGAAACATACCTTCGGAACTTCTTAGAATGAATTTTCTTATATGAAAAGTTTCTTCTTATATTCATGAAATGTTTGTTAAGGAAATGATATTTTGATTATGGAATATTAGATTCAAAATAAAATGGATTAAAAAAATATCTTCCAAAAAATTTGATTAAGGATGAAAATTTTTGGGTTGTGAAAAAAATTTATTAACGAAGATAAAAAATTTTCCTAAACAATTAGATTCAAGAAGATAAATTTTGGGTTTTGAAAACAAAATTGATTATAAATGAAAAAATTTGGGTTTTGAATAAATTTGATTAGGAAATAATGTTTTGGGGTTCCAAAAAAATTAGTATGAAATAAGAATTTTAGCTCCTTAAAAAATTGAATAAGAGAGAAAAAATTTGGGTTGTGAAAAAAAATGATTATGAGAGAAAAAGTTTGGGTTCCAAAATAATTTGATTAAGAAATAAAATTTTTTGGTTTTGGAAAAAGGAACTCCCCCAAGGAAAAAATGGTTTCTTAATTTAAGGAGACATGTTTCATTGAAAATTTAATATGAAATATTACCTTACAATTATCATTACAAACATTTCTTATGTATATAAATCTTTCAAAGTGTAAATATTTAGTAAAAATATCCTCATTTTGATATTGTGTTTTGATAAATTGTATAATAATATCTTCTTTAGTGTGTGATATTTATGAAATTGAAGCCTAAGAGCAGTGTGTTTTGTACAAGAGTGATGTTAAAGGTTTTTTCTTATATAAATGAAACTTGTATTATCACACAATGTATGTGTTTTGGTAAAACACTCACCTAAGTCTGTGAGTATGTTTTTCATCCAAAACACTTGATCAAAACAACATGTAGTGGCTACATATTCAGCTTTAGAAATGGAAAGTTCTACTGAGTGTTGATCCCTTCATGAACTAGAAACTAATTAATATCCTATGAAATGAAATGTTCCTGATTTACTTTTAATATCTATTCTATTGTCACCAAACACAGCATCTGAAAGACATTTTAAAATAAAATCATTTACAGAAGAGTAATTAAGTCCTGAAATGCATGGTTCCCTTGAAATAGTAAAAAATTATTTTCAATGATTTTAAATTTAAATCCTTTGAACTAAATTGATATCTTGAACATAATCATACTAAAAAAGTATAATAAACATCTTATCATACCTCTAAAAGATGTTTGATCTACTGGTTTCCAAGAATCATCAAGATGATGAAAATTTGAGGTTCAATTAGAGTACTTCTCCTTTTTGATTTTTCAAGTCCATACATACTAATAGTATATTTAATATACTAATGGTGATATATATATGTTCCTTCTAGTTTTTGATATATTTTAAAACCTAGGAAAATTGTTAATTTACCCATAATAATCATTTGAAACTCAGATTTCATGAGATTCGAAAATGAATTATTTAAAGATAGCTAAGATGATCTGAATATAATTTAATCAATATATATCTCAAAAATCTAAATATTTTTCTTATCATTATTTATAAAAATATATGAATCAACAATTCCTTTAACAAAATTTTTTATAAACAAAAATACTGTAAGTATATCATACCAGACTCCTGGGGCTTGTTTAAGTCAATATAAAACTATGGTAATTTTGAAAAGATGTTTAGGATAATTTTTTTCTTCAAAACCATAAGTTTATTTAAAATAAACTTTCTCTTGAACATATCCATTATGTAAATCAAAATTTAATTCCATTTGGAAAATATTGAAATTAAATAATGATGCAAAGGCAAGTAAAATGTGAATTGATTCATGTCTAGCTACTAAATCATAGGTTACTTCATAGCCTATTGATTCATGTTTATTATATCCTTTAGTGACTATTCTAGATTTATATATTACTGTGATTCAATTTTTATCACATTTATTTCTGAAGACCAATTTTACTACAATTAAATAATTTTCCTTCGGTCGTTCATCCAAGTCTAAACATTGTTCTTTTCGAATTAATTTAGCTCATCTTTCATGGATTTAATCCAATCATAATCACCCAAATATTAATCAGTTATTTTTGTTTCTAATTGGGAAATGAATAATAGATGTTCAAATTCATTTCTTAAAGAACATCTACTCCTTACAGGTTGATTTCATCATCAATGATACTATCATGGGGATGATTTTTAATAAATAACTGATTTAGGTTTTGTAAAAAAATTCATCAACATAAGGTAGAAACAGTTTTGGGTTAAATACTACAGAAATATTTTATTGAGTATTTTCCTTATTAAATTAATCTCCTATCAAGGAATGATAATAAGTTTTTTTTAAACACATTCAAGGATATTGGTTGGGGTTATTTAATGACAAATGGGTTTGTTTCATAAAAAATACCATGCACTGTTTCTTCAACAGTCAAAGTATTTTTGTTAAAAACACTATAATCCATAAAAGTAGTGGAATATCCTATGAAAATTCCATCATCTGATTTGGGTGAAAATTTATGTATGTTACCTTTATTTTTCAAAATTAGTCCATTTCATCCAAAAACATTTAAGTAAGAATTTCTCAGGTTTCGACTAGTCCACAATTTATAAGGGGTTTCTTTAAGAAAAGATCTGATTAAAACTCTATTTATAGTATAAGAAGAATTACTAAGGGCTTCAACCCAATATTTTTTAGCAATAAAATATTCTATCTATATGTTCCTAGATTTTAATTAAATAATTCTATTTCTGCTTTTAATAACACCATTCTGTTGAGTAGTTATTGGGGAAGAGAAGTTATGAGAAATAACTTTTTTACTAATATAAGTTTCAAAATATAAATTTTGAAATTCTAATCCCTGATCATGATGAAGAGTTATAAATGGATGTTTTTCTCATTTATAACATGGTTTCTAAAAGTTTTAATATTATAAAAGGCTTTATATTTCTTTTTTAGAAATGGGGCCCACGTAAATCTGGTGTAATCATAAAATAAAGAAGCTTAATATTTTACTCCACTACTTACAGTTTGTGTTGGACCAAAAAAATACATATGCACTAATTGTAATGAATAAAAAGTTGGGACATCAGTGATTGATTTAAATCTAGACTTATTTTTCTTGCCATATTGAAAAAGATAATAAAACTTTTAAAAATGAAACCAATGCTCTAGTATATCCTTAAGAAGTTTTTTCATTAAGATTTTTCAATGGTTACTAAGGTTATAGTGTCTATTTATTCTATTCAATAACCATTATTGATCCTCCATTGCACTATGGAAAGGTAGACCTTGACTTATATGGTATTCTAAGATTAGTGTACAAACATCCCCATGCCTAAGGGTAGAAAGAATAAACACTTCCTTGAAATTGTGTACTAAGAATTTATTATTCCTAAAATTTACATGATAACCTTCATCACATAATTGACTTATGCTAATGAGATTGTGATTAATACCTTTACCGAATAATACATTTGAAATCATTTTTTCCCAAGAAGAACAATGTTACCTATACCAACAATTTTTTCTTAAGAATTATATCCAAAAGTTAAATTACCTCCATTCATCTTGATTATATTTTAAAATATGTTTTTTAAAAGTCATATGCATGTAACATCAACTATACATGTACCTTTTATTGTTGTTGTTACTTTCTTTGTTTCTTGAAAATAAAATGAATGACATTTAAAATCCGAACATTCATAGATCGTGAAATTTCCGAAAGTAAAATCTATAGAATCCACATTTTCTTATAAAAATAAGATTTATGAAAAAATAAGTATTGGTTTTGGTTAAACAAAAAATTCCTTTCTTAATTTCCACCACATTGACAATTAGTAAAAAGGGAGCACTTGTGGAAAAAAATAATTATTACTAAAAATAGGTTTGGAGTGAGTGTAGCCAGTTCTAGAACTATTTACTAGAGGAAAAATTTGAGAATACATTTTATCAAATACCTTCCTTCGTGAAGATAAATTTTACAAAGTATTCTTTAAGAAAAAAATTTCAAATTTTAGTCTGATGACTAATTTCCTACCATCTAGGTCATCATTTTTAGAAAATGGGTTATTCTCTAAAATAATTTTCTTAGAAATAAGGTTTTCAATACCCTTATAAAGTTTATCCATCTCAAAATTAACTTCTTTAAGGTTTTTAAACATGCTATCATAATCAATTGTTTTTTATCAATATCTTTAGAATGATTTGATACTTCATTTATTGAAACAGATATTCTAGAATTTAATTTCTCTAAATTCTTTTATATCTTACAATTTTCATTCTCGATTAGTTTAGAAAATCTATAAACTTCTTCAAATGAATGTAAGGTATTATATTCCGAGGATGATGAATCATTATTTGAAAATTCATAATATTATTTATTCAGAAAATTAGTATTTAAAGACAAATTAAATAAGGATTCAGCATTGGGTAACTTAGCCATAAGACAATTATTTTCAATAGGTACTCTAGCTATAAGACTAATAATCTTATGAGCAGAAGATTCATATTCTGATGATTCATTTAATGATTCACCACCACTGGCACTCTAGGTGTCTTTTTCTTTTAGGGAATTCTTATTCTTAGATTTGTAATACTTCTTTTTGTTTCTTTAGGAATTATTTTCATTTCTATATTTTCTCTAAATCATTGGAAAATTAGGTCTGATATGTCCATCCCTTTTACATTCATAAAATCTTAATTGAGTTTCTTTCATGTCCATTATATCCTTCTATTTTTATCTATACTGAAAATATTTCATTCATACAATCTTGTTCATATTTCAAGAAATATTTCCCAATTCATTATCATATTGATATTTGTCACTGGATTATATTATAAAAATATCTTTCTTATCTTTATATCTAGTTACCAATTCCAGAGTATTGTCTTTATATGTAGTATAAAAAGGTACTCATCCATTCCCAATCATCGTTTTGTTGAATTCAACATCTCCCTTAATTAATGTTTCATAATGAACAATAGTTCCAAATAATTCATCAAGAGTAATGTTAGATACTTTTCTGTTCTCATCAATAGCTATCCTTCAATATTACATGTCATTGGACTTGATTTCAATTATCTCATCCACAATAACTTCATCATCAAGACCAATCTCTCCCATATATTGAAGACATTACGTAATGGTCATAAATATTTGTTGTACTTTTCAAATAGGTTCCCCATAAGAAAATGAAAAACCATGATATTGAAATCTTAACAAAGCTCTTCTAGTATCTATCACTTTAGAATTCCCAAAATGTATAAATTCAAGTAACTTACAAAAGTGGTTGGCAGCTTCACAAGAAGATATTTAACTATATATATTCCTGGTCATATAACACAAAAAAGTATTTTGTATATTTTAATTTAGTTGATATTTTAATTTCTCTTGATTGGTGAAGGTTCTAACCTCCTTGTGAGAAATTTTTTAATCCCAAATGAGCATTACAAAATTGTCTACTCTAGTGTTAATGAAAAAAGCCTTCATCTTATCTCTCTGGTACATGTAACCAATACTATCAATGATTAATGGTCTGGTAGGATCTAAATTGTTGATCGAACCAACATTTATACCTGTACTGCCCCGACCCTATTTACCCAGGTATGGCACATTATTACATAACATTGGAAAGATCACAAAAAATCATGTCTCGAAAGACCAATTAGTTTAGTAGACTTGGAATTACTAGATACATTCATAAGTTTCACATTACATTATAAAATGAAATACTACAACAACATAGTCTCCATAGGCCACACACATATCCCTTAGACAATCCATGCAGGTCAGTCATAATATAATTCTTCGCATCCTGGGAAAAAAATAAAACATTGAAAAGGGTGAGCTATTATGCTCATTAAGGATAAAAATATAGAGGAAACTTTCATAAATAATCATAAACATTTAAGAAAATTTAATACTAAAAATATCCTTTTAAACTTGAACTTCAGAATAATATGGAAAAGATAAAATCAAATAATTCCATTTACTTATTCACATAGATATTCTACTAGTACAAAAATCAATTCAATATCAATAGCTACTTTCGTATTCATGGAATCCATAATACCAGACATCATAACCACATAGTGAAGGGCGTATACCAAGGCTACAAATAAAATTTTTTCAAGGCCTTGTGTCAATACAGTAGTTTGTCTCATGAGACCTACCGATGCATCGAGGAGCTATAGTGGGCTCCTCCAGTCACTTACTAAGTCCAATGCATTCCTCATATGAAATGTTTAAAACATAACATAGACATTCGTATTAAAAGTAGCATACTAAATGTCAATAATTTATCCATAAACTATGAATGGTGTAAAAATAACACATCAATAGAAAAACATATCACAATACCTTCAATACAATATTAAAGATTTGTATCATAATAAATCAACATCAAACAAGTTTAAAATCCATCAAATGATGTTAATATATAAGAAATGAAAACTCTTTGAAATAAATACCTGTTTCTATTTTGAAATCATTTAAAAGTAACATAATAATAAAAGAAAACATTTATTTTGAAAATATTTTTATAAACTTGTATGGGAGGCTTCGATGATTAATTTATGGCGGAAAATAGCCATACCTGCCGTATAAGTTAAAAAATCTTTCTTACCTTAATTTTTTCGAAAAGTTCATAAATTACATTATTTGGAAAATAAAGAAAAGATTCCATTCAAACCATTTTATAGAAATTCAATCAAGGGGTTAAATGATGTTAACCCATATTCTAGTAAATAGTGAAAATGTTTTGAAATACATTTTTAAGAAACATGGATGTGGATGATAAAGAGGTCCCAGTAGATACTTACGTAAAAACAACCTCATATAATAAATAGATTGCAAAATTAAACCATACCTTTTACTTTTCCTTGGTCAAGGGTAAGTTACCTTCTTGTATAATAGTTAAATCATTGTTATTAAATTATACAAGAACCATATACATAAATATGATAACATATATGATATTCTAATATTTCTTTGTTAATAATATTTTAGTATTATCATTGTTTAGGGTGTTAACCGATTCGTTTTCCTTTATATACTTAGTTTCGTAAGACATGATCATTATGGATAATAAGTATTTTATTCTTATCCAGAAATATATTAAATTATTTAAATATTATTATTATTCATTACATGAAAATTATTCTTGAATGATTACGATGGGGAATTAATCTCGTCACGTTTGTAGAGATGGTAATCCGTATGTACGTACGAGAGACAATATCATTTCTTGGTAATTAAAATCATAAGTAAATGGATGGTATATCATATATACAGAATCCTTAACATGTTATATCTATTATTTAAATAAACTATACGTCATTATTATACCCACCCAAATAATAATGTATTGAATAACAATTACACCATGACGTGCAGACAGTAAGCCGTATACACGCACGTATGATGACATGTTATTGATAGGATGGATAACATAATGAATATGGTGGTAAAATTTTTATAACAACATCATAGTATATATAAGATACTGGATTTATTATTTTATAATGGAAACAACAAATAAAGATTAAGTGGAAGAAGAAAATAATTTGAAAATGGTGGCGAGATATTTATCTCTTCTTAATGTTATTCCTTTTGATTTGATCAAAAGGGATCCTTAGGTTGTCTTTATGATCAAAATACAGCCTCTAAGATGAAGGGAAAAAACTTTCTAGGATTTTTGGGTAGGGGTTGGCTAAGACATATGGCTATGGAGAAGTGAATTTGATAGGAGGGGAAGTTCCCTTTTATTAGAGAGGTGAGGGGCACCTTAGGGAAAGATTAAAATAAAATTTTATAATAATTTAATATTTGATTTATAATGTCTCCAAAATAATTTATTTAGAATATAAGGTGGTATGGGTCGAAATCCACTCATCCAATAGGTTATAGAAAGGTTTAGGTTATAATATTACACTTATCATTTAGATTTAACTCTTAGTTAAATAGTTTGACATTTACCATG
This sequence comes from Viscum album, assembly GCA_963277665.1. Classification (NCBI taxonomy): domain Eukaryota; kingdom Viridiplantae; phylum Streptophyta; class Magnoliopsida; order Santalales; family Viscaceae; genus Viscum; species Viscum album. The sequence goes on from OY728165.1 coordinate 119,649,969, forward strand.
CCTCTTTGTATTTTTATATTATATGGTTAATAAACATACTATAAACTTCAAAGAGAACCCAAATAGGTTAATTAATGAAATATATAATATTATTAAGGCCCTTTGGCCGAACCATAAATTTTTTAGGAATATTATATCAACCAATAATATAATATTTTTTTAAAAAAATCAATTATGTCTATTTTGATAATATTTAATAAATTATTTTTGTTAAAGTCCTAAATACTTTATTACTTAGAAATAAATTCATATGTTCAATACTAACATGTCATAATAACCTATAAAAGTTTTTTTAATTCATAAAATGTACAAATTACATTTATTTTGATATTTATAAATCAAATTATTTTAATATTTCATTATTAAGGTAATTAATGTGTCATCATTGTGTCGTAAATAAATTAAATAATTTAGTTTATAGAAATTATAAATAAAATATCATTATGTATGAATTTTTTTTATCTTTTTAATTAATATTTATAGTTGAATTTATCTTATGTATAACCCTATACTAAAAATGGATTAGTTATTAAACATTGATTTAACTCTTTTAACTCTTCATTAAATAAAATAATAATAATTGTTCTAATCTAATCCATGTGGACCTAATGAATCATAATTTTACACCAAAGTTTTTTTGGTCGAATTACACTTTCCAATAGAATTAATACATGATTTAGGGTAAGAATAATATCATTTTTACCCTTAAATACCCTATTTACTTTGAACCGTGGTAAATAAAAGTAAAACAGTTACTATTCACCAAAAATTATTTTTATCTTATTGAACAACAATTTTCTTACTGAAATCAACCATGTCTCTTGAATTTTTGAAATTCTACTCACAGAAGTGATAATATTAAGTATTATGTGAATTTGAAAATTCTCCTAGGAGTTGTGTAAAAGACGGTGAGAAATTCAATAAAATTTAATATATCTAATAATATTACAAAATTATTCTAATGAATTAAATTAAACATATATAGGTATTATATATCTATTTTGACCTAATTTTTTTAATAACATAATGAATTATTTAAATAAAAAGTCAGTTTTAAACCATAACTCACTATTTTTCACTATTCATCAAAAATAGAAAGTTTTCAGGAAAATTCCAAAAATTCACCCTAAGATAATTTCTATATTCAAAATCCAAATAATTGTGTCCATTTTTATAGATAAATTTTATAAAATTTTAAAATGTGAGTATTACTATTCATAACTGCTAGTTTGATTGGTCTCGGTGTGTTAGAATCTCAAAGTAGCGTACAATAAAAGCTATTGCATTATTCAAAGGGAAACGTACTGTGGAAGCTTGGGGTGTTACATTCTTCCCTCCTTCAAATAACTTCCTAATCGAAATTTCTATAATACTACCGCACAAAAAGAATTGGGTGTTTCTTCATCATAAGTTCCTCTGGTTCCCACATTGCCTCTTCCATCTTATAGTTTCCATATAGAACTTTTTCCAGATGAGTCTTCCGGTTTCTCAACACCTGTTATCTAGTATCAAGAATTTTGACAGGATCTTCACAATAAGACAGATCAGGTACCAGTTCAATTTCCACATAAGTGAGTTCACGCATTGGGTCAGGCATGTATTTTCTCAACAGTGATACGTGGAACACATCATGATCTTTGGAAAGACTTGGAGTCATTTCCAAACAATAAGATACCACTCCAATTCATTCTTGAATTTTGAAAGGTCCAATTTACCTGGGTCTCTATTTACACTTTTTACAGAAACGTATAACACCATTCCACAGATATACCTTCAAGAAAAAATGATCTCCTCCCTAAAATTCCAATTCTTTCCTTCATTATCGGCATACCTCTTCTACCTACATTGGGCTGCTTTGATGCGGGTTTGGATAACATTCACATTTTCCATAATCTCCTCAACGAGTTCTGGGCCAACAAGTTTTCTTTCACTAAAATCATTCCAACAAGTTGGTGTGCGACATCTCTTTCCATATAATGCTTTATATGGTGCCATATAAATACTTGAATGGAAGATATTGTTATAGGAAAATTCAACTAGAGGTAAATATTGATCTCATATACCTTGAAAGTCAAGTGATCAGGATCTCAACATGTCTTCTAAGGTTTGAATATTTCGTTCTGATTGTCTCTCAGTTTCAGGGTGGTAGGTAGTTCTCAAATAAAGTTCAGTATCCATGGATATTTGAAGACTTTTCCTAAATATTGATGTAAATTGGGGATCATGATCAGAAAAAATCAATAAGGGTACTCCATGAAGTCTTACAACATCAATAATTTATAGTTATGTTAGATGTTAAAGTGGTAAATCATCTCTTATAGCATGAAAATGTGCTGACTTGATAAGACGATCAACAATGACCCAAGTTGCATCATTCCTTCTAGGAGTCTTTGGTATCCCCCCTAATGAAGTCCATCGTAATATTATCCCATTTCAAATCAGGTATAAGAAGAGGTTTCATTACTCCTTAGGTTGTTTCCTTCCAACTATCACTTGTTGATAAACTATACATCTTGACACAAAATTAGAAATCTCCCTCTTCATGTTGTCCCACCAAAATGTTCTTTCAAATCTCTATACATCATGGTGCAACCAAGGTGTATTGAGAAATTGGAGCAATGGGAATCATCTAACAATTACCTTTTTAGATCCAGTATATCGGGAACACAAAGTCTCTTCCCAAATTTCAAAATCCCATATTCATATATGAAGTCACTCAATCTCCCATCATTCACAACTTTAATCTTCTTCTAAAACTCCTCATCATTAGCCTGATAACATTTTGTCCTTTATAGTAAAGTTGGTTTGGAAACCGTTTAAAAAATTATTGATTTTTATCTTTCCATGATTATTCCCATAACTATTTTCACTAGATCCATGAAAAAAGGATCCCTTTAAACTCTCATGTTGTTCAAAACCCCCTGATCCTTTCTTCTCAAAGAATATTCCACCATATTTTCCTTCCTCGTTTGGTAGTGTATTGTGAAACCATAATCCTTGAGTAGTTTCATCAATCACCTTTTCCTCATGTTGAGTTTTTTTTAGAAAATATACTTCAAACTCTTTTGATCAGTATAAATCTCACATTTTTCACAATAGAGATAGTGTCTCCATATTTTCATAGAAATGATTAGAGCTGCTAACTCAATATCATGAGTAGGATAGTTTTGTTCATTATTTCATAGCTGATGTGATGCATAGGTAATAACTCTATCGTTCTTCATATAAACACAACCAAGATCTTTCTTTGAAGCATCACTATAAATGACAAACCGATCGTTTCCTAATGATAGAGTCAAGATAGGATCATTTCATAATGTTCTCTTCAGTTCTTCAAAACATTCTTCACGCTCTTTTTTCCAAAAAAATAACACCTTTACTTGTGAGATTGGTTAATGAGTAAGACAATCAGGCAGAATTCAGGACAAAACAACGATAATAACCTTCTAATCCAATAAAACTACATACCTCAGTTATACTAATCACTGTTGGACATTCTTGGATTTCCTTGGTCTTTGAAGGATCAACTGATATTCCATTCTTAAAGTCAATATGGCCAAGAAAAGAAATCTATTGAAGCCAGAATTTACACTTTCTAAACATCTCGTATAATTCATTTCTTCTTAGTGTTTTCAAGAAAAGTGAGCAAGTGATTTTCATGAAATTCATAGCTTTTTTAGTATACCAGGATATCATCAATAAATACCACTAAACAGTCATCAAGATATTCCTTGAAAACTATGTTCATTAGATCAAGGAAAATAGATGGTGCATTAGTCAGCCCAAAAGGCATTACTATTAACTCATAATGCCCGTACCAGGTTTGAAATGCTGTTTTTGGAATGTATTCCTTATTCATAGACAACTGATGATATCTGGATCAAAGTTCAATCCTTGAAAAATATTAAGATCGATGATGTTGGTCGAATAAATCATTAATGTGAGGTAGGGGATACTTGTTCATTATTTTGATAGCATTGATCTCCATTTAGTCAATGCATAACCTCATAGATCCATCATTCTTCTTATAAAAAAGGGCAGGGGATCCCCATTGAGAAACACTAGGGTGAATAAATCCCTTATTACTCAATTCCTTTAGTTGTTTCGTTAGTTCCACTAATTCCACAATGGTCATTCTATAAGGGGTCTTCGATATAGGCCTTGAACTAGGAATTATATTAATGGAAAACTCAATTTCTCATTCTAGAGGATGTACAGGTAAATCCTCTAGAAACACATCAACATGTTCTTTCACAATATGTACATTCTCTCTTCAAACATTATTTTCCTCACCCATAGTTATTTAATTATCTTCTTCCCTGATAATTGAACTTAGTGGAGCTACTGGGGGTGGATCTAGATAAGAACCCAGTGGGGACGTTTCCGCTCTAAAGAGAAGGTACTCTTTATCATCATAGAAAATTGTAACCTCCTTCTTCTTACAATAAATTTTCACATCACGGTCTAAAATCCAATCCATTATGAGGATTATATCAAACTCAATCATTGGTATGAAGATGTGATCAGAAGATAATGATCATTTACATTCTCTAATGGGAACTGATTCACAAAACATTGTTGCGGTGATAATTCCCTTGAAATTTTTTACTGAAAACTCCCTTATTAATTCAAATTTAAAATATCTAATTTTCTTTGAAAACTGGGAATATATGAAACTATGCGATGATCCAAAATCAAATAAAGCATTTTATAAACTTGAGGGAACCAATAAATTACCTACCACCATGTCTTTCAAAACTTTAAACAAAGAAATAGTGATGGCATAAGCTTGGCCTTTCCCCTTGGAATTTTCTGAGGTAAGGTCCCTTGGCACTTAGGAAATTTATTTTCTTAATTTCCCTTTTCTCAATTATTGTAGCATTCAACATTTACAGCCTCTTTCTTCCCCTGGAAATCACGGGCTTGGTGGGATTTTTCACCACACTTGTAACAAACTCTGAATCCCTTCAGGAAAGTACCAGGGTGTTTCTTCCAACATTTACTACAGGACATATATTCAACTTTTCCCTTCTTCCCCTTATTTACATTTCTAGAGTGTTCAACAGATCTCTTCTTCTCCTACTATTATTTAATGTCGTATGACTTATAGAATTTTTTTCTATCTTGATAGCACATGAGACAATATATTTGTATGATGAGAAGGATTTTGAGACTAATGCTCGATGAATAAATGGATTTAACCCATCAATGAATCAATAAATCTTACTTCTTGGGTTACATATATAATCTGCTTCATGCCTTGTTATCATTGTAAAGTTAGCCTCATATTTTGTGACATTCTCATCATCTTTTTTCATAACACTCAAAAATTGTCTTTTCATATCTTCTCGATGGTCACAATGATAGTATTTTTCTATGAAAATATCTTTAAACCCCCTCCATTCAAAATTTTATGCTTAATCACCTTCCTTTTTGTTTTGAATCAATGATCACCATTGATCTACATATACCTTGAGGTGATAAACTGCCCTGGAAACTTTTTCTCATTCGCTACTCCCCAAAGCATGAAATATTATCAATAAGGAATTTATATGTTGCTCATCTACTAATGGATTTTTACTCCCATTAAATGATGGTGGTTGTTTCCTCACGAAGTGGTCTAACATTGATCCTCCGTGTTGTCGATTAGTGTTCTCCATAAAGGTATGGTTATTATTCATAATATGAGTGATTTGTCCCAGTATAGTGATAATCTAATCAGCACCAGTTGCTTCACCAACTCCACTATAATTATCTTGTGTATGAGGGAAATCCCTACATTGATTAAATTCATTGATACGATTTCCATTCCTTCCGCTAGGTGCCATTTCTAAACAATGGCATACACTAGATGAGTATATGAATCGCAATACATAAATCCAAACTTTTAAAACACTTAAAAAAATTGAAATGTTTATAGATATAATCCATAATCATAAAAAAAATTCTTTGAGGAAGTATATACTCATAAACCCATCATAATGGTTTGAAAAGAAAATTAGAATTATCTTAAGCATATCCCCCTGGGAGTGTCGTAACCAAGAGTGAAACAAGGACCTTTTTTGTGCACCAATTCCCATTCAAGTCTAGATCAAAGCAGTGTTTTCTGGTTTTATCCCTTGGTACATATGGGCCAGAGCTGCCTCTACCTACATGTATCCAGACAGAGATGTATTTTTGGGAAAACTCACAAAATCTCTGCAGTACCAAAATTCAAGTAAATTCAATTATACTGATCCTCAATGTCTATCTTAGGGTAATGTTCTCTAATCAGAGTTTTTATATATCTAGCTTCCAAGGATTGAACTAAATTCCTCTAAAACCAACTATAATACCCTGACTCTATTTACTCAATGTTGGTGCATTATTATATTACATTGTCATGATCACAAAAGATCAAGTCTCGAATGACCAATTAGTTTAGAAGCCTTGGAAGTACTACATACATTTATAAGTTTTACATTACATTATAAAATATAAAAACTAAAAAAAAATTTCTCCCCAGGCCACACTCATATCCCTTAGACTATCCCTTCAGGTCAGTCATAATATACTTCTTCGTATACTGGGGAAAAAATAAAACACAGAAATGGGTGAACTCAGATGCTTAGTAAGGATAATAATATAGAGAAAACATTCATAAATAAGCATAAGCATTAAAGGCAATGTAAGACTAAAACAAAAGCCTTTTAAACTGGAACGTCAGCATAATATGGAAAAGATGAAATCAAATAATTCCACTTACTTATTCACATTGATATTATAGTAGTCAAATAATCACAATCAATATCAATAGCCACTTTCATAATGATTGAATGCATAATGCCAGAATTCATAACCACATAGTCAAGGCCTTGTGCCAAGACTACAAATAATATTTTCTGAAGTACTTGTGCCAAGACAGTCATTTGTCTCATGAGATCTACTAATACATTGAAGATCTATAACAGGCTCCACCCGCCACTTACTATGTCCAATGCATTCCTCATATGAAAAGGTTTAAACATAACAAAAACATTCGTATTAAAAATAGCATATGAAATGATAATAATTTATTCATAAACCATTAATGGTGTAAAAATAACACATCAATAGTCAAATATATCACTAACCATTCAATAAAGTATAGACGATTTGTATTATAATAAATCCACGTCAAACAAGTTTAAAATCCATCAAATGATGTTGGTATAGATGAAATGAAAACTATTTAAATAAATACCTCTTTATATTTTGAAATTGTTTAAAAGTCACATAATTATAAAAGAAAACATTTATTTTTAATATATTATTATAAACATGTATGGGGATCTTCGATGATGATATAACGGGGAAAATAGCCACACTAACCATATAAGTCAAATAAACATTCTTACCTTAATTTTCTCACCAAGCTCATAAAGTATATTGTTTAAAAAACAACGGAAATATTCCTTTCAAACCATTTTGAAAAAACAAAACAAGGGTATAAATGACATTATCCCTTATTCTAGTAAATATAAAAAAAATTGATATATTGTTTTAAGAAACATGTATGTGGATTATAAAGAGGTCCCAGAAGATACTTACATAAAAACCACCTCGGATAATAATGATATTGTAAAATTAACCCTTACCATGTACTTTTCCATGAGAAAGGGTAAGTTAAACTCATATATAATAGTTAAATCATTGTTATTAAAATATACAAGAACCATATAGATAAATATGATAACATATATGATCTTCTAATATTTCTTTTTTAACAATATTTTATTATTATCATTGTTTCAGGTGTTAACTGATTTGTTTTCCTTTATATGCTTAGTTAAGTAAACCATAATTGTTATGGATTAGATGTATTTGATTCATATCCAGAATGATATTAAGATATTTAAATATTATTTTTAATCATCACTTGATAATTATTTTCAAATGATTATGATGAGGAATAAATCTCTTTGCGTTCGTGGAGACTGTAATTCGTACGTACGCACGAGCGACAATAGCATTATTTTGTAATGATTTTTAACATGTTATATTTATTATTTACAGAAATTATACATCATAATTATACCCATCCAAATAATAATGTATTGACTAACAACTACACTATGACGTTGAGATGGTAATCCATACACACGCACGTATGCTGACATGTTATTCACAGGACAAATAACATAATGAATACGGTTGAAACTTTTTTATAATAACATCACAGTATAGAAAATATACTGGAGTAATTATTTTATTATTGAAACAACAAATAAAGAGGAAGTGGGAAGAATATAACTTGAAATAGGTGGTGAGATATTTACCTCTTCTTCGGGTTCTTCCTTTTGATTTGATCAAAATGACTTCATAGGTTCGCTTTATGATCAAACTAAGGCCTATAAGATGAAGGTAGGATAGTTAGTACGATATTTGGGTAGGGTTTGGCCAAGACAAATGGATTTGTAGGAGTGAATTTGAGATAAGGGGAAGTGCTCGTTTTTAAGAGAGGTGAGGGGCACCTTAGGGAAAGATTGAAATATTATTTTTAAATAAAATCATTTTCAAATTGTAATGGCTCTAAAATGGTTTATTTAGAATATAAGGGGGGTATGGGACGAAATCCACTCAACCTATAGGTTTTAGATAGGTTTAGGTCATCATATTAACCTTATCTTTTAGATTTAACTCTAAGTTAAATAGGTTGACATTTACCATGCCTCTTTGTATTTTTATATTATATGGTTAATAAAAATACTATAAACTAAAAAGAGAATCCCAATATGTTCATTAATGTCATATATAATATTATTAAGGCCCTTTGTATAAACATAAATTTTTTTATAACATTATATCAACCAATAATATAATATTTGTTTTAAAAACTCAATTATGTCAATTTTTACAGTATTTAATAAATGATTTTTGGTAAAGTCATAAAAACTTTATTAAATCAAACTAAATATTTATGTTCAATACTAACATTTTATATTAACCTATAAAATTATTTTAATTCATCATAAGTCTCAAATTAAATTTATTTGATTATTTATAATTTCAATTATTTTATTATTTCATTATTAAGGTAATTACTGCGGCATAATTTTGTCATAAGCATATTAAATTATTTAATGTATCAAATTTATAAATAAAATATAGTTATGTATGAAATATTTTTAACATTCTAATGAATATTCATATTCGAATTTATCTTTTTATAACTCTATATTAAAAATGGTTTAGTTTTTAAACTTTGATTTTAACTCTTTCAACTCTTCTTTAAATAAAAGAATAATAAATGTTTTAATCTAATCCATGTGGACCTAAAGGAAATAATTTTATTCCTAAGGTTTCTTTTGGTCTAATTACAGTTATCTTATAGAATTAGGACATGTTTTAGGGCAAGAAGAATATCATTTTTACCCTTAATTGACCTGTTTACTTTTAACTGTGGTAAATAAAAGTAAAAAAGTTATCATTCCCCAAAAATTATATTCATCTTATTGAACTACATTTTTCATACTGATATTAACAGTGTATCATGGTTTTTTGAAATTCCACTCACAAAAGAGGTAAGATTATGTTTTATGCGTATTTGAAAATTCTCTTATGAGGTGGGTAAAATACGGTGAAAAGATTAATAAAATTTTATATATCTAATATTATTACAAAGTGACTCCGATGAATTAAATTGGACATATTTAAGTATTATGTATCTATTTTGATATAAAATAAATTAAAATAAAAAATTTATTTATGTTAATAAAAAGTAGGTTTTTAACAATAACGCAGTGTTTTCACTTTTCATCAAAAATTGAATGTTTTTAGAAAAATAAAAAAAAATCAACCTAATATAATTTAAAAATTCTGAATCTGAAAATGAAGTCAATATTGATTGATAAATTTTATAAAATTTCAAAAATCGGGTATTACTATTCATAATGGCTAGTTTGATTGGTCACGGTGTGTTAGAATCTCGAAGTTGCATACAATGTAAGTTATTGCATTATTCAAAGGGAAATGTAACGTGGATGCTTGTGGTGTTACAATACCTTCCATTCTATATGAAAATACTTTTCCATGAGATTTTTTAATAGTAAAAGTTTTAAAAAACATTACGCAAAGCATGAAAAAGAAATGTTAAGAATGAAAAATTTAAAACAAGGAAAACATGTTCAAGAAAACTTATATGTGAGTATTAGTATTTCGAAGACCTTCCTTTGATACCCATTATAGGATCAAAATACTATAAGTAGATGTTAAAATACTAGAGGGGTGAATTTTAGGTTTAAAAACTTTTGTTTTTTAAACCCTCTTTGGTTAATAATTAATGAGATAATTAGATGGATCTACATTCAATTATAAGATACCTAGACATAAAAAAGCTTAACAGAAGGAAACTTAGCCACGTTTATCTTAGAGGAAGATTCTAATGTAAAGTGTATAGAATCTCTTTATTTGAGTGTACATGTATAAGAAAATTATACTCAATTTCTTTAAAAAAATACAGCAGAAATAAAACGTGAAACAACAATAAAGTAAACAGGTAAGATATATTTTAACCCAAATAGAACGGTATCCAACAACCATAGATAAAGGCTCCATTTTTTATACTTTCAATAAAGTCTACCTTACCCGCACCAAGCTAATCCCTCGATAACAATACCAGTGTCAATCTTGAAATCCCTAAAATCCCTCGAACATTAGGGTTGTTGGTACCTCTATATACCTACTATCGAAAGCCCCCAATTGTACTCAGCAACAATAGGAGTCTCTAGAAGAATGATGAACATGATTTTCATAGTTGAATAGGATTTTCATAAAACACACAATGCACGAGAGAATGTCTATCTATAGAAATAAAATCAAAACATGAAATCTCTAGGATCATAAATCAATATATTCATAATAATATCATCTGATTGAGATCCTATTTATAGGAAAAACATAAATGGTTGGCTCGCTCCACCAACGGTCGTATTTTTCTTGAATCATGGAGGGACCAATACACATGTCACTCAACAAATGGTTAGTTATATAAAAATTGTAAAGCATCATTTTATGTAAGAAAATATTGTAATGAATTATCATGCATAATAATTAATAATATTTAAAGAAGATAGCGTAACAAAAACCGAATAATTAGAGTCTAAAAAAATAGAAATGAGAGACTAAAAATATGAATACTCGGATTCTAGAAATATTGATATTCAGATTTTTTTTTGTAAAGAATTATGATTCAGATTTTTGAGGAATTCAGAGTCTGAATTCTAAGGAATTCAAAGTCTGAGTTTTTTTAAATTCAGAGAGTGAATTTTTTGGATTTCAGAGTCTGAGTTATGAGGAATTCAGAGTCTAAATTCTGAGGAATTGGAGGTATGAATTATATAGAATTTGGAACCAGAATTTCAAAAAAAAATGGGGTCTAAATTTTAGAGAATTATGAGTATGAATTTTAGAGAATTGAGAGCTTGAATTTTAGAGATTTTGGATTCTGAATTTTAGAGAATTTAGAGTCGAAATTTCGGTGAATTTAGAGTCTGGATTTCAGAGAATTCAGAGTCTGAATTTTAGTGAATTCGGAGTCAAAATTTTATAAGAATACGATTCAAAAAATATAAAGACTAGACATCTATGAATCGATATGATTCTGTGGAATTAAATAAGGATCCTACTTATTTACTTAGAAAAAAATCTAGACTTGGTTTTGTGAATACATTTAATAAGGCATTAGAAACTATAGTAAGGATAAAACTTTTAGAGATGGAAAATTTTCAATAAGAAAATAAATCATAGATAATGATAATTTTACTTATGAAAAAGGGTTTGATAATTTAGAAACATAGAGGAATGGAAAATTCATAAAGAAACATTATTGACTCAACATCGCTTACCCTTGAGAACCAAAAATTTTGAGTGTGGTTCATATGGGAGAAGTGAGGAGGAGTTTAGGGAAAATACCAAGTGAACCCATAATTAATCACCCAATCTTTTTTCGGTGTATGGTTAGTTTCCATGCTAGAGAAAATTTTGTGCTAACCATGTACATTATAATGCCTAAAAAAGGACCCTGAACAGTTTCCTCACATGTTGAACAAACCGTGCAAAAACCCTGTGGATTTAACGACCTCCACTTGCACAGTATCTTAGAGGTATTCCACAGTTTCCTCTAATCATTATCAAACCATAATCCCATATAAATTCCCCAAAACCAATCTACAACCATCCCAAACTCTCCCAAACAATACCCAATCACATTACATAATTAAAAATACATAAATATAGTAACATACCTTAAACCAGGGGGGGTTCTACATTCTCCCCACCATTGGAATCTCCATCCTCTTAATGTAGAGAACCAATTCATTGATAAAAGAGATCTGGACATTACTCTTCCATCTCTTTCATCCTCTACCAAGTCTCATCATAAATCAATAAATAATTCCACAAAGCCTATACTAGACTAATGATTTCACCCTATAAGAATTTATCTTTCCATTCCATAATCTGCAATGGCACATGTACCCATGATTCATTTTTCTCTATCTCAACATGATACGAATGAATCACATGGTCACGATCCAGATGATACTTTTTCAACTATGATACATGAAATAAATTGTGCACCAAACTAAATAATGTGGTCAAATCCAACCGATAAACCACCTCTCCAACCCTCTCTAGTATCTCAAATGTCCAAATGTACCATGGAGATAACATACCCATTTTTCCAAACTGATGATGCCCCAACCATGTAGAGATTCCCAAGAACACACGATTTCAAACCTCAAATGACAAAATCCATTAACGATGGTTTGCATAAGATTTTTTATGATTCTGAGTCATCTCCGTTATATTCTGGGTAAAATTGATTATCTATATTGTCTCTTGGAAAATTCTCGGCCAAACTAATGAGGACTCACCCGTTTCCACTCAACATAGTGGAGAATGACACAGATTCCCATATAGCTCTTCAAATGGAGCCTTATGTATTAAGGCCGAATAACAATTATGATATGATAACTCCTAGAATAGAAAGTGATTCTCCCATGAGAAAACGAAATCCACCACACAATCCCATAAAATATATTCTAAATTTGTATCATCATCTCAGATTTTCCATCCTTCTGAGGATGATATGCTAAACTCGTCATCAACTGAGTCACAAGGGATTGCCAACAGGATTTCAAAAAATTAGATTTTAACCACAAATCCATATCTAATACTATCAAAATTTGTACACCATGCCTCTTTACCACCTCATGGATATATATTTTTTACAGATCCTCTATAATATAAGATTCATGAATAGGGATGAAATGGGATGACGTTGTGAGCCCATCCATTATCTCCCATATAGAATCATGATTTTTAAACATTCTTGGGAGACCTATAACAGAATTTATCACTATTTCTTCCAATTTCCACACAAGGATAGGTAAGAACATCAACATAACTGCTAGGTGATGGTGTCCTTCCATGACTTGCAGACATGTCAAGCATCTAGAAACAAACTCAAGCACTTTCCTTTTCATATCATCCCACCAAAACTGAACTTTCTACACCTGATACATTTTTTGAATTACAAGATGATAAAATAATCTAAATGATGATCAGACCTGATAATTTCTTCTTGAAAATTCACCTGTACAACTGTCCAATTATAAAACACAAAACTAAATTATCATTCAGTTTTCATCCCTCAATGGTCTCCACACCATGGAGTTTATACCTCATCTCCATACACTCGGAAACAAATATCGGCGCCTCTCTGACCAACTTAACTATGTCAAGAAATAATGAGACTAGAACAAAAGATTCTCTATCACCATGGTCCTCACATTACAATAGAATGTCAACTATAAGTGACATCCACTGTGATTGATTTGATTCCTATTTTAGAATATTAGCATATAATTTCCTACTTAAATCATCCACTACCAAATTTATCATACCTGGTGTATAGATCAAGTCAAAATCAAACATCTATAGATACTTCATCCATCTCATACGCCCCGTGATCAAATATATTTGATAGAAAATATGCATTAAACTCTTAGAATTAGTAAACAATGTGAATTTCTCACTGAAGAGATAATGACGCCACATGTTCAAAGCAAGAGCTACTTCCACCAGCACCAAATCATGCATTGGGTAGTTATTATCATTCAACCTCAACTGTCGTGAGCCATATACAGACACATGATCCCCTTACATGAGAAAAAATCCTAAAAATGATCTCGATGTGTCACAGTACAACACATACCCATTCCATGGTTTTGGAAAACTCATGATTTGTGCTGATATAAGTAGACCCTTAATCTCTTCAAAATATTTCTGACACTGCTCATTCCATTGAAATTGAACATTATTATTTTTCAAAGTTGTCATAAGTGGGGGTAATTGTGAGAATTAAAGTTCAAAACATCAATAATACCAAGAGAGACCAAGGAATATTCATATTTCATAGACATTCTATGTTGGTTTCGAAGAAATTATAGCCACTATCTTTTATGGATCAACTAAACCACCCTTCACAGAAATAAATATGGACAAGGAAATGAACCCTATATATCCAAAAATCAAACATCAAAAATTTAAAATATTCGATGATATTTGAATATCCCCATCACAATCACCAAGTGGTGCCCATAATCTACCATTGTATCGGAATACACCAATATATCATATAAAAATACCCCCTCAAAAGAATCCAAATATCGCTAAAATATCAAATTCATCAATTCCATGAAGACTGTTGGTGCTTTTTTCATACCAAAGGGCATAAAAACATACTCATAATGGTCATGTCTAGATATGAAGGAAATTTTTTGTATATCCTACTTTTTCACCTACAATTGATGATATCCTAACCACAAGTCAATCATCGAGAACCATGGAGATCCCCTCAAATGATCATACAAATCATCAATGTGTGGAATTAGATATTGATTCTTAGTAGGAAACCAATTATGCCTATGATAAAAAAAACATAACTGAAAATCCCCATCTTCCTTTTTAACAAACAAAGAAGGCACCTCCCAAGGAGATATACTAGGCCGAATTAACCCTTTGTCCTCTAACTCATCTAAATACACAATTAATTCCCTCAATTATGATGGTTCCATATGGTATGATAGAAGTGATATAGGACAGGTCTCAGGGAGGATATCAATCGTAAACTCCACATCTCTTAGGAGTGGGAAACATGATAATTGTTTAGAAAAGACATACAAAAACCGATCAAAAACAGGTAGAAAAACACTCTTCTCAACTGCTTCCAATGATTACAATGATAAAACCTATATCTATTATGAGATCGTGCCAACTCCTATTGAAAATAATAATGTTGTACCCCGCTTTTCATTCTTCTCTCCTCTAAATAAATGTTCAATGCCATCATCCACCATGAAACTAACTATTCAATAATAACAGTAAATTTGGGCCTTATACATCACCAACCAATATATATCCATAATTAATTCATAAGTATCAATCTCAAGAACAAGGAAATTCCACATCAACATTACCTAATTCAAAACTATAAAACATACTCAACACAGTGAGTCTTGAGACTCACTTTGACCTAGTGGAGCTTGATTTTCTAAAATATAATGAATCATTTCCATAGTTAAAACCATAAAATTAATAACATGAGAATAAATTACAGAATTCTAAGAAACCATTTCAAAAAACTCTCGCTTCAAGATAGAATTTTAAATAATTGTACATCGCACCATGGATATTCCCGACTAATCATCCATCACCACCTACTCAGCTCCAAACTGCAGATTTCTTGCCACACTATTCCCTTTATTACCATGATGACGATTTGTGGTATTTCAAGTATCACCCAATGTAACTTTTGTATCATCCCGGATCATGATTCCACTTTAAAGATCCCCATACCTTGTTGGCCACATGGACCCTAGCACATTTCCCCAAACTCCAGACACATCCGAATAACAGAGAGGGAATTGGTGTGATAGTGGGGAAACTATGCCCCAATTGGTATAGAGTAACATAATGGAAAGAATAAAAATTCAATATTGTAAGCAGTAATACCATTCAACCTATGAAAACAAACGAAGACTGCTAATATAAAATACCAGATGTCGTAGCATACAAATATGATTTTTTATGTTACATTTTCATGGAAAACATAAAAAACAGGTTACATTACTATAATACAAAACATAAGTACAAAAGGAAAAAAGGAGACATATAATCATTACAAGCCTCATCTTGGTCCCATGATCTCCTCTTCTGAAAAAAAATCAAGTACCCAAAAAAGTATTCTAACCATTATTGACACCAGCAACAATATAATCTATTTGGTCCAAAAAATTACCTAAATAGGATGTGAGACTAAATTCCAGTAAAAAACAACCCATGATTTGTGCCAATATATTATTAAGTATATTTAACAGGTAGTGCACAATATTGAGAGTAGTAAATTTTGTGTACTCAAAATAAAGCACAATAGATGTCTCTGATGACAATGTAAACAAGTATAAATGAAGAGTAAATATCTTCTTGTGCTTTAGTTTGGAAGACGCTTCATTAGTCATCCATTTCATTATTCAAGTTCCTTAAATTATATAAAATTTTCTAGGTCCAACATAATCCGGAAGACCCCATGTATATGTAATAGTCAACACATGAAATATACATCATTCAATCATTTTCCTATAGAGCTCGGCCTACGTATCCTTCAATGGATCCTATGTTCTCCCAGCATTTTTTAAAAAACTCAATGAACTCGACCACCCTATCATGGTTCTCTCATAGCCCTTACAAAATTACCACTTGAGATCATTCATGGACTTTTAACTATGACCCTCATTCACGCAAATTAAACAATTACAAGGATTTAGAATCTAATTATCTCAAGTATGGAATTCACATCATAGAATCTGTTCATTTTAACAAACTATGATTTGGAATTCATGTCAAGCCTTTTTGGCATTCTCATCTAGTGGCTATCTGAGGGAATCACACCCATTGGGCAGACCTAAATCAAAGTTCACAACCCTAAACATGCTTTCAAATCATCTAATTATTTACCTAATCACAAATACTCAATAATAGTGTTCCTTATTCAGTCAAGCCACACCCTAAAAGTGGGAGCACGAAACTCCGGCATATATAATTTACTCGACAATCAATGAAAGGTTCAAGACCACCTACCACATGTTCATATGACTCTCCTAATTTACTGTCAGTTTTTAAATTGACTTAAATCAGATTAGATCAAAAAACAATAAAAATGGTCAACCCTCGATAACATGGTAGAGAGAAGAAACCAGGTGGAAATGCTCAAAAGAATTCAAGAACCCACTGAGCGGTTTTCAATAGATTCTACAGTGTTCAAATAGGGTTCTGTAAGATGAAATGGTTGAAGATTTCCTATTTGGAGTTTTCATGGGTGCACTACACATCGAAATAGATCATTTTGTATGTCTAGAAAAAATGTTGCAACATCCCAATTTAATCAAGAAAAAGAAAATTACATATCGTGTACCTAAAATCAAACACCATGTTGATATAATTTATGGTCATACCATTAAATTTTCTTTTACTAGAATTACATGGCATGTATTCCTCCATACATAGTGTGTACCTACAAGTACATGGCAGAAAGGCCCCAATCACATCATGTAACAGGCCTGCTGCCATCCCTTGACCACTTTTCCCACATTATCTTTAGTGTAAAATAAAATATAATAATTATTACTGAAAAGGAAGAACTCAGTTCTTACAAAATTCCCCCCTTAACAAAATTTATTAAGGAAGTTACCATCCATGGGAGGTAAAGGAACATTAGGGAATAACACTGGCCATTTCGATCGAACGTCGGCCTCCCTCTCCTAGGACTCATCCAACACATGGTAATGATTCCATAAAACCCTTAAAAAGTAATATATCAGCAATTTAGAACCTTCTTTTAAAGATCCAAAATACAAATGGAATGCTCCTCAAATGATACATCTTCCTACAACTCCACTTCCTCTAGTTGAAAGGTGTTACACGGGTTCAAAAATTAACATCAAAATTGAGAAACATGGAAGAAATCATGCATATCCTTGTACATTTGTTGTCAGAAGTGATTGGAGTACGATTTATGAGGAGATTGTATAGTAGACATCTACTAATGAATCAACTGAACCTGCTCAATACTCTCCTGTACAAGATGAGTTCCTGCATAATTATCTCTCCTGCCTCCAGCAAACATAGGGGAGATCAGCATGTCCAACCATACAAAGCCTCTTATGGTGCCATATGAATAGTATATTGGAAACTATTTTTTTATGTAAAATCGTGATGGAGTATGTGTTTCTCCCAAGAACCCCAGAAATATGAGATACATGTGTGATACATATCCTCAAACACCTGAATTGTGCACTGTAACTGGCCATTTGTCTAGGGGTGGAATGTTTTTCCCAGATGCACCTACGTACCCAAGGCCATATATACCCTTTTCCAAAAATGAGATGAAAATAATGAATTCCAATATGAAACTATTAAATGTGGGAACTCGTGCAGTTGTACAATCTCAAGGATGTAAAACCTCCCAAACTTCTCAACATCGATGGCTTCCTTGATCAGAAAAAAGTGTGAATCCTTCATAAGGCTATCAACAACAATTGACAATGCATCAGCACCTCAAGGTGACCTTGGTAAAGCCATAAAAAAATCTATTGCTACGTCATTCCATTTCCACTCAGGAATGTGTAGCTACTATAAATGTCCGGTTGGTCGTTGATGCTCCACCTTCACCTGCTATTTGGTGGAATATCTCAAAACAAAACCAGCTACATCTTCCTTCATACATGGCCACCAATATCGATGATGTAAATCCCAATACATCTTGGTGAAACTAGGATTCACTTCCTAAAATGATGCAAGGAATTTCCGTATCATCTCCTCGCGCATGTATACCGAAACCCATACACAACCTTGTAACTGTAAAACCTCAACATCATCAATGGTCCAACCAGTGGAGGGTCCTCACCTTCCCACTCTCCCATAAGACTAGAACTTCAGAATCTAATAGCTTCCGCATCCTCACTATGTCCATTATGGTAGAGGTAACAACTACGGATGGAATAAAAGTCTTTCCCTAACATTCTTTCACCTCAAAGTGCATCTCAGCGAACAATATCATAAGCTACCAATCTCTACTGTCCTGCTACACTTCTTTTATCTGAGTCCTCCTGATTATTTCATCATTCAATAAATTTCTTTTCCCGGTGTGTAAGAAATCTAAATGATGAAGGACTAATGGTATTCTATCCACCATTGATGCCTCAAATTAATATCACACTTTGTAAATATGTAATTGATACTTTTTTGGTCTATTAACACTAGAACATTCTCTTCCAATAAGTAATGTCTCCAAATGTGTAAAGAATAAACAACCAAAACTAACTCATTATCTTGTGTTAGTTAATTACTCTCATGAGTCCTTACCTATAGATATCTGTATGCAATGACCTGATCCCCCTACATATTAAATTCTACTAGATCGATACCTAATGTGTCATAAAACATAGTGTAAGTTCTGCTCTGCTCTAGAAAAATCTGTATCAGTATTAAATTCAATCTTCTCTTAATCTAATGAATGTTCGTCTTGTAGGAATATTTCCATACATACTTCACTACCTTTTTAGACAGGCCATTTAGTGTCACTGGTAAGTGTGAGAAGTCATGTATAAAGAACTTATAGTTACTTGTTATCTCCAAGAAACATCATATGTAAAATATGTTCTTGTTCTGTTCAATGGAAACTACTTCCCTCACCTTCTCTAGGTCCACTAAAATTCCTTTCTCCAAGATAATGTGACCCATAAAGTGAATCTGATCCATCCAGAAGTGGAAATTTTTCACCCTAACATTTAATTGATGTTATCTCCATGTATTCAAAATGATCTCAAGATGTGTGACATGGTCATGTCAGTTATGATAATACATCAAGATATCATCCATGAAATAAACAAAAAAAAACAAATCAATAAAAATATAGAACACTCAGTTCATCAGTTTCATGATGATTTATGGCGTGATCGTGAGACCTAATGGCATAAAACATACTCTTATAGACCGTACCTTCTCTAAAAGGATGTGCGAGTTATGTCTGATGGTCTATAATGAAACTGATGATAACTGGATCTCAAATAAATCATTGAAAAACCCCGAGATCCTCATAAATGATTGAAAATTCCTCAATTCATGGTAATGGATACGAGTTTTTAACTATCAACTAGTTCAATTTCTGATAATCCATGCATAGCCTAGGGGTATCATTCTCCTTTTTCACAAAAATGATATGTGAACCACACAGAGAAGTACTGGGTTTGATGAAACCCTTATCCTATACATCCAATAGTTGTCTCTTGAGGTATTTAAACTTTACCATATAAATACTATAAGATTTAATGGATACAAGTGTAGCTCCTCGTACCAACTCGATAGAGAAAATTTACTCTTTCTTTATAGGTTTGAAAGATAAGTCATCGAGGATGATGTCCTTGAAATTATCAACTAATAGAGGGAATTCTTCCTGATATTTCCATTCTTAATTTAGTTAAAATATTGAAATCTGGGATGTCATCCCGCCCAACCCATCTAGTCCATCTTGGCATGGCTGTGCATCCCACTCTCCCTTGTGTAAAAACGATATGCCTTCTGGTAACATAAAACTATCCTAATAGAGATAAAAATCAACAAAGCTTGAAAAGAGACTGACCGGTCCATTAAAAGAATGAAATCAAAAAATTTAATCTATAATAGGTGTTGGTTTCACATGAAGTGACACCCACCAACCTCAAGGGGGAACTATTTGAACTAATGCACATATTTCGTTCTAATCCCAAACAGAGTGTCTACCATCATAACATCATCATATGTAAAAACATAGAGTCCTAGGATGTCCACAATGAGAATATATATTAAACAATGTGAGGCCCCTATATCAAAAATTGTAGAAGATAAAATGGAGGTGACTAGAATAGTACCTCAAACAATAGAAGGTTCGGGATCCTAATCTCACTTAGTCTTTTGTACTATATATGTCTGGTCTATAATGTGGCATTATGACACTGCCTGGCTATCCTAAGATGATCCACTCTACTTTCTCTGAAATCCAAGAGTCTCATTACCACATCCATGACTACCACTTCATTCTAAATGGTCAAATGTTTTCCAATTCTTTGATTGGTGGGAACCTCATGGACATGTTCCTGAATATGGAGTCTATGAAGATGCTATCTTAGTAGCTTCTCGAGAAAATTCCCTGCATAAACACGGAATATGTCCTATATAACTGCATGCAAAACACTCTACTAGGTCCATATGGATATTTTTCTAGTATTCTAAATTATTCTGCATTGGAATCACCTCACCTGGATACCAGAAGATACATTCTATGTAATAGATTCGTTGTGAGTAAGCTCCATATGATGCTTCCTACAACTGATCAGAATAGTGCCAGAAATTGGTGTGGAACCACCCTAGATCTCACCTACATATTCCCTCAAATTCTTCTCAGTAATCAGTGTCAGGTTCAATATAGCAGATATTGTAGTTAATTGAAATACATTCACATGTGATCAGATTTTGTTCATGAGAATATCCTCGAATCACCGAGTCTTTGATAGAACATCACCCATCAGAATAGGGACAATATTCTGGAACATAGTAAAATGGGTAGAGTAATCCCTAACTGATAGATTTATCTACTACAGATGCATAAACTCATGTGATATGTTGGCCTTTAGCATCTCGAGATAGAAGTAGTCATATAATACTATCTGAAAATCATCCCATGATAGATCCTGCTGACACGTCGTATGGGTGGTAACATCCCAACACATCATGGAAGAATCACACAGCATATAAGTCACAAGAATGACCCTCCTCTTAATCGGAATATCATGATTTTCAATGTTATATAACATATCCTCTAGCTATGACTCTATAGACTAGGGTCTTCCATCCCTAGAAAACGAGAGCGGATTCTGCTATTGGAACACTCATGTCAGTTTTTACATAGATGTAGAAGGTTCTGGTTCATTCTGAAATGATTTTTTGATCCTCATAAATCGATCATAGAATTTTGAACCAACGCCTGAATCATTTATAATAGCTGGTGATCCAAATGGAATGACAGGAGGGTCCGCTAGCAACTCTTGGCCTACAACCACAAGGGTATGATCATCTTCACTCTCCCAGAACACAATTAGAGGTCATCGTGGATGATTGACTCTGCAAGGTCAACCACAAACCTCAGTTCATGATCATCAAGGTTCTCATTTCCATAGCACAAGAACTAAATAGGAGAAGAAAACCCTAATAGGTTCCCAAAATAAAGGTACACAGTGTGTAGAATCCATACATGATGTGTACCCTCACACTCCTACCTGTACATGTACATCCACCAGCCTAGGTGTGTAACCATCCCAGGTACATGGCATTTTAGACTCATACATGGCATGTACACATGTTTCCCAACCTAGACATGTACTCTCAGATGGCCAAAATTCCATGGTTTTGGCCTGAGTATGATTACACAGTGTGTATAAAAAATACACGGTTGTGTACCTGCAAAATCCACCATCCTGTGTACCATGTCACACGGTCGAACACACGGTCAGATACCATACAGTGTGTATAAAGGGTACACGGTGTGTACATGATAAAAATTTATTTAATCCCGGACAGAAGAACACATGGAGTGTGTTCATAGGACCACATTCTGTATTGTATGGGTTTCTAGAAAGTAATCCTTCGAAACTTCCCCATAACTCTTTTTTGTGCAAAATATAGCAATGGTGAGAAAAATTCTGACCTTTGGGGACCCATACTATAGGCGAATCCAAGTTTGGCATCCCATATTGCACAAAACTACCCAATTGCAACTCATGGATGAAATATGATCCACCAAATTTTGACCCAAGAGGGCCCATGTTACCTAGGGATGAATTATTGGTGTCCATAAAAATCAACCATAACATGTACCAATACCCCTATCACAACAGGTTGAATATTCACCACACTACATATCACAACAGTATGCATATCTATCATGAAATCTATCACAATATCATGAAGTCAGTATTTCTCTCTAAATTGCATGGAAATAATGCATGGAATTTTGTTTCTAACAAGTGACTATATGATACACGAGATTTCATATCCTCTTCTAATTGGGTTTCCATAATATAGAACTAAAATGAAAACAACAATAACATCACAATAGAAGCATTTCACCCAATTGTGAAATCTAATCAACTGTAACAACTCAAAATACTAGAGTCATAATTAAATTCAAGGGAATGTGGGTTTTCCCTATACACAAGGTAGCTATACCTAGGATCATTTTATTACCAAACTCTATTTCCTTCCTATCCATAAATAATTTTGATAAATAGTATGTAAAACAAAAAAATAAAACTCCTCTAATACCACATTGAAATGTCTCGGATCCAGATGCCACATTATGGTTCCCATTAATAGTTGGTCACATGGCCTCAAGTGCATTTAGTCAAACACCAGAGGCTATCGACAAGTAGTGAGGGCCTATGTGTGATAGTGGGGAAAGTATGCTCTCATTGGCAGAGTGTAACATAGCAGAAAGAATAACAATTCAATAGTGGAAGTAGTAATACCATAAAATAGAGGTAAATAGTAGAAGACTGACAATATAAATAACCAAATGTCATAGCATTCAAATATGATGTTGCATGTTACATGACCAAGGAAAATTGCCGAAACATGATACATTGTAGTAACTCAAATCAAATGTATCAAAATTAAAATAGAAAAAAAGAGATCAGAATCATCACAGGCCTCACCTTGGTCCCTTTACCTCCACTCAAAATAGAAAATCATGTAACTATAGAAGGATTATTACCCTTATCAACACCTGAAACAATATAATTTTTTTTATCCCAAAAACCCGACCCAAACATTCTATGATAATAAATCTCAGTAGGAAACCTCTCATGATTTGTGCCAATCTGTATATGATTATATACTATAGGAAATATACAATAGTGAACGTAGTAAAGAGTGGGTACAAAAAATCATGTACAATAGATGTATCTGAAGAAAATGTAAACTGGTATAAATGAATACTGAATCTATGCATGTGCTTTGGCTAGGTAGACACTTTGTAATTCATCCATTTCATTATTCAATTTCCTTGAATTATATAAAAGTATCATGTTCTGACCTAGGACAGACGACCCCTGATATAAGAAACATTAAACTCATGACATATAAATCATTCAATTATTTTCCAATATATACCGGTATGAGAATCACTAAATGGATCTTAGTTTCACTCAGCATTTTAAATAAGGCTCAATGAGCCCCACCCCCTATAATGGCTCACTCAAGGACCCAACTTAATTACCTCTTGAGCTCATCCATTGTCTTTTAACTGAGATAATAATTCCCCCAAGGTATACAAAAGGTGAAATTAGTCACATGATTTTCAACTTGTCTTTTAACTAAAAATGTGTCTCAACCATTTCAAATTACCCCTATTTGTCATATAATTCAAATCCATATAAAAAAACACATGTGAATTAAACTAACCCATGGATAATCATTTAAACAACTCACATGGTCTTAGTTCACATAATAAGTATCACATGAAAATTAAACTATTACATGGATTAAGAATATCATTATCTCACTTAGGGAGTTCATATCACATAAAAATTATATTTTAACAAACCAAGAATGGGAATTCAAGTAAATCATTTTTTGGAATTCTCAGCCAACGAACATCTGAGGGAAACTTACCCATGGTGTGGCCCTAAATGAAAGTTCAAAAACACAAACATGATTTCAAATAATCTAATTAATTACCTAATAATTAATATGAAATAATAGGGTCATTATACAATCAAGAGACACCCTAAAAGTTGGTGTGTGACACTCTGGTATATATAATCAACATGACAATAAATGAAAGGAATAATAACACCTACCTCTTGTTTTAATTAATCTCCTCATATAATATCGTATTTCAAATCATTCTAAGTTAGAGTAGATCTAAAATGTGGGTAAAATGGTCAATCCTAGATAACTATGTCCATAGATGATATCTGGATGAAAGGATCAAGAGGAATTGATCACTCACTGAGAGGGCTTCCATGGATTCGATGGTGTTTGATTTGGGTTCTAGACTACATGTTGTGTGCGTAAAATTCCTATCGATACCATTACATGGTTGTGTACTGGTATTACATGGAGTGTTTCCCTCTATACATGGTATGTACCTATATGTATATTGTGTGTAGGCCCTAGTCAGGTCATGTAATAGTACTTCATCTGTATTTTGACCTCTTGTCCCCCATTTTCTTAATCATAAATTTAAAAGTAAAGATCTTTACCTCAAAATAAGAACTGGATTCTTACAACATTACTCTACTGATGAGGTGTATGATGTTTCCCCCACCCTGTTGAGGCATAGGAGGTCTGTAACCCCTAAGGAGTTTCATGAACAATCGTCCTTGATCATTTCAACAATAAAGCTAAATATTACCCATTGTCTTAAAGTTATGGCATGCTTTAGGGTGTTCTATACAATCATTCTTTGTGTTTCACATAAATCCACACTAAAAACATATCAAATTACTCTAAGTATTAAGTGGAAGATTTAGTGATCCTACCATCCGATTCTATTCCTTAGTACCACTATGGAAATATGTTTCCCACTACCATTTCATGCTAGTGTTATAATTCACACCATTTCCAATGGGCACCCACATGCTTCCCCCACCTATATCATCCAAAATATCAAATTCTGGTAATATTTCTCTCTACACCATTTCCATGTTTTCACTTATACATAAAATTCTATTTTAGAATGAATTTCCTACCTCAACATAGCTTCAAAAATTCATGCCTTCGATGATATACTACCCTCCAACCGCAGTGAAAAAAGTAATAAGTACATAAACATAGCCGCATATTCCATTACTGAGAGGTTCTATAGATACATCTTTAAGAAATATATTGTTTACTGAATTATGAACATATTAGGGTAGTATTAATTAATAAAAATTTACTCAAAAACCCTCCCATGTCATGACTTGGTATGTTCCAACATGGACCGCCAACTCCCCCCACTGACAGGAAAGATCTTCCAACATGTTCATGGATTTCTTTAATTTCATCTCTAACAGTGTTCTCCAGAATTCAAATATCATGTTTGTTATGTTCAAACATGCTTCTTCCCTTTCTTCCCATGAATCACCCAAAATGATGGGTTTATTATGCTTTTGAAACTAAACCGCGTGATGCACATGATTCTTCTCATCCACTTTATTCCTACTTTCCACAACTTCAAAAGCTTGTACTATAATCTGCAATAGTTGTGGGTTGACCTCGGGCCTAGGTGAAACCACATTTTTAGAAGCCTCCTCCAGTTAGTCTCTACGAAACCTAACTAGTACCATTTATTCCAATTCAAAACTACCATTTGTCTTACTCTATTACCTCAATAAAAATTACAATTTCAAATTGAATTACATATAAAATATAACAACCATGCTTTCCACAATATACCATTTCCCATGTTGCACCATTTATGAGAATCAAGCCATTTTCAAAATAACAAAACTTCCCACCTTTAAAATTAATATAATTGAAATTAATTCAAATATTTTCCACGAATAAATATATTCATACCAATATTATGTCATTGTGTTGTATGATATGAGAACTCCAAGTGGGAAGACATTTGTACCTTGCATGCCATGCTCACCTCATGGGGTATGTGAATGACAATGATATTTAAGATGCCTATAAGGGTCTCCAAAACACTTATTCACCCAACTCCCGGGTGACTTTAATTTCAACATAAAATGGTTAGCCAAACGTTTTTATAATATACATTTCATGTTATTAATGTCATACTCATTTCTACCATACCAACTAAAATAATGACTGAGAATGAGTTCCAACTCAATGACCAAGCTCAAGAACCAATGAAAGAGGATCAAATAACTGATACCACTTGTAACTATCTGCCCCTTCTTCATTGTCTAAAGAAGGTGGTGAGGTGCTACTTGGCCTTAGGAATCATCCCTAAGGAACCAGTATATAGAAATAAATGCCAATGGATTCAAGAACAATGGGTAACTATTTTTCCATGGGGATAATCCACCCAACCAAACAAGCCATAACCAACCACAACTATATGATTCATGTAAACAACGTACACCCCAACCATATCACGATAAGAAACAACCAAACAATTCCATGAAAATGCCCATAAACCCAATACAACAACCCACAAAATCTCAATTTAAGAGTGAAAATCCGAAGACTCAAAAAAAATCAAAGGAAACCATGACATGCTCTATGGCTCTATGCCAGGCTCCATGCATCACAATACCACCCAAGCATCATGACAAACGTCAAGAAAAATGAGATGATTTAACCTTACTTGTGTCTTAGTAAACTACATCTGAAAAAGTACCAAAGTGACAAAGCAGGGTGTGAGTACAAATAATAAGTAGGATTTCCCCAACTATATTTCCTACACATGACACTAGGATAGAACCATTAGAACATTTATATAAATAGTTTATATAATACATTAAATAGTTTTACACTTTTCTGCAATCCAAATACACCCATACCAATCCACTTTTACCCAAACCCAAACTATATAAGGAAAATACAAACAACCAAGAAAAAATATTTTTACCATCACATGTTACCCTCAATTTCCAATAGGAATAAAAAAACAAATCATAACTATAGGGTTTCAAATAAAAAATTGGTAAAAAATACAGTGGTACTTTCTGTCCAAGCCCGGTTACACCTTTCCCAATCTAGTGGTAGTTCATGCCACCTTATCCTTGATGTTGGACCTTTCATGAACTATCCATAACCTATTTATAGTGGTTCTTCCTTCCCAATTCACATCAATACAACAGAATATCCAAATTCTTGAGCCAATATACCAGAACATGCACCCACTAAACCACCACAACATGCAAACAACTATTTCAAAACTAAACAATTCCTTTGAACATCATTCATGCCATGATACATTCAATAAACATACCCCTTTTATTAAATCCCATTTTCATAAACAATTTTAATGATTCCAACCAACTTACTGATTTTAAAATCACCATTTTAGAATCAAAAAACAAGAACATTTCACTACAATAACCCATTTTCCAAAAAATCCACAAAACATCCAAAATAGAAATTTCATCAAGCTTCACACATCATAATTTGAATTAATTTAACAAAAAATCAATTAACTGAAAACAATGAATCTAGTTCGTTCAAATTGGAGTCGATATAGAATCCTTATACCTTAAATTTTTAGTGAAATAGACCCACCACAGAACAACACACCAAATCCAGAAAAAAACTTCCACAAAAACTTTTTAGATCCCATTTATTGTTGTCCAAAATTCATCATATCATTACATTATGAAATAAACACCCTAGATCTACATGTGACATATGTAACTCTAGAAAACTAAGAGAGAGAGATAGAGAGAGATAGAGAGATCTATAACTAAGGAAAACTAAGAAATATCCATGTTATAAGTCTTACTGGAGAAGAATTTCCTGCAATGCACATTACAACCCCATTGAATCACATTTGAAATGAGTGGGAAATCCCTTATAACCCTTGATAACCAAAAATAATTAATCAAGATCATATGGGATATGAGAGGAAGGGTTTATGGTAAATCCTGAGTGAACCTATAATGAAAATCCCAATTATTATTTGTACGAATAGTTAGCTCACACGATTAAGAAAACTGTGCGCCAACGATGCATATGATACGACCCCAAAAGGGACCCCACATGGTTTCCATGAATCAATAAAAATTACATGGGAAAACTGTGGAAATAATAATTCCTCCACTTGTACAGTTTTTTAGAGATTGGACATAGTTTCCCCTAAACGTTCTCAAACTGTGTCCCATATAAATGCCCCAAAACCATTCTGTAACATTTTTAAACATTCCCAAAAATCACCCAAATACATAACATAAAAAAAATCATTAAAAAGGTTACATAACTCTACTCATGGGTATTACAGAAATATATTCTTCTTTATTCAGTATCCAAACCCACACCATTGAAGAATTTACCAGATGAGATCCACGATCATTCATTCATTTGTATAGTATAATGGTATAGTTCAGAATATATAAAGGGATTTAATTTTCTTGATATTTGATGTCATATCTATATAAAAATTAGAAATCCATGACCAATATAGCATAAACTTATATAAGGGAAGGATGATACTGCATGATAGATGAATCTTCTCCCATATTCTAATTAGAGAAGACTCCAACACGTGGGTCACACTGACTTTACTACTCTAATTTTTTACAGATATTCTTAATTTAAGGTATTTAGGTTTTATTTCAATACTTCTATAAAACATACATGATGAAAAGGAAAATATATAACTAAAATATATAAAACTTTTTCAATTCTTGAGTGGATAATAATTGTACCTTTCATAACATCATTTTTATTTTACACCTCATCGATATTGATGGCATAAGATTTCCCTTTCCATATCATCGTTGTTATTTGGTGATGTTTGTCACCCTATATGACCCATGTTTTTTGAACGAGATTTGATAATACCCTTTTGACCTACATTTTAAGCATTATACCATGGGTGGTTGTTTCCATTTGGCTATATATTTGGTCGTACTCTTCATGCTTATTTGATATTTCTAATTTTGGTGGCCTTTTATCCAACACTCAAATTATAACCCAATCCCTTTGAAATAATTACCATAATCACATGTGGGTGGTTGGATCTTCTTCCATCCTTTTCCATTTGATCCTTATCCTATACATTCAACTCCTAACTTCTTATCTCTCGGTTCAAGCGTTTTTTCTCCAAACTCCATCTCTACATTTAGAGCACATCAAACTAAACCCTCATAACAACCAAAGTCTTATATGGAAATATCAGTACATAGGTGTGTTTTAAAATAACTAAATAATGTATTTATTTTTTTAATCATTTTCATTACATAATTTGAGGGGTACATTGAATTCCTTGCGAAATTTTCCTAAATATTTGTGACAGATTCACCCTAAATTTTCTTAAGCTCTAGGAATTATCTCTCCATATATTTTTAAAAGTTACAGGGAATGTTTTATTATGAAATAGCTTTTATAAGTCTTCCAACACTATTTATTATATTTTTTTCTTTTCACTTCATATTCTTTAGTAAAAAACCATTTATGAGAATCTTTATAAAAATGATTGAAGACCAAAGCCACCCTATCCTTCTCTAAATAGTGTATTATAAAAAAGATTTTCTCCATTGAGATAACCCACTATTCTTTGATAAGTGGATCAGAAGACCCACTAAACATCAAAGGCCATTGTTTCAAAAAGGACTCAATGACTTTTTTTCCTTGGGTGAAGGTGGACATTGTACATTGTTCGGGTTTTTGTTCATATCCATGGAAAATTGGTATGTGTGTCCATTATGTTTCTAACTCAACCACCCATTGAATTATGTAGATCTTTTGAAAAAATAGTGTGTTATCCCTCACGTGGATTGTTGGTCTTGTTTTCCCTATATCCAACTATGTTCTAAATAGAAATTGTTTAAGAAAAATATATGTCAACAAAAAATGAATAAATATTTTATTACATTATAAAAATTAATTAAAATGTCATATCATATGTTATCCCATTGCTTAGACCTTATCTCAAATGATGCTTTGAGGATCATGTAATTTAATATTCTTCTAACTTTTACAGGAATAATTACATTAGTTATATATATCTTTGATAATATATTGTATTGAGTTTGTGGTTATCCAAAGTATATCCTAGGTTAGCATTAATCTGGGTGTGTGGAAACTCCTCTTTATCAAGCATCCAGTGATGATTCAGTTAATACTAAATGATCCCTTTCAGGGCTATTTCCCCTAGCTACATCTATACCAAATCCACATCCAATTGATGTATCCATACATGTATTTAATATCTCAAAAACCATAAACTGCTATAAATTTCCAATGAATAAGATTTTTACCTCTACATGTACTTATCCTTATATATTTCACTAATTTTTTATAATCATAATTCCAAAATTAACTATAAAGTTATTTGGTACTAACTATAGCGAGCCAAATTTTTTAACATTACTATCGCATCATTTTTAAGATAAAAAAATAATCGTAATAAAATACATGATCATAAGATTTATAATCTTGGGAACATAAGTCTCATACATCAATTATACAAAAAAAATCTTTATTTAAATACTTCTTCTTTATCCTCCTAAAGTCTCTCACATTCTCTTTTGTATATATAATTACCTGATGATATACATCAATGAAATGGGTGGGAAATCCTACTAAGTGGAGGAATATCATGGGGGGAATAAGGGACTAGAATCAAATGTACATGGTTGAGAATAAAGAATATCATTATATCCTAAGAATAGGTTTATCATCATAATCAAGAGGGAAACATTAGATAAAGGTATAGAATATTTCATATGCATAATAATGAAATATAATAACATAGGTGTGTTTTGGGGTTCCTGGTTTTATTCATATCCTAAGAAAATTAGCAAGTATTTTTGTTTTTTCAATCCCCAACATGAGATGATTTAAAAATATTTCCCAAAAAAATATAATTCTGAAAAAATCTATCATCATGTTCATGCATAACACAAGTGAATGAATCAAAACTTGATTATAATGAATAAGGATTTCATAATGTTGGTGCCTAATACAAATAATCTCACCAGATATATCAAATTATGCAATTCCTTAAATGGATATGTAATTTTGGTTCCACCCTTCACATCATAAAAATTATAATAATAATTTATTCACTAATGAATGAAAACATATAAAATCATATTCAAGAAATAAAACCAATTAAATTAACAAGATTCATAAGGGATTTTACATATCACAATTTTGGGGAAAAAATTTAATCCAATATAAAAATATGAGAAAATACTTTTTTAGAAAATATCATTGTTATTTGAATAAGAAGAAACTAAAGTGCGTTAAATATTGTTTTTGGAAATATGAATTCATTTTTATTGTAAAGTCCTATAATTTCCATGGAATTTTTTTTCTTAAATACATGTAAATTTTACAAGTCCGCAAAAAACTGAAGGCATGTGATTCCGAGGCGCGGTGTGCCGGGAATCAATTTTTTAAGTTTTGTTTAGGTACGTTCAGAAAGCGTACGAGTGGGTTTTTATAACTTTTGAACCGGTGCACGGAATTGAAATTTGACGGCAACGTTGAACTCATAGCGCCGATATTCACTTAAGAAGACTTTCACCTCAACGACACATGGTTAGGAATAAAAGATAGTTTTTGGGTTTTACATGGGAATAATAAAATAATATAAGTGCATGCCTTAATTTATTTTAATTGTTACATCCACCATGTGGAAGTTAGAGGTGGGGACCACTACACATTAACCTCCATTGAGAGGTTATGATTGTGGGGCCCGCCCGAACCTAACCTCCTCTTCACGTTTATGGTTGTGGGGACCACCTGGGATTTAAACCCCCTTAAAACACCCCATTAATGGAGAAACCCTCAAACTTCCATTAAGTGTAGGGGAGCCTCTTCAACACCCCTAACACTTAATTTTCATTATCCTCCTAGTTAATTAATTTATCCAAAACATTCAATTAATTAATTAAAACGATTTGAATTTTATGTCAAAAATTAATTGGATATCATAATATATTATTTTGGGCCTGGGATTATTCAATTTGGTGGAATGGGGGAGAATATAGAAAAAGATCTCGCCAATGAAGAATGAAGAACACCAGCGAGGAATTTCTACGACTTCCTTCCTCAGAACCTCCTTCGACGTAGGATGCATTCATCTACAAAAAATCCATGTTTTCATTACCGCAACTTCTTCAGTGACCAATGAACAAAGGTAGGGGTTCATGTTTTTCTAATTATTGCATGTTCTTTGTTTTTGGACAAGGTTCATAATTTGAAGCTGCTTGATAACACCCTAACGTGGAGGGCGTGGGATGAACAAACACATCCAATCCCCTCCACCTTCTTTGTGGAATATGATGATAAACGTGGAATGATTCATGGATGAGCATTACTTATCAACAATGGTTTTGGATCGAAGCCGACATCCTGAGGAGAGTGCGACTTCTTCCAGAACGAGAATCGGGCCACCAGAACTCATCGGGTGACCCATGAAAAGATCGTCGATGGATGGAACCGACGAGCGTCATCATGTGGCTGAAGTGGTGCAACCACACTGTCAAATGAGTACCCCATGGCCGACTGGCCATATTGGTGCAGGGGCGGCCTGCGCAAGGCCGATCGCGAAGGAGACCGGCGGCTTAAGCCCCCGGGTTACCGTGGAAGGCGCGGCGCTACCGCGCCATGCGGTGGGACCCAAGGGAGTCGTAGCTCGAGCCGCTTGGTCATCAGAAGAGGTGCGGTGCATCTATGCCACTCAGGAGTCGGGTAGCCTCTTGACCAGCCAAGAGGAGTAGGACCCCACATTGGGTCCCGCGTGACGTGGACTGGCGCCACGTGGCACCAGTTTGTCTCTCACCCAAACGACATAAGCCATTCCGAAATCCTAGGGGGTGTTGTCTCCCCCCTGGACGTGACTAGGGTAGACCCCATAGGCCACCCGCCATGCAGTCTGCCAGCCTAACTGGCTGCCCGCCACATGGACCACCAGCTGTGCGGGCTAGACCCAGCGTGGGTCGAGCCGCCCCCGCGGGTCGGGCCGGCCCCATGGGTCAGGCCGCCCTCACAAGCCTTGCCACCCTCTTGGGCTGGGCTGCTCCCGTAGACCATGTCAGAACCCAGTCTAAACTTGGATTGGGTCGGGTCGGTCCAACTGGGCCGAACCAGACCCCAGACCCGTTTTTGCATGTTTTTACTCTTTTTCCCGTAACATGAGCTATGAGAATCCGATTGACGAACCGTCTATAGATATGGAAACCTTGGTAGTATACAGTTCTTTTGGTGTACCCCAATGAATGTTAGGACAAAGTTGGGATATGGCTGGGTTGGATCAAACGTCAATCCAATCGGGCCCTCGGAATGGAAATGCCAATAACTCTCAGACTGGGCATCCGATTGACGCACCATCTATCGCGTTGAGTTTTTTATAGCAAGAAGACCTTTTGGATAGATAAACTTGATAATTCGTGGAAATTGATGTATCAAAACATGGTTTGAGAAGCGGATCCTCCGGGAATCAAGCATGCTTTGTGCGAAACCTATGGTTGGTTTTGCACTGATGACTGTTCCTGGATCCTGTGTGGGTTCAACAACACTGACGACTATTCCTAGATCATGTGTGGGTTCAACAGAATTGATGACTTTTCTTAGATCCTGTGTGGGTTTGACAACACTGCCGACTATTCCAAGATCCTGTGTGGGTTTGACAACACTAACGACTATTTATGGATCCTGTGTGGGTTCAACAGCACTGACGACTGTTCCTGGATCCTGTGTGGGTTTGACAGTTCTGATTTCTATTCCTAGATCCGGTGTGGGTTTAACAAAATGGATGATTCAGTGGCTACATCTGATCATCTCTATCTGCCTGGATAAGTTGTATACATGTGTGAGATGAGTCAGTACTTTTTTTTGTTTACCTCATTATTGGGATGGGTTACATGATAACTTAAGTATATGTATGGGCATATACCAAAGTGGGGTTATCCATTGATTTCTTACTATGTGGCTTATCCATGTTCGATTTTTTGATACCTTGAGCGTCCTGGGGTCCCTATTGAGTATCGTTATACTCACCCATGCATGGGCTATGCCCGCACCTCGTTGTGGTGGATACAGATGAAGGACAACACTAATTATGGTTGAGTGTACTAGGACTAGAAGTTTCCCAGAGGTGGACCTCATATTGAGTCCGTACTCATAGAATACTATCAGACATGGAGTTATGAAGAGACTATCTATACCTACCATTTAGGTAGGATCCATGGTGGATGATCTAGGAGCTGATTTTCATCTTTCATCTATTTTTTTCCTATTCAGTTGTACATTTTACTGTTGGTCTTGTATTTATGGCCCCTTCACTTTTTACCACTCTCTTGTTATGTAGTTTTTACTTAGTGTTTTATTTACAGCTCGTAATATTTTGTGTGTGTTTTCATGTTTTAAAGGCAATGTCTTCCCAGTTTAGGGATTTATGCCTTCAGTGCTATTCGCTAGCCCCTGGCCTATGGAAGGCGGGCTTGGGGTACTCACAGAATGGGCCTCGAGGGACGGTTCGTAAAAAATTGGTATCATAGGAGTCGATTCTACTGCAGAGCTTAGGACTCTATTCTTTTATATGAAGTAATACTGTTAAGGGTACTGAGTGTGTTTTCAATTCAAGGATTCCAATGTTGGTGCGGTGACTGACGTATCCATACACCAGGACCCTGACTTCTGATTTCTGACTCCGTGCATGAAAACACTGATTAATTATGTGTTTTATGAGTGTTCTTAGTGATCTCTTTGAGTCTGCTCACTAGGTATAACTTATTGACCAAGGCGCACCTGTTTCTTTTCAGGATGGCCCCATAAAGATAGCCAGCCAGGGTTCCAGGCTTGTACGAGATGGTACCCCACCGAGCGATGAGGTCTCGGTGAAGGGAACTTTTATAGCGGAGGCTTCAGTGATACCACTACCCGTTGAGTCACTGATTCCACCAGCCCTAGCAGCAGAGAGTGCACGCCGCCTAAGCGCATTACATGAGTTCCAGCACCAAACGCCACCCAGGTACAGGGGAAAGACAGACCCGCAAGAAGCTGTGGATTGGCTGAAGGCTATGGCGAGAGTCTTCAGACTGTTAGGGACACCAGAAAACCTTATGATGATCCTTGCCACGACTCTCCTTCATGAAGTAGCAGGAAGATGGTGGATCTTGATGCTCCAGGTTCAAGATGAGGTGACACTTCTCTAGGCACACATCGAGAGCCTATTTTGGGTGGAGTTTTTCCCATCCACCCTACATGCGGTGTGAATACAGGAGCTACTACATCTACATCAGGGTAGCATGACAGTAGATCAGTACTCAGTATGGTTCACCGACCTCTCATACTACTCTACAGATATGGTCTGGGACCCATTCTTCAAGGCTCAGACCTTCAAGCAGAAGCTCAGAAGAGAGACCAGGGCTTTGATGATCTCCCTCAGCATCCCGACGCAGATAGGGGTGTTGGAGAGAGCCCTCTTAGTGGATAGTTTCCATGATGAGAAGTCATGTAACGCCCCAGTTATAGAATCCACCCAGAGGTGCCCCGTACTCGGTTGGTCGCATGGCCTCAAGCGCATTTACTCGAATGCTAGAGGCTGCCGACTAGTAGCGGAGGCCTTGGGTGTGATTGTGGGGAAACTATTCCCTCATCGGTTGAGTACACAATGGAATTAAACAACATATACAATAGTAGATGCAGCAAATATCCAACAACAGTAAACAGTGGAAGACTAAAACAATAAAAAACTGGAGCACACACAAATATATAAAATTATGCTGGGTACATATATGTCTAGGAAAGAAGCCAAACAAGTCACAATACTGAATACAATACTACACCAAAGTACAAAATAAAAACAGATAAGAAACTACTCAGCATTGCAAGCCTCGGCTTGGTCCCATGCTCCCCAGCTCCTATGCAATAAAGTACCTGAAGTCGAAGGGTTCTTTCCCTTGTCTATAACTGCAACAATATAATCTATTTGGGCTTTAAAGCATGGCCCAAAAAGGGTGTGAGAGTAAATCCCAGTAGGAAACCATTCGAAGATCTGTGCCTAACAATTAGTGAGTATATGACAGGTAAATTGCAGTAAACAGCAAAATGTAAGTTGTAAATAGGATAATACACAACAGTAAACAACCCACAGATCAAACAAGCAACAGTGAAGCAAAAAACTAGAAACAAATAGAAAACCCTCTGGGAAGTACTCACAACCAACCCCTCTGATCCTATCCAATAGATACCAACAACCCTATGGGCAGTACACTTAGCCTAACACCTCTTGTTTGGTCATACGGAATTATAAGACTCTCTGAGAAAGCACACTCAGTCAATCCCCCTTATTGTCTAAGGTTGTCAGGGACTCTCTGAGGAAGATCACGCAGTCAATTCATCTTATAGCCTCAAGGTCGAGAGACTCTCTAAGAATTCTCACTCATTCAATTCCTCTTATAGCATTAGGACTATCAGAGACTCTCTAAGGAAGCTCACTCGGTTAATTCCTCTTATAGCCTCGAGTGGTTTAAGGAAATTCAAACAAAAAAAAGACTCTCTGAGGAAGCTCACTCGGCCGATCCTCCTATAGTCTATAAAGCTCATGACTCTATGAGGAATCTCACTCGGTCTATCCTCCTATAGTCTATAATATCCAAGACACTCTAGGTAGCTCACTCGTTCTATCCCCTATAGTCTATAATGTCCAAGACTCTCTGAGGAAGCTCACTCTGCCTATACCCTTATTGTCTAGCACCAGGTCCTCTCAGCACTGTGCCAGTCAGTGCATAATAATGCTATATAGCAAATGTTAACCTATTGATCTACTTGGATAACTAGTATACAACATAACAAGCATGTCAGGGAACATAACTCCATCCTACGGTCACATGGCATGGAAAACAGGAAAACAACCAAAGGCTGAACAAGACCAAAAAGTTTTAAACAGAAAAAGGCATGGGAAAAACATCCATGCATAGAAATTATCCCTATACATAACCAAATTACCTCTACACAATCATACAAGCAACTTAGGAAAAAAAAAGTGATAAAACAGTAAACACGCAATACCCCGTTCAACGGTATTGGTTGAATTTGCACATAAAACTCAACAAATTCGAACGGAAAGGCACAAACCACCTACCTTGATACTAGGATATCAATATAATTGAACCACAAGGATTGAATCTCCTTAGAAAATCATAGATCTATGAAAACAAAAAAAACATTCACCCCATGATATCATTCAATAGATGAGGAATTGGAAAACAATGCTCTAGAAGAAGGACATGCATGCCGCTGTGGTTCCGACACAATCGACAACTGTCGATTGTGAGAAAAAACCGAGTTTCGGTGTCTCGGAGAAGACACGGCATCGTACGGATTCCCTTGGTCGAACGATACCTAGAAGAAGACATTTCTGGTGGTCAGATGCGAGCCCGGTGCGTTCAATGAAAAAAATAAAGTACACGATGTGTACTTTTTGAGTACACAACGTGTACTTTTGGAGTACAGGGTGTGTACTAGTATTTTCTATACTCTGCATTAGGTGGCCTCCATGTCACCCCTACATGGCTGTGTGTGTGGCCCAGACACGGCCAGCAGATGGCCTTGCGCGGCAAGGGAGTGCACAGCGTGTACTTCAAAAATTTCCAGAAACTGCTATTTTCTCAAAAAATCTTGAAAAAGGAAGAACATACCTGAAAAGAAGGACCGAGTTCATACAAAATTCCTTCCATAAAGAAATTCATCCTCGAATTTCCCTAGAGACGCATAAAAAATAATCCCTGAATAGCTCTGGCCATTGCGATCATACATCGGCCTCCCTCTCCAAAGTCTCATCCTGTACTTGCCTGTGATTCCATAGCACATGTACCAGAGGAATAGACCGGCCATTAAGGACCTTCATACTGCGATCTAAAATCCAGATATAATGCTCCTCAAATGATGTATCTAATTCGAGCTCAACCTCCTCGAGATCAAACACATGATACGGGTCTGAAAAGTAACGTTGGAGTTGAGAAATGTGGAAGATGTCGTGCATAGCCGGTACCTCTGAGGTAACTGCAACCGATAGGCAACCGGCCCAACTCTCTCCAACACCTCAAATGGCCAAACGTACCTTGGTGAAAGCTTACCCTATCTCCGAATTCTCTTGTGTCCCAACCTCGGTGAGACAAGAAGGAAAACATGATCCCTGTCCTCGAACTCAAGAGGTTGACTCCGCTGATCAGCATAAGACTTCTGTAGAGACTATGCCATATGCATCCTCTAATGAATCAAATCTATCAACTCTAAGGTATCCTGAACAAGATGAGGTCCCAGTAAAGCTGCCTCTTTGGCCTCCATCCATCATAAAGGTGATCAGCATGGCCTACTGTACAAAGCCTCATAACTTTCAATCTAAATAGTCTCATGAAAAATGTTGTTGTAGGAAAACCCCACAAGAGGTAGATGCTCCTCTCAATAACCTCCAAAATTCAGAATGTATGCTCAGAGCATGTCCTTAATCACCTAAATCGTACGCTCAGACTGGCCATCTGTCTAGGGATGGTAAGCTGTACTCAAAAGTAAATGGGTACCCAATGCCTTCTGAAGCCCCTTCCAGAACCAAGAAGTAAAACTTGCATCCCCTTCTGAAACAATGGAGTGTGGAACTCCATGAAAACATACAATCTATCAGATTAAAAAATAACCCATCTCATCAACACTGAAGGTCTCCTTAATCAGCAAGAAGTGAGCAACATTCATGAGTCTGTCAATGAAAACACAAACAGTGTCATTCCCTCGAGGATACCTCAATAACTCTATCACTAATTCCAAAGCGACATCATTCAACTTCCACTCGGGAATGGGTAACTACTATAAAATCCCTGCTCATCACTGATGCTCCGCCTTAACCTGCTGACAAGTGGAAGCCTCAGAAAAAAAAAACAGAAACTTCCCTCTCCATACCTAGCCACCAACACTGATGGTGTAGATAGCAGTATATCTTGGAGACGCTAGGATGAACTACCAAAACTGTGGAAGTAATGTCCCGCATCATATCCTCACGTATATCTGTTGGCACCCATATGCATCCCTAGAAACACAAGATCTCATCCTCGCCTATGGTCCACCCATGAATAGGGTCCTCTCCTGACACACATTCTCGTATGAATAGGCCTTCATAAACTGATAGCTTCCTCATTCATACCCGATCAAGAAGTGTAGAGGTAACAGCAATAGAAGAAATAAACGTCAACCCCTGAATGTCATGACCTCCGAATGAATCTCAGAGACCAAAGCCATAAGCTTCCACTCACTGCTGGCCTCCAGAACTGCCTGTATCTGAGTCCTCCTGCTCTGTGCATTAGCCACAACATTTCCATTCCTAGGCGTGTAGGTAAGTTCAGAGTAAAAATACTGATGGTATTCTACCCATCTATGTTGTCTCAAATTCATATCATGTAGAGTGAAGATGTACTTGAGACTCTTGTGGTCGGTAAACACCACAAAGTGCTATCCCAAAAGATAATATCTCCAACAACGTAGTGAATGAACAATTGATGCCAACTCCATATCATGAGTTGGGTAATTCCTCTCATGTGGACTTAACTGCCGAGACCCGTAATCAACGACTCCATCTCCCTGCATAAGCACAGCTCCCAACCCGATACCTGAATAATCACAATAAACAGTATATATCTTGACCGACTCTGTCAATAATAGTATCGGTGATGAAGTCAACCTACCCTTCAACTCTTGAAA
This sequence comes from Viscum album, assembly GCA_963277665.1. Taxonomy (NCBI): domain Eukaryota; kingdom Viridiplantae; phylum Streptophyta; class Magnoliopsida; order Santalales; family Viscaceae; genus Viscum; species Viscum album. The sequence goes on from OY728165.1 coordinate 119,690,460, forward strand.
GGCTAACTCATAAGAATATGATTATAAGAACTTCACCCCATTCTTGGTTAGACCTGTTAGTGGTACTGCTAGGCATAAAAGGTCCTATATGAAATGTCTATAGTATACAGCCAGCCTTAGAAAACTCCGAACCTCAAAGAAGTTCTTAAGCTGCTCCTAGGAAACTATATCTCTCACTTTATCTAGGACTACTAATACTCTTGCCTTTGAGATTACATGACCCAAGAAGTGAATCTGGTCCGTCCAAAAGTGGCATTTTGAGAGCTCAGCATATAACTGATGCTCCCTCAGTGTACTGAAAATGATCTCAAGATGGGTATCATGGTCTTATCGAGTGTGAGAGTACACCAAGATATCATCCATGAAAGTTACCATGTAAGAATCCAAGTATGGATGGAACACTTAGGTCATTTGTTCTATGAAAACCGCAAGTGCATTTGTGAGACCGAACATCATAACCATATAGTTGTATAGTCCATACCTACTCCAAGAAGCTGTAAGATGTATATTAGATGGTCTAACGCGTAACTGATGATAATCAAATCTCAAATAAATCTTTGAGAACTCCCAGGTTCCTTAAAGCTGATCAAAGATATCATCGATCCTCGGCAAGGGATATCAGTTCTTGATCATCAACTGGTTCAACATTCAATTGTAGACACAATGTCTGAGGGTACTATCTGCCTTATTCGCAAATAGAACAGGAGAACCCCAAGGAGAAGTACTCGGTCAGATGAAACCCTTCGCCTGCAACTCCTCCAACTGCTTCATGATCTCCTAAAACTCAAGTGTATCCAACCTATAAGGAGGAATGGAAAACGGTGCCACTCCTGGATCAAGCTCAATCGAGAAGTCTAACTCACACTCTGGAGGAAAACCTGAAAAGTCTTCAAGAAATACATCTCTGAAATGATCCACCAATAAATGAAATTCTAACTGTGAATCCCCTAGTTATTCAAATAAAGACTAGCGATCTGGGCTGTAACTCCTAAAAACCCATGATGCTATGGACCAGCTCTGCTCAACTAGACATCCCATTTCCCTCTATAAAGAAAGGATCCACCCTCTAGTGATACGAAACTCACCCTACAACAATAACAGTCGACGACTGTATGGAAGGAAACTAGCTAGTCCATTCCGAGAATAACATCATATCATATCAACTCTAGGACTTAGAGGTCCCATAATAATTGACACCCTGCAACCTCAAGAGGGAACTCTCTACACTGATGTCAAGTAGTTTTACTAGACCCCAATGGTGTGTCTAGTGTAAAGATGTCAGAAGAAGATAAGATGCAGAGACCAAGACTCTCTACAACAGCAATAGATTTAATGCTATGGGAAGACCCCCGTATTAAAAAGAGCTAAAGATAAAACTGGGGCTACTAAGATCATACCTGGTACTATAGAAGGGCTGAGATCCTACTCCTGATATGTCTGCTCCACTACAAAAGTCGGGCCTGCTCCACTACCCTGTGACCCTGCCTGACCACTATGAAATGATCCACTTTGCTATCGTTGGTAGCATGGTGACTAAAATCCACGACCGCAACCTCCACCTCAGCCCAAACTGTCATAAGAACTCTAGTACCCCGAATGGTGAGAAAATGGCGATGCATCTCTTGAATTTGGGGTTATAGAATAACCCATATCATCAGCTGTAGGTGAGATGAACTGACAAAAACACTGAAGATGGCCCATATTTCTGCAGGATCGGCACCCCATCAGGTCTCTCTGGCACAGAGGCCTAGTATTTCTTCTCTTCCCGCATTGGTAGTATACTACCTGACTACACGATGATACATTCTGCCTACTTTGATTTCCTCGGATGATCTTCATGAACCTTATAAATCTTTCTCGGAATTTTTCATCAGCACCTGTGTCCAGAATGATGTTTGGTGCCAAGAATGGAACAATAGGACGACGTCTCGGTGGCATGAATCTCCAAGTTCAAGCAGACACCTTAGTTAAATATTATCAGATACTGAGAAAAAAAGAATATAAGAGCGTAACATGATAAAGAAACCTTCAATTTTATAAAATATGACTACACAGCGTGTATAAAAACTACACAACATGTTCTTTTATTCCATTAACATTGGCATGTACCTCTGCCACAAATGGTCGTGTAATTCCTCAACCACACATTGTTTTTCCCCACACATAGTGTGTACTTTAATTCTATTCACCCACCTGAGTCTCCATACACATTTAACCCACATGATCCTCTTAATCCTAGACTACAAGGCGTGTTCACAAAGGACACAACATGTACTAGACAAGGTTTCAACGACCCGTGTTGTTAGTTACATGGTCAGCTACACGATTCACTCTACACGGCATGCTCCCTATGCACACGGTGTGTACTTGAAAGATTTCCCCGACCTGTGTTGTTAGTTACACGATCGGGTACGTGGTTCACTCTACACGACATGCTCCCTGTGCATACGGTGTGTACTTAAAGGACTTCCTCAGCTAGTTTTATTCGTGACACAACCGGGTACTTAGGTTACATGGCACGACGTGTTAAAGTAGAGCACGCCGTATATAGTTGAAGTTTCATCCATCCGTGTCGTTAGTCACACATGTAGACACACGGTCACTAAAACACGGCGTGTACTAACCGTACACGTTGTGTTCCTGATGATTTTTCACAACCTCGTGTTTCTTCCCACACAATCGGTGACATGTTTTAGAATCTACATGCCCTGTATTCATAAAGTACACGACCTGTATTCTTGGTTTTTCCAAGTAGTAGCCTCAGAAACTGCTCTGAAGCCCAAAAAACACAGAAAACAAGAGTTGAGGTGCCAAATTCCAATCTGTGAGGGCCCATACTACCCTCGAATCAAATCGTGGAATCTCATACATATCATATACAAGGGAAACAAGTAAATGATCCACCATTTTTCGATTCATGTGGGCCAATAACACCTCAAGAATTGAAATTTGGTGTTCATTCTAGTAAATCTCTACAAAAACAATACCCTATCAAACAGAAGGTATTTCCATCAAGGAAACTATCAAAACTGAATGCATATTTTATACATCATATATCAAAACATCATGAAATCACTAATACATCCTAGATGGCTTAGTAAAAAATGCATGACATGTTATTTCTAACAAGTTCCTATATGATGCATGAGATGGCATACCCTTATCTCATCGGGTTGCAATAGAAATAGAACCTCAATTATATCAACAGTTACAACACAAATCATGTGATTCACTCAAGGTGAAATCATATCCAATGTAAAAAAATCGCAAAAATAGAAGAAATTTCAACAAACGAGGGAGATTGATTTTTCGCTATACACAGGTTAGCTACTCTCGAGCACAACTTATTACCAAGTATCTATTTCAACCTATCCCTAGATATAGGCTCCAAATAGTAAGTCAAGTGAAAATAATTCCTCTGATACCACTCTGTAACACCCCGATTTCGGAAGCCACCTAGAGGCACCTCGTACCTAGTTGGTCACATGGCCACAAGACCATTTCCTTGAATGCTAGAGGCTGCCGACAAGCAGCGAGGGCCTTGGGTATGATAGTGGGGAAACTATGTCATCATCGGCAGTGTACACAATGGAAGTAAACAACACATACAATAGCCAAGATGTAAATATCCAACAACTAAAAATTGTAGAAGACTAAAACAATAAACAACTGGTGCACACACATATATATAAAAAGATGAATTATACATATATGTTTAGGAAATAAGCCAAACAAGTCACAATGCTGAATATAGTACTACACCAATGTACAAAAGAAAAACATATAAGCAACTCCTCATCATCGCAAGCCTCAGCTTGGTCCCATGCTCCCCATCTCCTATGCAATCAAGTACCTGAGGTTGATGAGCACTTTCCTTGTCTATACCTGCAGTAATATAATCTTTTTGGGCCCAATAACATGGCCCAAACAGTGTGTGAGACTAAATACCAATAGGAAACCACATGAAGATCTGTTCCTAATAGTCAGTGAGTATATGATAAGTAATGTGCAGAAAATAGAAAACAGTAAGCAGTAAACAGGATAAAACACAGAAATAAACAACCCGCTGATCAAACAAGCAACAGTGAAGCAAACAGCTAACCACAAATAGGAAACCCTCTAGGGAGTACTCACATCCATCCCCTATGATTCTTTCCAAGAAGTACAAACAACCCTCTGGGTAGTACACTCAGCCTAACCCCTCTAGTTTGGTCATACGAAATTATACGACTCTCTGAGGAAGCACACTCTGTCAATTCCGCTTATAGTCTAAGGTAGTAAGGGACTCTCTTAGGAAGGTCACGAGGTCAATTCCTATTATAGCCCCATGGTCTAGAGACTCTCTGATTAATCTCACTCAGTCAATTCCTCTTATAGATTTAGTTATTTCACAAACTCTCTGAGGAATCCCACTCATTCAATTCCTCTTAGAGCCTGGAGTGGTTTAAGGAAATTCAAACAATACAAAGAATCTCGGAGGAATCTCACTCGATCTATCCTCATGTAGTATATAATGCTCAAGAATCTCTATGTAAGCTCACTCGGTCTATCCTCTTATATTATATAATATTCAAGACTCTCTGGGAAGATCACTTAGTTTATCCCCTAAATTCTATAATGTCCAAGACTCTCTGAGGAAGCTCACTCAGTCTATCCCCTTATAGTCCCTAGCACCAGGTTCTCACAGACCTGTGCCTTTTAGTGCATAATAATTCTATATAACCAAATTAAACCTACTAAGCTACTTGGATAACTAGTGTACAAGATAGCAAGCATGTTAGGTAAGATCACTCCATCCAATTGTTACAAGGAAGGGAAAACAGGTAAACGGAATGTTGGCACAAGAAAACGCATCCGCAAATTTTTTGAAATGCTTCCAAACACAATCCATGATTGTAGTCCATTTAGCAAGAATCCATTTGGTAGGTCGTAGTGCCCAAATGATGTTACAGATTAGGAGTTATGGAAATTTGATGTTGGGCTAGAAAACTGGTTCGGCCCGAATGATGTTACAGATTAGGAGTTATGAAAATTTGATGTTGGGCTGGAAAACTGGTTCACGAAGCCCATTCGCGAAGCCCCCTCTGCGATTGTGGAGCACCACCATGAAGAAAATGAGGCGGTACACTCTGCGAACACTTCTTACATTCACGAGACCCCTACAAAGCGATGGAGGTGGTACCCCTCCGTGAACCCAGTTGACGTTCGCGACCCACCCTAATGCAACTGAAGACCTCTTCGCACTACACGAGCTCTGCTTCATTGAACCACTTTCTGATAAATACCCAACTCACCCCCATTCTCTGGACGGTCACTCCGCCCCTTGGACGTGAGCTTCGCCCCTTGGGCGACTGATCTCCCGGTTTGCAGAGCTCTACTTTGCTTTGTGAAGCGGCTCCACGGGGGCATGCTCCGTGAGCAGCTTACTTCACATTGCTTCTCCGTGATCCCATGATCCGCGAGCAGCTTTCAACCCATTACTGCTCTGCGAGTCCATGCTCCGTGAGATTATACTCCGCGAGTCCATGCTCCGTGAGACCATGCTTCACGAGTCCATGCTCCGCGATGCTGTGTCGTGAGTCCATGCTCCATGAGTTAATGCATCTCGAGACACCATGCTCCCTGAGATGTCGGGATTTTCCATTGCACCCTTATGCGCACCCACCTTCCACCTATGGAACACCATGATTTGAGATACTCCTCCACACACCATGAAACAACTTGAGTCGATATATTCTTCTTGGTTTCATTATCATGTCATGAGTTGATATTGTCATCATTAATTCACCAAGTACCGTGAGTCGAACCATTCCTCGGGAAACTCCTCCAAACCCAATCACTTGGAACCTGTTCCAGGTTAAACCAGAAAGGGCCTCCCTTGCGTAAGTGTAATGGTCCAGACCTCTCCAGCCCATTCCATTGTCAAAAAGAAGGTCACGAAGTGTTTTGGAGGGTAAAATGGATTTTTTTCCACACTTTTCAGAATTTTGAAACTACACACAGTGTAGTGTGAGTAAAAACTGTGTACCAACTTGCTGAGTATACCCCGTGTTGAAGGTTGTGTCCTTGACATGTAAAATAACCGAGTACACGCCGTGTACCATAAATTACAAGCCGTGTACTTTTTATTCTCTCTCCTATAAAAGGAGGGGTCCCCACCTCCTTTTCAACACACCCATCTCCTCCCCTCTCCTCTGAGCAGAGTTCTCCCAAGAGACTCGATGGCTCTTTCTTCCATAACTTCTTTGTCCGAGCTCCGATTTACGATCCGTCAGTGGACACATGATCATAATGATGAGGCGGAACTTCTGATTTTGGATCCATTATTTTTCCTTCGGCCTTTCCTTTCCGAATTCCACCCGAGGAGTTTTTTCCGGGACCTGACAGAAGTGACGGACATCGATGGACGTCTTCTAAAGTTGATCCGGGGGAGCGTTGGGATCAGAACCTGATGAGGTAGGGTTCTTACCTTCATGTCTCAAATTTGCACATAATGTGGGGTGGGTTTCCTCTTGTTTTGTGAAACACAGTTGAACCAGTTTAATGAAGATAAGAACTGGCTTATATAACGGGGTTGGAAAGGTTGTGATTACTGTTACATTACTTTCTATATCATGTGATATTATGTTGTGAATTGAGTAGGCTTATGCCTACCGAAAATCATAGTCGTTGGTGGCCATTTCATGCACAATTAAATGTTTCCTTATATTTCTAGACCATTTTTATAAATAGAACATTGTTGAATGTGGAATTTGGTTAATCACATAAAGTTGGCTGATTAAATGAAAATATGGAACCCTTGTGTGATCACACCTGTTTTACAAAAATGGAATAATGAACATGTGGGTGTTGGCTTGGATACGTGGAATGTGATGGGGGTCTTTTGTGGGTTGCTGTGGATCCGGTGAGCAGCGGGGCTGCTGTTGGCTTTGTTGTGAGATGGTGTGAATGTTATGTTGGTTATGGGGCGTGGGGCTACGATAAAGGATATTAAAGGGATAATGATGTATGGGTTTCGGTGTGATTGTGTTTATGGTGGTTGGTAGTGGGGCTGCAGGGATGAGCTTGAATGTGAATGAGTTATGAGTTATGGGTTATGGGTTGTGAATAATAAATAAAAAGTGGAAGAGTTATTGAATGGTGGGGCTTGGTAACGGAACAGAAATAATAGTCAATGGGGTTGGTTGGTTAATAAGAAGGGACTTGTTTGTGTTGCTTGTGTTTTCCTAACTTGATTTGTGGATGGCAAGGATATTCTTTACGAATGATTAATGTGGTTCGTTGTGGATAGTTTCCCAGTATTTAAGGAACTAATAAGCTGATTCTATTGACACGTGAAAAACTAAATGGGGTTGGGGTTGTTTTTTGTTTGCATGCTTCGTAGTAGGAATGTCGAGGAACATGCTCAGTTCCTCTATTTAGAAACCATAGGTTGGGATATGTGTTTGGTATATTTATATATATCTGTATCTTTTGTGTTTTATCGCACCCCACCCATGTTGATCACTTATTGTTGAACACTCCCATTTCATGGGAGGGGGTGTTTTCCAATAGTTACTAGCTCCTTCCTGCTCCTTCTTCCCTAGGTTGTGATGGATTGAGGCGACCATACACCTAAGACCCTTCATGTAGGTTTCAATTGGGGTGGATTAGCCTAAGACTCTTCAGGCGGGTTTTACTGTTTCCCAAGAATCTTCAGGATGAGGCCCTGGTGTGTGCGGGCGGGATAGGTGGTTGTCAGGCCCAGGTGTGTGTGGGTGGGATACGTGGTTGTGAGTCCCAGATGTGTGTGGGTGGGATACATGGTTGTGAGGCCCAGGTGTGTGTGGGAGGGATGTGTGGTTTGTGAGGTCCAGGTGTGTGCGGGCGGGGAGAGTGTGGCAGCATCAGGACGTTTGCTGTTAGGAAGAGCAGCTAAATAATGGGAAATGGTGTGGGGTACCCAATACTCTTGTTATTATATACTACTAGCTGTTGTGATTGTGTTTTTTTGTGAGATTGGCTGGTGAGGATGGGTGGATAGAATTCCTTTCTAGGTTTCTTCTATTGTTCTCACGGGAAATTAGGATGTCTCCCCACTTGTGCATGAGAGCTTTAGGTCTCCCTACTGAGTATACTTGTATTCTCACCCAACGTTTACTTTCAGGTTTCCATGAGGACAACCAAGGTCGTGCGGGACCCTACTAGTCGGACAGTTGGAGTTGTTGTTGTTGTTGTACACTTGTTTCTTTTGGTATTGTACTTTGAGATTTCATGTACTTATACCTTGTTATAAAATTGTTTAAGCATGGATGTGGGCTTAGTTTGGGATTATTTCTATACACTTTTTCTTTTCATTTTTGGTGGTTGGTTGTCCTATTTCATGATCATCAAAATAATAAAAGGGTAATGCCTCCCATATTTGGGAAAACTCATACCCTTGGTTCTGGTCGCCATCCCGGGGCCTACTGGAGGCCGGCCTCGGGGGTCAATATCTCCCTTTCACCATTTCCAGCTCAGGAGAGGCATCTTTGGTGGGAGGTGGTCATGACAGAATGGTATCAAAGGTGATGGTTGAGAGATAGGATGGAGTTTCGAGTTAGGCACTGTAAGGATTGCATGGGATGGTAGGTCAACAGTGTTAGTTAATCTTGGTACGTGACATAGGCCAGGGAAGACCGGCTAGGACAAGGGATTTTATGGCCCCCTGTGATCCGATGCAATGACTCTGAGCCTATCGAATGACCAAGTGAGACTACATTGATTGTAGGGTAGAGACCTTTGGGAAGGTACATGAATCATCATGATTGTGTTTTACTTGATTTGGGTGTTCTGGGAACGAAATTGAAATAAAATGATAAAATAAAACCTTGAGAAATTTCATTACTACTTGGGCTTAGGCAATCTTTGTTTACCATACAGCTATGGCACTTGGACGTCATCCCCAGATGGATCAGATGGACGATTCCTAGCATATTTACGCGGTCGATCAGTTGAGGATTGACCGAGAGGAGGAAGATAGCCAGTGGTAGAATACTCTCTCTTCTTTCCAGCGATAATCCCTCAAGAAGTACGAGGTTAGTACTTAGAATATGGAGACGAAGGGGTGGGTTGAGGAGCTAGGGATCACTTTTACCTTGATTTGTGCTCCGAGGGAGTACTGGGTTCCCCTAGCAGTCAGTCAGCTGAGAGGTGCAGCACGACAGTGGTGGACGCTCTACCTCGGAGATAGGATTGAGGCAGAGGTTCCATGGGCTGAATTTGAGAAGGAATTCCAAGAGGAATTCCTTTCTTCCATTATCAAGGCGGAGAAGCGACATGAGTTACTCTCCCTTCAGCAGGGGAGTATGTGAGTATGAGATTTGGGGATCAAGTTCTAGGATCTCATGTGCTTTACTCCAGATCTCATTCCGGATAAGGAGTCTCGGGCGAGACATTTGGAGGAGGCGCTTCGTCCTTCCCTCCAATATGTTGTTACCTCGTTCACCCTTCTGACGTACATGGAAGTACAGAAGAAGGAACAGGTTGTAGAGAGGATTCACTCGCTAGGAGGTTCACCACGAGAGGGGATCCAGCTAGGCTCGTCGAAGGGGAAGGCAGTTAGCAGTAGGTCTCCTGCGACAGGACCTTCCAGGTTCAAGCCAGTGGGGAGTAGGCCCCAGGAGTTCCAATTCAGATCTTCAGGTCCTCATCCCTTTTTCATGAGCCTAGGACCGAAGTGTTTTTTATGGAGGTTTCAGGCACATTCAGAGTTGGTGCCCGACCCGAGCATAGTACGGTGGAGGTGGGCAGGTTCAGCGCCCACCTCAGCAGCACCAGTTGCCAGCGAGGCCCTTCCAGCAACAGCAGGACCACGCTCCTCCGAGGGCAGACCTTACGGGAGGAGGCCGATCTTAGGGTGCTCCTTAGGGACCATGACTAGAGAGAGGTCAGGTAGGTGTATGAAATCAGAGAGGCAGAGGAGTAGGGCATGGAAAGTTTCACACATCAGAGTTGATATCTTCGGCAGGACTAGAGGTGGTGCGAGGTATGATATGTTTGTTCAACACTCTTGTTTCTGCTTTGTTCGATTCAGGAGCTTCGCACTCCTTTGTTGCACCTGGTCTAGCCCATGCTTTGGGACTAGACGTAGAGAGATTTTCCGTACCACTGGTGTTGAGTACACCAGTTGGAGGCCAGACCAGCATATCTTGTGTTTTCCAGAGATGTGGGCTGATGTTGGGACCACATCAATCTAGTGGGGACCTTCTTCTGTTACAGATGCATCCATACGATGTCATCCTAGGAATCAACTGTTTGTTTTCTGTTACTGCTGTTATCAACTGCTTCCGGATATGATTTGTGTTCTCCGACGTAGATGTGCAATGCATATCTTTTTATGCTGAGAGGAGCTATCCGGTTGGAATCTGGCATGTGAAGCCTCTCCTTTCCTTGTTAGGTGAGTTATCAGTGGTTCCAGATGATACAGAGATGATGGATGTCCCAGAGGTTATTGGGGAGTTCCTCGATGTTTTTCCTAAGGAGGTTGAGACTCTACCCCCGATGTGACGTTGATTTCAGGATAGACTTACAGCCTGGTGCCCATCCGATTTCGATGGCCCCTTATCGGATGGCACCTTCGGAGTTGCGGGAGTTGCGGATTCAGATTGACGATCTGGTGGAGAAGGGGTTTGTTCGACCCAGTGTATCACCATGGGGTGCTCCAGTTTTGTTCGTGAAGAATGCAGATGGTGGTCTCAGGTTATGCATAGACTACCGAAGGTTGAAACAGGTAACGGTCAAGAACTGCTACCCCCTTCCAAAGATATATGATCTCTTCGACCAACTGAGGGGAGCAGGTTGGTATTCCAAGATTGATCTATGATCTGGATATCATCAGCTGAGGGTAAATGATAGTGACATCTCAATGATGGCTTTCAGGTGCAGGTATGGGCACTTCGAGTTTGTGGTGATGCCATTTGGATTTACGAATGCACCGGCTATGTTCATGGGACTTATGACCTTTGTCTTCGGAGAGTTTATGGACCGGTTCGTCATTGTGTTTATCAATGACATCCTGATATACTAAAGATCAGAGGAGGAGCATGTTGAGAATCTTAGGGAAGTCTTGGAAGTCCTTCGACACCACCAACTTTACGAGAAATTGTCGAAGTATAAGTTCTTGATGCAAGAAGTTCACTTCCTTGGGCACGTGGTGTCTCAGCATGGAGTGTCAGTGGACCCGTCGAAGGTGGATGCAGTTGTTTCTTTGGTAGCACGCAAGATCGTGGCCAAAGTTCGTAGTTTCCTGGGGTTAGAAGATACTCTCGGAGGTTCGTTTCAGACTTCTCTTGTGTTGATGCTCGATTGACAGCTTTGACTATGAAGAACCAGGTCTTCCTATGGAGCGAGCAGTTACAGAAAGATTTCGACTAACTGAAAAAGAAGTTGTTCAGTGCTCCCGTGCTTAGGTTTCCATAGGAATGGTTGTTGTATTAGGTGTTTTGTGATTCTTTTGGCCTTGGTCTGGGGTGCGTGCTGATGTAGAATAAGGGAGTGATCTGTTATGGGTCTGGACAGTTACGCCCTCACGAGCGTAACTATGCCACCCATGACCTAGAGCATGCAGTAGTAGTGTTCACAATGATGTTGTGGCGACATTATCTCTTAGAGGAGTGCTTTGTGGTCTTCTCAGATCTCAAGAGCCTGCGTTATATCTTCTCCCAGCGTGACCTGAACCTACGCCAGCGTAGGTGGGTCGAGTTTCTCCAAGACTATGACATTTAGATCTCTTACATTGAATGTAAGGGCAACGTTGTGGCTGATGCCCTGAGCAGGAAGTCACATAAGGAAGTGGTTCGGGAATCCAATGATGCTTGGAAAGAAATGGGAGAGTTGGCCGCCTTGCACATGGATGCCAGGGTAGAAGGTGTTATAGGCTATTTTTTTAGATGACGGTGCAGTCCTCCTTGTTGTAGTAGGTGTAAGAGTCTCAGTGGGGGGGACTCTGAGGCAGAAGTGATGCGGGATCATGTCGATCAGGGGAATGCTCCAGAAGTATGGTCATAGGACATCCGACATCGGATACTTTTCCATGAAAGGTTGTTTGTCCCGGAGACAATGTGTGAGGGAGTTCTTCGTGAGTTCCATAGCTCAGCATTGGTGGTACATCCAAGAGTTTTAAAAATGTACCGAGGCCTGAGGGAACAGTTTTGGTGGCCCAGGGTGAATCGAGCAGTGGCGGAGTTTGTGGCTAAATTCCTAGTGTGTCATAAAGTGAAGGTTGAACACCATGTTCCCAGTGGTTTGTTGCATCCTTTAGATGTACCCGAGTGGAAGTGGGACGAAATCTCAATGGACTTCGTCATAGGACTACATAGAGATCAGGGTGGTTATGATTCTATCTGGGTAGTGGTGGATAGACTAACAAAATCAGCTCACTTCTTTGCAGTTAAGGAGTCAGGCCCAGTGACTACCTTAGCACAGAGGTATGTAGATGAGGTGGTGTGTTTTCATGGGGTCCCGAAGACTATCTTCTCAGATCGGGATACTCGGTTTACCTCATGAGTATGGAGGGGGTTACAACATGCTTTTGGAACCCAGATATGCCTTAGCACTGCTTTCCACCCCTAGGCCGATGGGAAGACATAGCGGAATATCTAGACTTTGGATGACATGTTGTGATCATGCGTTCTGTATTTCAAAGGATCATGGGTACGACAGTTGAATTTAGTAGAGTTCTCCAACAACAAGATCTTCCACTCTACTATTGGCATGGCACAGTTTGAAGGATTTGTATGGAAGACCTTGTCGTTCACCCATTTTCTGGGTAGAGGTTGGTGAGATAGGTTCTCTTGGGCCTGAGGTAGTGCAGAGCACCACAGAGAAAGTCTAGCTTGTACGTGAGAGGATGAAAGCGGCTCAGGACCGACAGAAGTATTATTTTGATCGTCGGAGGAGGCCCTTGGAGTTCGAGGTGGGAGATCATTTGTTCTTTAAGTTTTCCTCTTGACGGGGGCAGCGGAGGTTTGGGAAAGGTAGTAGGATCTTATTTAGGTTCATCGGACCTTTTGAGGTGCGGAGGAAAGTCGGTGAGGTGGCATATCAGCTAGCCCTGCCACCTCATTTGGAGATGGTTCATGACCTCTTCCACGTCTCCTAGCTTCTTCGATACATACACAATGACTCTAATGTTATCTAATGGAGAGATTTAGATATGGGAGATGACGCGGCCTTCGAGGAACGACCAGTCAGAATCGAGGATCATAAAGAGAAGGAGCTCCATGGACGAACCATTCCCTTGGTTCGTGTGTTGTGGAGGCATGGCGTCCTTGAGGAGAGAACTTAGGAGCAGGAGGCCCAGATGTACGCTTAGTACCAAGAGTTGTTTTGACTTATGTTTTCCCTTGTTATTATGAGCTTTCTTCTTATACTCTGTACCCTTGATATATGTGAAATGCTTGGCTTGTCGGTTATGAGACCTTTTTGTTTCCTTGTTCTCTAGAAATGTGTAGCATGTCCGGATGTGTGGGGAATGGAAAAAAACCTGACTCTTCATCAAGACGCATTAATGAGAATGTGATTGAACCCATGTGGGCGAGTCAGTGCCGCCTAAATCAGATACTATCTCCACATAGGAGACGGAATTTTCCCCAAACCAAGTGTTCGGGCAGTGTGTTGGTTGTGTGGTGTTGGGGGTAGTGTAATTTTCCAAATCCTAATATATGGAAGTGGGAAGGCCCAATATTTTATCAAGATGCATTAATATGGATGCCATTAAACCCGTGCAGGAGAGTCAGTTCCACCTAAAGCGGATAATATATTGACATAGGAGAGAGAATTCCTAACACCTGTGATTAGGGTTGTTGGTTGGGTTCCTGTTATAACGAGAACCCTAAGAGGTATTTTGTTGGGTTCCTCTGGGTTGGGTGTTGAATTATTGAGGATGATAATGTTTTAAGAGTTATCTGATGTAATGGCCCGGACCACTCCGGCCCATTCCTTTTTAAAAAAGAAGGTCACAAAGTTTTCTAGACGGTAAAATGGATTTTTTCCCACACTTTTCAGAATTTTGAAACTACACACCATGTAGTGTGAGTACACGCCATGTACCACCTTTCTGGGTATACCCCGTGTTGAAGGTCGTTTCCTTACCGTGTGATATAACCGAGTACACTCCATGTACCATAAAGTACACGCCATGTAATTTTTCTTTTCTTGCCTATAAAAGGAGGGGTCCCCTCCTCCTTTTCAACTCACCCCTCTCCTCCCCTTTCCTCTGAGCAGAGTTATCCCAAGTGACTCGAAGGCTCTTTCTTCCATAACTTCTTCATCCGAGCTCTGATTTACGATCCATGAGTGGACAGGGGATCGTAACGATGAGGCGGAACTTCTGAGCTTGGATCCGTTGTTTTTTCTTCGGCCTTTCCTTTCCGACTTCCACCCGAGGAGGTTTTTCTGGGACCCGACAGAAGGGACGGACGCCGACGGACGTCTTCTGAAGCTGATCCAGGGGAGAGTTGTGATCAGAACCTATTGAGGTAGGGATCTTACCATCATGTCTCTAATTTGTGCATCATGCGGGATGGGTTTCCTCTAGTTTTGGGAAACACAGCTGAACCGGATTAACGAAGATAATAACTGGCATATATAACGGGGTTGGGAAGGTTGTGATTATTGTTAATTTACTGTCTATATCATGTGATATTATGTTGTGAATTGAATAGTCTTATGCCTACTGAAAATCATAGTCGTTGGGGGCCTTTTCATGCGTAAATAAATGTTGATCTATCTTTCTAGACCATTTTTTACAAAAGGAACTTTGTTGAATGTGGAATTTGATTAATCACGTAATGTTAGCAGATTAAATGAAAATCTGGAACCCTTGTGTGATCACCCCGATTTTAAAAAATGGAATAATTAACATGTGGGTGCTGGCTTGGATACGTGGAATGTGATGGGGTTGTTTTGTGGGTTGTTGTGGATCGGGTGAGTAGCGGGGCTATGGTTGGCTTGGTTGTGGGATGGTGTGAATGTTATGTTGGTTATGGGTAGCGGGGCTGTGATAAAGGCTGTTAAAGGGATAATGATGTATGGATTTCGATGTGATTGTGGTTATGGTGGTTGGTAGCGGGGCTGTAGGGATGGGCTTGAATGCGAATGAGTTATGCGTTACGAGTTATGGGTTGTGAATAATAAATAAAAAGTGGAAGAGTTAATGAATGTTGGGGCTTGGTAACGGAATAGAAATAATAGTCAATGGGGTTGGTTGGTTAATAAGAAGGGACTTGTTTGTGTTTCTTGTGTTTTCCGAACATGATTTGTGGATGTTATGGGTATGCTTTATGAACGATTGATGTGGTTCATTGTGGATAGTTTCCCAGTAGTTAAGGAACTAATAAGCTGGTTCTGTTGAAACATGAAAACCTAAATGAGGTTGGGGTTGTTTGTTGTTTGCATGCTACGTAGTAGAAGTGCCAAGGCACATGCTCAGTTCCTCTGTTTAGAAGCCATAGGTTGGACTGTGTGTTTGGTATACATATATATATATCTATATCTTTTGTGTTTTATAGCACCCCACCCATGTTGAGAACTTAGTGCCGAACACTCCCATTTCATGGGAGAGGGTCTTTTCCCATAGTTACAAGCTCCTTCATTCTCCTTCTTCCCTAGGCTGTGATGGCTTGAGGTGACCTTACACCTAAGACCATTCAGGTAGGTTTTGATTGGGGTGGATTAGCCCAAGACTTTTCAGGCATGTTTTACTGCTTCCCAAGAATCTTCGGGATGAGGCCCAGGTGTGTGCGGGTGGGATATGTGGTTGTGAGGCACAGGTGTGTGTGGGCGGGATATGTGGTTGTGATGCCCAGGTGTGTGTGAGCAGGATACGTGGTTGTGAGGCCCATGTGTGAGCGGGAGGGACATGTGGTTTGTAAGGCCGAGGTGTGTGCGGGCGGGGTGAGTGTGGCAGCATCGGTACGTTCGCCGTTAGGAAGAGCAGCTAACTAAAGGGAAATGGTGCAGGGTACCCAATACTCTTGTTGTTATATACTACTACCTTTTTTGATTGTGTTTTTGGTGAGAGTGGCTGGAGAGGTTGGGTGGATAGAATTACATTCTAGGTTTCTTCTATTGTTCTCACGGGACATTAGGATGTCTCCCCACTTGTGCACGAGATCATTAGGTCTCCCTACTAAGTATACTTGTATGTTCACCCTACGTATACATTCTGGTTTCCAAGAGGACTACCAGAGCCGTGTGGGACCCTACTAGTTGGACAGTTGGAGTTGTTTTTGTTGTTGTACACTTGTTTCTTTTGGTATTGTACTTTGAGCTTTCTTGTACTTGCACCTTGTTATAAAATAGTTTAAACATGCATGTGGGCTTAGTTTGGGATTATTTCTATACACTTGTTCTTTTCCTTTTTGGTGGTTGACTTTTCCTATTTCCTGATCTTCAAAATAATAAAAGGGTAATGCTTCCCATATTTGTGAAAACTCATACCCTTAGTGCTAGTCGCCAACCCGGGGCCTACTGGAGGCAGGACTCGGGGGTCATTTTCTCCATTTCACCATTTCCATCTCCAGAGGGGCATCTTTGGTGGGAGAGGGTCGTGACAGTAATACCCAACACCATCCATTCCTAGGTTCCTTATGCCACCAATCCTTTCTACATGACTCTAAACTATAGTTGTCCCTATGTTAAAAACATAGGATGCCACTTGCCCCAAACAAGAGATGACTTATGCTCCAAGAATGAGATTCCAACAGTCCTTTCTACATGACTCTAAACTGAGTTCTCCCTATGTTCCAAACATAGGATGCCTCTTTCCCCAAAGAAGAGATTCCATATGCTCCTAGGATGAGATGCCACCAGTCATTTCTACATGACTCTAAACTGTAGTTCTCCCTATGTTCCAAGCATAGGATGCCTCTTGCTCCAAAAAAATAGATGCCTTATTGTCCAAGCATAAGATGAAAAAATTCCTACCTACATGACTCTAAATTGTAGTACACCCTATGTTCCAAACAAAGGATGCCTCTTGTTCCAAATAAGAGATGCCTTATGCTCCAAGAATGATATGCCAACAGTCCTTTCAACATGACTCTAAACTGTAGCACTCTCGATAATTTCATAATAGTAATCCTCTTGTTCCAAATAAGAGATGCCTTATGTGGCAAGCATAAGATGCCAACTGTCCTTTTTACATGTCTATAAACTATAGCACTCCCTATCATTCCATAATAGGATGCCACTTGTTCCAAATAAGAGATGACTTATGTGACAAGCATAAGATGCCTAATTCCATGATTAAAATCGCATAATTTCAAGAGCATTTGTATCCGTTCAAACATTCCATCACTCCACCTCACGCTTTTCATGTCCTTAATTTGAATGCTCATACTCTTACATGTCTGAAGGGACCCCCTAACTGCCTGGTCACATGCCGCATCGGCTCGCCTACCGTCCTGGGCCAACACCCCAGAAGAATTTAGATGACATTTGTGACAGGTCCTGTGTTTCGAACATGCTCAACAGTCGACCCTCATTTGTTATTCCCCATTACTGGCTAATGCGATGTGGATGCTGCACTTCCACCATGGTCAACAGCTATCCTCCATTGCCACGCCACCCTCATTGTGTTCCGCATGTCGGGCATGTAATTCACAGTTTTCATCTCCCTTTGTTCGTACCGATTACAATGACCCTTGGAATTATCCCTCTTGTGTGGTAGCACATAGGTGAAGGCCTCAACCCACTAGTGAGTTGGGATGCCTTCATGGCCAGACTTGAGGAAGACACCTCCTGGGTAGCTTCCATGCAAATCCCCATTCACCAGTGTCGCTGCATAGTGGCACCTGGGAAGCTTCCACGCGTAATCCCATTTATCAGTGCCGCTCCATAGAGGTACCCGGGAAGCTTCCATGCATAAGCATTAGCCACCATTACCACTCAATAGCGGCACCAGGGTAGTTTCCTCGTGTATTCCCCATTCACCAATGCCACTCCATAGCGGCACCCGGGTAGCTTCCTCGCGTAAACCCCATTCCCCATTGCCACTCCATAGTGGCACCCAAGCAGCTTCCTCACCTAAGACCCATTCACCAGTGCCGCTCCATGGTGGCACCAGGCCAGCTTCCTTGCCAAAGCCCCATTCACCACCCTTCATGGACGCACTTTGCGTTGTGATCGCTAGGTCCTTCCTGCTTCTTGTTTCTCACACCAAGCATGACTAACGTGGGCTTAGAGTAAGCATCAACCATGACCTCACCTTGGTCAGCCTAGAGCATAAACCCCACACCCTATGATCTATGAAGACTTTGCTTCCCAACCATGAGGATATGTAGGAAGCCTCCACGAGGTTCAAGACCACCATCTGCTGGTCGTCCCGACCCCACTTCACGTCAGTTCACCAACACTTGGGAAGCCTCGAGTGTAAGCCCCACACCATTCTGAACTACATGGTCATTGATTCTCTTCCACGGGGATACGTAGAAAGCCTTCACGAGGTTCAAGCCCACCATCTGTTGGTTGTCCCGACCCCCTTCACGTCAGTTCACCAACACTTGGGAAGCCTAGAGTGTAAGCCTCACACCATTCTGAACTACGTGGTCTTTGATTACCTACCATGGGGATACGTAGGATGCCTCCACGAGGTTCAAGTCCACCATTCATTTGTTGTCCCGACCCCCATCACATCAGTTCACCAACACTTTAGCAGGCTAGAGTGTCAACCCCACACCATTCTAAACTACGCGGTCTTTGATCCATGTCAAGGCATGGTACGTAGGAAGCCTCACAAGGATCAATCCCACTACCACCCAGTTGTTCTGACCTCATTCACATTGGGTCGCCCCTATCATGCATGACGTTAAACTATATTCCAATCTTGCGGTAAGCCGTTGTGATTATCCCAAACTATGAAGACTTTGATCCATGTTAAGGCATGGTATGTATGAAACCTCACGAGGTTCAAGCCCAACATCCATCGGACCAAGGTCCACCTTAACATGGGTTCTCCGACCTCCATCCCGAACTACGAGGACTTTGATCCATCTCAAGGCATGGTATGTAGGAATACTCATGAGGTTCAAGCCCATCACCCATCGTACCAAGGTCTATCTTCACGTCGATTCTTCGACATACACCATTCTAAACTACGTGGTCTTTGATCCATGTCAAGGCATGGTATGTAGGAAGCCTCAAGAGGTTCAATCCCACTACCACCCAGTTGTTCCGACCTCATTCACATCGGTTCTCCCCCATCCCGCATGATGTTAAACTATATTCAAATCCAGTGGTATACCATTGTGATCATCCTGAACTACGAGGACATTGATCCATGTCAAGGAATGGTACATAAGAAACCTCACGAGGTTCAAGCCCAACATCCATTGAACCAAGATCCACCTTCACATTGGTTCTCCGACATCCATCCTGAACTACGAGGACTTTGATCCATGTCAAGGCGTGGTACATAGGAAACATCACGAGGTTCAACCCCATCAGCCATTGGACCAAGGTCCATCTTCACGTCAGTTCTCCAACACACCCTATCCCGAACTATGTGGTATTTGATCCATGTCAAGGCATGGTACGTAGGAAGCCTCAGCAGGTTCAATCCCAACATCCATTGGACTAAGGTCCATCTTCACGTCGGTTCTCCAGAATCCACGGAACTACGTGGTCTTTGTTCCATGTCAAGACATGGTAAGTAATAAGCCTCACGAGGATCAAGCCCATCACCCACCTAGACCCCTGGTCCCTTCACATCAGTTTACTGACCCCATATCCTTGGGGCGCCTCTGAGTGTAAGCCCCATTCCATATCAAACTATGTATAATTTGATTCCCTGCCACACGGATACGTAGGAAGCCTCCATGAGGCTCAATCTCATCACTCATGTCTCATCTAGATCTCTCCTCTGATCCTATGTGTCTCGAGAAGGTCATTCCCCAACCTGGAGGTTCCACTTCTTCTAGGTCACATCCATGTGTCCATTCTCACGATCCACCTCCTCAGGTTTACCACCGTATCAACGAACTATGGGAACATTGATTCCCTACCATGGGGATACGTAAGAAGTCTCCTCGAGGCTCAATAACAACACTACCATCACATTCATGATGGTCCCATTTCATTCCCCCTCCACTCCATGTAATTCTCCATCATCCATCCTGATTCCTACCCAGGTCGCCACATCCCTGTGGGATCATGTCATCAACCCTCCTCGCTGCTCCTAGCAGTACATGGGCTGCTATCTATGCGTAATCCCTATAATGTCTTTGGTTCGTTGTCCTCTATGTACACCCAAATTCATAAACCCTTTGAACTAATTGGCCATTGATCCATGTTGTCTGCACAAGGTACATAGGAAACCTCCATGAGGTTCAATCCCAGCCAATGGTGAACCCTGGTGTCCCCCATCCTGGGGTGCACTTTCCATGATCCACACTCAGTGGTGTTCAGATCAGCCATTACAGTGTGAAATCTACTCTCCATGGGGTGCACCACCTAGGATCCATCCTCATTGGGCATTCTGATCCATCCATCTTCCAAGTGTTCCCTCCTTAGGATGTACCAATCAGATCCGTCTCTATGGGACATTCTGATCACCCTCATTCTGTCTCTGCAAGACGTTAAGCTCGCAACCTACCTCGTGATAATCATGAGATGCGTGAGGAAAACCTCAAAAGACATGCCATTGGTGTAACCGTATCCGCAAGACATTAAAATCACAGCCTACCTCATGGTAATCATGAGATCCCTGAGGAAAACCTCAGAAGACACGCCTTTGGCGTAACCATCTTCGCAAGACGTTAAACATACGACATACACCATGTTAAACATGGGAAGCTGAGAAAAAATTCAGAGACATGCCTCCATCATAAGATACCCTACAAATAATGTGGGATTCCTCGGGTTCTACACCCTTGAGATTCCCTATTATGAGGAAGATTACAGGTTCTCCTACATCCACGAACCTAGAGATGCCCCGACATGCCTGATGTTGTCATTCACTCTGACCGAAGCATTCCTCCATGTCAATACCCCATCGAAAGTCTTGACGAAAGTAGTGTAAATAACCGGAATCCATGAAGATATGGCACTGGGAATGAGATTCACGAACCACGACTTAAATCATTGAGGGAGACCCAGACTAGGTGACGAGTTCCAAGGAGGAATCCACAAAAGGATGAACCAACATCCCATCATCCTGTTTTGATCAAGGAGCATACGTCCCTGAATATGTAGTGGATGTCGCCCACCATTGGAAAGCAGGAATGCAGGGCAATAGCCGCACGTCCTCCACAGACGGATGCGCACGCCCCTAAAAAGCGTCGGAAACACGACCAAAGGCTGAGCAAGACCAAAATTTCGTAAACATAACAAGGCATGGAAAAAACATCCAAGCGTAGATGTAACAGCCCAAGATTTTATAAAAAAAATATTCTTTTTAATTTTATTAAAGTCTTGTGTTGTACGCTACACCAAAAGGAGCTTGCACAACACGCATCCTTGACTTGCCTTGCATTACATGCAATCACGACCTTCCTCGATAGCGTGTGTAATACGCAATACCGAGTTTCACTAAACAACGATATGCTATTAAAATATTATTAAAACTAGCCGATATGAATAGTAATAACCACTTTTTAAAATTCTGTAAATCTTATTTTTCAAAATGAACTTCATTTTTGGATTCGGAGTATCGAATTTAGCCTAAGGTGAAAATTTTGGTACATTTCGGATAACTTTCATATTCTGATGAATAGTTAGAATATATTTTTACAATTTAATACAATGTTGGTCATTGGATGTAATTGCACATTTAAACCAGACATAAATAAGTGTCAATCTTTTGATAGATATTGTTTCTTAAAAACACGCTATTTGTTTTAACATCGGGATTTAATTATAAAATTAATTAATGCAACTTATATGTTATGAATTTGGTAAAATAGACTTCATTTTTGAATTCGGAATATGAAATATAGCTTAGGATGAAATTTTGGCATTTTTCTGAAAACCTTCATTTTTTGATGAATAGTGGAACTACTAAGTGGTAGTTAAAAAACTGAATTTTTCATAATACTTAATTTTACCACTTCTGTGAATGGAATTTCAAAAATCCGAGAGACACGGTTGATGTCAGTAAGTAAAATGTTGTTCAATGAAATGAAAATAATTTTTGGTGAATAGTAACTTTTTACTTTTATTTACCACGGTTAAAAGTAAATAGGGCAATTAAGGATAAGAATGATATTAATATTACCCTAACACATGTCCTAATTCTATTGTACAAGTGTATCTCGACCAAAAACAACCTTAAGTGTAAAATATTATCATTTAGGACCACTTGGATTAGATTAGGACATTTATTACTATTTAATTCAAAGAAGAGTTAAAATAGTTAAAATCAAAGTTTATTCACTAAAACATTTTTAATATGGGGTTATACATAAGATAAATTCGACTATAAATATTCATTAGAAAGCTAAAAATATTTACTACATAATGATATTTTATTTATAATTTTTAGACTTTAAATAAATTAATTTATTTATGACACAACGATGATGCAGTAATTACCCTTTTAAGGAAATATTAACATAATTGATGTTATAGATACTCAAATGAATGTAATTTGAGACTTTTTATGGATTCCACTAATTTTCTAGGTTACTATGATATATTAGTGTTGCTTTAATCAACTTGGTTCGAACATATAATTCTTTTATGACTTTCACAAAAATCATATATCAAATAGTGTCAAAATTGACACAAAATAGTTTTTAAATCAAATATTATATTATTAATTGTTATTTTATTCCTAAAAATCTAAGGTTCGGCCAAATGACTTAGATAAGGATATATATATTAATAATAAACAATTTGGGGTTCGTTTGGCATGTTATAGTAAGTGTATTAACCATATAGTGAAAGAAAACAAAAAGACACGGTATAAGTTAAATTATTTAACTTAGAGTAAAATCTAATTGATAAGGTTAAAATAATAACCTAAACTTGTCTAAATCCTATTGGTTGATAGGATTTCGACCCATAACCACTTTAGCTTCGAAATAAGACCCTTTGGAACCATTATAAACCGATTTTGACTTTAATATAAAATAATATTTTGAGATATTCCTAAGGTGCCCCTCTCCTCCCTTATAAAAGGACACCTCCTCCCCCTCCTCCTCACACCAATTTGAGCACTCAAGCTCGGCCAACCCCTGACAAAATCTCTTCTACACTTCCCTAGCAACATCCTAGAGGTTCTGGTCTTCCTCAAAGACCAATTTTAGTTCCCTAAGAGGAGGTCTCCAAAAGGCGCTTCAAAGAA
Source organism: Viscum album (assembly GCA_963277665.1). NCBI lineage: Eukaryota > Viridiplantae > Streptophyta > Magnoliopsida > Santalales > Viscaceae > Viscum > Viscum album. The sequence continues at coordinate 119,713,765 of OY728165.1, forward strand.
GAGGTAATTACCGTTACCAATTCTTTCATCTTTATTTCTTCTTCCACTTCTTCTTCTTAGGTTGTTTCATTATGAATTAATAACATCAGTATCACTAATATACTGATATGTTATTATAAGTATGAAACAACCCTATTTCACCATCTATCCATCCTACGGAAAAAGAAATCACCGCGCGTGCGTACGTACGGAATACCGTCTCCACGCCGTGGTGTAATCTATTTTCCACCACCACCTTACATGGATGGGTATAATGGTGTAAAGAATAACTATACATAGTTATTACAACATAATATTGATTCTTATATATTGTATAATCCACTCCAATTCAATTCAATATTTATGGAAATGATATCATCGCTCGTGCGTACGTACGGACTACCGTCTCCACGATGCGATGAGATTCATTCTTAATGATTAACCATTCATGAATGATTATAAAGTATATATAATAAGTACTAATGAAATATATGACATAATAATGATACTGGATTTATGTATATATATATATATGTATGTCATCTACTTACTTCCATTCAAGACAATAAGGAAAGAAAAACAGCGTTCATGTGTACGTACGGACTACCGTCTCCATGAACGGTGTTTTTCATTTTATTTATCTATCTATTATATATATATATATACTGAATATATATGATATATAAATCAAATTTTATATTCTGGAAGTAAGTAAATCATGATATAAGTAATAATAATGTCAAGAACAACAAGTCAAAACACCTACGATAAATGAAATGATTTTACCCAAAACGCTTCTTTAACATGGAATTTACAAAAGAACGGGTAATATAATGTCATAAGTGAACCATATATGATATCATAACAATGAATATGATTCTATAATAAGTCAATGACATTATTTAAATCATTATACAGGAGGTTCGGACACATACGAAGAAAATCGGACCTAAGGTAAGGGAAATATCACAATCTCTTTTTTATCCGAGATTGTTTATTCGTAAGTATTTACTGGGGTGTATTTTATCATCCACATCCATGTTTACTCAATATGTAATATTATTTCCATCCACCTAAAATTGTTTAAATCCATTTTTACCCTTCGGTGAGTTTTTAGTAATACGTATGAAAGGAATCTTTTGTCGTTTTTCGTACGAGGTACTTTTTGACTTTTCCGACAAAAGTACGAAGAATGTTTTTTTTAACATATACGGCACGAACGGATTTCTACTGTTTTATAAAGCCTTATTTTCATGAAGCTTCCTCTAAAAGATTTCATGACTATTTTCAATAAAATCTCTTTCTTTTAAAATTGCATGATGTTTTGTGAAAAGAAATTGATTTTGAAGAAGAAAGGATATTTTCCTCAAGAATTCAATTCAAGTGTTTCATCAAAATTATTTTCCATCTAAGATAATAAAGGGTTCTGTTTCTATCCATATTTTTACATTGATTTGACTATGTTGTGATGGAATTATGTTTATGAATTCTTTTATCTTATATGAATTGATTTATGATGTCATGATGTTTCAAGAATCCCATTTTTGTTACATGTGTTATGCGATGATGTATGTTTTATGATTATGTGGCACACATAAGAAAGGATTCATTATAAGATGGGTGGGACCTATATCTCCCTCCAATGCATTGGGTAAAGATTTTATATCTCATGAGATAGACATGGCTAGAATGGTAGGTTATACCGGTTCAGTGAAACAGGACTGAAACGAGGGTTACTCGATTCAGAAAGGGACTTTGTCCACTAAGATAGTCTTGGCAATGAGTCTTGACTAACAAGAAATGATTCTCTATAATTATGTGTGAATGCCACAAAGTTTCATGTTTTATGTTATGATTATTGTGATTACATTTCACTACCATGATTTATCCCATGTTATGAAATTATGCTCTCTTTTGCAGGTTATGATTTCCAAAATGTTATGTTTTTATGAATATGATGTGATTGATATTTCTTTTGTTTACCCTTACTGAGCATTTGAGATCACCCTTTTATGTTTTCTTTTCCCCAGGATATAAAGAAAGGTTTTAGGTAAAAAAAAGAAGAAGAAGATCTTTATGGGAGATGTTGAAGATCTTTCACCACGATTAGAAGATTATAGTCCGAGTTTCCAAAGACACTAAACTATTACGGTCCTTGTGTGTGTGTTTTTGAAATGTACTAAGTATTCCGCAAAAGTAATGTAATGTCAACGTACGTTAAGCTTCGGGTCTCTACAGTTGGTATCAGAGGAAAGGTTTAGTCAACCTTTGGAAACTAGGATGCGAAAACGTTAGTGAGATCCCTAGAGTTATTTCTAAGGTATGTCTAGGGATGTCCCTAAGGATAAGTATACGTATAGGATATATTCCTAGAACTATGGTAATGATATTAGATTAAACCTAAGAATTTAGATATTGAGGATACTTTCCCTTTACTATGTTGTTTTCTCTAGCATGATTTTTGATTCTCACAAAATTATTTTAGTGTTTTAGTTAATGGAGGGAACCAAAAGGAATTCAATTAACATTGAATCCAATGGACAAATTGGTGACTATGAGCAACAAAATTGGGTAATGCATAGAGAGAAAGATGTTGTGATTATTCTGAATCAATCATCGCGATATATGATTAACAAGGTGAAATTTAGTGGTATGCCTAATTCATCAAAGAAGAGGAAGATAGACTATTATGCATGTTCGCATGTTGAGGAGCATAAAGAAAGGAAGATTGAGATTTCTAAAGAAGGGAAGAAGAACCTTGAGGAATACCTAAAATGGAGGGATCGATGTTATCTGTGTGGAGAAAAGGGTCATAGAGTGACAGACTGTTATGGAGTTCAATGTCTTATTTGTGGAGAACATGGGCATTACCCAACTCAATGCCCTGACCTAAAAAGTTACTTCTAAATCAAGGAAGGACTTATTCCAGGATAATCATTGATGTGGATGGACTGAAGTGTTTTGGTATTCAAGAATAATGTTGTTGAGGTACTTTTATGGTGTGTTGAAATATTTAAGTATTGGTCTATTGTGGTTTTCAATAATTTTAAGGTACCAGTAACTATGAAAAGTGATTCAAATATTTTGGAAAGTAGATGATAAGTGCATAATGAAAGGATAAGAAGATAATGAGATGTTTGATTGTATGATTGATATAAGGACTAAGTGATATCATGGTTTGAGTATATAGAATTTTGAGGATTTTAGTATGTGGAAGGTGTTAACTTTTAACTGCATTCATGTTTTCACTAAGGTATTCAAGAGAATACACGATTAAGGACTTTGAATGTTTGGAATGTGACCAACAAAACATATCTTATGATATATGGGGATCGATGATGATGTTAAATCTCTGGTAATCATTTTCACTATATTATGAGAGTCGACTGCAGTATTATGGATAAGCCTAAAAGATTGGAATGGATTATGTTGGACATAAGTTAGTATTGTTTGTTTTTTCGATATTATTGATGGGATGTTATATAGTTTTGGAAAAAGGACAACCTGCAGGACGAGCGACAGCCCATCGCTTCGGACAAGGCTGTGGGAATCGAACCCACAACCGAAGTGCGACTGGCCTTTATCGCCTACCACTGGCCTACAGGAAGTCCCTGTTTAGTAGAAACTAGTTTTATTATATTAAGCAGTATGATATATGAAGTATAAGTCCATTTTAGGAACCATATATGATTAATCTCACTATAGATCGACTTATGCATATAATTTTTGCTAACCTTTTGTTTGAGACAGATGGAATGACCCGTCATTCTATCACATGATCTGCTAATAACAAATTCAACTTCATTTATTTAAGAGATGAAGTGGAAATTGTTCAAGGCACGAAAAACAGTGAGATTGTACCAAAATAAAGTAAGTATTTATTCTAATTCAAATTTTCAACTTTAGGGAAATGATCTTGAAAACCAAAAATGTTGTCCTAGTGATCTTATACCTGATGAATCAGATGGTACCTTATATCATCACAAATCTATGGATTTGTGATTACTGGCTTTTCCATAGCCATGTTCTCTACCACTCTCCATCAGAACATGATGGTTAGATTTCTCTTCCATATCCATATTTTCACCTATGTGGATACCCAATGATTAGTTTATTTGGGTAACCGTTACGTTTCATACTTTTGTTTTTAAAGATTGGTTTTGATATATTTTTTTACGATGTGGGTTTCTTATTAAAGAAACTTTCGAATAGTAAACCATTTATAACCCCGACGAATTTCGAGGGCGAAATTCATTTTAAGGGGGGTAGAATGTAACAGCCCAAGATTTTATAAAAAAAATATTCTTTTTAATTTTATTAAAGTCTTGTGTTGTACGGTACACCAAAAGGAGCTTGCACAACACGCATCCTTGACTTGCCTTGCATTACACGCAATCGCGACCTTCCTCGATAGCGTGTGTAATACGCAATACCGAGTTTCACTAAACAACGATATGCTATTAAAATATTATTAAAACTAGCCGGTATGAATAGTAATAACCACTTTTTAAAATTCTGTAAATCTTATTTTTCAAAATGAACTTCATTTTTGGATTCGGAGTATCGAATTTAGCCTAAGGTGAAAATTTTGGTACATTTCGGATAACTTTCATATTCTGATGAATAGTTAGAATATATTTTTACAATTTAATACAATGTTGGTCATTGGATGTAATTCCACATTTAAACCAGACATAAATAAGTGTCAATCTTTTGATAGATATTGTTTCTTAAAAACACGCTATTTGTTTTAACATCGGGATTTAATTATAAAATTAATTAATGCAACTTATATGTTATGAATTTGGTAAAATAGAATTCATTTTTGAATTCGGAATATGAAATATAGCTTAGGATGAAATTTTGGCATTTTTCTGAAAACCTTCATTTTTTGATGAATAGTGAAACTACTAAGTGGTAGTTAAAAAACTGAATTTTTCATAAAACTTAATTTTACCACTTCCGTGAATGGAATTTCAAAAATCCGTGAGACACGGTTGATGACAGTAAGTAAAATGTGGTTCAATGAGATGAAAATAATTTTTGGTGAATAGTAACTTTTTACTTTTATTTACCACGGTTAAAAGTAAATAGGGTAATTAAGGGTAAGAATGATATTAATATTACCCTAAAACATGTCCTAATTCTATTGGACAAGTGTATCTCGACCAAAAACAACCTTAAGTGTAAAATATTATCATTTAGGCCCACTTGGATTAGATTAGGACATTTATTACTATTTAATTCAAAGAAGAGTTAAAAGAGTTAAAATCAAAGTTTATTCACTAAACAATTTTCAATATGGGGTTATACATAAGATAAATTCGACTATAATTATTCATTAGAAAGCTAAAAATATTTTATACATAATGATATTTTATTTATAATTTTTAGACTTTAAATAAATTAATTTATTTATGACACAACGATGATGCAGTAATTACCCTTTTAAGGAAATATTAACATAATTGATGTTATAGATACTCAAATGAATGTAATTTGAGACTTTTTATGGATTCCACTAATTTTCTAGGTTACTATGATATATTAGTGTTGATTTAATCAACTTGGTTCGAACATATAATTCTTTTATGACTTTCACAAAAATCATATATCAAATAGTGTCAAAATTGACACAAAATAGTTTTTAAATAAAATATTATATTATTAATTGTTATTTTATTCCTAAAAATCTAAGGTTCGGCCAAATGACTTAGATAAGGATATATATATTAATAATAAAGAAGTTGGGGTTCGTTTGGCATGTTATAGTAAGTGTATTAACCATATAGTGAAAGAAAACAAAAAGACACGGTATAAGTTAAATTATTTAACTTAGAGTTAAATCTAATTGATAAGGTTAAAATAATAACCTAAACTTGTCTAAATCCTATTGGTTGATAGGATTTCGACCCATCCCCACTTTATCTTTGAAATAAGACCCTTTGGAACCATTATAAACCGATTTTGACTTTAATATAAAATAATATTTTGAGATATTCCTAAGGTGCCCCTCTCCTCCCTTATAAAAGGACACCTCCTCCCCCTCCTCCTCACACCAATTTGAGCACTCAAGCTCGGCCAACCCCTGACAAAATCTCTTCTCCACTTCCCTAGCAACATCCTAGAGGTTCTTGTCTTCCTCAAAGACCAATTTTAGTTCCCTAAGAGGAGGTCTCCAAAAGGCGCTTCAAAGAAGAGGTAATTACCGTTACCAATTCTTTCATCTTTATTTCTTCTTCCACTTCTTCTTCTTAGGTTGTTTCATTATGAAGTAATAACATCAGTATCACTCATATACTGATATGTTATTATAAGTATGAAACAACCCTATTTCACCATCTATCCATCCTACGGAAAAAGAAATAACCGCGCGTGCGTACGTACGGAATACCGTCTCCACGCCGTGGTGTAATCTATTTTCCACCACCACCTTACATGGATGGGTATAATGGTGTAAAGAATAACTATACATAGTTATTACAACATCATATTGATTCTGATATATTGTATAATCCACTCCAATTCAATTCAATATTTATGGAAATGATATCATCGCTCGTGCGTACGTACGGACTACCGTCTCCACGATGCGATGAGATTCATTCTTAATGATTAACCATTCATGAATGATTATAAAGTATATATAATAAGTACTAATGAAATATATGACATAATAATGATACTGGATTTATGTATATATATATATATGTATGTCATCTACTTACTTCCATTCAAGACAATAAGGAAAGAAAAACAGCGTTCATGCGTACGTACGGACTACCGTCTCCATGAACGGTGTTTTTCATTTTATTTATCTATCTATTATATATATATATATATACTGAATATATATGATATATAAATCAAATTTTATATTCTGGAAGTATGTAAATCATGATATAAGTAATAATAATGTCAAGAACAACAAGTCAAAACACCTACGATAAATGAAACGATTTTACCCAAAACGCTTCTTTAACATGGAATTTACAAAAGATCGGGTAATATAATGTCATAAGTGAACCATATATGATATCATAACAATGAATATGATTCTATAATAAGTCAATGACATTATTTAAATCATTATACAGGAGGTTCGGACACATACGAAGAAAATCGGACCTAAGGTAAGGGAAATATCACAATCTCATTTTTATCCGAGATTGTTTATTCGTAAGTATTTACTGGGGTGTATTTTATCATCCACATCCATGTTTACTCAATATGTAATATTATTTCCATCCAAATAAAATTTTTTAAATCCATTTTTACCCTTTGGTGAGTTTTTAGTAATATGTATGAAAGGAATCTTTTGTCGTTTTTCGTACGAGGTACTTTTTGACTTTTCCGACAAAAGTACGAAGAATGTTTTTTTTAACTGATACGGCACGAACGGATTTCTACTATTTTATAAAGCCTTATTTTCATGAAGCTTCCTCTAAAAGATTTCATGACTATTTTCAATAAAATATCTTTCTTTTAAAATTGCATGATGTTTTGTGAAAAGAAATTGATTTTGAAGAAGAAAGGATATTTTCCTCAAGAATTCAATTCAAGTGTTTTATCAAAATTATTTTCCATCTAAGATAATAAAGGGTTCTGTTTATATCCATATTTTTACATTGATTTGACTATGTTGTGATGGAATTATGTTTATGAATTCTTTTATCTTATATGAATTGATTTATGATGTCATGATGTTTCAAGAATCCCATTTTTGTTACATGTGTTATGCGATGATGTATGTTTTATGATTATGTGGCACACATAAGAAAGGATTCATTATAAGATGGGTGGGACCTATATCTCCCTCCAATGCATTGGGTAAAGATTTTATATCTCATGAGATAGACATGGCTGGAATGGTAGGTTATACCGGTTTAGTGAAACCGGACTGAAACGAGGGTTACTCGATTCAGAAAGGGACTTTGTCCACTAAGATAGTCTTGGCAATGAGTCTTGACTAACAAGAAATGATTCTCTATGATTATGTGTGAATGCCACAAAGTTTCATGTTTTATGTTATGATTATTGTGATTACATTTCACTACCATGATTTATCCCATGTTATGAAATTATGCTCTCTTTTGCAGGTTATGATTTCCAAAATGTTATGTTCTTATGAATATGATGTGATTGATATTTCTTTTGTTTACCCTTACTGAGCATTTGAGATCACCCTTTTATGTTTTCTTTTCCCCAGGATATAAAGAAAGGTTTTAGGTAAATAAAAAAAGAAGAAGAAGATCTTTATGGGAGATGTTGAAGATCTTTCACCACGATTAGAAGATTATAGTCCGAGTTTCCAAAGACACTAAACTATTACGGTCCTTGTGTGTGTGTTTTTGTAATGTACTAAGTATTCCTCAAAAGTAATGTAATGTCAATGTACGTTAAGCTTCGGGTCTCTACAGTAGAAATTAACCCTATACACAACCAAATTACCTCTACACAATAATAAAAGCATGTCAGGAAAACAACATGGATAAAACAGAAAACATGCAATACCACATTCAAGGGTATTGGTGGAATTTTCACATAAAACTCAATGACTTTGAACAGAAAAGCACAATCCACCTACCTTGATTCTAAGAGGTCAATATACATGACCATGAGGCTTTAATCTCTATTAAATGTTGTAGATCTATAAAAACTCACAAAATTTTCGACCCATGATAACATGAAATAGATGAGGAATTGGAAAACGATTCTCTAGAAGAAGGAAGTGACTACCATTGGGGTTCCAATTCAATCGATGGCGGTCATTCTGAGAACATACGGAGGTTCGGTGGCTCGGAGAAATCACGGCACCGTACAACTTCTCTCTGTCAAACGAGACCTAGAAGAAGACGTTTATGGCGGTCAGACGTGAGCCCGATGTGTTTAATGAAAAAAAGTACATGACATGTACTTTAGGAGTACATATTGTGTACTAGGATTTTCCATACTCCACTTTAAAGGGCCTCCATGTTACCCCTACATGGTCGTGTGTGTGTCCAGCACACGGCCAGCACACGGCCTCGTGCAGTAAGGGAGTACATGTCGTGCACTCATAAAGTACACGGTGTGTACTTAAAAAATTTCCAGAAACTCCCCTTTTCTCAAAAACTCCAGAAAAAGGAAAAAAATACCTAAAAAAGAAGGTTCGGGTTCTTAAAAGTCACCAGCAGTGAGACCTGCCACCAGGCATCACGTAGTGGAGTCTTCTGCCGCTAGTAGCAGACATATGTCATAGATGTCCAAGCGGACTAGTCCATCTTTTAGATGACCTCAGGACACAGGTACAGTTGTACGAGTCACACGAGATAGAGCCAGTCATTTGAGGAATAGGCAGTGTTTCACATGTGGCGGGCCGGGTCACATGGCATGTGACTGTAGGACCCGCCATTTGGATGATCAGCAGATAGTTAAGGGACCTCATAGGCAAAGGCATAGGTTTGATTGAGGTGATCCACATGGCACAGGAAGATTTGTTAGTGGAGATGGTCATGCAGCTTGTGGTGGGCGACCTTTCGAGGTGTTACCACCACCACCACCAGAAGATCCACCACAACCGCAGGGAGTATGTGGACATGTGAGAGCTCAACTCCAGGTAGTTGAGTCTTATGATCACGGTGCTCCAGAGATGATTCTAGGTATGATCTATGTCTACTACACCATAGCTGCAGATCTTATAGACACAGGTGCCAATCAATCTTTCATTTCCACTACCCTCGTTCAGAGGTTGAATATTCTGATGAAGCTGTTGGATCGATCTTTATGGCTAGAGACTCTTACCGGAGTAGACTGGATGATCACGCACTGGTTCTGGCAGTGTGATCTTACTCTAGGAGGTGAGATCTTTATCTATGATCTCCTCGTAGTGGAGTCGAGGCCTTACAACGTCATTTTGGGTATGGACTTGTTATCTAGAGCCCTTTCTTAGATCAACTGTATTAGGCATAAAGTGCAGTGTGTCCACACTGATGGGAACAGGTTCACCTTCACCAGTGAGAGGGGAGCCTTTGAAGCACATGACAGACTTACTCCGAGGAGGGTGTAGTTTATCCCCCATTAGTTGGCCTTCCATACCCTTGGATTAGTTGATGTGGAGAGTCCGAGCTATTCAGTAGTGGTAGACTAGTACAGAAATGTTTTCCCCTACGATGTTCCAGGACTACCTCCTCACAGAGAGGTGGGCTTCTACATTGACCTGTACCCTGGGACGACACCAATATCTACACCAGCGTATCGGATGGCTCCCATGAAGCTTCGTGAGCTGTGGTACAACTAGAGGACTTGCAGGGGAAGGGATTAATTTGGACTAGTGTTTCTCCATGGGCATCCCCGATTCTGTTTTCCAAGAAGGCGGATGGAAGCCTGAGGCTTTGTGTCGACTACTGTCACCTAAACCAGGTGACTGTAGAGAACAAGTACCCACTCTTGAGAATTTAAAACCTCTTTGATCAGCTGAATGGAGAACAGTGGTTATCGAAGATAGACCTCCAATCCGGCTATCCCTAGCTTAGAGTTCGATATGAGGATGTGCAGTAGATGAACTTCAGGTGTCGATACGGCCACTACGAGTTCTTGGTTATGCCATTCAGTGTAACCAACACTCTGGTAGTGTTCATGGGACTCCTGATCAAGATTTTCTAGCCATACCTCGATCACGTTGTTGTAGTCTTCATCGAAGACTTTCTGATCTACTCGACTACTAAGGATGAGAATGCCTACCATTTGAAGGTAGTACTAGACACACTCCAAGAGCACTAGATTTATGGTGAAATATAGAAGATTTTGTTTTGGATCTGATAGGTTCACTTTTTTGTACATGTCATCTCGGAGGCTGGATTTGTAGTAGATCCAGCAAAGATTGAGGCAGTACTTGCTTGAGAGCCACCCAGGAGTGTGATGGAGGTACGATGTTTCTTGGGTTTTCCTGGTTACTACCGAAGGATCGTACAAGACTTCTGCAGAGTAATAGCAGCACTATCTGCCTTGACGAAGAATGGGAAACCCTTTGTGGTCGAAGATATGAATGCAGAGCTTTCAGAAGCTGAGGTAGAGGCTGACTAGTGCCCCAATCTTTAGGCTTCCATAGGAGGGCATAGGGTACATAGTTTACTACGATGCATCAGGGACTAGACTCAGGGGTGTCCTGCTGCAGGAGTGAGCATTGGTCGCGTATGTTTCTTGTCAGCTAAGATGGCATGAGCAGAACTACGCCACCCATGACGTGGAGTGAGCAGTAGTGGTCTTCACCTTGAAGATGTGGTGGCACTATATGATGGGAGAGCGTTTCAAAGTATACTCTGACCACCAGTGTCCCAGGTATATCTACTCCAAGAAGGACATGAACCTAAGACAATGGAGATGGATTTTCTTCCTCCTAGAGTAAGAATTCGAGATAGTCTACACTCCAAAAATGGGAATGTTGTTGCAGATGCACTCAGCCGAAGATTTGGTATATAGCTGCTAGGAGAGGCGACAGAGCAGCTGGCTACATTAAATATATCCTTTGTGGGTAGAGATGGTGAAGCCTTCCTTCAGTCTCTTATAGTCACTCCCCCACTTATTCAGCGAGTTAGGGAGGCACAACGTGGAGACGTTGACTGCATGACATGACGTGCTCAGATATCCATAGGGCAGGCACCTGATGGAATTCCTGAAGGTGGGGAGCACGTCATCCTCTTCAGAGGACGTACTATGGGGCTAGTGTCACTTCAGGAGGAAGTGTTTAGGTAGTATCAAAAATCCCCTATAGCGATACATCCAGGAGTGGTGAAGATGTACCAAGATCTCTGGCGACTACACTGGTGGCCATGGATGGAGATGATAGTAGCAGATTTTTTCTCTCGATGCCTCACTTGTCAGCAAGTGAAGGCAGAGCAGCAGGTACTAGCATACTTGGATCAACCTTTAGAGGTCCTAGGGTGGAAGTGTACTGGGATATCCATTGACTTTATTACTGGACTTCCACATACATCTAGGGGTCACAACTCAATTTGGGTGGTCATTGACCAACTCACAAAGTCAGCCCACTTCCTACCGATCAGAGAGCATGGTCCAGTAGAGAGCTTAGGACACCTCTACATGTAGAAGATTGTGCGACTACATGGAGTACCTTCCTCTATTGTCTCTGATCGTGACACACAATTTACTTCTCGGTAATGTAAGGGGTTTTAGGAGGCTTTTGGGATACAGCTACATCTTAGCATCGCCTTCCATCCTCAGACTGATGGCTAGACTGAGCGGACCATTCAAACCCTCGAAGACATGTTGCGTGCATGTGTCCTTGACTTTGGTCGCGGATGGGAGGATCACTTACCATTGGTGGATTTTTCATAAAAAAATAGTTATCACTCCACCGTAAGGATGATACCATTTTAGGCATTATATGGGAGACCTTGAAAATCCCCCTTGTGTTAGACTGACCCTGGGGAGTCAGAACTAGTAGTACCAGAGATGGTACGAGCTATCATGGAGAAGGTGCACATCATTTAGGAGCAGATGAAGACTACACAGAGTAGGTAAAATTTTAATGCCGATATGAGATGGAGACCTCTCGAGTTCAAGGATGGCGACCACATCTTTATACGGGTCTCACCTGGATGAGGATTAAAAAGATTTGGCTGAGGTGGCATGTTATTTCTGCATTTCATCGGACCTTTTCATATCCTTAGATGAGTTGGCAAGGTGGCATACCTCTTATATCTTCCACCTCAGTTGCACCGGGTGCATAACGTCTTCCACGTATCCCATCTAAGGAGATATGTGAACGACCCTTCTCAAAACATCAACCATGGGGAAATGGATGTCGATTATGGGGGGAATTTTTTGGAGGTTTCAGTAGATATTGAGGATCTACAGAAGTAGGTCCTTTGTGGATGGTCGATACCTTTGGTGCGCGTTTGTTGGCAGCACGAGAACCTCCAAGAGAGCACATGGGAGTGGGAGGCTCAGATGCATACTCAATACTCCAATTTGTTCCCTTAGTTTGAGTTTTATCTTACGGCGACATAAAGCCCTAAGGTGGGGAGAGTGTAAAGACCCAGAATTTCAGTGTAAATATTTTTTCTTAAATGCATGGGAATTTTACGAGTCCGTGAAAATTTACTTCGTAGGATTCCTAGGCCCGGTGTACCCAAGAATAAAATTTATAAGCTTTTTTTGGGTATGTTCTGTAAATTTACAAGTGGGTTTTTATAAATTTTGAACCGGTGCTTGAAATTGAAATATGAGGGCACCAATGAAAATGTAGCGCCGGTATTTTCTTAAGAATACTTTCACCTCGACGACAGTTGGTCGATAATAAAAGTTTTTTCTGGAAATATAAATTCATCTTGATCGTAAAGACCCAGAATTTATGTGAAATATTTTTTCCTTAAATACATGGAAATTTTATGAGTCTGTGAAAAATGATGGTGTGTAATTTCAAGGCACAGTGTGTCCGGAATCCATTTCTGAAGTTTTGTTCGAGTACGTTCAGTAAATGTATGAGCGGTTTTTTATAACTTTTGAACTAGTGCAAGGAATTGAAATCCAAGGGCCCTATTGAACTCGTAGCGCTGGTATTTGAAAATCAAATCCCATTGGATGAAATAATAATATTTTTATATTTAAATAAGATAAAATGGAAGATAGGTTTATAACATAACATATGTAACAAATATAACAATATGAGATAGTAAACCCTTACCGCTTTGGTAACTCTCAAGTAAAATCCCATTGGATGAAATAATAAAATTTTTATATTTAAATACCTTAAATTTTGATGGATACATGATATAACATTTCAAGAATTCATTATATTCTCTTCATAATCAGAAATAGGTGCATATCCTCAAAACTACCTCAACGAAACCTAATTGAGATTGGGAACCCTTAATTTAAATCTGACTTGTTACATAAGTGATGTAACATTATGTAAAATAAATGTAAATTTAATAAAAATACTATTTATACTCATTTAATCTTATATTCTAAACTTATAATATTTAAACACCTTTCTATTGACAATTATCTATTAATTTAAATATTTCTTGGTGGTGTCTACTTTGTTTCTCATGTATGTCTTGATTTGGTGATTATGGTTCATTCAAATTAATCATATTTATATCATTTAGAAATATATAATCGTGTAATATGTATAATATTTAATCATTATATACACTTTTATAAATATTTATATATTTTTTTCACAAAAAAATTAATTACATATAATTCCCCGACCTCAGTTACGCAGAGTCGGTGCATTATTACATAACACTAGAATGATACAAAGAATTATGTCCTGAAATACCGATCAGTTTAGTAGCCTTCGAAGTACTAAATAAAAATATGAGTTTTAATTTACATTATAAAACGAAAAATGAAAACAAAATTGTTTCCTTTGGACACATTTATATCATTTATACTATCCACGTAGGCATTCATAATATACTTCTTCACATCTTAGTAAAAATAAAACATAGAAATGGGTGATATCATGTGATCAGTAAGGATAAAAATATAGCATAAACTTTTATAAGTAATCATAAACATTTATGTCAATGTATAAGACCAAAACACAATACTTTTAAACTTAAACTGTATCATAATATAGAAAAGATAAATCAAATAATTAAATTTACTTATTCACATGGATACTCTACTAGTTGAATAATAACATGTAATATCAAAATCCAATTTCATAACGATGGAATGCATAATTCCAAACATAAAAACCACATATTCAAGGCCTCATTCCAAGACGAAAAATAATATTTCATCAAGTGCTTATGATAATACACTTTTTTGTCTCATGAGACATATTGATATATCTAGGAGTAATAGTGGTCTCTACCCGTCACTTACTAAGTCCAATGCATTCCTCACATGAAAAGGTAAAAACACAACATAAAAATTTGTATTAAAACTAGCATATGAAATGTTAATACTTCAACCAGAAAACATGAATGGTAGAGAAATAACACATCCACCATAAAACATATCACAAAAAAATAAATACAGTATGGAAGATTGTATCATAATTAATCATCTTCATAAAAATTTAAAATCAATCTAAGGATGTTGACATAGATGAAATCAAAACTATTTAAGAGTAATATCCCTTTGTATTTTGAAATCATTTAATAGTAATGTAATTATAAAATAAAAATTTATTTTGGAAATATTCTTATAATCTTGTAAGGTAATATTATAAGGTGTTATAACAACATAAAATAGTCGCGCTCGTCGTATAAGTTAAAAAACATTAATTCATTAATTTTGTCTAAAAGGACGTAAATGACCTTGTTTGGAAAATGACAGAAATATTCCTTCATAAAAATTTTATAAAAATTCAAAAAGGGTATAAATTAATTTAACCAAAGTATAGGTAATAGTAAAAATATTTTGAAATATATTTTTAAGAAACACAGATGTGGATGATAAAGAGGTCCCAGTAGATACTCAAGTATAAACAACCTCAGGTAATGAAGAGATTATCGAATTAAACATTAGCTTGTAATTTTCCATGGTAGAGGGTATGTTAACCTCATGTATAATTGTTAAGTCATTATTATTAAATTATACATGAACCACATACATAAATATGATATAATTTATGATCTTCTAATATATCTTTGTTAATATTATTTCACTAGTATCATTGTTTTAGGTGTTAACTAATACATTTTCCTTTATATATTTTGTTAAGTAAGTCATGTTTGATATGGATAGGGTGTATTTTATTCATATAGATAATTATATTTTGTTCTTAAACATTATTTTTAATTAAAAATGAAAATAATTCATTAATGGTTACGATGGTGAATGAATTTCATCACGTTCATGGAGACGGTAATCCGTACGTACGCACGAGCAAAAATATAATTATATTAATGGTAAAATTGTATGTAATTGAATGGTATATCATATATTAATAATAATTGACATGTTATATTTATTATTTACACCATTTATACTCATTATTATACCCATCCAAATAGTGAAGTGTTTGATTAATAAACCACACCATGACATGGAGATGTTAAGTTGTATCTATGCATGTATAATGACTTTTCATTAATAAGATGAATAGAATAATGAATATGACTATAAAATATTTATAATTACATCATAATATGTATATGGTACTGGAATTATTATTTTGGTAGGGAAACAACAAGGAAAGAGGAAGTGGAATAAGAAATGAACTTTGAAAGAGGTTGTGAAATTATTACCTCTTATTAGAGGGTTTCCTTTTGATTAGATCAAAAGGGATCCATATGTTTTCTTTATGATAATGGTATGGCCTTTAGGTAAATGTGAGAGTAGTTTTAAAGATATTTGAGGTGAGGGTAACTTTAGGAAAAGCTTGAAATATAATTTTATTATACGATCATATTCTCTTTATAATGGATCCAAAATGATTTATTTAGAAGATATGGTGGGGATGGGTCTAAAACCTCCCAACCAATATATTTATATAGGTTTAGGTCACCATATTAACCTTGTATTTTAAATTTAAATCTTATTTAAATAGTATAACTTTTACCATGTATTCTAGTATTCTTACACTGAATGGTTTATAAAATTACTATAAAATGCCAAGAGAAACCCAAGTGGTTAATTATTGACATATATATTATTATATAAGTCTTTTTTCCAAACCCTATATTTTTAGGACTATTATATCATTAAAAAATATGTTATTTGTTTCAAAAACTCATTTACGTCAACTTTGTCATTATTTAGTATTTAGTTTTTGTAAAAGTAATAAAAATTTGATTACATTTAAAAAAATACATTGAACAAATATTAACATGTCATATTCAAAAATAAAATTTTTGGATGGAATCAAAACATTCAAATTATTTTTATTTTAATATTTATAATATCATTTATTTGATTCTTTCATTAATAAAGAAAATAATGCATCATTATTGTGTCACATATATATATAATGTATAAAAATTATAAATAAAATATCATGATGTAGGAAATATTTTTGTATTTCTAATGAATTTTTATAGTTGAATATATCTATTATATAACCTCATATTAAAATTTTCTTACTAAACGATACATGTTGTTGTCATTTTGGTCTTTACTTTAGATTATTTATTATAAAATAACATTATCACTACCAAGTAGCTCTATGGGATCCCAAATCGACCCAAATATGCCCATGATCGAAAATGTTTCATCTAATAGGGTTAAGACAAGTTTTAGGAAAATTTAATATAATTATAATATTATTTTTTTACCCTTATTTACCGAATTTACCCTATAACAATGGTAAATAAAATATTTACCGAAGTAATTATTCATAATGTCTAAAAATTATTTTTACCTATTTTAAAAAATTAGAAATTAGGATTCCAAATATGAAATCCATTTTTCCGAATTAAAAACATTGAATTTGAAAAATTATTTTAAAATTAATTCTCGTGATTGAAACTAAAAAGTGGGTTTTAAAAAAGTAAAAACTATCAAAAGATTAACATATGTTTATATACTATTTAAATTTAAAATTACTTATAATGACCTAAATTATATTAAAGGGTAAAAATATAATCTAATTATACTTTACAAAAATAATATTTATAATTTAACACTATAAATTATTTTTATTAAAAAAGTTGACTTTAATTAAAATTTAGTATTTTTCACTATTCATCAAAATAGGAAAGTTATCAGAAAAATTCAGAAAATTAACTCTAAGATAATTTTGATATTACATATCCAAAAATGAAGTAAATTTTGAAAAATAAAATTTATAAAATTTAAAAAAGTAAGCAGTACTATTCATAATGGCTAGTTGGATTAGTCGTGGTGTGTTAGAACTCAATGTTGCGTACAACACAAGATATTGTATTATTTAAAGAGAAGCATATCATAGATGCTTAGGGTGTTACATTCTTCCATCCTTAAAATAAATTTTCCCACAAAATTTATATAATGTTACAGAATAAAATGATTCGGGTGCTTCTTCATCTTAAGTTCATCGAGTTCCCACATTGCCTCTTCCATTTGTTGGTTTCTCCTTAAAACTTTCTCCAAACAAGTCGTTCGGTTTCTCAGCACATGTTCTCTGGTATCATGAATCTTGAAAGGCTCTTCACAATAATATAGATCAGGTTCTAGTTCTATTTCTTCATTGGTGAGTACATGCGTTTGGTCAGACATGTATTTTTTTCAACATTGATACATGGAACACATCATTAACTTTGGAGAGACTTGGCGGGATTACCAAATAATAAGATACAACTCCAATTAATTTTAGAATTTTGAAAGCTCTGATGTACTTGGGACTTAATTTTCTTTTATTACTGAATCATATAACACCCTTCCATGAATATACCTTCAAGAAAATATGATCTCCTACTTGAAAAACCAAATCACACCTTCGATTATCGGCATATCTCTTTTGCCTACTTTGAGATTCTTTGATCTGGGTTTGGATAACCATAATCATTCCATTGTTTACTCAACAATTTCTTGTCCTACCTGTTCTCTTGGACCAAAATCATCCCAAAATATTTGTGTGAGACATCTCTTTCTATATAGCGCTTCATATGGTGTCATCTGAATACTTGAATGGAAAAAATTGTTATAGGAAAATTCTACCAAATGTAAATATTGATCCCAAATTCCTTGAAAGTCATGTGAGGAACATCTCAAAATTTCTTCTAAGGTTTAAATAGTCTGTTATAATTTTCCATTAGTTTGAGGGTGGAAGTAAATTCTCAAACGATGTTCAATATCCAAGGCTTTCTCAAGACTTTTCCATAATCCTAATGTAAAAAGGGAATCATGATCAGAAACAATATATTGGGGTACTCCATGTAGTCTTATAACACCATTTGTATATATTATTTCAAAACGTTCATGTGGAAAATATTCCCTTATAGAAAGAAAATGTGAGGACTTGGTAAAGTGATCAACAATAAACCATATTGCATCATTTCTTCTAGGAGTCATTAGTAGCCCCATGACAAAGTCCATTGTAATATCATGCTATTTCCACATAGGTATGAGAAGAGGTTGCATGAATCCTATTGGATGTTGTCTTCCAGACTTAACCTATTGACAAACCAAACAGCTTGACACATAATCCACAATCTCTTTATTCATGTTTTCCCCCCAAAAATGTTCCCTCAAATCTCAATACATCTTAGTACTTCCAGAGTGTATAGATAAATTGTAGATATGAGTATCATCCAAGAATTCCCTTTTTAGATAAGGTATACCAGGAACACAAAGTCTCTTCCCAAATTTTAAACTTCCATCTTCATAAAAGAATTCAATCAATATCCCATCATTCATAGCTTTAATTTTATTTTGAAACACCACATAATCAGTCTGGTATCTTTTTATCCTTTCTAGTAAATATGGTTTGGAAACCATTTGAAAAAGTATTTATGTTTCACCTTCCTAGATTATTCTCATATCCATTTTTACTAGATCCATGAACATAGGATCCTTTTCAACTCTCATCTTGTTCAAAACAATGTGATCCTTTATTCTAAAAGCATCTTCCACCTTATTTACCTTCCATGTGTGGTAGTGTATAGTGAAATCATAATCCTTGAGTAGTTCGAGCCATTCCATTTTCCTCGTGTTGAGTTCTTTTTGTGAGTATACATCAATCTCTTCTGATCATTATATATATCACATTTTTTACCATATAGATAGTGTCTCCATATCTTCAAATCAAATATTATAGCTTCTAACTCAAGATCATGAGTGGTATAGTTTTTTTCATGAATTTTTAGCTATTATGATACATAGGAAATTACTCTATCATTCTGTGTAAAGACAAAACCAAGTCCTTTTTTTAAGGAATCACTATAAAGAACAACCCTGTCATTCTCGGATGGTAGTATCATGATAGGATCATTGAAAAATCTTCACTTCAGTTCATCAAAACATTCTTCACAGTCTTCTATCTAAACAAATTTATCCCGTTTACATGTGATCTGGGTAAATGGGCTTTACAATTGAGCAAAATTCAGGACGAAGCACTGATAATAACATGTAAAACAAATAAAGCTGTGTACCTCAATTATACTCATTGGTGCTGGCCATTCTTGTATTTCTCTTGTCATATAATGATCAATTGATATTACATCCTTAGAGAAAATATGGCCATGAAAAAAAATTGAATCCATAATTCACACATGCTAAACTTCCCATATAATTTATTTCTTCTTAGGGCTTTCAAAATAGTGAACAAGTGATTTTCATGACCTTCATAGCTTTTTGAGTATATGGCGATATCATCAATAAAATACTTCTACAAATTAATCAACGTATTCCATTAAAACTCTATTAATTAGATCCCTGAAAGCAGTGGGTACATTAGTCAGTCCAAAATGCATTACTGTCAACTCATAATGATCGTACCTAGTTCAAAATGGTATTTTTTGAATGTCTTCCTTCTTCTAACACAACTGATGATATATATATCAGAGGTCAATATTTCAAAAATATTGAGCTCCATGAAGTTGTTAAAATAGATCATCAATGTGAGGTAGGGTATACTTGTCCTTTATTTTTATAGCATTGATCTCCCTGTAGTCAATGCACAACCTCATAGATCCATCTTTCTTATTAACAAAAAGAAAAAGGTCTCTCAATGAAGAAACACTATGGAAAATAAATCCCTTATTAATCAATTACACTAGTTTTTTCTATAGTTCCACTAATTCCACTATGTCCATTATATACGTTTTCTTTGATATGGGCCTTGAACCAGGAATTAAATCAATGGAAAACTCAATTTCTCACTTTGGAGGATGTCCAGGTAAATCTTCTAGAAACACATCAACATATTTTTGCACAATAGGTACATAATATATTTAAACAATATTTTCTTCACACATATTTATTTCATTCTCTTCATCCCCAATAATTGAATTTATTAGAGCTACTGGGGTAGATCTAGATATGAATATATGGTGGTGATGTTTCTTCCCTAAAGGTAAGGTACTCTTTATCATGAACAAAAATTGTAACATCCTTCTTCTTATAATAAATTTTCGCATCACGATCGGAAATCCAATGCATAATGGGGATTATATCAAATTCAATCAAGGGAATGATGATGAGATTAGTTGATAAAGAACATTTATATTCCCTAATGGGGACTGATTCAAAAAACATTGTTGCAATGATAATTCACTTAGGAGTTTTTATTTACAACCCCCTTATTAAATCAAATTGGAAATATCTAATTTTCATAGAAAACTGGGATGATATAAAACAATATAATGATCCAAAATTGAATAAATAATTGAATAAACTTGAGGAAACCATTAAATTACCTTCCACCATGTCCTTTGGAGCTTCAATCATAGTAGTAGTGATTTCATAAGCTTGGCCTTCCTCCCTTTTCCTTTTCTAATGCAGGTTTCCTTGGTGCAGAGGAAATTCATTTTCATAATGCCTTATTTCTTTAAAATTGTAGTAATCAAAATTGGAAGCCACATTCTTTCCCTTGAAATCACGAGTATGGTGGCCTTTTTAACCACACTTGTAACAGACTCACATTCCCTTCAAGAAAGTACTAGGGTGTTTCTTCCAACATTTTCCACAGGATGGAAATTCATCTTTTCCCTTATTCCCCTTATTTCCATTCCTAGAGTGTTCGGCATATCTCTTCTTCACTATCTTTTCTTTAAAGTCGTAAGACTTAGAAAATCCATTTTCTATCTTTATAGCACATGAGACAATATCTTCATATGATGAGAAGGATTTTGAGACTAATTCTCATTGCAGAAATGGTTTTAACCCATCAAATAATCAATAAATATTACTTTTTTTTATGTATATAATCTGTTACATGCCTTGCTAGCCTTGTAATATTAGCCTCATACATTGTGACATTCTCATCCACTTTATTTTTTTCGGTGCAGCCTCTGGGCGACAGCTTTTCCCTCAGCTCGCGACGCTAGGGTTTCTGATCGTTTCGTCTCCTCCCCTACTCCATTCGGCTCAGAGTTGCTTGGCGGGTGTCGTTGTCCTCCTCGGACCTCAGCTAGCATCGGTGTGCGGTGATTCTCAATTTGGTCCGCGGCCTGGCTTCGCATGCGGTGTTCCTTCAACATCGGCATTCGGAGTGGTCCTGGCCCGAATCTCAGCTCATCTCTGCATGTGGTGATTGCTTTGTCCTCCATGGAGCTCTTTCAGTGTCGGCAGCTTCTTCGCTGGCGGTGTCCTTGCTCGGCTAGGCGTAGGCATGTGGCGTTGTCATTGTCCGTCTTGAATTCAGTTCGCATCGGCATGTAGATGTTTTTCTTGTCTCGGTTCGGTCCTCGAATTGGATTTGTGTGCGGATTTCATTCAACATTAGCATATGGAGTGGTATTGGTTCGGATATAGGCTCGCATCCATGTGTGGTGCCAGATTTTTCCTCTCTGGAGCACAATCGATGTCGACGTCTTCCTCGGACTTCTTGTCCCCCGCTGCCGGCTCTAGAGTGACTGGAGGGGGGAGGAATTTGTTTTTTGTTTTTGGTTTTGCAGGTGGTGGTGTGACGACATTTAGGTCTGGTGTCGATGATGGTCCTCTAACCACTAAACCTCTCCCACTCTCTCTCTGGGATTCTGCAGCTATGGGGGTGGTGGGATTGAAGTGGAGCACTGGTGTTAATTCGCATTTCTAGAATTGAATTTGTCTCGTGGAAGCTTTTGGATTTGAAATTTTTTTGACTATGTGGAATCCTTTTGTGGCATGTTTGTTATTGGATTGTCTCATACTCTCTTACAGAATTTGCTTCAAATGAGGTTCTAGAGCAGTTTTCCCTCACCTTGCGTGGCTATTCATATTTGGATGTTTGAGAGGGTATGGCAGAGCCATCGGTACCAGGCCCATGCTTCTTTGTATTGGACATCTTGCTAAGTAGTCATGCACAAGTGGAGGTTACATATTGACATTGATACTGGTGAGGGGCATCTATGTGGAGTCTGTTTTGAGATGATTGCGACACTTTCAGAAATTTTTTATATCTATGTATTGAAGTCATGTAAGGTTTCCCCCTTTACCATTAAAATGGGGCTTATCCAAAAATCAATAAAAATTTCGGCCTTCGGGCCATTCAGTCAGTCATCCTCATTTTTCCTCAGACTCAAAAATTGTCTTTTCATATCTTCTTGATGGTCACAAGGAACATTTTTTTCAAAGAAAATCTCTTTAAACTCCCTCCATCCCATATTTTATACTTCTTCATCCGCATTTGTGTTTTGAATTAATGACCACGAATGATCTGCATCTCCCGTGAGGTGATAAACTACCATAAAAACTTTTTCCCTTTTGCTACTCCCCAAAGAATGAAATATTTTCTCTAAGGATGTTATCCATTTTTCCCTAAAAATTTATTTTTAGTCCCATTGAATGTTGGTTCTTGTTTCTTCAGGAAGTGTTCTAATATTGCTCCTTTGCATTGTCGATCAGGGTGCTCCATACAGGGAAGGTTATTATTCCTAACCTGAGTGAGTTGTCCTAGTATACTGATAAGCTAATCAACACCAGTTGAATCACCAGCTCTACTGTAATTATATCGAGTAGGAGGGAAATCCCTACATGGATTATGTTTGTTGATATGGTTTCCATTTCTTCCACTAGACTCCATTCCTAAACAATGGCAGAAAACAAAATTATTTTATGAATCACAATACATAATTCCAATCTTTTGAAACACATTACATAAATTGAATAGTTTCTAGACATAATCCATAATCATAAAATCCTTTTCCTTGAGGATGTATTTAATAAAAAAATCCTTCTTATGTTTTTGTAATTAAAATATGAATTATCCTAAGCATATCCCATGGGAGTTTCATAACAAAGAGTGCAACATGACCCATTGTCGTGTACCTAAATTCCCCCGGTCAAGCCCAAAACTCCTTATCGGAGTTTTCATGCCTAGATACATCTATGCCAGATCTTCCTCTACCTGCTCATATACAGACAGGGATTTATTTAATAGAAAATACACAAAATATCTACGTTACCAAAATTCTAGGATGTTCTTCAATACTCATATTCATAGTCTATCTTAGGGCAATGTTCTCTAATTAGAGTATTTCTAAATCTGTATCTCAAGGATTCTACTAAAACCCCTTCTGATACTAACTATAATGCCTCGACCCCAGTTACCCAGAGTCGGTGCATTATTTCAAAACATTGGCAGGATACAAGGTATCATGTCCCAAAAGACCGATCAGTTTAGTAGCCTCAGAAGTACTAGATACAAACGTAAATTTTACATTGCATTATAAAATGAAAAAAAATAACAACATTTTCTCCTTCAAACATATTAATATCCCTTATACTATCTCTATAGGTCAGTCATAATATACTTCTTCACATCTTGGAAAAAATAAAAAATAGAAAGGGGTGAGCTCAGGTGTCCAGTAAAGATAACAATATAGAGAAAACTTTCATAAATAATATTAAACATTTATGTCAATGTATAAGTATAAAACACAATATTTTTCCACATAAACTTCAGCATAATACAGAAAAGATGAATCAAATAATTCCATTTACTTATTCACATGGATACTCTACCAGTCGAATAATCACATGTAATATCAATAGCTAATTTCAAAAGGATGGAATGCATAAAGCGAGACATCATAACCACGTAGTCATGGCCTCATGCCAAGACTAAAAATAAGATTTGATAAAGGCCTTGTGCCAAAACACTAGTTTTTCTCATCAGACCTATCAATGTGTCAAGGAGCTATAGCGGGCTCTACTTGTCACTTACTAAGTCCAATTCATTCCTCATATGATAAGGTTGAAACATAACATAAACATTCATATTAAAACTAGCATATGAAATGTTAATACTTTAACCACAAACCATGAAGGGTATAAAAATATCCCTTCTATTCTAAAACATATCCTATAAACTTCAATACAATATTGATGATTGTATCATAATAAATCAACTTAAAAAAATGTAAAATCAATCAAAAGATGTTGATATAGATGAAATCAAAACAGTTTGAGAGAAATATCTCTGTCTATTTTAAGATAATTTAATAGTCACTTAATTTTTAAAGAAACAAATTATTTTGAAGAAATTATTAAATGATTTTATTGGAATAATAGAAGGTGTTATAATGGTGGAAAATAGGTGTACTCACCGTATTAGTTAATAATACATTCGTTGTTTAATTTTGTGGAAAAGGTCGTAAAGGACGTTGTTTGGAAAATGACGGAAACATTACTTTATAAAAATTTTGTAAAAATTAAAACAACAGTGTAAATGAATTTTACAAATAGTCTAATAAATAGTAAAAATATTTTGAAATACATTTATATGAAACACTGATGGGGATGATAAAGAGGTCCCAGTAAATACTCACATATAAACAACCTCAGATAATGAAGATATTATAGAATTAACCCTTACTGTAACACCCCAGGTAAATAAATAATATGAAATTTTTATATTTATCCATATTTGTGAATAAAATTTTAATTTAAAGGGAACGTTATGCTTGATGGCTTACCCAATACGCAACAACGAGTTTCTTGAAAATCTTACGTTTCACTCTAATAATAAAATATTACTATATTATATGTTAGTTAACACCTAGCCGTTGTAATGGCGGAAATGAACAGAACTAACTACAGAATGATTATATATGTTTTTCAAATATTTTTACTTTTATCCAATAAATTTTAGAGGCTTAAAATGCGAATGAATCCAATTTAAAGCGTAAACTTTCTAATATTCTTAAAAAGGTCGATTAAACGCCTTTTGATGGAGAACACTATTTAAATCCACTTGTTGACAATTTCATATGGTATATTGGACCAAATAAAATCCTTCTTTAGAATTGGGATATCAATATTTACTTTTTTTAGGTTTTTGTTATTTTTTTGATAAATTCCATTTTTAATGAATAAGTGAAAAATTTTGTATTTTAATTCAAAACATATTTTTAATATAATTTTTTTATATGATTAAATCATCTTTTGAATTTGTTTTAAATTGAAATTAGAATATATTTTTACCATTTAATCCAATGGTGGTCATTGGAATTAATTTCACTTGGAAATTGGACTTACACTAGTGTCAATCTTTTAATAGATATTGTTTCATAAAAACACGCTATTTGTTTTGACAACGGGAATTAATTATTAAATTAATTAATGGAACATATATGTTTTGAGTTTTTTAAAATAGACATCATTTTTGAATTCCGAATAACAAATATAGCTTAGGGTGAATTTTAGGTATTTTTCTGAAAAACTTCAATTTTTGATTAATAGTGAAACCACTATGTGGTAGTTAAAAAACTGATTTTTTTGTTTAAATGAAACTTTACCACTTATGTAATTTTAATTTCAAAAAGTCGGCATTCATGGTTGTCATTAAGATGTAAAATGTGGCTCAATGGGATTAAAATAATTTTTTGGTGAATAGTAACTTTTATGTTTTATTAATCACGATTAAAGGTATTTTATTTAATTTAAGGTAAAGATAATGTTATAATAATATGAAATGACCTTGAAACATTTCCTGACTTTATTGTATGAGTCATGGCCGATGAAGACAATCCATGGGTCAACTTGGGGACCCCATTGAACAACTTTGGTAGGAAAATGACATTAATAACTTTTTATTTAAAGTTAAAATAAAAATGTCAGAAACATGTATTGTTTTCCTAAAAAAAATTGTACATGGTCTTATACAAGTCATATTTTCGACTATAAAGAATCATTAGAAATATAAAAAGAGTTACTACATCATTGTATTTTTTTGATAATTTGTAGACATTAAATAAATTAATTTATTAATGACACCATGATGATGCAGCGATTATCGCATTAGTTAATGACTTAAAGAAAATGAAAAGATAATGTAAAATCTACGACATAAACTTGTCAAAAACCTATTGGATGGGTGTATTTAGAACCCCTATCACCTTATCCTCTAAATATATAGTTTTTGGAACTTTTATATTCGAAAATAATTTTATAATAATGTAACTTTTCATGACTTTCCAAGAGTGCCCCTCCTCCCTATTATAAAAGGCCCACACCTCTACCCACTTACCCACACCCCCAAGCCTTTGGCTCAACCAAACTCTGCTAATTGTATCTCTACACATCCCTCTCTTTATCCTAGAAGCCTTCCCTTAGGCATAAATCTCTTCCAGAAACCCTTTTGGTTCAAACCAAGGGGAGTTACCAGATTTAATGGTAATGTCTTTCCTAATGTTCTTTTGTTTTATTCTGCTTCTCCAACCCCCTAAACTCTTTTTATTCATTTATTTTGTAACAACACCAGTATCGTAAACATAATAGTATCTTTTTTATGAGAATTATTCGAGCTACAAATACACACACCCCCGTCTAATGGTTAAAGAACATACTGTTTCTGTGGATGGTGAATTACTGCCTCATGAAACGATTATTGTTCTATCTTCTCCTACCACCTATCATGGTGGAAATTATGATGGAAATATTTTTATATATGATATATATTATATTTATTTCCTCTATATTCTTCTTTATTTTATATTTAAAACATACCTTTATGCATTTAATGTTGTGAAAATGCGATAATTTCATTTGAGGAAGTATGGATTACCGCCCCCTCAAGTGATGTGACTTGTTCATGCAATACATGGAATGTATAAAGAATGAAATTAATGAACTTATGTGACCCATATAAAATATATATTATACTGTAATTATAATATATATATATATATATCTCATCTAGTTTTAATTCCATTAATGTGCCAAAGCAATGAAAGTAGCTTTCATGCGTACATACGGCCTACCGTCTCCATGAACAGTGCATTTCATTTCTATTTATCTCCAAATATTATGTAATAAGTATAAATAGAATATATACTGGATATATATGATATTTACTTCATTAATACTATTCTGGATATGATGTACTTACAACTACATTGATAATGCTTTTCAAACAAGATCATTTTTGACTCATGTACCAAACATCGAACAAATGTATGATATGAACTCACATAATTAAATAATTATTATTACATGATAATATATGATATTAATTGAATAAAAAACTTTAAATTATATCCTTAAGTAATTATAAATTGACCAATGTTTATTGTTCATGAATATAAATAAACGAACAGGACAAGTTGGACTTGAGGTAAAGGATCCTACCTCTCTCTTTCTTTTCATGTATTCTCCTTTATGTAATTTATTGGAAGCTCCATGTTCTTATGTTGTAGATGTAATTTTATATTACTCATTTTGAAATTTTTATGTTCATATTATGTGAGACCCTATTTGATCTCATAAATCCATTTTTGGAAGTTTTAAGGGGCGCTGTTAGGCTTCCGAGTTTTTGTAAGGGATTTTTCATCTCACTTTTATTCCCATGAGATTTATGCTACACTTTACACCATTTCCTTTTAGTGGTGTCTCTAATGAAAATTATAAAACTATTTGTGTAATATACATTCTTTTATGAGTATTTACATCAATGTTGTATAGTCTTTCTTTCATGGGGTGTACGTTTCGAAAGTTACCCAAGCCGGTATGGAAACCTTTCACCCTCCAATTTTTAAAAGGCTACTTTTTTTGTTTTGTCTTTTAAATTACATATTATTATATTGGGATATGTTCTTATATATCCTTGTTTCTGTAAATTGTATGTCCACATGATGAGATACCCTTTATCTCTATCATCAACTCTTTTTCTGAAATTTGATGTGACGTCGTTAGGCTATCGAATTTTTGTAAGGTAACTTCTTAACCCAATTTCAATTATTTGGGTTAAAACTCTACTTATTGATTATGTCATGCTATGAATATGTATGGATGAAATATGATTGTTTTAAACTGTGTATCCACTTATATTTGGTGTATTTATATTTGTCACACATAATTAAGTCATTTCTCTATCCTTGAACTAATGACATGATCTTTGAATGGGATTACATCTCAATTTCTCTTCCTTGAGACACTTATTGATGATATGCTCTTTTATTCTTTTTAAATTGTAAATACAGCCCATTTGACATTCCATATCCATATTAGGTCTATACTCAAGTCATTTAAAAGTTTCGATAATGGTCTACTTTCACGTGGCTTATAATTTAAATGTTCAAAATGGAAATGGACTCTTTTATTAAAATATTGTTTTAAATGGTTATAAAGATTAATTGTTTTAAACATTTATCATCCATGTACATGTTTTAAAAATGGGTTTTATGATTTATTTATATGGACATGAATTTTTTAAAACCCTTTCAAAAGTATCAAAGTGGTATGGGTCACATTGATTCTAAAATCTCTTTTAAATGTCTTCTTTTTGTATTTTCAAAGTATAAAAGGAAATTTATCTCATTGCGTTTTACTGATTTTATTAGATGTTAATATCATGATGTGATCTCTTGAGATTGAAATGTGCAAATTTTAAGTTTCTTTTATGCATTTTTTAAGTGTTATGATTTTGTTATGGTTCTTGGGTAATGTATATGAAATCGGGTGGTTCTGTGATAAACTAAGGGCAGTGACCCTGAGATAGCTCTCCAATTCATTGGGTAACATGAAGGGGTTAAACACTATCGTTTCTCCGAAGAGATTTAGGGATTATACTGTGGTGGGTATTCCAAACGTAACCATGAGGGTTACTCCCTACGTAAGAATGTTAGGAATGCCTCAAGTTACCTTTATGTATTATGATTTCTATTGAGTTATTCATAAATCTTATGATTTCATAAGGTATGTTAAATTTCTTGTGTTTTATGAGTAAAGTATGATTTCATTTATTCTTATTTATACATGGACTAATGTTTTCTCTCCGTATTGTTATAACCCCTACTAAGATTTTTATGCTCATTCCATATTTTTTTGAAATGCTTTTCACATAACATAAAGTGGAATAGGGTCAAGGATGGGATCAAGGAAATATTATTCTGTCTAAAACAAGTAACTAGACATGAATCTCTTGTTCAAGAGTTTTTATTTAGTGAATTAAACGAAAACTGAGTAGATGTGCCTACTTTGTAATCTTTGATATGAAATATGTATGTCCTAATTCTCTAAAACTCTAAAATTGAAAATATCCACAATGTGAATTATTAATTTAATTAATGAATTTGTGTTGTACATAAGGTTGTGTCCTTATAGTTGGTATTAATGGACGGTTTAGAAAACTTTAGAGGTTAGATTGTTGTTTAAGTATAATTGACAAGTTGTGTATAACCACAATGGTTATTATATTAGATAGATTCATTGTTATTTATGAAAGTTGGAATGAGTTTGAGATAACTTGGATAATTATATCTTAGTGTTTATCTTCATGCTTAGTACATGATGATTTTGTTGATATACTCACACTGAAATTTTTGGTTCTAGTAAATGGATGGATCTAGCAGGCACCAAAGTGACAATGGGTTTGAAGGAAACTGTGGTGGTTCTCTAATTAAGAGACTAGATGAAATGGTAGATTCAATGAGAAATCTCATGGTTATTCTAAACCAACTATCAGGATTCATGATCATCCACTTGAACCTTGGTGAGTTCTATAATACATCATGTACGAGAGAACCAACTCGATGTGGAAGTTCAATTAATAATTATAAAGGCAACCATTCGGGTTTATATGGTCCTTACTTTTGAGGTATTTATGGGTTACTACATGATATGATGTAATATGAAAGGCATGAGATAAAATTGAGGTCAAATTATGTTATGGTTATTTTTGAAGATTTTATCACTTTTTTGGAATGTTATAAGAATTATGCAGTTTTGGAAAAAATACAACACGTAGACCGTGTGACAACCTTTCGCATCAGACAAAGCTGCGGGAATCAAAAAAACAACCAATGTGCGGCTGTATTTATCGCATACCACTGGACTACGTGAAGTCCCTGGTTAGTTTGACTAATTCTTTTTAGTTAGATGATTTTATGAATCTAGAATAAGTTTATTTTGGGTTATCTATGGAAATTATTAACCTATCATAGAGGACATGTGATTAGGTTAATTACTTTCCCGTATGAGACTTTAAGAGTAACTGATGATTGGAGATAAATGTTAAGGTTTATCATGGAAGACAATGTGACTAAATCCTTCAGAGATTTGGGTTTCAATATTATTTTTGATTACGTTGAAGAATTTTAGGGATTGATGTTTATTTAATGTTCTGTTTTGAACTTTGGGTATTGTTTGACAAATTTTGGAGATTAAGAATAGATTTTTTTCTATAAAGGATTACCCTTTTTTGGTATTGTTTGATCATGTACTAACCTTTTTGGTTTTGGTTTTGGTTATGGTCTAAATTCATGGGAAATATATAGTTCACTTTTTTTTGTATTAGTTGATTCTCAAGATGTTTATTATAGTACTCTTAATATGAACAAGTCTTCCTAAATACTCATCTTTTGGAGAAAATATGAGTTTGTGTAAGAAATCTAGTAAAAGATAAAAGTCCACATGACAATTAAGTTTGTTTCCTTGTGATTTAGTTGAGCTTATAAATAAATCCCTCAAGGAAAAGTGACTTAAAACTAAAATTTTATTTGTTAAATTTTCCTTCTGGGGAATCAAACAACTTTTATCCCATCACAAGTTTATGATTTTATGGTGATTAACATTCTCCTAAACACGTTTTCTATCACTCTCCATCAGAACATGAGCCTTTGTTTTTTTTCTTCCATATCCATGTTTTCATGTAATCCTAGTATGGGTTAACTCATGTGAAATTTGTTCTTTGATTTCTTTATTTTAAGGTGATAGTTTTACCGACTCTTGTTCTGATGTGGGACTTTCAATAAAGTTTCCGCGCCCAATTTTAAAATTGTGAGGAAGCAATTCCCAAAAGGGGGGAAGGATGTAACACCCCAGGTAAATAAATAATATGAAATTTTTATATTTATCTATATTTTTTAATAAAATGTTAATTTAAATGGAACTCCATGCTCGATGGCATACCCAATACGCAACAATGAGTTTCTTGGAAATCTTATGTTGCACTCTAATAATAAAATAATATTATTTTAAATGGTAATTAAAACCTAGTCGTTTTAATGGCTGGAATGAACATAACTAACTACAAAATTATTATATATATATTTGAAATATTTTTACTTTTATCCAATAAATGTTAGAGGCTTAAAATGCGAATGAATCCAATTTTATGCGTAAATATTCTAATATTCTTTAAAAGGTCGATTAACCGCATTTTGAGGGTGAACCCTTTTTAAATCCACTTGTTGAAAATTTTATATGATATATTATACAAAATAAAATCCTTCTTTATAATCGAGATATCATAATTTACTTTGTGTAGGTTTTTGTTAATTTTTTTGATAATTTCTATTTTTAATGAATAAGTGAAAAATGTTGTATTTTAATTCAAAACCTATTTTTAATCTAATTTATTTATTTGATTAGATCATCGTTTGAATTGGTTTTAAAGTTCAATTATAATATATTTCTACCATTTAATCCAATGGTGGTCATTGGAATTAATTACACTTTGAAATTGGACTTAAACTAGTATCAAACTTTTAATAGATATTGTTTCTTAAAAACACGCTATTTGTTTTGACAGCGGGAATTAATTATTAAATTAATTAATTCTACTTATATGTTTTGAATTTTGTTAAATAGACATCATTTTTTTATTCAGAATATCAAATATATATTAGGGTGAATTTTTGGTATTTTTCTAAAAAACATCAATTTTTGATGAATAGTGAAACCACTAAGTGGTAGTTAAAAAATAGATTTTTCGTTTAAATGAAACATTACCACTTCTGTGATT
The DNA here is from genome assembly GCA_963277665.1 of Viscum album. Lineage (NCBI taxonomy): Eukaryota > Viridiplantae > Streptophyta > Magnoliopsida > Santalales > Viscaceae > Viscum > Viscum album. The sequence continues at coordinate 119,746,514 of OY728165.1, forward strand.
TGAATTTCAAAAATCTGACATACATGGTTGTCATTAGGATGTAAAATTTGGTTCAATGGGATAAAAATAAATTTTTGGGAAATTGTAACTTTAATGTTTTATTAATCGCAATTAAAGGTAATTAGTGTAATTTAAGGTAAAGATAATGTTATAATAATATGAAATGACCTTCACACATGTCCTACCCTTATTAGATGAGTCATGGAAGACCAAAAAAATCCATGGGTCAACTTGGGGACCCCGTGGAGCCACTTTGGTAGGAAAATGGCATTAATAACGTTTTATTTAACATTAAAATAAAAATGTCACAAACATGTATTGTTTTTATAAAATAATTTTTACATGGTCTTATACAAGTCATATTTTTTACTATAAATATTATTAAGAATTATAATATGATTTCCTACATCATAGTATTTATTTTATTATTTTTAGACATTAAATAAATTAATTTATTTATGACACCATGATGATGCATCGATTATCTCATTAGTGAATGATTTAAATAAAATGAAAAGATAATAAAAAATCTAAGACATAAACCTGTTTAAAACCTATTGGATGGGTTTATTTAGAACCATTATATCCTTATCCTATAAATATATAAATTTGGGACCTTTGATATTGGAAAATCATTTTATAATAAAGTAACTTTTCAAGACATTCCAAGAGTGCCCCTCCTCCCTCTTATAAAATGCCCCCACCTCTACCCCCTTACCCACACCTCTCAAGCCTATGGATTGACCAAAATCTGCTCATTTTATCTGTACGCATCTCTCTCTTGATCCTATAAGCCTTTCCTTAGGTAGAAAGATCTTCAAGAAACCCTTTTGGTTCAATCCAAGGGGAGTTTCCCGATTTAAAGGTAAAGTCTTCCCTAATGTTCTTTTGTTTTATTTGGTTTCTCCGACCCCCATAAAATCTTTTTATTAAATTATTTTGTGAAAAAAACAGTATCTTCAACACACTAGGATGTGTTTATGTGATGTATTAGAGCTACACTTACACACACCTCTATCTAATGGTTAAGAACATATTATTTTTGTGGATGGAGAATTACTGTCTCATGAAATGAGGATTGTTCTATCTTCTCCTACCACCACTCATGGTTGCCAATATGATGACACTATTTTTAAATATGATATATTTTATATTTATGTACTCTCTATTATTATGTATTATATATTTAAAACATACCTTTATGCCTTGCATGTTGTAAAGATGCGATAATTTCATTTGAGGAAGTGTGGACTACTGCCCCCTCAAGTGATGTGACTCGTTCATGCAATACATGGAATGTATAAAGAATGAAATTAATGAATTTATGTGACCCATATAACATATATATTATAATGGAATTGTAATATATATATATATATATATATCTCTATCATCTAGTTTTAATTCTATTAATGTGCCAAATCAATGAAAGTAGCATTCATGCGTACGTACGACCTACCGTTTCCATGAACGACACATTTCATTTCTTTTTATCTCCAAATATTATGGAATAAGTATAAAACGAATATACACTGGATATATATTATACATAAATCATTAATACTATTATGGATATGATTTACTTACAACTAAATTTATAATTATTTTCAAACAAGATCATTTTTGACTCATGTACCGAACATCGACAAAACGTTTGATATGAACTCACATAATTAACTAATTATTATAACATGATAATATATGATATTAATTGAATAATAAACATTAATATATTTCCTTATGCAATTATAAATTGACCAATGTTTGTTATTCAGGAATATAAAGAAATGAACAAGACAAGTCGGACTTGAGGTAAGGGATTCTACCACTCTTTTTCTTTTCATGTATTCTACTTTATGTCATTTATTTTAAGCTTCACGTTCTTATATTAGGGATGTAATTTTATATTACCCATTCTGTAATTTTTATGTTCATATAATGAGAGAACCTTTTTTATCTCTTAAATCAATTTTTGGAAGTTGTAAGTGGCGTTGTTAGGCTGCCGAGATTTCGTAAAGGATTTTTCATCTCACTTTTATTCCCATGAGATTTATGCTACATTTTCCACCATTTACATTGAGTGGTGTATGTACTGCCCATTATTCTACTATTTGTGTAATATAATTTATTTGATGATTATTTACATCAATGTTGTATAGTCCTTCTTTCATGGGTTGTATGGTTCGAAAGTTACCCAAGTCAGTAAGGGAACCTTTCACCCTCCTATTTTTAAAAGTCTTCTTTTTGTATTATATTTTAAATTACATATTCTTATGTTGGGATATGTTATTATATATCTTTTTTTCTGTAAATATTATTTCCATGTGATTACATACCCTTTATCTCTCTCATCAACACTTTTTCTATAAATTTGATGTGACGTTGTTAGGCTACCGAATTTTTGCAAGGTAACTTTTATCCCAATTTCAATTATTTGGGTTAAACATATATTTATTGATTATGTCGTGATATGAATATGTGTGGATGACATATGATTGTTTTACACTAAGTATCCACTTATATTTGGTGTATTTATATTTTTCACACATAATTATTTCATTTCTTTATCCTTGCACTAATGATATGATCTTTGAATGGGATCACGTCTCAATTTCTCTTCCTTGAGACACTTCATGATGATATGTGCTTTTATTCTTTTTAAATTGTATATACAGACCCTTTGACATTCCATATCCATATTATATCTATAATCAAGTCATTTAAAAGTTTTGCAAATGGTCTACTTTCATGTGGATTATAATTTAAATGTTGAAAATAGAAAGGGACTCTTTTATTAAAACATTATTTTAAATGGTTTTAAAGATTTATTCTTTTAAAAATTTATCATTCAGGTCCATGTTTTAAAAATGGTTTTATATATTTATTTATATGGAAATGAATGTTTTAAAACCCTTTCAAAAGTTTTGAAGTGGTATGGGACACTTTGATTCTAAAATCTCTTTTAAATGTCTACTTTTTGTATTTTCAAAGTATAACGGGATATTTCTCTCATATAGTTTTAATGATTTTATTAGAATCTAATATCATGATGTGATATCTTGTGATTTAAATGTGGAAAGTTTATGTTTTTTATTCATGTTTTAAGTGTTATGATTATGTTATGTTTCTTGGGAAATGTTTATGAAATCAGGTGGTTTTGTGATAAACTAAGGGCGGGTGAGCCCGATATAGCTCTCCAATGCATTGGGTAACATGAAGGGGTTAAACTCTATGGTTTCTCTGAAGAAATTTTTGGAATTTACTATGGTGGGTTTTCCAAACGTAACCATGAGGGTTACTCGCTATGTAAGAATGTTATGAATTCCTCAAGTTACCTTTACGTCTTATGATTTCTATTGAGTTATGCATAAATCTTATGATTTTAGGAGGTATGTTAAATTGCTTATATTTTATGAGTAAAGTATGATTTCATTGATTCTTATAGATACATTGATTATTGTTTTCTCTCCGTATTTTTATTACCCTTACTAAGTTTTTTATGCTCATCCCATGTTTTTTTTGAAATGTTTTTCACAGGATATAAAGTAAAATAGGGTCAAGGATGGGATCAAGGAAATGTTATGCTGTCTAAAACAAGGAACTAGATATGAATCTTTTGTTCAAGAGTTTTTATTTGGGGAAAAAATGGAAACTAATTATATGTTCCTACTTTGTAATCTTTGAGATGTAATAGTTATATCCTAATTCTCCAAAACCCTAACCTGAAAAGATCCTCAATGTTAATTAGTCATTTAATTCAAGAATATGTATTGTACATAAGGCTGGGTCCTTATACTTACCTTGTACTTTTACTTGGTCGATGGAATGTTAACCACCTGTATAATAGTTAAATCATTGTTATTAAATTATACAATAACCACATACATAAATATGATATCATATATGATATTTAAATATTTGTTGGTTAATAATATTTCAGTAGTATCGTTGTTTAGGGTGTTAACTGATTTGTTTCCCTTTATATGTTTTCTTATGTAAGTCGTGTTTGATATAGAGAGGATGTATTTTATTCATATAAAGAAATATATTAAGTTCGTAAAAATTATTTTTAATGAAAAAATGAAAATTATTCCTGGATGGTTACGATGGGGAATGAATTTCATCGCGTTCGTGGAGATGATAATCTGTACGTACGAACGAGCGACAATATCATTCTATAGATGGTGAAATAATTTGTAATTGGGTGGTATATCATATAAAAAAATCCATAAAAAATTATATTTATTATTTACATTAGTTATACTCATTATTATACCTATCCAAATAATGATGTGGTTGAATTACCAACCACACCACGATGTAAAGAGGGTAAGCCGTACGAACACACGTATGGTGACTTGTTATTCATAGTATGGATAAAATAATGAATATGGTTGTACCATATTTATAATAACATCTCATTATGTATAAAGTACTGGATTGTTTTGGAAAAAATAAGGAAAGAGGAAGTGGAAGAAAAAAAGAACATTGAAAGAGTTGGTGAAATTATTACCTCTTCTTCGGGTGTTTCCTTTAGAGTTGATAAAAAGGTCTCATTAAGCTAGATTTCTGAACAAATTAATGCCACTAAGTTGATGTTAGAGTAGTTGGTAGGATATTGGAGTAGGGTTTGGCCAATCCAAATGGATTCAGAGCTGTGATTTTGGGAGAAGGGGAAGTGCCATTTTATAAGAGACATGGGAGTCACTTTAGGAAAAGCTTGAAATAATATTTTATTATACAATCATATTCAGTTTATAATGGCTCCAAAATGATTTATTTTGAGGATAACGTGGTTATGGGTCAACAATCTCTCCACCAATAAGATTTATACAGGTCTAGGTCATCATATTAACCTTATCTTTTAGATTTAACTCTTAGTTAAATACTTTAACTTTTACTGTGTATTCTTGATTATTATAATAAATGCTTAATAATCTTACTATAAAATGACAAGAGAACACCAAGTGATTAATTAATGACATATATATTATTATATATGCCATTTGAAATATCCCTAGATTTTTTATGTTTCTTATATATTTTAATAATATTTAATTTTTTTTAAAACACAATTATGTAAATTTTGACATTATTTAGTGTTAGGTTTTTGTGAATGTTTTAAAAACATGATTAATTCTAGAAAAATAAATTTAAAAAATCTTAACATTCCATATTCACCAATAAAATTCATTTATTGTATCATAACATTCAAATTATATTTATTATAATAACTATAATATCATTTTTTGATTCATTCATTAATAATTAAAATACAACATCATTACTGTGTCATATATAAATATATTTATATTATGTATAAAATTTATAAAAAAAAATATCATGATTTAAGAAAAAATTTTATTTTTCTAATGAATATTTATAGTTGAATATAACAATTATATAACCTCATATAATTTTTATTTTACTAAATGATACATGCTTTTGTTATTTTTGTATTTACTTTAGATTATTTAATATAAAATGTCATTATCAATCCAATGTGGCTCCATGGGGTCAAAAAATCGTCCAAATGATGCCCATGGTCGGACATGTATCATCGAACAAGGTTCTGAAATGTTTTTGGGTAATTTAATATTATTATAATATTATTTTTTCCCTTATTACCCGATTTACCCTTTAAATTTGGTAAATAAAATATTTACCGAAAAATTATTCATAATGTCAAAAAATAAAAGTTACCCATATACAGAATTTTTACATTATTATTAAAAATATAAAATCCATTTTTTTAAATTCAAAACATATAAGTTACAAAAATTAATTTAAAATTAATTCTCAATGTCAAAACCAACAAGCGGGTTTTTAAGAAGTAAAAACAATCCAAAGTTTAACTTATGATTATGTACTATTTATATGTAAAATTACATCCAATGACCTATAATATATTAAATGATAAAAATATAATATAATTATACTTTAAAAAAACTAAAATTTTCAATTTAACACTACAAATTATTTCTATTAAAAGAGTTGTTTTAAATTAAATTTTAATATTTCTCACTATTCATCAAAATATGAAAGTTGTCAGAAAAATACAAAAAATTCACCCTGATCTAATTTTGATATAATGAATCCAAAAATTAATTCCATTTTGAAAAATGAAATTTATAAAATTTGAAAATGTGGGTATTATTATTCATATCGGCTAGTTTGATTATTCATGGTGTGTAAGAAATCGAAGTTGCATACAACACAAGCTATTGTATTATTCAAAGAGATGCATACCGTGGATGCTTGGAGTGTTACATTACATCAAATTATGTATAAATTATTTTATATGTGCACACCAGTGATGTTCCGACATTTATATAGATGGAATGAATGAAATAGAAATGATTAATACACATTAAATAATATTTATTTTCTCATAAATATCATATATATTAATTAAATTTATCATTATTACTATAATTGTAAATCATAAATGAAAAAAATAACATCTCTTGATAGAGGGCGTAGTCCACACATACTCATAGATGACATTATCATTTTTCAATGGATGTGATATTAATGAGGTAGATAATAAATTATAATTACATATGAGTTATTATTTCTTAAATATAATATACAAAAATTAAATATTCTAATATAACCAACCATGAAATATAGTGATGTTAAATGAATCATAAAACTATGTGGAGGTGTTATTCCACACATTTTTTAGGTATTTTCTAAATTTTTAAATTGTTTTAACTCCCCTCCCCCAAATAACATCATTTTAACCTTAATTGTGGTAATTAAATTTTCATCTTTCTAATATTCGTTATGAAAAAAATTAGGTTTTCCCTATTAAAATATATTAATTATTACAATTAAAAAAATAACTTCATATTACCATATTAAATTATTATAAGTGATGTAATATTTTTTAAAAAATGTTGGTAAAATGCAATTAAAATCTATTTTCCAAAATAAAATTTTTCCTATAAAACAGAGTGTAATTCCACCACATGACCAGTAAAACCAATAAAATTAAAGTTTAAAATATTTTATTGATAATATTTAAAATTTTAAATTTCACTAAAATCATTAATCAATAGATATATAGTTAATTTATTTGGATAAAATAAATTGTGTGTAAAAAACATTATTTTTAAAATAAGTTTTCAATCTGAAAAATTATCTTATACTAGATTAAATTAAAATATTTTTTCTCATGTAATTTATTCGATAATTTCTCTTTAAATGTTAATAATTTTTCTTTAATGTTAAATTCAAAAGAAATTAGGTCTTTTTAAGTCAAATTAAATGTCTATTTTATAAATAATATGTTTTGTACTATTGAATGAATAATAATTATTTATAGAAAAATTTTAAAAATTAACAAAAATAAAATAATAAAAATAAGATTTAAAAAATGAATTTAATTCCATCAAATTAAACTTATAAAAATGTTCTAAATTAATTAATTTTTTCCTCCAAATTCAAGAGAAATATTTTTAACAAAAACACAATTTTTAAGTATAAAATATCTTCCCTGAATATTGAGTACATATTTATTATGAATTTATCAATAATTTTTTTAAATAAAATTTATAAATATTTTTCATTATATATTTGTTTATATTCATACATATCAATTTAATATCTTGGATATAATGGTATTATTTAAATATTATGTTTTTTTCATATATCACAGTTCACATAAATCTCGTTGTTACATGTTAATAATCCTATTAAGAGTATTATTCTATGTTTTCGGGGGTGTAACACTTCATAAAATTTATTATTCCAAGTAATGTAACTTCACTAAAATTGACTTATCTTATTGCATAACAATTTTCAAATGTAATACTTCATTATGAGGTATAAAATTAAAAATACAAGAGCGTAAGACTTTTGGAGTTCAGTCTAAGACTTATAACATTGAGAAGAAGTATATGACTGTAATATTTTTACATGTTTAAGTCTATGAAGCCCCTGGTGTAAGAACTCAGTAGTTAGAAAAAATTGAAAGAACTACTGGATAAAAAATAAAGCTTATAGATTTCAATTCTGATGTATATAAATAATTATAGGATGATGAAAGAGTTGATTGTTAATGGTACAAACCTCATAAATACATATATTGTTGTTATATTCAAGCATGCGTTGTATTTTATTTCAATATCCATCATTGGTATGTGAATATCAATGAAAAATAAAAAGGGGGATTTTACAAAATTATTTATGTAAGGAACCAACCTGAAACAATACATAATCTTGAGTTTTATGTCATGAATTTATTATAATATATTTTTTAGGAAAATTATAAGATTATAGTTTTAGATATTTAGGTTTTAATACTTACATAACAAACCAATATATATTATAAATAAGATATTTCAACTAAGTATCCATTTTTCAATAATAAAATGTCTTTAAAATAAAACATGATTTGTTTTCCAGAAAAATATTCACTTTTTCTCCATGATATTATCATCGACACTAATCTACAATAAACCCTATGAAAAAAAATTATTACATTGGATGGGAACAAAAATATCAATAAGTGATGTAAAATAATAAAGAAACCATTATTTAATGATATTTATTCAAAATTTCTTTTATCAAAGTAATATTTGTGCTCTGAATAATCATCTATTTACTATATAAATCATATTTTATTCAAAAATTTATATGTAAACATATAATAAGAAATCATAAAGGAAAAATAATTCCTATAATGGTTTCATTTAATCATTGATAAACATGTTGAATTATTTTTCACATAGCAATGTAATATACACCTAAACTCAATAGCTTACCTTTTGAAAGCATGATATTTCTGTAAATGCATAGAAAACATAATAGAAAATATATCTAAATTTTTGAATCATTTTATTATCATAATTAATTATTATTTGACCCTAATAACTACAATTAAATAACCCTCATGGTATATTTGACCTAAACCTTACGGTTGTACTTGGATTTGACCATCATAGTTACACTTGAAATAACTGTCACAGTCAACTTCCAACATACGTTATTCATTGGAGAGATATCACAGAACCATAAAGAAATTTTGTATATTGAAACTACCCTTCATCATAAAACAATACCCTATAACCATATCCTAATAATAAAACCTAAATTTTTTTATCATAAAAAAATTCGTTGGGGAAAATCACTTTCTTTAAAAAAAATATTTCACACATTCAAAGGATAAAATTATCATGGAAAATAACCATATTATATTATAAAGTAACATTCAAAATATTAACGTGTAATGAGGGTTTCAAAATTCTCTCATTGAATATAAGTTAAAAAACATTCCATTTTACTTCTTTAAATAGAAACATTAAAATATTATTTTAAAAGAAAGTCCCCTACCTCGAGTCTAACGCCTCACGCATGTTCTTAATATTCTTGAATTATAAAATTATGTTACTTATTAACATTATTTTATAACCTTTTTCAATATTATTATTTGATTTCTATAATTTATTACCATGGTATAATAATTAAATAATTATTTATGTTATCTTTGTATGTGTTGAAGATATTAAGTTGATATGTCAAATATGACTTTGGTAATGTGATTATAGTAAACAATTAATTATTCCAAAATCTCCCAAACAATAATCATGAAATAATTATAAATTTTAATCATAATTATAATTTTAAATAATTTCATTAAATATGGATTTGAATAATGAACAATGTTACAATCATTGAGACGGTAGGTGGTACATACTCATGATTAACGATTTCATTTTTCAATAATCATTGTGGAAAAAAGGTAACAATTATTTTATATTTATATAACAGTACTAATATAATATATTTAAAATCATTTCACTAAATATGATTATATATATATCAATCATTTTATGTGGTGATGAAAAAAAATCACATCGCTTCATAGAGGTTGTAGTCCACACGTATGTATGAACGACATTCTCATTTTTATATGAATGAAAAGGTAATAATTTAAGGGAATTATTTTAAATTAAGTATGTAAAATATTCAATTAACATAATATATAAACAATAATTCCATTATTATATCCATTCTAGAGAATCGGTGATGGAAAACAAATTAACTCGGTTCGTGAGGCAGTAGTTTAGTGTACACACGAACGATTAATTCCTCTCCCATTTGATGGAAGTGGAGATGGATACAAGTAACTACACTAACATAATAAAATATAATTTTCTAAAGGATAGTAGATTAATTATTTTTTAATGTTTTTAGATGATTATTATAACATGTATGAAAAAAGAAAATCGAAACACTTGATTAAAAATGATGCATATTTTTTGGAATAACACATTTGATTAACAACATAATTTTTTTAGGATTGGTGTTGTACCTAAAAAATGACTCAATAATGAGTGTATTGAATCTATTATAGTATTTTGGTTGGGATTTTCTGAACCAAATATATTTTTATGTGTGAAATATTTTGAAGAAGTGGTTCCCATTTACATGGTAGGGTAGAGGCACAATTAAAATTACTCAAAATATTAAAATATTATAAAGTTATTCTAGATTCAAACACTTATAAAGGGACTATAAATAAAAAATGCGTGGATGTTTTTATTAAATAGTATCCCATTTAGGATTACATAAGGTTTTTATTATTTTAAAATAATTTAATTAAATATAAAATTAATAAAATATTATTATTATTATCAAATTTCATACTATTCCTTAATTTGAAATTAAAAACATAATGAAAACATTATAATTAAAAAAAATTATAATATTCTAAATATGACAAGGTCAAATATAAAATTATTTTATCACATTAACTAAATAATAATATATTTATTTTAATATTTATAATATCATTTATTTTATTTTCTATTAACTTAATAATCATTGCATCATCATTGTGTAAGAATTTAAGGTATTTATTTTCTCCATTGAAAGATATCAAAAATTATGATGATGAATAAATGTATTTTAGATGTTGAAATAAAATTTATTGAATAAAATAGCTTTTAAATAATGACATATTAAATATTTTTTTCTAATTAAAAACAAACGTGTTACATCTTTGGACTTTTCACTAAATAAAATACTATAACGGTCTTAATGTCAACCATTTAGATCAAAAAAAAAACATAAATTCTATGAATTATTTATTATGTTCTAAAATTAATCATACAATATAATATATATAGTTTTAGGATAATGTTTTAATGCATACAATTTTATTTTTAGCCATAATTAATAGATTTACCCTTATCCATGGTAACAAAATTTACTTGGTCAATATTCATATTGACCAAAAACTAAAAGGTCCATGTATAATAAATTTGGACCGACTGATTCAAAATATTGAATCCATTTCTAAAAATTCAAATGATATATGTTTCAGAATTTAATTTTCCATATATTGAAAAAATACAATGAAAAATAATTTTTTTAGAAGAATGCCTTTTTTAATATGAAAATTTTCAATAATATATTCTAATTTAGAACAAATTAAAAATATATATTTATTAAATTAAATATAAATTATCTAATAATAAATTAAAACTAATCCAAAACATAATTTTACTTTGAAAATATAGTGAAGTAAAATACAGTTTTCAATTAAAATTAGTATTTTCAATATTTATCGAAAAATTAATATTTTTAGAAAATTATAAAAATAGATTTTATGATTAATCATTAATTATTAATTAAAAAATGAAATTAATTTTACTGAGTGAATATGCTATAATTAGAAAATTAATATTTAATATAAAATCATATAAAATATTAGTTTTATAACATTATTATTTTTTAAGAATTACTTGACATAATTTCAATGAATATAACTATTTAGTTCAAACATACTAATAACTATGAAATATATTTATTCTATTAGTACCAAGAAAGTATAATTCTCTCCACCCAGAATTTGATTCCTTGAAATTTAATTCCCATTTTAAACATGGGGGAATATATTTCCCATATAAAATATTTATATTCTCATGTTGCTTCTCAAACCATGTGGTTTCTCCAGAAAACCATAATTTTATGATTTAATTGTTTCGGAAATAATTGTAATCTATAGTGAAGAATATTAATATATTTTTTCTAATATGAAATATTATATTCGAACTAAACTACCTCAGGGCTCAAAACCTGAGGTTAATCTGGAACATACTTTCGTAACATCGAAACATGAAAAACATTTTGTACCTAGGATAAACTAAGAGGAAAGGCCACATGGTAGGAAAATAATCAAACATTATCAGGGATTTAATTTGTTTTAATGAACCATGGAGTTATTTTTCACTTATTACCAAAACCAATAACATTATCCCCTAGAGATACTTTAAAAAACATGATCATCTACCTCAAAATAATAGGTTCTTCTCCTTTTATCTAAATAAATTTTCTGTCTACTCTAAGATGTCCTCATATGTTACAAACTCATTTTAACTTTCTCAACCATTTACACTACCAATTATGACCACATAAACATTATTTCACCTACTTCATCATAGAAATATAGGCATTCAAACCTATTTCCATATAATTCTTTAAAAGGTGACATCTTTATACTGGAATGAAGACTATTTTTATAAGAAAACTGAAATAAAAAATTATGTTGATCCCAACATTGTAACACCCGAGACTTTTATAAGAAATATTTTGTTTTTATGTTATATAAATCATCAAAGGAATCTTTCACTACACACAACACTAGCTTGGATTTCTGTACACGCAATTGTGACCTTCCTCGATAGCTTGCATCGTACGCAATACCAAGTTTTACTAAACAATGATATGCTATTAAAATATTACTAAAACTAGCTGTAAATATTACCGAGTTTTAAAATTTTGTAAATTTATTTTTCAAAATGGAATTCATTTTTGGATTCGGAATATTGAAATTATCCTAGGGTGAAATTTTGGAATTTTTCTGAAAACTTTCAATTTTTGATGAATAGTGAAAACATTGGGTTACTATTTAAAAACCAAATTTTTATTTAAATAATTATTTATTTTATTTAAATTTATTTTAGTTCAAAATTGATACATAATACCTATATAAGTTCAATGCAATTCATTGGAGTCATTTTATAATAATTTTAGATATATAAAATTTTATTGAACTATTCAGCGTCTTCTACCCACCTCCTAGGAGAATTTGAAAATTTAAATAAAACATAATTTTACCACTTCTGTGAGTGAAATTTCGAAAATCTGAGAAACACGGTTAATATCAAGAACTAAGATGTGGTTCAATGAGATGAAAATATTTTTTGGTGAAGAGTAACCTTTTAATTTTTTTACCACGGTTAAAATTAAATAGGGTAATTAAGGGTAAAAATGTTATTATTATTACCCTAACACATGTCCTAATTCTATTGGATATGTGTAATTCGACCAAAGACAACCTTTGGAATAAAATATGACCATTTAGGCCCACTTGGATTAGATTAGGTCATTTATTATTAATTTATTTAAAGAAGGGTTAAAATAGTTAAAATCAATGTTTAATAACTAAATAATTTTTAATATAGGGTTATACATAAGATAAATTCAAATATAAATATTCATTAGAAATCTAAAACTATTTTATACATAATGGTATTTTATTTTTATTTTTTAGACAATAAATAATTTAATTTATTTATGACACAATGATGATGCAGTAATTATCTTATTATTGAAATATTTAAATAATTGATGTTATAAATACCAAAATAAATGTAATTTGAGACTTTTTATGAATTAAAATAATTTTCTAGGTTAATATGACATGTTAGTATTTATTTAATTAACTTTTTTTTAACTGATATTTTTGTTATGGTTTTCACAAAAATCAATTACCAAATAGTGTCAAAATTGACATAAAATATTTTTTAAAACAAATATTATATTATTAATTGTTATTTTATTTATAAAATTATAAGGTTCAGCCAAATTACATAGATAAATTTATATATATTAATAATAAACAACTTGGGGTTCATTTGGCTTATTATAGTAAGTTTATTAACCTTATAGTGTAAGAAAACATGAAGACACTATAAAAGTAAAATTATCTAACTTAAAGTTAAATCCTAATGATAAGGTTAAAATATAAACCTGAACTTGTCTAAATTCTTTTGGATGAGAGGATTTCGACCCATACCCATCTTATCTTCGGAATAAATTAATTTAGAGCTATTAAAAACCGAATATGACTTTATAATAAAATAATTTTTTTGTATTTCCTAAGGTGCCCCTCTCCTCCCTTATAAAAGGGCACATTCTCCCTCTCTTCCTCACACCACATTGAGACTTCAATATCGGTAAACCCCTGACAAATTATCTTATCCACTTCCCTAGAAACATCCTAGAGGTCCTGGTCTTCTTCAAAGACAAATTTTAGTGCCCTAAGAGGAGGTCTCAAAGAGGCGCTTCAAAGAAGAGGTAATGTCTGTTACCGATTCTTCCAACTTTATTTCTTCTTCCACCTCTTCTTCATTAGTTGTTTTATTATGAAGTAATAAAATCAGTATCAATAATATACTGGTTTGTTATTATATGTATAAAACAACCCTATTTCACTATCTATCCATCCTACAGAAAACGAAGTCAACGTGCGTGCGTACGTACGGAATACAGTCTCCATGCCGTGGTGTAATCTATTTTCCAGGACCACCTTACTTGGATGGGTATAATGGTCTAAATAATAACTATATATTATTATTTTAAAGTGATTTTGATTCTGAAATAGTATACATACACTCCAATACAATTACACGTTCATGGGAACGATATCATCGCTTGTGCGTACGTACGGAATACCGTCTCCACGATGTGATGCAACTCGTTCTACATGATCTTCATTGCATAATGATTATATAAATGAATTGAATGCATGAATATGCTATATATTACACTAATAACTTTCTGGAAATGAGGTATCTATAACATAAAGAGAATAATAAGAATTTATTCGACAAAACACACAAAAGAACAAAAAGTAATAAACACCCGAATAACAATTAGCAATGAAATATTACTAATAAGAAGCTAAGAATATGGTCATATATAATATCATAACAATGTGTATGATTCTAGAATAATTAAATGACATTATTTAAATCATTATACAGTAGGTTCAAACAAAAGTACAAAAAATAATGTTTTTTTAACTTATACAGAATGAATGGTCTTTTAAAACATTATTTCCAAGAAGCTTCCTTTACAAGTTTTCATGTTTATTTTTAATCAAATTATTTTAGTTTAAAATTGTATGACATGTTAAGAAAAGAAAATGTTTTTGAAGTAGAAAGGATATTTTCCTCAAGAATGGAGTTCAAGTGTTTTATCAAAATTATTTTCCATCTAAGATAATATAGGGTTCTGTTTCTATCCCTATTATTACATTGATTTGATTATGTTGTGATGGAATTATTTTTATGAATTCCTTTATCTTCTATGAATTGTTTTATGATGTCATGATGTTTAAGAATCCCATTTTTATTACATGGGTTATGCTATGATGTATGATTTATGATTTTGTGGCACACATAAGAATGGTTTCATTATGAGATGGGTGGGACCGATATCTCCCTCCAATGCATTGGGTACAGATTTATATCTCATGAGATAGACATGGCTGGAATGGTAGATTAAACTAGTTCAGTGAAACATGACTGAAATGAGGAGTGAACTCGGTTCAAAAATGGACTTTTTCTGCTAAGATAGTCTTGGAAATGAGTCTTGACTAATAAGAAATGATTTTCTATGATTATGTGTGTATTTCTCAAAGTTACATGTTTTAAGTTATGATTATTGGGATTAAATTTCACTACTATGATTTATCCCGTGTTATGAAATTATGATCTCTTTTGCAGGTTAAGATTTCCAAAATGTTATGTTCCTATGAATATGATTTGATTGATATTTCTTTTATTTACTCTTACTGAGCATTTGAGATCACCCTTTTGTATGTTTTCTTTCCCCTAGTTAGGAAGAAGGTTATTAAGTAAGATATACCAACAAGGGACTCTAGATATGATGAAATAAATGGGAGACAACGTAGATGATTTATGATCTAGTTGTTTATGTTTCCCAGTTTCTAAAGACACTATACCTATACGGTCCTTTCCTGGTTTAGTTATATGTTATAATAAGTGTGCTTCAATTCTGAAGTAATAACAATTTATGTAAAGTATGGGATGTTATAGTTGGTATGAGAAGAAATGTATAGTCAATCATTGGAAACTAGGATGTGAAATCCTTAGTAAGAAACCTAAGGATATGTCTAAGAATAGAACACAATCTTAGTGTTTTAGAAATGGCCATGAACGACCTATGATAAGACCTTAAGTGTGAAATTTTATTCTATAGTATGTGTTTTTCCTATTATAATTAGTGTTTCTCACACTATTCTTCTTGGTTTTGGTGAATTGATGGACCCCGAAAGAACCATGTTAATGTGGAATGCGACGGGCAATGCAATGATTTTCCCCCTGAACAACCAAACGTTATGGTAGCTGGAATGAAAAATCTTGTAGCCATGCTCACACAACTTTCTCAAGCTATTAATCATGTAGGACTTCCAAACGAGCAAAGGAAGGAGCAAAATTCTATTGAATCCTTCATGAGGCAGCGTCCAACATCATTCATCGGGTCATCAGATCCATTAGTGGATGAACAATGGATCAGTACCACTGAAAATATATTTTCAGTTCTTGAATTTTCTAAACAAGATAAAGACATCTTAGCAGTTTATCGTTTGGAAGGTGAAGCTGATCAATGGTGGAATCATATTAAGAATATGAGGCAAAGGGATGAAATTGAGTCCATGGAATGGGATGAGTTCAAGAACTTATTTTTCAATAAGTACTTCCCTCATATTCTCCAAACAAAGATGTAGAAGGAGTTTCTTGAACTAAAGCAAAAGGATGATGAATCTGTTGTTACCTATGAAGAAAATTTTACAAGACTTTCAAGGTACGCTTCTGGTATTATTATCCAACCTGAGAGTAAGATCGATTGATTATTTAGTGGCATAAAACCAAGTCTTCGAAGGGCGTTAGCCATAAGGGACTTCAATAGATACGAGGAAATTGTTCGATGTGCTCTCAAAATTGAGACGGAGACTGGAGTAACGCATCAGTCATATGGGTTTGATAAGAATAGGAAAATGGAATTCAAAGGAAAATATAAAGAGCACACTGAAAAGAAGATGAGTTTTCCCTCATGCTCAATGTGTGGAATAAAACATGGAGGAAATAGTCTTAAGGGGACAAGAAAATGTTATAAGTGTGGAAAAGAAGGTCATCGAGCAATTGAATGTCAAAATAATGGGAAGAAGATGTCTAATGATGCAAACAAAGGAAGGGATACACAGAATGAACCTACTTCACATAATGTTTCATGTGTAAGGATATGGGGCATTATGCCAATTAATGCCCAAATCAAAGGGTTGTTGATGATGATCAACGTCAACAAACTCTTAAGTCCAAAGGCAAAGGAAAGTCACATGAAATTTCTATCAATGATGTGGAGTACGATAACAAAGTGGTGAACAGTACACTTACCATCCACTCTAATATAGATAATGTTTTATTTGATTCTGGATCCACCCACTCTTTTATTTCTGATGAATTTTCTAAGGGTATCACCGTATTACCTCAACAATTAGATGTTGAGTTAGCTGTGACAACCCCTAATGGTACAACAGTCACATCAAAACTTTATAATTCTTCTCAGATTGAAGTTTGTGGGAAAGTGCTTCCGAAAAATCTTGGATCCTTCCAATAGTGGAATTTGATGTGATTCTAGGAATGAATTGGCTTTTTATATATGGAGATCATATCAATTTCCAAAGAATTGAAGTCACATTTCATATTCCAGATCAATCTATGATCACCTATCGATGCAAGGATGAACATAACCTTCAAGTGGTAATTTCTTCCATCTTATGGGTTTTGATTCCACTAAATGAAGGTTATTAATCTCAACTGGTTGGTGAGAAACTCATGATTAACAATATTCCCATTGTACGAGAGTTTGATGATGTCTTTTTGGAGGAATTGTCGAGTCTTCCACCAAATCGTGCAGTTGGGTTTTCAATAGAACTCGTACCGGGTGCATTGCCTATTTCAAAGACACCTTATAGAATATCCCCAATTGAGTTGTAGGAATTGAAGAAAATCACCAAGAGAATCTTGATAAGGGATTCATAAGCCCTAGTGAGTCACCTTGGGGAGTACCTGTTCTGTTTGTTAAGAAGAAAGATGGATCAATGAGACACTGTATTGATTATCGAGAACTTAACAAGATCACTATCAAGAAAAAATATCCTCTCCCACGCATTGATGACTTATTTGACCAAATATGCTGAGCTCAATACTTTTTCAAGATTGATCTTCATTCAGGGTATCATCAATTAAAGGTCAAAAGAGAGTATATACCAATGATGACTTTCCGTACAAGGTATGGACACTATGAATTTATAGTGATGCCAGTTGGTCTTACTAATTCCCCTACTATCTTCATAGATCTGATGAATAGAGTCTTTAGAGACTATCTTGATCAGTTTGTGGTAGTCTTTATAGATGATATTCATGTCTATTCAAAGAGAAACGAAGAACATCAAGATAATTTGAGAATTATATTGAATACCCTGAGAAAGGAGAAGCTTTAGGCCAAATTTACAAAGTGTGAATTTTGGATTCAAAAAGTTTCATTTTTTGGGTCACATAATCTCAAAAGAGGGGATATCTTTGTATCCTGCCAAAACAGAGGTTATCGAAAGATGGCCAAGACCGACAACAGTAACTGAGATCCGATGTTTTCTTGGTTTGGCTGGATATTATCGACGTTTTGTGAAAGCTTTTTCACGATTATCTAATCCACTCACCAGGTTGACTCAAAAAAGAGTTAAGTTTGTTTGGACAGAGGAATGTGAAGAGAATTTCAGGGAGTTGAAAAGAAGGGTATCTAGTGCCCCTGTACTCACACTTCCTTATAGTAGAGAAAGTTTTGCGATATACAGTGATGCATCCAAGAAGGGGTTGGGGTGTGTTCTTATGCAAAATGATATGGTGATAGCTTATGCCTCACAATAGCTGAAAATCCATGAGAAAAATTAAACAACTCATGATTTGGAGTTAGCTGCGGTAATCATTGCATTAAAGATTTAGAGGCAATATCTTTATGAAGAAAGGTGTGATATTTATACTAATCATAAAAGTTTAATGTATATTTTCACAGAAAAGGAGTTGAATATGCGCCAAAGAAGATGGTTAGAGCTGATTAAGGATTACGACTGCTCAATTCATTACCACCCTGGGAAGACAAACAATGTGGCAGATGCATTAAGTCGACAAGGCCATGATAGTTTATCCAAGATGAGGATCACAAAAGATCCAATATTTATGGATTTACAAAGTATGGATCTTGGAATTATAATGGAAGGGGAAAATCATATCATTCTCAATGGAATGTTCAACCATCTATACACGTGAAGATTAAAGAGGTGCATAAAGAAGATGTAGAGTTACAAAAGAAGGTGAGAAATATTCCTGGATTCAACCTTGATTGTGATGGGATAATAAAGTTCAGGAATCGAGTTTGTGTTCCTCCCATCCCAGAATTAAAGAAGGAGCTGCTGGATGAGGCTCATATTTCTTCATTCTTTATTCATCTTGGAAGCACGAATATGTATAGGGACCTGAAAGAGTACTTCTAGTGAGATGTCATGAAAAGTGATGTTGCTGAATATGTCTCTCGATGCTTGGTTTGTCAGCAAGTTAATGTTGATAGACAGAAGTATAAGGGAATGTTACAACCATTACCCATACCCGAATGGAAATGGGAAAAAATCACTATGGACTTTGTCACCGGACTCCCTAAAACATTCAAATGCAATAATGCTATCTGGGTCATAGTGGATCGTCTTACAAAGTCTGCACACTTCATTGCTATTAGAGAGGATTTCTCTCTGGATCAACTTTCCAGGATATATGTAAAGGAAGTGGTAAGATTTCATGGAGTACCACATTCCATTATATTTTATCGGGATCTGAGATTTACCTCGATGTTCTGGTGAAGTCTTCAGCATACTCTGGATACAGAGTTGAGTTTCAGCACTTCTTATCATCCTTAGAAAGATGGTCAGTCTGAGAGGACAATTCAAACTCTATAAGATATGTTGACAGCTTGCTCTATGGATACCAAATGTGGTTCGGATCAAGACCTACCTTTGGTGCAATTTTCTTCTAATAATATCTTTCACTCTAGTATTAAGATGGCTCCTTATGAAGCTCTCTATGGAAAGAAATGCAGGACTCCATCTTGCGGGGATGAATTTGGGGAAAGAAATCTATTAGGACCTGATCTTGTTGATGAGATGGCAGAAAAGGCCATATCTATTGAAAAATACATAAGAGCAGCTCAAAGTCGAAAAAAAAAGTTATGCCGACAACCGAAGAGAAGACCTAGAGTTTGAAGTGGGTGATAAAGTGTTCTTACAAATATATCCCTGGAAGTGGGTCATGAGATTTGGAAAGGAGGAAAAATTAAGCCCTAGATATATCAGTCCTTTTGAACTTCTGGATCTCATTTGGAAGGTAGATTAACGATTGGTGATTCCACCGAATCTCTCCCAAGTTCATGATGTGTTCCATGTATCACTCATGAGAAAGTACATACCTGATCCTTCACATGTACTTAGCTCAGAAGTTGTACCACTGGTGCAAGATCTTTCTTATGAGGAATAGCCAATAGAGATTCTGGATCCTAGCGAATAAGTCCTACGGAACAAGACCACTTTCTTGGAGAACATTTTATGGAGGAACCACCAAATTGAAGAAGCTACATGGGAGCTTGAGGATATGATGAGGGAGAGGTATCCTCATCCGTTTGTTACAATGTGACAAATTTCGAGGGCGAAATTAATTTTAAGGGGGGTAGAATGCAACACCCGATACTTTTATGAGAAATATTTTGTTTTTATGTTATATAAATCATCAAAGGAATCATTCACTACACACAACAATATCTTGGCTTTCTTTACACGCAATCGCGACCTTCCTCGATAGTTTGCGTCGTACGCAATACCAAGTTTCAGTAAACAACAATATACTATTAAAATATTTCTAAAACTAGCCGTTATGAATAGTAATACCCAATTTTTGAAAATTTTAAATTTTTTTTTCAAAATGAACTTCATTTTTGGATTCGGAATATCGAAATCATCCTAGTGTGATATTTTTGTATTTTTCTGAAAACATTCAATTTTTGATGAATAGTGAAAACACTGGGTTACTATTTAAGACCCGACTTTTTATTTAAATAATTATTTATTTTACTTAAATTTATTTTAGGTAAAAATTGATACATAATACCTTTATAAGTTCAATGCAATTAATTGGAGTCATTTTATAATAATTTTAGATATATAAAAATTTTATTGAACTTATCACCGTCTTTTACCCACCTCCTAGGAGAATTTGCAAATTTACATAAAACTTAACTTTACCTCTTCTGTGAGTAGAATTTCAAAAATCCGAGAGACACGGTTAATATCAATGACTAAAATTTTGTTCAATGTAATGAAAATAATTTTTGGTGAATAATAACTTTTTACTTTTTTCCCACGGTTAAAAGTAAATTCGGTAATTAAGGGTAAAACTATTATTATTATTATCCTAACACATGTCCTAATTCTATTGGATAAGTGTAATTCGACAAAAGGCAACCTTAGGAATAAAATATGACCATTGAGGCCCACGTGGATTAGATTAGGATATTTATTATTAATTTATTTAATGAAGGGTTAAAATAGTTAAAATCAAAGTTTAATAACTAAATAATTTTTAATATAGGGTTATATAAAAGATAAATTCGACTATAAATATTCATTAGAAATATGAAAAGATTTTATACATAATGGTTTTTTATTTGAAATTTTTAGACAATAAATAATTTAACTTATTTATGACACAATGATTATGTCGTAATTATATTATTAATGAAATATTGAAATAACTGATGTTATAAATACCCAATTAAATGTAATTTGTTTCTTTTTATGAATTAAAATAATTTTATAGGTTAATATTCCTTGTTAGTATTGATTTAATTAACGTTTTTCGAACTAATCTTTCCATTATGATTTTCACAAAAATGAATTACAAAATAGTGTCAAAATTGACATAAAATATTTTTTAAAACAAATATTATATTATTAATTGTTATTTTATTACTAAAAATCTAAGGTTCGGCCAAATGACTTAGATAAGGTTATATATATTAATAATAAACAACTTGGGATTCTTCTGTCTTGTTATAGTATGTTTATTAACCTTATAGTGCAAGAAAACATGAGGACATGGTAAAAGTTAAATTATCTAACTTAAAGTTAAATCTAAATGATAAGGTTATAATTGAAACCTAAACTTGTCTAAATTCTGTTATATGAGAGGATTTTGACCCATCCCCACCTTCGCATCGGAATAAATCAATTTGGAGCTATTAAAAAGCGAATATTACTTTATAATAAAATAATATTTTTAGTTTTTACTAAGGTTCCCCTCTCCTCCATTATAAAAGGGCACCTCTTCCCTCTCTTCCTCACACCACATTGAACCCTAATGCTCGACCAAACCCTACACAATTCTCTTATCCACTTCCCTAGAAACATCGTAGAGGTCCTGGTCTTTTTCACAGACCAATTTTAGTGCCCTAAGTGGAGGTCTCAAAGAGGCACTTCAAAGAAGAGGTCATGTCCGTTACCGATTCTTCCAACTTTATTTCTTCTTCCACTTCTTCTTATTTAGTTGTTTCATTATGAAGTAATAACATCAGTATCACTCATATACTGGAATGTTATTATAAGTATGAAACAACCCTATTTCACCATCTATCTATCCTACAGAAAAGGAAATCATCGCGCCTGCGTACGTATGGAATACCGTCTCCACACCGTGGTGTAATCTATTTTCCACCACCACCATACTTTGATGGGTATAATGGTGTAAATAATAACTATATATGATTATTGTAAAGTTATATTTTTTCTGAAATAGTATACATACACTCCAATACAATTCCACGATCATGGGAATGATATCATCGCACTGGCATACATATGGAATACCGTCTCCACGATGTGATACGACTCGTTCAACATGATATTCATTGAATAATTATTATATAAATGAATTGAATGAATGAATATGATATATATTTCACTAATACCATTCTGAAAATGAGGTATATATAACCTAAAGATAAGAATAAGAATTTATTCGACAAAACATGCATAAGAACAAAAAGTACTAAACACCCGAATAACAAGTAGCAATGAAATGTTACTAATAAGAAGCTAAGAATATAGCCATATTTGATATCATAACAATGAGAATGATTCTCGAATAAGTCAGTGACATGATTTAAATCATTATACAGGAGGTTCGGACACTTACGACGAAAATCGGACCTAAGGTAAGGGAAAATATTACAATCTCATTTTTATCCGAGATTGTTTATACTTTGGTATTTAGTGGGGTGTATTTTATCATTCAAATCCATGTTTCCTCAATATGTAATATTATTTCCATCCACCTACAATTGTTTAAATCCAATTTTACCCTTCGGTGAGTTTTTATTTAAATATATGAAAGGAATCTTTTGTCGTTTTTCGTATGAGGTACTTTTTGACTTTTCCGACAAAAGTACGAAAAGAATGTTTTTTAACTTATACGGCATGAATGGATTTTTAAAACATTATTTCCATGAAGCTTACTTTAAAAGTTTTCAAGTTTATTTTTAATCAACTTATTTTAGTTTAAAATTGTATGACATGTTATGAACGGAAAATGTTTTTGAAGTAGAAATGATATTTTCCTCAAGAATAGAGTTCAAGTGTTTTATCAAAATTATTTTCCATCTAAGATAATATATGGTTCTGTTTCTATCCCTATTATAACATTTATTTGATTATTTTGTGATGGAATTATTTTTATGAATTCCTTTATCTGGTATGAATTATTTTATGATGTCATGATGTTTAAGAATCCCATTTTTATTACATGGGTTATGCTATGATGTATGATTAATGATTTTGTGGCACACATAAGAATGGTTTCATTATGAGATGGGTGAGACCTATATCTACCTCCAATGCATTGGGAAAAGATTGATATCTCATGCGATAGACATGGCTGGAATGGAAGGTTAAACCGGTTCAGTAAAATAGGACTGAAACGAGGAGTGAACTCGTTTTAGAAATTGACTTTGTCCGCTAAGATAGTCTTGGCAATGAATCTTGACTACTAAGAAATGATTTTCTATGATTATGTGTATATGCCACAAAATTTCATGTTTTAAGTTATGATTATTGGGATTACATTTCACTACTATGATTTATCCCATGTTATGAAATGATGATCTCTTTTGCAGGTTTAGATTTCCAAAATGTTATGTTCTTATGAATATGATGTGATTGATATTTCTTTTGTGTACCCTTACTGAGCATTTGAGCTCACCCTTTTGTATGTTTTCATTCCCCAGGTCAGGAAGAAGGTTATTAAGTAGGATATTGCAAAAAAGGGACTCTATATATGATGAAATAAATGGGAGACCGCGTAGATGATTTATGAACCAGTTGTTTATGTTTCCCTATTTCTAAAGACACTATACCTATACGGTCATTTCCTAGTTTTGTTATATGTTGTAATAAGTGTGCTTCAATTCTGAAGTAATAATAATTTATGTAAAGTATGGGTCGTTATAAACATCCCAAGTAATCTATAGAACATTCACAAATAAGTACTTAAAATGTCTAAATTGTTCATTTGTATTATCAAACTGATTGATGATGAAAAGTGTCAATGAAATTAAATTCAGTACACAATGAATTATGAAGGCCTTTACAAAAAAATAGATGTTATCCTGGGATCATGTTCTAAAAAAATTAAGATAGTAACTCCATATAACCTAAATATATCTTCATGTTAAAGTTTAGAAAATTCATATAAATTCATAGTATCTTGAATTAGAAGGAAATGTTCAAATTTATTCAGTTGATCAAAAATAAACAAAATTTCATTATTAGTTTAAGGAATCTTTGGTATTCCAAAAATGAAATCCACTGATATAATTTCTTCATTTCCACTCTATAACTATTAATGGATTAAAAACACCTTTTAGTAGTTGTCATTATACAATAACATATTAACAAATCAAATATTTCATGGTAAGGATACAAATATCTATTTTCATTCAATCCCACCAGTAATACATCTTAAAGACATTGTACATCTTATTGCTTCTAGGATAAATAGAAAACGGGTAACTAAAAACATAAATATATAAATCCCACTTCAACCAAGAATCCCAACGTGCACAAAATCTCCTTGAAAATTTTGAAACAAATTATTAATCCACATTAAATTCATTAAATTTATACGTATTAACTAATTATAAATTTTATTTTATCTCATTATCTGCCTTATGAGCCTTCTTAATTCCATCTGATAGAGGAAATTACACTGACACCTGAAACAAAACATAGTAATTTCTTGCACTAAAAACTTCTTGACAAAAATTAAAAAAATCATTAACCAAAGGTCGTGTCCTAAATGTAACATATTTAATGTGTCAATATTTTTCTAACACAAATGATTAGAAAAATTATTTTCTATTTACAAGAAGTAATTGTTCATATAATCATAATATTTTATTAGTTCCATCAATCTTCTCTGCCGCATATTCAACTCTTTCTTATTGAATGTACACTTCAAACTTTTATGATGAGTACATATTTCACACTTGGATCTATCTACATGATGCCTCAAAATTTTCAATGAAAAAAAACATATCACCTAAATCCAAATATTGTATCAGATAATTTAAATCATGAGGTTTCCTATAAATTGTAGAATAATAAATTTCTTTTTCATTATTTATTAGAACACAACCAAGTCCATTCAATGAAGTATTATTATAGATGAAAAGATTGTCACTCTTCAATATGAAGGCTAAAACTAGAGAATTCACTAATCTTATTATTAATTCCATAAAACAATCCTCACATTCATTGTTCTAGATAAATTTAACCCCCTTTATGATAACTTAGTTAGTGGGGAGGTAACTCAGATAATTTTCAACAAACTATTGTTAATATCCTAATAATCCAAGAAAACATTGAATATTGGTATCATTTGTAGGTCATGGTCATTTACCAAAGTCGTTTTTTGGGGACAACAATAATACAATATTTTTTAATAAAGTTCCTGTAGAAATAAATTTATTATAACAAAAATTTACATTTTCTAAATTTTCTATATATGTTATTTTCTTTATGGGTTTGCGTAAAAATACTTAAATGTTTTTCATGATCTACATTACTATTTTAGTAAACTAGAATATCGTTAACGAAAATAACCATAGTCTTATCCAAATATTCCTAGAATCCTCTATTCATAAGATCCATAAATACAAAATGATCCCTTTTTAAACCAAATGTCATTACTAAAAACTCATAATGCCTGTATCTTTTCTGGAATGGTGTTTTTGAACTTTTATCCTCCTTCACTAACATCTAATGAAACCTGAATCTCTTATCAACCGTTGAAAAATACTGACCTCCTTGTATTTGATCAAATAAGTCTTCCATATGTGCCAAATTATATTTTTTTTAACAGTGATGTTTTTAAATACTATATAAACAATGAAATCCTCTAGGAACTAACATTATTTTTAATATACCAAATAGGATCACCTCATGGTAAATCACTTGGTCGAATAAAAACATTATCTATAAAAACCTACAATTTGTTTTTCTGTTAAAAAACGTATACATTATCAATTTGATTACAAGTTTTGACTTATTTTATCATCATAGACTATGTCAATGGTAAAATCAACCTTCTATTCACAACTGAAACCAGGAAAATAATATAAAAAAACATCCACATATTAATTTACCATAGACAAACCATTACATTGAACAGTTCCCTTATTTTCAATAATATTTTCGAGATAAATTTCAAATCGATATTTTAATAGTTTATCAGCTTCTAGATATGTTATCAATGGTATGGGTTCATTATTGAATTAAAACTAAAGCATTTTATTAAAAAAACTTATTTAACTCCAAAATCCATCCTAGTATAGTAAAAATTTATCTAATCCATAACTATAATATCATGACAGTCAACCAAGAGAAATAAAACAAGTTTTACATGTAAAATCCTTCCACATAAAATAATTGGATGATTCTTATAATTTCTTTTTTCCCTTTATGCATCCCCAGGTGTTTTTACCATAAGTTATAGTTCTATTTCCAATGTTAGAATTTTCAATTTTCTTGAAAATTTCTCAGATATAAAAGAATATGTAGAACTCAAATCAAACAATACATTTGGATAATGTGAATGAACAATTAATGTATCCAATAAAACATCTTTTGATGTGCATACAGGAGGTGAAGTAGTTTCAAAAGACTTCACCACACCTTTCTATTTATTTTATGATCATTTACTATCTTTTGGGTAATTCTTGAATAATCTTTGTGCATAATTACCTATCTCACCACATTTAAAACATTTTAGAGCTTCCTAATCGGAATTGAACATTATAAAACCAAGTCATTTTCCATTAAAATCATGCTCTATAAGTCTAGACTTACCAAATCAAATGGAATTTTCGTATTTTGTAAGTCATTCACAAAGGTACATTTTACCACAGCTTCCACAAATGGGAAATAAGATTTTACGACCATCAGATTTACTTTATTGGTGTATACTATATTTATACCATCTTGACCTTTTATTCTGTTGGTTTTCATAAAATAAATTGTAATCGAAAAACATCGCTTCTACCCACATATCACATTGAATAGTTCTATTATAAAATTTGAATTCATGGGAATCTATTTACCTCTTTATCTTGTGTTCTCTAATGAGTAATAAAAATTGAATTGACGATCAATATCTCAGATAAAATTTGGAGAATATATTTCCAATATAATGATGCTTTCTTCATATGTGGTCACTTAATCTTCCTATTATTCTTTAAATTCTAGTAATTTGTTTTCCATCCTATGTTGAAATATGTTGAGAAAGTATTTTCAAGGAAAATATCTTTAAAGTAATCACATTCCCATGCATCAATTTGTTTTATTTCCCTGATATTCTCGACCATTGACCACCAATGGTAGGATTCACTTTCAAAAATATAAGTTGAAAGCCTAATCTTTTGATTATATGAATACCCTAGGACATAAAATATCGTTCCGAGGGATTTATTTCACCCTTTAGCAAAAACATGGGTAGAAATAACTACTAAATTCATGAAGGTTATTCCTCATTAAATGTTCCACTATTATTATATTCATTTTTAGTAATTATACGTACACTCTAACATAGATGCCTCATATAATTGTGTCTTGTTTAAACTAATCCCTTATTATGAAAAACAAATTTTTCCTAATTACTACCATCTCAAGTTGTTAATTTGGAATGATGTTTTCTTATCAATTCATTCCCACCAAATTATCCATATTTCCTCTATAGAAAACTACTCTAAATAAACCTAGATTAGATGAATCAACAAAGTAATATTCAAATATCATACAATTTCTACTTAAAAATAATGTAAAATATTTCAAGGGTGTTATATTAACATTTTTATAGCCTCTAAATTTATCTAAATCATCCTATGATTCCAACTATAAAGACCTAACCTTAAACATTTTATATACTTGGGTTTTAAGTAATTAATTTATTTTCTTACATTTGATTTTTTTTAATTTTATAGTTTTACAGAATTATATCCTAACAATAATATAACAAACATATACATTAAAAATAAGATACTTTAACTCATTATCCATTTTCTAACAAAAAAATACATTGAAATAAAACATGATTTTGTTTCATGATAAATT
Organism: Viscum album; assembly: GCA_963277665.1. Taxonomy (NCBI): domain Eukaryota; kingdom Viridiplantae; phylum Streptophyta; class Magnoliopsida; order Santalales; family Viscaceae; genus Viscum; species Viscum album. The sequence continues at coordinate 119,775,375 of OY728165.1, forward strand.
TTCACAATTTTCTCATTGATCTCATATCTCTTATTAATCATAATTAATCCATATGAAAAACATTTTAAAACCTTTTATTACATATGAAAAACCATATTAAGGGACATAAAATAAATACTGAAACTTTTAGTCCATGATACATATAAAAAATTAATTTTTCAAAATATTATTCAGGTAATAAATATTCATTTTATTACTCAAAAAAATTATCTTTTATTTCCAAAAATAACCATTAAAAATATCATTATAAATATTAATGGAAAAATTAATCCCATAAATGTTTCTTTGAAAAAATTTAGACATGTTAATACTTTATCAGAAATCTAAGTAACATATACCTAGACTCTATAACATACCATGTGAAAACATGAGAAATTTTTAATCACATAGCAAACAAAATAGTTTATATAGTTAACATGGAAAATAATTTTATTTTCATAATTACCTTTATGTAAATATCATGGCTACCATGAAAATCCCTTCACAGTTATACTTGACATAACCCATGTGGTTATACATGGATGTAACCATCATATTGACACTTGGAATGAAAATCATGGTCAGCATCCAAAAAATAAAATTCATTGCCTGGCTATCACAATACTTCCCATATTTTTTGTAAAAACCACCAATGGTCAAAAATAATTCCTAATAACCATGAAATAATAAAACAAACATAGATTCCTGCATAAAAAACATTCCTGAAAAAATAACTTATTTTAAAAGAATAATGTGCACATTAAAATGATACCAATATCATAAAAAATAACAATGAAATATTATAAAACAATGTTCAAAACAATAATTTTTCATGACTTCATTAAAATAAACTCATGTGGTATAATTTAAAAATAATATTCCCTTTGACTTTTGTAAAAAGAAACATTAAATTCATATTTTTTTTAAAAGTATCTTACCTCGAGTCGGAGATATCATGTAAGTTATTTATCTTCTTAAATAAAAAAATAATGCTAATTATTTAATTTATTATAGAACCTAATTCAGTTTTATTATTCCTTTTATTTCATTTTTACCATGATAAAATAATAAAATAATTATTTAATTTCACAGAGGATGTGTTGATGATATTCGGTTCATAATCCAAGATAAACATGGTAGTGTGAATATGATCAATGATTCCATATTTCCACCATTTTTTGAATAATACTAATTGAATAATAATAAATTTATATATTAATTATACTTTTAAATTAATTCATTAAATATGGTTGTGAAAAATTAACTATAATACAATCATTGAGATTATGGGTCGTACATATGCAAGAGTGGTGTTTTAATTTTATAATGATCAGTATATATTAAAGGTAAGTATTATTTTATCATTAGAAAAAGATCATAATATATTATATATCATACTAATTATTTTAATATATTTATATACATCATCCATGTAATGTGGTGATGAAAAAAAATCACATAGCTTTGTGGATGTGGTAGTCCACATATACAAACAAATATCGTTATCATTTTTCTATGCATCGAAAAGAAATAAATAAAAGATATTTTTTATTTTTATTTTGATAAATACGTCAATAATATCATATATAAAAATTAATTCCATAAATATATTCATACATGAGATGAAATTATGGAAAACAAATCACATCAGTTCGTGTGGTGGTAGTCTGTCATTCACATGAACGATTAATTCAATTCCCATTTGATGGAAGTGGAGAAGGATAAGGTTAATTATTCAATAATAGTAACATATTAATATAGGTTAGATATTGGATTTGTTATTCTATAATCATTTAACAAGATTTTGTGTGTGGGGAAAAAGAAATACAATAAATACACTTGATTAAAAATGATACCTCTTCGTTGGGAAAATGGATTTGTTTGTTGCCTTAATCTTTCTAAGACTATTTTTATATCTAAAATAAAGACTCGAGAATGATAAAATGGAAACTAGGATAGTATTAGGTTGTAGATTTTTCACACTAATTTTTTTATGTGTGAATTATTTCAAAGAAGATGTTCTCTTTTAAAGAGAGGGGAGGGAACTCTTGCAAATAATAAACATTTTAAAATATAATTTGGATATTATAGAGACAAAGACTGAAAAAATTCTTATAAATTATTAGGGGATTAAATTATAGAACCTATATTACCTCCTTTGGTATTATTTAATATTGTATTGTTTTAAATAAATTAATAATATATGAATTCCATAGAAAATCATTATTGTCAAATTTGATACTATTCATTAATTTGACATCAAAAATTTCAAGAAAACATGTAAAATTAGATCCAACTATTTTATTATATCATGCCCATTTCATGATAAAAGATAAAATTTTTGATTAAAATAATTTTGATAAAATTAAATTTTTTTAATTATTTTAATTATCATTTAATTTATTTTTCTATTAATTTAATAATTATCATTTAATTTATTTTTCTATTAATTTAGTAAGATTATTATTCATATTCTCTATAATAAAAAATCGGAATAATAACTAAATTTAGTCCCACTTATTCTAAAAATGTAATTAATTTTTCAAAATTTAAGTCATTGATTTTGTAGAATTTCATTTAAATTAAACTGCTAAAATGTAAAGAAAAACACTTTTATTGAACATTTCCTTTTAAAGATATAAATTTTATTAATACTATATTCAATAAAAGTACCCATTAAAAACAATTTGATTAAATGAAAACATAAATAACTTAGTAGAATTTCAAACTAATCCAAATCATAATTTTACTTTTTGATATAATGAAAAAATAGAGTTTTTCATAAAAATCAATAATTTTAACTATTCATTGAAAAATTAGTATTTTCAGAAAATCCTCAATAATTCATTAGAAGATTATTTTGGAATGATGAATTAAAGAAATTTTTTTTTTAATTTTTTATTTAAAAATTTTAAAATTAACCATTAAAATATAACCATATAAGAAATTAGTTTAACAAAACTATTATTTTTTTAATAGTTACATAACATTTTTAAATGAACATATTTATTTAATTCAATAATGCTGATAATTATGAAATTTATTTATTCTATTATTACCTTGTTTATTATAATTAAATTTATAGGAAATATAATTATAATTATGTTTTGAGTGTTCATGATTGATTGACATAGATGTATGGAAATTTAACCACTAATGAATGCTTATGGGTCAGTCTAAGATGCTTATCCATATGTAAATAATTTTGATAATTAGAATGTTTTATGGTTCATATTATCATGAAAAAATTTAATGGGTCCCGCAACATATGTTCAATTTATTATATGTTTGATACAAATACAAAAAATTTATGTTTTGGGTTTTAGTGGATGTATTTTATGAAAAAGAGGTTGAGCATACCGTAAATTATTATCTGAAGATAACGGTCAATTGAGCCAAGAAAAGTGATATATAAGGAGATAAATATTAATCAATTCCTTCAATATAAGTTTAATGATGTTGTTCTGTTCATGTTTCAAAACAACCACGAGTTTTAACAAATATGTGAATTTATATAATGTCCTTCGAGTTGAAAATTAGAGTATATGAATAATCGTGCTAATAAAAGTGGGGATTTGAAAATAGAACTTTTTGACTAGAATTAAAGAAATTTCATGGAATTGTATTATGATTATTAAAAAATAATTAACACACTTAATGAATCAACTCATTTATGTGATATTATAAGGATTTGGAGTTGTCGCTGCTAAATTGGTGGTCTAATATTGAAGATACGAGAGTAGTTATATTGTGAAAAAATTGAACATTATATCTCAAAAAATAATTTTATTTTATTTTATTGTGAAGATAGTGATATAAAATCCAAACATAATTATGAGATTATTTTGAGATAGTTGAAGTGTTGAGTAGGAAAAGATCATTGAACATCCTTTCTAGAAGATGTTTTATGAGGAAACTCTAGATATAAATGATCATAAGAGCACATTTAGTAATATAACTAGGGGAATAGGGTACAAATTTCTTTGAAGCAAGAAAGTATGTTGTGACAAATTATTATATAATTATTGGGGATTTATTATTGTTAGGAACAATAAGGGCTTATATACCCTGAGAGGGGGGGTGAATCAGGGTATGGATATTCTTTTTCAAAATTTTTCCTGCCCCACTGGATCGTGACCTCTTTGTTACAAGGGTCACTTTGTTTGCACTTGTGTGTTTGTTATGATCACTTACTTTCTTCTTTATCTGATGATGATGCTTTAAATGCAATGCATGAAAATAACCAGGTAGACATAATTATTTTTACATGGTTCACCCTCACTGAGCTACGTCCAAGGAGCATATTCCAACAAGTTGCCGATCGTACCAAATTCCACTAATCTTCCCTAGAAGTTGATACAATGTTCGGGCTAGATCACTTATATGCCCAGGATCACTGCATTTACAAAGTTCAGGGTCATCTCACTGCTTTCCCAAGGGTCACTCCCTGTTTCTCTCTCTCTGGATCACTGTCGGTGGAGAGGATCACTTTATTCCTCTTCCTAAGCTCACTGCTTTAGAAGGCAATCCACTAACAGTTTATAGACCTATAGGTCTCTTCATTTACATGAAATAATGCATCTTCAACTATTTATAGATGCTCTGTTGAAGTCCAACATTCATCCACTGATTAATACCACTTTTCCCCTGACCACTGGTCAACTAACTTTGGAAAGTACCTTCGCAAAGTATCCTACTTCGCGAGGCTTCCAATTTCGCGAAGCTCAAACAAGCCTTCACAAAGCTCCTGCCTTTTCGCGAAGCTCTCTCGCAATGCACTCTCGCGAAGCACTCCCACGAAGATCAAGACGTTCTAGAGAATCTTCCCTCACGATGCTCACTGAGCCAACGTGGTGCTCACAACTTTCGGGGAGCTACAATAGCCATCGCGAAGCTCTTCTTGTGGGAAGCACACTAGCTCCGCGAGCCACCTTCGCAATACGAGAGCAAAATATTTTCTCTGAAAATTCTCTCTAATTCTCTTGAGGGGGTTGGCCTCTATTTATAGGAAATTCCACCAACCCTCGAACTCTCCGCGTGATGTCAACGCCACGTCATCTCAAATTGCGAAGCTCCGAAGTTTCCGTCGGAATTCTGTCCAAATCGCGAAGCGCCACGACAATTTTCAGATCGCAGAGCTCGTCGTAATCGCGAAGCATTCCATCAATTCTTTCGCGCCTTCGCCATGAAGCTCCCTCGCAATGCACTTCATCGCCGCAAAGCTCCCTTTCAAAGACCTTCACCGCCTTGATGCTCTTCAGCCTCTTCCATTCGCGAATCTTGTCGTAATCGTGAAGACTCACCACCTCCATTCTACTGGTCTTTGCGATTTCCAAACCATGCATCCTATCTTCGCGAAATTCATGCCTTTGCCATATTAAATGATGATCTTCATGGAAATCATATTTTCGTGATGCTCACCAAACTCCAAATTTTGGACCCCAAAAATATTGAAAACACTGGGAAACGGTGCCACCTTGTACTGCTCTTTTGTACCGTCTCCAGATCGTCCTTTCCTTTGTCATTGTTCATTGTCAACAAATAATGTCATCACAATCTCAGGAACTCGACAATTCTCCATGGAAACCTGCTTTGTCAACAAACACAATCAACCCAAAAATACTTCAATGTTAACTTGGGGGATGTATGCCCAACAATCTTCCCCTTTTGGTTTGTTGAAAACTCTTCTCAACTCTGCTCAGAATGATTTTCTGCACTTTGATACCTCATTGAGTCTTCTTCTAGCCGTTACCACCATACGCCTCTTGCGATTCTGATAGCATTCAAGGATTCATTTAACACGTACTCTAAGCCCACATGAGGAATGCTCGGTGTGAGAAACAAGAGTAGTATGAAAAGTTCATCAATGAATCACTTCATGTCAAACACCAATTGTCAATTCCAACATGATACCAATTTTTAAATTGATACCAATTGTTGAACCACACTTATCCCAATTGATGATAGCTGGAAACCTTCTCTCACCATTCCAAAACCACAGTTTCACTTTTATCACGATCCTAAGCTGTCGTGATATCTATTCTTTGATCGATCACTTCTAGCATCGTCAGATTTAATACTCTCCCCCTATCTCATTGCACTCCCCCTATCTGGCTACTCCAACTATCAGCTTCTCCCCATATCATTCATGATTTATCAAATCTCCACACAGTCTCCCCCTTGTGCAATCACTATTTTATCCTCCTTTTTCAACGAACCCAATGGACACTCCTTTGTAGTCTGTAATCGAGTAGAGAACACATATCAACAAATTAGGGAAAAACACATCATACCTCAGGGAGAGGGGGGGTTTCACATCCACATGCTTTTATGTGTGGGGAATTGACTGAACTCCTAGAGCCAGTCGATGCCTTTAGAATGATTCATTGGGTAAGGCCATTTTCAGAATATCTGCAACCTGTAACTCTGTAGGCACATACTCCAACTTCACAATACCTTGCTCCACATTCTCCTTGATAAAATGATATTTGGTCTCAATTTGCTTTGTCCTTGAGTGATGGACGAGATTTTTGCTGAGATTTATAGTACTTGAGTTGTTGCATTGATTATGATCAGAGACTTCACTTCAACACCCATATCTTCAAGCTCCTGCTTCATCCATAATAGTTGGGTGCATGCTTGAGTGGCTGCAATATACTCAGCTTCTACAGTGCTGAACGAAATGCAATCTTTCTTCTTGCTTATCCAAGAAATACACAATCCACCAAGATAGAAACCACCACCTGACGTTGATTTTCTATCATCTACCGAACTGGCCCAGTCTTAATCAGTATATCCCAATAACTCTGTCTGATATTTATCAGTATATGTAAAGCAGAAATCCACTGTGCCCTGGATATACCGAAGTATTCTTTTCACTGCAAGCATGTGGCTTTCTTTTGGATTACTCTGATATCTCGCTGCTTGGCATGTGGTGAAATCAATATTAGGCCTTGTCACGGTCAAGTACAACAAACTTCCAATAATTTTCCTGTATTCTGTTATATTAACTACCTTTCCATGCTCATCTTTTGATAATATCATCCGGGTAGCAACCGGAGTTTTCATCTCCTTGGAATTTTCCATGCCAATCCTTCTTAACACCTCCTTGGAATATTTGGATTGAGAAATGAATGTTCCATTCCTTCCTTGTGTCACCTGTACACCAAGGAAAAGTGTTAGCTCTCTAATCATTGACATTTCAAACTCATTTTTCATGAATTCTATAAACTGTCTACATTGAGCTTCATCTGATCCACCAAATATTATGTCATTGGCATAGACCAGCACCATCATCCTTTGATTAATATTTTTTTTGAAATAAAGATTGTAATCAACTCCCCCAAACTGGAAACCAATATTCTTCAAGTACTGATCAAGCCGTGAGTACCATGCCCTTGGTGCTTGTTTCAGCCCATACAATGTCTTCTTCAGCCTACAATCTTTGTTCTCATCCTCATGAATGAGAAAACCATCTGGCGGATCAATATACAATTCTTCTTCCAGAACAGCATTCAAGAATGTGGATTTCACATCCATCTGGAACACTTTGAAATTTATTTTCACTGCTATGGACAAAAATAATCTGATTCTTTCTAGCCTTGCAACTGGTGAAAATGTCTCATCTACATCTATTCCCTCTATCTAGGAGTATCCCTTGCACACTAGTCGTGCTTTGTTTTGAATCATAGTTCCATCTTCATTCATCTTGTTTCGATAGACCCATTTAGTCCCGATGACATTATTGTCCACTGGCCTTGAAATAATCTCCCACGTCTGACTCTTCTCAATCTGATTTAGCTCTTCATTCATGGTCTGAACCCAGTTTTCATCTTCAGGTGCATCAGCAAAGCATTTCGGCCTAACCTATGATATTAATGATGTCTGCTGCAGTGATTTCGTTCTTCTTGTCTGAACTAGAGCTCACTGATCACTGATGATATTCTGCCTGTCAATTTAACCTCAACTCTTTGGCTTTTGTGTAGATAATGATTTTACTTCCTCGTACTCTCCATCAGTATCTTCTTCTGAATCAACATCAGCCACTTCTTCTCTCCCTGAGTCTCTTACCACTTCATCTCTATTAACAAAAAACTTCTCACTAGGTCATTGTTCAATGATGTATTTTCTTTGAACTTCTTATCTCATATTTCTATTGACACGCCTTTGATTTTCTCTTGCAGCATCTTGGTATCTTGAAGGCAGTCAGCTGATACGACATTGTTAGAACATAACAAATAATCATGAAATCCTGTGTGTTACTACTTTTCCCCAAATCATTCTTCATGAAAATAAACATTCATCCTTCATATAGCATTGTGATCTTGCATCTGATTAGGATATAGAATACTCCCCCTATGTTATGCAAATATTCCATCTGTTAGGCCCAACTGTATAGACCCATTACCATTCATTTCCTCATGCATAATTTATTCTCACATTCCAATCGAAATTGAGCCATTAACAAAATCTCTAAGCCTACTGAGTTGGAACTCGGTGTAGGAAACAAGAGACAATGTCAATAACACAATCACTTCCTGTTGTGCTCTGTTTCTCCCTTTCATCATCAACTTTGATACCTGATTTGAGTCAATCAAAAAAATGAAGCATATCACATCCCCACTTTGCATCTTTAGTTTCCACTTCCCCTTGGATTGTATCTCCCTAAAACCTAAAACACATAAATCATCAGTTAATAGAATTTATATACATAGGGAGAGGGGATTCTTCCAGACTCCTCAAGATGAGGGTTGTGGTTGATCCTGACAGGTCAACCCTTTGATTCTTTCTTATAGAGCATCACACTCCTTCCAAGCTTCCACCTGATGCCTGGACAACTTCAACTGCTCTAGCCATATGACTAAGCATTCATTACCCACATGCTGAGCCTTTTTCTGATATGTAGATTCTGTAGGCCCGACATTTCTCATCACTTGGGGTATAGACCCACTAGTACTCATTTCCTTCTTTAAGGTTCTTCCAAAATTCCATTTTCCTTGATTATTTCTCTGAGAAGGAATCTCCTTTATTGTTATCTTCCCTTGCTTCTTCCACCATTGGAGGGATTTTCCTTTTTCTTCCAGTCCTCTCCGTGGCACATGACTTGTGAATATTTCAACGCATTCTTTATTTATCTGCCTTTTATCAGATGTATGAATCACCACACTCTTTTTCACTGGTGGCGAGTCCTCCATTGAATGTGCACTCTTCTTATTCACATATGTAGTGTTTCCTCCCTTTTTCATCCAAATTTTTTCATGCTCATTATTAGAGAGCGGTTGTGAGTGTGATTGATACACTTTTTGTCTAGCTCCGTGTGATTCTCTAAGAACTCTAAGCGTATTCTTCAACATACCACTTTCTCTCCCAATGTACGATTTCTCATTATACACCACTGGAGTTGAGAATCTCCTTTGGAGTTCCTTTTTCTTTCCTGCCTTCTTCTTGGTGAAATGTCTTTCCAAATTCCCATGATTAGAGAATATGAAACAACTTCCATTAAATTCATACCTCATTTCATCATATCTTAGCCAAGATGTTGATGCATCTTGAGTTCTACCCTTGACATTGAGCTCTTGAGATTCCTGATGCATATTCATGGTGTGTCCCATTTTTCCACAGTAATAACATCTTTTGAATGCTTTCCTCTGAGAGAATCTTCTCTCTGATTTCTCATGATGCTTCTTCTTATCCTTGGGTTTATCAAATTTTATATTTTCACTGCCTGAAATGTATTCCAGAGCATCTGGACAGAAACTTGATGTGTGGTCGTGAATCCCGCAAAAATAGCACATGCTCTCATTTCATCCTGTAAAAGCCCTTTTAGGTCTATCTCCAGCACCTTCAAGGTTTTCCATATATCTAGATATTTTCACTGTACATTTCCTATCACACATAGGAGTGAGATCATCATATCTAATTCCAAATTTTCCCATCATGGATGGCCTTTGGGATGATACAATCCTTTCATGCTTCTCTTCTGATGTAGAATATTTGGCTTTCATTTGATCATCACCTGCCGAAGGATAATCAAATAATAAGTGCAGTGCATACTTCAAATTGGGCTTATCTATAGATTTAGACTTCTCCATTTCTTTCTTGACTGATTCTAGCTCTTCTTCCAACTTTTGAATCTTCATATCCCTTGATTCAAGTTGGACATTATGTTCTCCCTTGAGAAGCTTCCCTCTACTCATCTCATCTTCCAATTCACGTGTCAGCTTATCCACCATGTCACTCTGCCCCTTTACTTTCAATTTTTCTTGAGAAATAGAATCAAAAAAACATGAACTATCTTGTTGTAGTCTTTGATTCTTTTGATCTAGCTCATATAGCTATGTAGCAAGATCAACATTTATAGCTTTCAGATTCTGAACTTCATCTGACTTTTGACTCTCTTCATAATCACCAGCCTTTTCTTTTCCTTTTATTTTAGCCAGCTTCTGTAGTTCCTCACCTTGAGAATCATTATTCTCCTTTAGGTCTATTGCCACACCAATAAGCCTTTGATTTAAGCTTCTTAGCTTGTTGACCTCAATCTACAATACATTGATCTGGATATCTTTAGATTTGACTTCTTCGGTTTTTCCAACGTCACTTGGAATATCAGGTTCTTCAATGTACTTGACTTGATCATTCACTTTTATATTCAAGCCATCGATCTACCTTTTATGTTATTCAATATTAAGCTTATACTCACCAACTGTTTCTGAGTTCACTGGTTGTGATAACTTGAGTTCCTCAATTTTATCCATCAACTCAGACTTCTCTTCTTCCTGCTGCTGCATATAGTGTTTGGAACCGTGAACACCTTTGTTAGCTTTCTTGGTTTTGGCTCTCCAAACTTCTATTTCTTCAAGAGAAGCCTCTAACTCATCTTTCATATCTATTCTTCCTTCAATTATTTCTTCTTAATCATCACTTGTTTTAATATCACATTGATGTTCATGTACATCACTCATTCATGCATCATGCTTGAGTGAATCAATCTTTTCCCTGTCATTTTCATCCAGACCTTACTTCAGTAAACCGTTTGATTATTTTAATTGAATCACACTTTTTCTATACACACTTCCACACTGAGGAATACCACCTGACTTCTGATACTTCTTGGATGTTTTTCCCTTTGCCATGGCACACTGAGATAAGAACAGACTGATTCTTTAAACACACAGATCGACTACACCAAGTCGGAGGAAACAAATCTGATAAAAGAAACCATCCCTCTGATACCAATTGTAAGGCCCAATAAGGGACAATATAACCTGAGAGGGGGGTGAATCAGGGTATGGATATTCTTTATCGAAATTCTTCCTGCCCCACTGGATCTTGACCTCTTTGTTACAAGGGTCACTTTGTTTGCACTTGTGTGTTTGTTATGATCACTTTATTTATTCTCTATCTGATGATGATGCTTTAAATGCAATGAAGGCAAATAAGTAGGTATACATAGAGATTTTTACTTGGTTCACCCTCACTGGGCTACGTACAAGGAGCATACACCGACAAGTTTCCGGTCGTACCAAATTCCACTAGTCTTCACTATAATTGGATTCAATGTTCAGGCTAGATCACTTCTATGCCCAGGCTAACTGCCTTTATAATGTTTAGGGTCAGCTCATTGCTTTCCCAAAGGTCACTCCCTGTTTCACTCTCTCTGGCTCACTTCCGGTGGAGAGGATCACCTTCTTCCTCTTCCTAAGCTCACTTCTCTAGAAGGGAATCCACTCACAGTTTATATACCTATAGGTCTCTTCATTTGCATGAAATAATGCATCTTCAACTGTTGATAGATTCTCTGTTGAAGTCCAAATTTCATCCACTGATGAATACCACTTTTCCACTGACCACTGGGAAACTACCTTTGAAAAGTTTCTTCGCAAAGTACCCTACTTCGTGAGGCTTCCAATTTCGCAAAGCTCAAACAAGCCTTCACAAAGCTCCTGCCTTTTCGCGAAGCTATCTCGTGAAGCTCTCTCACAAAGAACTCCCGCGAAGCTCAAGCCGTTGCAGAGCAACTTCCATCGAGAATCTCACTGAGCCAATGTAGAGCTCACAACTTTTTCGGAGCTACAATAGTCGTCGTGAAGCTCCTCTTGTGTGATGTACACAAGCTCTGCGAACCACCTTCGCAATACGAGACCAAAATATTTTCTCTGAAAATTGTATCTACTTCTCTCGAGGGGGTCAGCCTCTATTTATAAGTGATTCCATAGACCCTCGAACTTTCCATGTGAAGTCAACGCCATGTCATCTCAAATCGCAAAGCTCTGATGTTTCCATCGGAATTCTTTCCAAATCGCGAAGCACCACTACAATTTTCTGATCGTAGAGCTCGTAAGAATCGCGAAGCATTTCATCAATTCCTTTGTGCCTTTGTCATGAAGCTCTCTTGCAATGCTCTTCATCTCCGAGATGCTCCCTTGCAAAGAACTTCACCGCCTTGATGGGCTTCAACCTCTTCCGTTCGCGAATCTTGTCGTAATCATGAAGACTCACCGCTTCCATTCTTCTAGTCTTCGTGATTTCCAAACCATGCATCATATCTTCGTGAAATTAATACCTTTGCCATATTAAATTATGATCTTCATGGAAATACTATTTTCGTGTTGCTCACCAAACTCCAAATTTTGGACCCCAAAAATTTGGAAAACACTGGGAAACGGCGCCACCGTGTACTACTGTTTTGTACCGTCTCCAGATCATCCTTTCCTTTTTCATTGTTCATTGTCAACAAAGAATGTCAAAAAATTCTCCGGAACTCAACAATTCTCCATAGAAACCCGCTTTTTCAACAAACACAATCAACCCAAAAATACTTCAATGTTACCTTGATGGATTTTTTCCCAACAATTATTTTAATTATAAGAACCTGTATTTGAGTTAATGGATATCTACATTATCGATGTTGTGACATCCCAGTGTTGTTTAGAGAACTGTCTCCAAGGAGGATATTGAAATAATCTCTTCTGTATACCTGTTGTGAATCAATAGAACCAATTTGAAATATGTTATGTAATAATATCACTATAAAACTCATTGATAATATGGGGAAGTTGTTGAATAAATACAGTCAGATGCTAAAAAGTGTCGTATTCTAAGTCAAAATAAAGTGAATTTTGTCCCTCAATCCTTTAGAATATTAGTGTGGATCTTATCTAGTTATTTTTTGAAAATAACTCTCTTTTTTTAATTGAATGATGTTGATTATATCGAATAATATTTTATTGGGTGCATAACAAATCAATTTAAGGAATAATTCATAGCACCAATCCTTGAAAAAATAATTATGTTATCATTTTGCTACTTATATCATTTTATAGGTAATGTTGTTAGACATAAGAAAAAATGGACAAATAGTTAATAATTCTAAGATATAGAATTTAGAATTATTATAATTCATAAAATTTTTAGGTGAAAACTATTTCACTCCACACTAATCAATGGTCCATCAGTCCTCTAGGAACCACAATTAGGATAATATCCACCTAGGTTCCATAAAAAATAATCCATATCATGTGTGGATTTTTGGTTCATATATAAGATCCTAAAATTAGGAATTATTTCTCTATATATATTAATGAATATATATAAGTATAGTTTATGAAAATATAAAATATGTTATATAAATAGGAAAGGAAATTGAAAAAATTATTAATAAAGGTATAGAAAATATCACTAGATGAAGGTTGCCAACATGGTTAATATTAATCTATTAAGTGTATTGATTATTATTCCTCCCATGATCCAAAATAAGGTTGTGATGGATATGTTTAAAATTTAGAAAATAAAATAATTGAATTTTAAAATCACATATTATAAAGTAATTTAAGAATGTTTCCATTGAGGATGTTACCTAAATGATGAATTTAATAAATGGTCTATTTGAGGAAATATCGAAATTAGAGAAATAATATGGTGTTATGGAGGAAGAATTGGTAAAATAAATCAGAAGATGATACATTCTCAAAAAAATGTAAAATATAAAGAATAATATTAAACAATTTTCAATGAAAGATTAAATTAATTGATGAATAATTGGAATGAATTATTTCTTATAATGACATTCTTAAGATTGATTAGGAAGTCTAATTGAGATCTGTAGGATATGATATGATCAAACTCAATTGAATGTGTCTATAGTTAGATGTAAAACTAAAATATCTATAATAAAAAAAGATTAAACTACCCAAATAACTATGAAAAATGTTTTTCCACCCAAACATTTTATGGGTTTCCTATATAAACATTTATCAAAATTATAATAGATAATTACATAGATGAGGTAGAGAAGCACCCACCATTAGCTATTGGATAAAGATAACCCATTTTTTAGATAATATTTTGTTCATAATTCTATAATTTATGAAAATTTAGGGAATGAAACAAAAAATTATACATATATACAAGATTAATTGGCATGGGTATCCACAGATATGTTAACGATAGAGGAGAAAATGTCTTAGAAGAATAATTTCACATAATTAACCTAATAAGTTGTGTTCCATACAAAAATTAAAAATAAAATGAATATAACAAAAATGAACCTAACATGAAGAAATTGTTTTTAGTAGGAATTTTTTGGTGCTACATGAAATTTATGAATAGGGGTATCGATTATTGGAATAATATGATAGTAGGTTAAAATTAGATAATCCTAAAATAAAGGGGTGAATGCTGTTGTATCGAGATAACCTACTATAGAAAAGAATAAAAAACATATGAAGAATAATTTTTCGACTTTGAGAGCAATTGAATAACTGAGATACTTCTATGAAATTTTCAATATTTGTGGTCAAACATTTGGTGAATTTTGATACTACCCTACCAGATACAACAAGTGGACTTAAGGAAAAATTATACTACAATATATGATGAAAAAGTTTAAGATGTAAAGTTGTACTAACATTGATTTAAAATATCTGAATTATAATTCAATAAATATGGTGATTATGAATGGAGAAGATGAGTTTCAAAAACTTATTATGTTCTGCTTCCACTATGGATAGAGAGGCCGCATTATTGACTAATTAACAATGAAGTCCAATGAAAAAAAGAGTAAGCTAAAGTGAAGAAACTAATATATCCATGTAAAGTATTATAGGGTTGAATTAATGGTTGAAACCTATGATGAATAAGTGGATACCAATCCAATAATGGAAAAGTAAAAACTAATAATGTAGTGTTTTGAAGGTGTAAGAAGGCATCCTATAGTTTGGTCTGATGAATGAAATGGATGCATCAAAAAATAAAATCTAATCTAAAATAACCTTCAAAGACCAATTCTAAATCCTTTGGTACTATGGAGAATAATTCCACACCCTAAGGAAAGAATTATATACATAACAATAATTATCATTCCTATAAAGATAAAGGTGAAATAATGATGACTATATATGATTTTTATTGGTTTCAAAATATGTCACAACCATCTTACAAAATCATAAGAGATTTTGATTGTTCTTCCAAATTCTTTATTCAATATAATGGTTTTGTAATGTGATAAATTTAAGGTGAAGATATTTGGGAAGCATATTTTAAATGGGATATTCCAAAAGAGCCTAAACTATAAGAGATTTATTCATTTCTTATAAATATATAACTCTCGAATAATTTGATGAAAACAGAAGAATTGTGTATGATTTTATTCCCCAATTTTTTTAATATGAGCATATTATGTTTATCAAGTTGGAGTGATTATATTACAATCTAGGGAATCCAAGTAATATGAAATATTTTGATATATTTTTTCATGTGATGCTAGCTTTCTATATTTCCATTGAAATTCGTTTGTGATTAACCCCCAAATGATAAAACATAAAACTAGTATCACGTGTGAAAATGGGGATAAAGTTGTTATTTTAATTTATAATAGTTTTTACCTATAATGTTATACCCATTAAGATATATTGTTATTGTTTAGTCATTTCAATGAGAAATGTGATTCAATGTTTTTTTAGACGCTTCTATAATAATGATCATTTTGGATTACCACCTAAAACTGGTAAGTTATGACATATTTTTAATTCCTTATATAATGGAATTATTGTATAAGTTGGATATTAATAAATGGAAAGAATGTTTTTGTTTCTAGAAAATGGTATAATGAATTATAAGCCCAAATTAGAATTATGATTTATTAATTTCAAATGGTGTTTTAAAATTATAGCCT
Organism: Viscum album; assembly: GCA_963277665.1. Lineage (NCBI taxonomy): Eukaryota > Viridiplantae > Streptophyta > Magnoliopsida > Santalales > Viscaceae > Viscum > Viscum album. The sequence continues at coordinate 119,791,525 of OY728165.1, forward strand.
CTTTTTCAAGTAAGACATTAGGATCTAAAATTGGAGAAGATTTGGGAAGTTTATGTTGAATAAGTTCATCCCCATTTATTGTAATTGGTATCAGCTTCAACCATAAATTGTAACATTTTTCATTTTTTGTCACATATCCATAAGTATCAAACATTATATAGGGGGAATACGTTTAAAGTTGAGGAAATCATTCTAATTACCCCCATTTAAAATTATGGGGAAATTAATGTGACCCTTATATTTAAGGGGAACATCATATACCACTTTTGGTTTGTAATCAATTAGTGAGAGAAATAAATTATTGAATAATAAACCCCATTTGGATTATTTATAATTGAAAAAACACAAAGGGGGATATGGATGTGTTGAAATCGGTTTGTTTGTATTTTTTTCAATCTAGTTATTATAATTTAGGATTTTTATTGTAATAACTAAAAATATAAGTTGGATGATATATTGAAGTATCCACACATTATGGACGAATTGAAAATCCCATAATGGATTCAGGGGAATTTTTTTTGAGATTTTGTTACCCATATAATGAGGAAATTTAAAAGTATATATTGATACTATTGAATAGTTGGATGTATAGATTCAATTTGGAAGTATATATGAAATTATACCATTGTTAGAGCTAATTTTTATGTTAATTACAATTTCTAAAGTTTAATAATCTTTTTCTTTAACAGGTTTAGTGGAAGATGGTACTTCCTATAGAGATCGATCTAGATAGATTCAAGTTATTAAATAATATCTCTGAAATAGGAGAAAAATTTTCAATATTGAAAAGAATTTTAGTTGTTGAATTTTGTGTATATTCACACGTTGATTAATGATGAAGTGAATAATATATGACCTAATATTTAATTAAGAACATCCACACTATATTTGGAATATATAATCTTGAATAGATTCTTATTTTAGTATTTTATATGCTACAACACATAAAAAATTACATTGAAGTTATTTTTATTACTGTAAGATATTATAATATGATTTAAAATTTTATATAATATCTTGAGAAATACCAAGTCTGTTTGAAGCTACCTACAGATGTCTTCTTTTTAAGGTTCACAAAAAATGACCAAGTCCTCAATGTGAGGACATTCCTACAAGTATTGTAAGACTTATCAGAAAAATGATATATTTCATATGTTTATAAAAATAATATAAAGTGAGGCTAATAAATTTATATTTATCTTATAACTCTATTGATCATAACTATTTTATAACTATGTGATTTTATTGTAAATATTTGAATTATGTTGAAAATTAACAATGTCATGAATGTTTGAATTCAACTGTATTATATGTTTTAATAGAAAGACATAACTCTATGTCTAAGAGACTATTATATTAATTCTATGGAATATAGGGATCCATATTTTAGTAAAAATTTTAAAAATTAAAGAGAACTATACTATGGGAGTTAAATTTAAGACGTTTCCACTAATCATAATTCTCTTAATGTAATCCTTTATAAGTGTAAATATTTGTAGTTCCCAATGTGAAACTTCAATAATTGGAAAAAGTGTAAGTTTATACTATATGAATAATCATGTTTCTAAGTTTCAAATCTAAAAATATATATAAATCACGAATGATTCAAGAGATGATCATTCAGGTAATAAAAACATAAATATCTATATCAATGTCTAATCCAAGATTGAGTAGAAAGTGAAACTTATCGTAATCCATGGAAATGAAATATCTAATATAAATTAAAAAATGTAGTTTAAATAATTATTTAATTATAAGTAAATAAAAAATTGAGGTTGTTCAAGTGTTTTGAGGGATTAAGAATGAAGTTTGAGAACATTCCCATAACTAAAATCATGATAATGAATCTACGTAAAATCTATATATCTAAATTATATTAAAGGTTATACAATTTATTTTTTGATTATTTTCAACCAATCATAAAATATTATTACACTACAAGATCTATTTTTTGTATATTGTATACAGCTTTAAAAAAATAATGGTGTGGATTTGAGTGCAAACAGTTCATGAAAAACATTTCAAGCATCAAACAATTTTTTAGAAAGAAAATATTCTATTGTAATAAGAAAAATATAGAATAATGAAATCAATAAGTGTTTTCCCTACTGTAGATATTTTTGAAAGATCGTTTCAACTCAATTTTAATAGAATCATGAGTTTCAATAAATGAGGAAAATTATGGAATGTCTATTCAATTGAGAACTACTGTGTATGAAATATCTTGAGAAAAAAAGCTATTATTTTAGAATACCAATTTTCCTTTGGAAATTAATATTATTCAACTTATCTCATTTATATATATAAAAAAGGAATAAATTCAATATATCCACTTATGAATTAGTGTTTTGGGGATATTTGGGGGGGGGGGAGAAATAAAAAAGGAGTGGTCATTATTGTATGTGTGTTATAAGGGTAAGGGTCGATAAGAAATTTTGATATGAGAAATTTTATGAAAATATATTATAGATGAAGTATCTTTTTTATACAATAGGGATATCAATATAGGAGAATTCATCCAGAATCTTGAGGTTAATTTGAGATATCATAGGTATTGAGTAGAATAATATCATTAAATATCATTTTTTGAAAATATTTTATGACGCTCTTATAGATATAGGAGATTATAGGATCTCATCAAGTGAAACAAACATGTGAAAATTTTCAAAACATATATGATGTGGTGCAATAAGTAGTGATCGAGTTATAGAAAACATTTAATGATTTATTGGAATTCAATGAACCTTCTTATGTGTTTAAATAAGATCTAATTTTTGGATGTTGTGACAACCCTATAATATTCAAATATCTACTTCCATGGAGGATATGGAATTAAAATACTATGTATACATTGTACAAATATATATTACAAATGAGACTCCTATTATGAAAGAATGCCGCTGTGTGTCTTGGTGACTACAGTGAGAATATGTTAATGATGTTTGTGGGAAGATGGATGGTGAAGTCTTCCGAGACACAGAAATTTTTTTATGTGACTCTAGATGATAGATCTCAGTGTGACTCTGATATAGTTATAGTTTGTGAAGAATCCTATAAATGTAATTCAATGATGTTTATCATGGTCTATAATCCTTTATTATGGTGTGTAATCAATCTTGGAAATGATTACGTCTTAGTACGTAAACATGGAAAAATCCATGTCTTCTTGTCCCTATATTTATTTGGTTATCTGAATAAGGTCATTTAACATAATATAGAGTGTTTCAAGACAAAATAATTTAATTATGTATAAATTAAAATGAAGGATACTCATAAATGATTGAAGATACCCAAACATTCACCCCTCCCCTCTCAATTTTCCAACAATCCTTTGTAAACAACAATATGGGAGAATAAGGATTTTTTTATTGGATTCAATTTCTTATAAAACCAGGTCAATTTTTGGGAGATTCTGGCATAAAATCATGAAAAACAAATCATGGTTCAATGATCATATTAAACTAAAAAATATAACATATTTGTGGTTCAAAAGTTATGTTACGGTAATAGTTAAATATACAAATTTTTAAATAGAAATTTAACTCAAAATTCTATTACTATTTAGATCAAGGTTGTGGTTTTCAAATCTATTATTGATCAAACATGACAATATTTTTCATACACAACACCATCGTTTGAAATAAATTATAAAAATCATTGAATCACTTAGAGGAGAGTGAATAAATATTACTTTTTTACAAAAAAATTTATATCTTATTTTATATTATAAATAATGATTTTTTAAGATTACAAATTAGGTTCTTAAAAAATAAATTTATTAAAGTAAGGTCAAGAGAATTAAAAAAGATCATTTCAGTTTTTTGGTAGAAATTTTCGATCATTATTTCATGAATTTATTTTATATACTTGTATGGAGTTCAATAACATCTTCAATCATCATAATATACTTTTTGATGTAAATAAAACAAGAAATGAAAGGCATTATATGAACCTCTAATCATTAATTATATTTATATCATATAAAAAGATTCAAGAATCATTTTAAAAATATCTTATATTTGTATGTCATTATTTCTCACTCACTATGTAATAGTTTCATTATTTTCTTCTCCCATTATATTTTATATATAGTAAATATTATGTGAAATTTTTTCTATTATAGGAAATTTTATTGGTCACATTGATTCACCCCAACAACTCATTTCATCTCATATTATTTCTTAGCCACATCAATACACAATCTCAGCCACCATCACATATTGTTGTTCAATATTTTTGTTAAGATATTTTATGTAAACATTTATCTATATATTCATTTATATAATTTTATGATATTAATTGGTTGTATTATATTTTTAATCACACATAAGAGAAGATCCTAGAATAGCATCGACAATGTTTTTCACTTTCTCATTTTTATGGGGCTACTTTATTGTTTTCTTCTTTGAAATTTATGTATATTTCCTCCAAAACATAACCTATATTTGGTTGAAAAAAATTTAATGATGAAAATAAAAAAATATAAACTGTAACCATACATTCTATACTGCTAATGTATAACCCTAAAATTTTGGGAATTATATATTTCCAATAAATTTGTTCTTTTTGATATTTTCTTCATTTCACACAACACTAAATAGAGCATGTGTTATATGAAGGTACCAATGTTTTACATATTTATAAAAAACACCAAGATGACGATGCACTACAAAAAACACTTATATTATCTTTTGGTACAAAAAACACTATGTTTGGATTTTGTTACACCAGCTTTTGAGTTCATTTGATATCTTATGTTACACACAATTCTGGGTTTAACCAGACAAAAGCATGTTATTAAAATATTACTGTTTAATATAATAAGATATAACCTAGCATATTAATTATCGATAATTAATATTATTAACTATCTTTATGAAAATATATTTTTTATAACATGAATTCATTGGTTAACAATTAAATATAAATTAAAATATATACCAATTGAATATAATGGAAACATTTATTTATGCTGCCAAAGTGATTTTGAAATAATAAATAAATTTAAACACAATAATTTAATGATATTAATGATTTATATATTTTATATATTCAATAAAATATATTTTATATTAATCCAATATATTTTATTTTTATAATAAAAGAACAACCCCAATTTTATACATAGAATCATATATTTTTCTAAAAGGTAGTTTTCCCACCTTTTAATGGTGTACCCATTTTAAAATATAATTTTTGACACTTTAGGATTTTTATATAAAATAATAAAATTATTTGAAATCACGATACATAAATTTAATTTTGTTGAAATTTTGGTATTTTTCTGATAAATTTCATGTTTTGAGGAATTGTGAAAAAAAGATAATTTTTAATTGATAACAGGATTTTTTAATATAAATAAATTATAGTGTTCAATTATAATTTTTTTGTTTTTATTTTATAATTAGATTAAATATTTTATCACATAATCCAATATAAGTCATTATAATCAATTTTACATTGAATTCGATATAAAAAACATTTCTATCATTTGAACGTTTTAACTTCTAAAACTCGTTTTCTCATTTCATTAATATGATAAATTTTAAATTAATTACTAAAATATATATATGATTAAAATTTTGAAAAAATAATTCCATATTTTGAATAATTTGTCCCATATAATTTATATAGGTTGCTTTTATTTTTTGACATTATGAATAGTAACTTTTGTAATTTTGTATATTCATGGTAAAAGGAAAATTTAGTAATCAAAGGTAAAAATAATTGTTTAGATATTATAAATATACCCTAGAACTTGTCAAAATTTCATTTTATAAGTTTTTTTGGACCAAATCAATTGTTTTTCCAAGATTATAATATTTTTAATCCAAATGAATTACAGTAAAATATTTAGTATATTTTATTTATTGAAAAGTTAAAGACATTGTATAACGACCCAAACTCAATATACATTATTATTACTTAAAAATTAAAGCATATGTATTACAACATATAACAAAACTGTGAATGGACCGTATGGTATAGTGTCTTTAGAAACTGGGAAACATAAACAACTGGTTCATAAATCATCTACGTTGTCTCCCATTTATTTCATCATATCTAGAGTCCATTTTAGCATATTCTACATAATACCCTTCATTCAGACCTAGGTAAAAGAAAACATAAAAAAGGGTGAGCTCAAATGCTCAGTAAGGGTAAACAAAAGAAATATCAATCATATCATAATAATATAACATTTTGAATATCTTAACATGAAAAATTGATCATAATATCATAACATGGGCTAAATAATAGTGGTGAAATGTAATCCCAAATAATCATAACAAAAAAAACATGAAACATTTTGGCATACACACATAATCTTATAAAATAATTTCATATTAGTCAAGGCTAATTGCCAAGACCATCATAGAGGACAAATTCCATTACTGAACCGAGTTCACTCCCCATTCCAGTCTTGTATCACTGAACCAGTTTAACTTTCCATTCTAGCCATGTATATCTCATGAGATATAAATCTTTACTCAATGAATTGGAGGGAGATATATGTCTCACCCATCTCATAGTAAAACCATTCTTATGTGTGCCACAAAATCATAAATCGTACATCATATTATAACACATGCAATAAAAATGGAATTCTTAAGCATCATGCCATTATAACATAATATATATAAGATAAAATGACATCATAAAATAAATTCCATCATAAAAAAATCAAATCAATGTAAAAATATAGGGATATAAACAGAACCCTATTTTATCTTAGATGGAAAATATTTTTGATAAAACACTTGAACTCCATTCTTGAGGAAAATAACCTTTCTACTTCAAAAACATTTTTAATTTCATAACATGTCCTAAAATTTTTAAAATAAAATAATTTGATTAAAAATAAACTTGAATACTTGTAAAGGAAGCTTCTTGGACATAATGTTCTAAAAATCCATTGATGTCGTATAAGTTAAAAAAAACACTCTTCTCATACATTGGTCAGAAAATTCAAAAAGTAACTTGTTCAAAAAACAAAAAAAGATTCCTTTCATATCTTTTACTAAAACTCAAAAATGAGTAAAATTAAATTTAAACAATTGTAAGATAATATAAATAATATTACATATTGAGGAAACATGGATGTGGATGATAAATATTCCCCAGTAAATTCAGAAGCATAAAAAATCTCGGATAAAAATGAGATTGTGATATTTTCCCGTACCTTAGGTCTGATATGCTTTGTACGTGTCAAAACATCTTGTATAATGATTTAAATAATGTCATTGACTTATTCCAGAATCATTATCATTGTTATGATATCATATATGGTCATATTCTTAGCTTTTTATTAGTAATATTTCATTGCTACTTGTTATTCGGGTGTTTGTTGCTTTATGTTCTTATGTGTGTTTCGTCGAATAAATTCATATTCTTATTTTTAGGTTATAGATAACTCATTTAAAGAATGATATTAGTGTAATATATATCATATTTATTCATTCAATTAAATTATATAATCATTATGCAATGAAGATCATGTAGAACGAGTCGCATCACATCGTGGAGACGGTAGGCTGTACGTACGCACGAGCGATGATATTATTCCCATGATCGTGGAATTGTATTGAAGTGTATGTATACTATTTAAGAATAAATATCACCTCAAAATAATCATATATAGTTATTATTTACACCATTATACCCATCTGAGTAAGGTGGTGGTGGAAAACAGATTACACCACGACGTGGAGACGGTATGTCATACGTACGCACGCGCGGTGATTTCATTTTCCGTTGGATGGATATAAGGTGAAATAGGGTTGTTTAATATTTACAATAACATATCAGTATATTATTTATACTGATGTTATTAATTCATAATGAAACAACTAAATAAGAAGTAGAAGAAGAAATAAATTTGAAAGAATTGGTAACGGATATTACCTCTTCTTCGATATGCCTCATTGAAACCTCCACTTAGGGCACTAAGATTGGTCTTTGAAGTAGAAAAGGACCTCTAGGATGTTTCTAGGGAAGTTTAGAGGATAAATTTGTAGGGTTTGGATGGGCATGAGGGCTCAATGTGGTGTGAGTAGGAGAGGGAGGAGGTTCCCTTTTATAAGAGAGTAGAGGGGAACCTTTGGAATGTGTGAAAATATTATTTTATTATAAATTTATCTTCAGTTTCAAAAGGTCCAAAAATAAATAAGGATGAATATAAGATGACTCGTGGTCGAAATATAATCATCCAATCAGAATTGGACATGTTTTGGAAAAAAATTTAATCATTATAATCTTATTTATTTAAATCATTTTTTAATGAGGTAAATTCTGCATCATTATTGGGTCATAAATAATTTAATTTATTTGATGTCTAAAAATTATAAAAAAAATTCATCATGTAGGAAATATTTTTAGATTTACAATTAAAATTTATATTCTAAAATATAATTTATATAACCCCATATAAAAATTAATGACTAAAAGATTTTTGTTAATGTCAATTTTGTTTTTACATTAAATTAATTAATCCAAATTGTCATTATCAATACCAAGTGGCTCAATGGTGTCCCAAAATCGACATAAGGATTCCCATGGTCGGCCAATACTCATCCAATAAGGTTAGGACAAGTTTCAAGGAAATATTGAATTATTATAATATTTTTTTAAACGCGGTAATTAAAAATTTCCTTAGTTACTATTCATAATATCAAAATAATAATAAAAATAACCTATTAACATAATTTGGACCCACTGATTCTAAATATGGAATCCATTTTTCAAAATTCAGAATACAAAAGTTTCAGTAATTAATATAAAATTAATCCCATTGTTAAGCAAATGGGTTTTAAAAGTTAAAACATTGCCAATGATTGAAATGTTTTTACCTATGAATTGAATGTAAAATTAATGTTAATGACCTAAATTATATTAAATGGAAAATATATATTATATTTATACTTTAAACCCATTCAATATTATAATTTAACCATATAAATTATTGTGATGAAAAAATTTGATTTTAATTAAAATATAGCGTGTTTTTACTATTCATCCAAATATGAAAGTTACCAGAATAATATGAAAATTTTACCCAAAATAAATTTTCATATATTGATTCCAAAGAAGAATTATATTTTGTAAAATTGAACTTATAAACATGTCAAAAACAAGATTTAAAATGGGTGTGCCATCAAAAGGCAGTAAAACTGCATTTTTTGAAAAATACTTCTTTTATCCGAAAAACTAATTTTGTTTTCATACCTCATTCTCGAAAATGTGTAAGATGAATTATAATGTTATTAAATTCAAAATTCAATTAATACTATTCATAATGTCTAGTTTAAAATATTATATTAATATATCATTATTCAGTGAAACTCAGTATTGTGTACTACACACTCTATCGAGGAAGGTCGTGATAGTGTGTAACACAAGCCAAGCAAGTGTTGTGTGTAGTAAAAGATTTATTTGCATGTAACATAAGAAATAAAAAAAAAATTTCTCATAAAATCTTCGGGTGTTACATTTTACCCCCCTTAAAAGGAAATTCACCCTCGAAATTCATCACTTCATAATAAAAAAATGGGGATACCTCTCACTCATCATATCCTCAAGTTCCCATGTAGCTTCTTCTAATTGGTGGTTCCTCCATAAAACTTTAACCATGATAATGGTCTTTGGTTCAAAGAACTTTTTCGCTACGATCGAGAATCTATATCGGCTGATCTTCATAAGAAATATCTTGCTTCAGCGGTATAACTTCTTATCTTAGTACATGTGAAGGACCAGGTATGTAATTTCTCAGAAGAGATACATAGAACACATCATGAACATGAGAGAGATTCGTTGGAAGCACCAATAGGTAAGCTAACATGGCAACAAAATCCTGTATTTAGAAAGGACCGATATTCCTAGGGCTCAGCTTTCCCGTCTGTTGAGTCAATAAGGTTTTCCTTATGACTTTTCCATTCCTTCTTATTTTGAAAATCACAAAAACCTTATACTTAAGGAAATATAAATTTTACCTGCATAAAGAAAATTTACTTCTTTAAGGAAATTTACCCTAATCAATATTTTCTTATACATAGAAATATTTTTTCTTATGTACAAAAACAGGATTCATACCCAAAATCCTAGAATTCAATTAATGTCATGATTTGGTGCATTCTGTTTTAGGATCCGAATTCTGGATGTGAACTGTAATAAAGTTCCAATCCGAATTCTGGACTCCAAACATTCATGATTTCGACTCCGAACTCTTATGATGTTCGACTCCAAACTTTCCTGAGTTCGACTCCGAACTCTTATGATGTTCGACTCTGAACTTTCATGAGTTCGACTCCGAACTCTTATGATTTTCGACTCCGAACTTTCATGAGTTTGACTTCGAACTATTATGAAGTTCGACTCCGAACTTTCATGAGTTTGACTCTGAACTCTTATGACGTTCGACTCCAAACTTTCATGAGTTCGACTCTGAACTCTTATGATTTTAGACTATGAACATTCATGAGTTCGACTCCAAACTCTTACGAAGTTCGACTCCGAACTCTAATGAAGTTCGACTCCTTAATTTCATGTGTTAGACTCTTAACTATTATTAATTGCGAATCCGAACTTTCATGAGTTCGACTCCGAACTCCTATTAAGTTCAACTTCGAACTTCTACAAGTTTATATCCTAAACTCTGGTGAAACCAGACTCTGAATTCCTATAAAACAGAATCTGAACATTTCTTAACACAGACTCCAAATTTCATTTTGGTTAGACTCTGAACATTTAATTTTCTTAAACTCTGATATTTTGTATGGATTTTTCTTACATATTCTCTATGTCAAAACGATGTCGTGCATTCAGTTATACATGATTTATTATTAAACGATGTCTTCCATTCTGTTTCTAATTAACCGTTGGTTGAGTTACACGTGTACAGGTCCCTCCGAGTTTCATGGAAAATATGACCGTTGGAGGAGGGAGCTGACCATTAAAAGTTTTCCTATAAATAGGAGATCATTTGAAAGAGCTCAATTACAAGTTGATCGATATAGAGACCACAAGATGTTAAGGTGATTTCTAGTGAGAGAAGCTTTTCATTCCTTGTGCGTAATGAAATTCTCGTTCAGATTGCTTTGTGCGACTCTGAATGTTAGTGATTACATTCGAGGACTTCCAAGAATAGGAAGACAGAGGTGCCGACTACCTTGATGTTCGAGAGCTTCCTTGCTGAGGAAGATAGAGGTTCCAAATGCCTTAAAGTTGATGGTTTGCGAGGATAGCAAGACAGACTTGCATAAAATTATAAATCAAGGGACCTTTATCCAAGGTTTTTGGATACCCTTCTCTTTGGGTTAAATGACTTATATCTTGTTACTTGTAGTTTTACTACTTGTTTTTCCGATTCACTTTTTTATTGTAATGGAAGTATAACCTTCTTATATTTCCTTACACTTATACAATGATTAGTTTAGTTCTTCTAAGCTTTTAGGTAGAATCTCATATTGTAAACTTTGGTTCTAATTCTCCAATTCGTGATTAGAGGTGTTGTGAATTTTCATATTTTAACATTGATAAACATAGATTATTCCTTGTCTAAGGAAATTTTAAATTATAAAATTCACCCCCTCTTGTATATTGAGCATCTAAATCGTTATTTGTATCCTACAATTGGTATCAGAGGTTGGAAACCACATACTCTATACTAATCTTACAATTGGTATCAGAGGAGGTCTCTGAAATACTTATACTTACATATAATTTTTCTTGCTCACTTTTTCATTGTTCTTCATCCTTACTGAGAAAGTTTTTTTCTATTCCAAATTGTTATTCCGATCTTTGTCATTCCGAATTATCATTCAAAATTGTCATTCCGAGCTTTGTGGTTACGAACTTTTCTTACTAACAAGTTTGGTTGCCAAAGTTTTGTTTTAGAATGGAAGGAATCAATGTTGGTTATATCGGCAACCTAAACCCTTCAAGACCACCAATATTTGAAGGTAATGACTATGAGTACTAGAGAGATCGAATTAATAATTTTGTTATCAATACTGGAGTGGTTAATTTCTTTATGCTTACTGGTGATTAAAAAATTCCCGATAAGGCACTTAGAACTTTCACTAACCATAAAATTCAAGAACATCAACTCAATTATAAGGTACGCAATACTTCACTATGTTCAATGACTAGAAATATATAAAGCCAAATTTATTCTTGTGAAGCATCTAATTGTATCTGGAAGAAGTTAGAGGTTACACACTTTGGCACTTCTAACGTGATTGAAACTAGGAGAGCTATGCTTAGAGCTGAATACCATGGATTCAATTTTCCTTATGGAGAACCAATCTGTAAATTTTAACAAAGATTTATGACTATAGTCAATATCTTACAGTCTATGGGAGTGAAAGGGTTGGATGATGAATCTCTTGTGTATAAGATAATCGATATTATGCCCAATGAGTGGGAATAAAAAAGAACAGCTATTGCTGAGAATTGGAAAGTTACTCAAATTTCGTTAGATGAACTATTTGGAACTCTTCTCCAACATGAAATAAGAATGAAGAGAGATGGTGAAAACATCAAAAAGAAGAATGGGAATGGTATTGTTGCTTTTACAACAAAATCAAATCATTTGAAAGCTAAGAATCCTGAGAGAGTAACTAGATCCATATCTAAGATAGTTGTTATTCAATCAGAATCTAGTGATAGTAATGTCTCAGAGAATGAGTTAGAAAATCTCGCTCGAAGGATGAACAAGATAGCTGGACAGAGAAATTTCCAATCAAAGTATAAGAAAAAAGAAAGGAATGATAGGAAAGATTGAGAAGTTACTTGTTATGAATGCAAGAGAGCTGGACATATTAGACCAGATTGTCCTTTTCTCAAAAATAAAGAAAGAAAAGAGAGGCATTCTGAAAGGAACATAAAATTTATTACAAAACCAAATCTAAGAATGTTCTGAAAGAAAATGAAACATGGGGTGCCAGTGGTGGTGACTCTTCAGATGAATCTTCTAATTATGAATCTTCATGACAGAAGAATCTTGGTCTTATAGCCAAATTACCTATCAACAATCATTGTTTAATGGATAAGGTACGCAATCCTGAATCACTGACCAATGTTTCTTTAAATTCTAATGATAGTAAGTATTATAAATCTTTAGATGAAGAATCCTCTTCTGATGAAGAAAATACTTCACCTTCCTATAAAGAAGATTCTAGGTTTGCTGAACTTCTTGAGATTGAAATTTCTAAACTCAATAAAAAACATTATCAGGAAAACTCTAGGAATTATATTCTTTCAAAAGAAATATCAGATCTTTCTAAATATATTGATAGAAAAGATGCTGATTTTGTAAGTTTTTCAAAAAGTCTTGAGGAAGTAAGCTCTGAGAAGAACAAACTTTCTAATGAGTTAGAAAATGTAAGTTCTATGAAAAGTGTTTTTGAGCCTAGATCTAGTTCTAATTCTACTGACTATGAAGATAAAAACATTGTTATAAAACTAAAGTCCGAAATGTTTTCCTTAAAGAAGTATTTATCAAACATTACCCATGGTAAAAAAAATTCGATAAAATGTATTCAAAAATACGACCTTTAAAAAACAAATCCGTATTTGGTTATACCCATGCAAAACCAACTTTTAGTAACAACTATTTTCTTCCCCAAAGTGCCCCATTTTGTACAAAGTGTCAATGTGGTGGTCACTGGGCAAAGAATTGTTCTTAAAACAAAACTCAATCTCTAGGTTTTCATAAATCCTATTTTTCTAAGAAAGTGGGGGTGCCAAAAATTTTGTTATCTGGAAATCTCATATCCAAAAAAGTTTGGATTTCGAAAGTCTAATTATTTTCTTGATTTCAGGAAGATAAAGGAAGTACCAACAACAATACATGGTACATGGATAGTGGATGTTCCTGGCACATGACTTGTAACAAATGTTTTTTTGAAAAGATTATCAAGACGAAATGAGGAAAGGTAACTTTCGGAGATAATGCTCAGGGAGAAATTGTTGGTATGGGTAATATTGTTCTTCTTGCTAAAACATGGGTTTCAAATGTTTTATTTGTTAAGGGTCTTAAGCACAACCTCATTAGTATAAGTAAATTATGTGATGAAGGATACCTTGTGAATTTTAGGAATAATAAGTCCTTAGTACTCAATTTCAAGGAAGAATTTATTCTCTCAGCCAATAGGGAAGATAATTTTTACACTTTGTTCTTTGAAGACCTTAGGAGCTAAGACCTACATTGCCTATGTGCAATGGAAGATCATTCTTAGTTATGTAATAGAAGACTAGGTCACTGTAACCTTAGAAACTTATGTAAACTTTATATGAAGAAACTAGTTAAGGATCTACTGGAGCTTAGATTCAATTCTTCTAATGTTTGTGATCCTTTTAAATATGTAAAGCAGCATAAATCTAGTTTTAAATCAGTTGGTGAAGTCTCAACAACTGATGCATTACAGTTAGTGCACATTGATCTTTTTGGTCCAACACAAACTGGAAGTATTGGAGGAAAATACTATGTGTTTGTTCTAGTTGATGATTACACCAGATTTACTTGGGTATACTTTCTAGCAAAGAGGTCTGAAGCTTTTTCTTATTTCAAAAGTTTTAGAGCACAAGTTAAAAATGAGAAAAATCATCCACTGAAAACTATTCATAGTGATCGTGGAGGAGAATTTCAAAATTCTGATTTTAATACTTTTGGTAGTAGAAAAGGTATTACTCAAAAATTTTCAGCACCTAGAACTCCTCAACAAAATGGTGTAGTTGAAAGAAGAAATAAAATTATTCAATAGATAACCAGAACCATGTTGAGTGAATATTTTATAGCTAGACATTTCTGGGATGAAGTTGTAAGTACTGATTTTTAAACTATAAATCGAGTTTTGATTAGACCTTTTCTTAATAAAACTCCTTATGAGTTATGGAACGGTAGAAAACCAAGACTTTCCTACTTCATAGTTTTTGGTTTCAAAGTATTCATTCTGAATACTAATGATAATTTACATAAATTCACACCCAAATCTGAGGAAGGAATTTTCTTAGGCTACTTCACAACTTCTAAGGCATATAGAGTTTTCAATAAAAATACTTGTACTGTTGAAGAAACAGTGCATGTAAAATTTGATGAGTCTGATCCTTTTGTATTTAAACCATCCCAAAATACAGCCTCGGATGTGTTTTAAATAACTGATTTTCAACCTATGATCGAAGATCATTTTGATAAGTAAACTGGTCAAGATGATACATCTGAAACATTTACCCCAGAAGACTTTCTACCCTATGTTGATGAACAGGTTTTACAAAACCCAAATAAAGTGTTTCATAAGAATCATCCCAATGATAGCATCATTGGTGATGTAAATCAACATGTAAGGACTAGAAGTTCCATGAGAAATGAAGTAGAACATCTATAATTTCATTCCCAATTAGAACAAAAAAGAAATGATGAAGCTTTAGGTGATGATGATTGGATAAAGTCCATACAATATGAACTAAATGAATTTGAAAGGAATAAATTCCAGACCTTGGTTGAAAGTCCTAAGGAAAATTCTTATATTGGAGTAAAATGGGTCTTCAGAAACAAATGTGATGAAAATGGAGTCATGGTATGAAAGAAAGATAGACTAGTTGCTAAAGGCTATAATCAGCAAGAGGGAATAGATTGTGAAGAAACTTATACTCCAGTAGCCAAACATGAATCTATTCATTTTCTACTTGCCTTTGCAGCATTCTTCAATTTTAAACTTTTTCAAATGGATGTGAAATTAGTTTTTCTTAATGGTTATGTTCAATAGGATGTTTTTGTTGAACAATCTCCTGGATTTGATGATTCAAAACATCTTGATCATGTTTTTAGACTTACCAAAGCTTTGTATGGCCTTAAACAAGCCCCACGAGCCTGGTATGATAGGCTCACAAGATATTTGCTTCAAAATAAATATGTTAAGGAAAATTTAGATCCAACCCTTTTAATAAATAAAGATACGAAAAATGTTTTTATTGTTCAAATTTATGTTGATGACATCATACTTGGTTCATCTCAGCAATCTTTAACTGATTAATTTGCAAGTCTAATGAAATCTGAGTTCAAAATAAGTATGATGGGTGAGTTAACATCTTTCTTCGATTTTCAAATTTATTAGAGACCAGAAGGAACCTATATATCTCGACATAAGTATATTAATGATCTTCTCAAAAAGTATGGTTATGACAACACTAAGAGTATACGCACTCCCATCATTACCTCAAACTCCTTAGATCTTGATGAAGCTAACAAACCAGTAGATCAAATGTCTTTTAGAGGTATGATAGGAAGCCTAATTTACTTAACAGCTATTCAACCAGACTTAATGTTTTCAGTATGCTTATGTGCAAGATATAAATCCAATCCTAAGGAATCTCACTTAAAGGCGGTAAAAATAATTTTTCGCTACCTAAAGGGAACCATGGATCTAGGATTATTTTATACTTCTAGAAATGATTTTATTCTAAAAGGTTTTTTGGATGCTAACTTTGGTGAATGTAGAATGGATAGAAAGAGTACATCGGAAACATTTCATTTCTTAGGAGATTCATTAGTTTATTGGTCCTGCAGGAAGCAACATTCTGTAGCACTTTCCACAGCTGAAGCTGAATATGTAGCAGCTGAAGTTGTTGTGCTCAAGTGTGGTGGATGAAACACACACTCACAGATTATGGCCTAATTTTTACTAAGACTCAAATTTTGTGTGATAACACAAGTTCCATTTCCCTAAGTAAAACCCCTGCACATCAATCTCATGAAAAACACATAGATATTAGGCATCACTTTCTTAGGGATCACACACTAAAAGGAGATATCATTCTTCAGTTTATCGGAATGCAAGATCAACTTGCTGATATTTTCACAAAATCATTACCCTCCGATATATTTTAATACATTAAAAAACGTTAGGAATGATAACCGTAAGGAAATCATTCTTCATTAACTTCTTGTTGAACTATTCTCCTAACAGTAAAAAAGCACCATTTTATAGGGGGAGTACATTTGATTGTTAGTGTAACTAAAATTTTCGTAACCTGTTTTTCAAACATAGTGTAACTAGAATTTTCGTAATCTATTTTTTCATTGTTTTTACTAAAAAATTTCTTAGTTAGTGTTTCAAATTTTTCGGAACTGATGTTTTCGGAATGCAAATTTCTGAATCTAAAATTTCCAAAATGGAAATTTCCGGAACTGAAATTTTCATGATTGAAATTCTCTGAATGGATATTTTCGTACTGGAACTTTCATAAAGATATTTTCGTACTGGAAATTTCGTAACCATATTTTCGTACTGGAACTTTCGTAACGATATTTTCGTACTGGAAATTTCTTAATGATATTTTCGTACTGAAACTTTCGTAATGAGTTTGTTTTTAAATTCATTTCTTTAAAAAGAATATTACCAATTATGATAAATCTTTCTATCCAATGCAAAAATTATGATTTCCTTACTTAAATTTTTGTAATCATATTTTTCTTACTGGTATGTTCCTGAATTTCAAAAATTCGTATTCAAGTTTTCCTTAAATCCGGATGTTTTCCTTATAACCTCTAAAGATCGGAGTCAAGTTTTTCCTTGCGGGAGTGTTCTCAACCGTCAGATCAGATCAAAATTTTTTCAACCGTTAGAAGGATTTTGGAAGAACAAATGTCACATACATTGCCTATATAAAGGGGACCCCAAGACTCGTCCCACATCAGTTTTTCAAAGCATTCACATCATGAAGCCCTGCTGCTCTTCTTAAGATCGGTTCTGATCTTTTCAAAGCCCTTCTGAATCATTCAGATCTCTCTCTTCTAAATGTCTGTTGAAGCAACATCTCAAGATTTTTAAACTTCAAAGCCAATCTCAAAGTGGTTAATCTTCAGGGAATGGTTGGTTCATCTGGATTTCTATAAGTTTGATTCTCTTATTTCAAATAAAATGAGACTGAATGTATGGGAGGATGTTTGCATAGCAAAGTCAAATAAACAGGATCCATTTTATACTGTTTTTTTGATTGAGTTATACGAGTCTGTTTCCTTCTAGATGGAAGATGGCAGAGAGTGTTTTTCATTCAAGTCTTCTTGGAATACTTACAAGTTATCTTACACCAAGGCCGCGAGCTTGGATGGTTTATCCTATGAAGAAGAAGCTGAGTTCTGCTCACACAGACTTCCGGATGTGCAAGGATGTTTCAATAAGGAGAAGGCACTGAAGTGTCTTGGACTTAAGGATGCTTCAACCATTATGATTTCTCATCTCACTCCGAACAATAGAATTCTTCAGCTTTGGGTGCAAGGCTTTCTGGTTCGAAGAAGAGGTGACAAGGATAATTTGAAGAAAAGCGATATCTATGTATTTTATTTCTTGGTAAATCGAAGAAAGATAAATTTTATGAGACATGTCTTGATTATGATAAAAAACATCAAAGAAGGGAATTTGAGAGCTCAAATAATCATTTTCCCTACCTTACTATCAAACCTGATAGTTATGTTCTTAGAGTCTTTCAAGGTTGCATGAAAATCAAAAGTCTGGAATTTTAAGCTTATGCTAGTAAGTGATGATACTTTGAAGAGGATGAAGATGGGTTTTTCTAGTGAATCCGAAAAATTCAACTTTATTTCTGTGGAAGAATTTGAGGCACTTCAGAAAGATAAAATCACTCCAGAACCATCCAAAAAGCAACGGAAGAAGAGAAAGCTTAAGGAAGTGGCTGCTGATGAAGAAAATCCTAAATATAAGGAAACATAGTCTGCTCCCCCAAAGCCAAAGAAAGAAAAAACTTTTCCTGATGATGTTGCTATGAAGTGGAGGGAAGATAAGCAAAAGAGGAAAGAAGGGGATCCACAATTCGGATTGGACCCTGCAGAGGCTAAGGCCTTAAAAGAAAGAGTTGCAGAAGAGTTTGAGAAGCATGCGAAAGAGAAGAAAAAGAAAAAGAAAGTGTCTAAAGCTGAAGTGGTGCAACCTTTGCTGAGAGCTATAGAGTTAGCTTCTTAGCTGATTCCAAATCTGAAAACATTCTGTATAGAACCTTATCTACCAGATACTCTAGCTATGAATTATGTTACTCCAGAAAAATACAAGGGTAAAGAAGTAGTTGAAGAAGCTGAAAAAGAATCTGCTGAAGAGGTAGAGGAAGAGGTTGAAGAAGAAGAAGAAGAGGGAAGTGAATATTTATATGTCTTGATCAAACAAGTAGAGGATTATCAAAATAAGTCAGAATCTGCAAAGTTAGTTATTACCAGAAAGGAAGGTGAGGAGGGTAATAAGAATGATGATAAGCAACAACAAGAAGAAAAAAATGTTTTATATGATGACGAATAATCCTATGATATGAATTTTCCTGAGGAAGGACAAGAAAAATAGATCATAGATGAAGACTAGATTAATCATGTTTCTGAATCCGAGGATGTATCTCCTAATAAGGAACCAATTCTGATGTCTTATAAGGGGATGCAAGCTCTCATGGATACTCCAACAAAATAATTTTTCAGGAAGATGGAGGTTGGTGGTTCTTCTAAGAGGAAACTGGTGCAAATTGATGAAGATCAATCTGCAAGAGATTTATCTGATTCGGAATCATCATCTCATGGACATGATTTTGTGGTTGAATCTCTGAAGAAGTTGGTGGACACCATTCCGATTTTTCCAACTATAGATTCCAGATGCCAGATGCTGCAAGAGAGTATGAATCAGAAATCGGATTCCTTATCCATGGTCATGGATATGTATGTGAAGATTGAAGCTGAACAAAAAAGTTTTCTTATCGATTATGATGTGCATAGAAAGTCATGCAGTAAGGTAAAAAAGTGGTCTAAAAGAGTTGATGAAGACTTAGTGCAGTTTGAAAATTTTCTGAGTGAAGTTATAAATGCCTTTGACACAGAGAACAAAATGATTAAAAATATTTAAGCTGATCTGATTGATTAACAGAGTTCTCAGAGTCAACAAGTGAGGGAACTAAGTGACAAGGCTAATTCTCTGGCTCAAAATATTTTATGTGATTTAAATCTCCGGATTGAGATTGAGAAAAGACTCGTACAACAAGATTAATTGTTAAAGATGAAGAAAGAAGCTACTGAGGATCAGATAGAGGCTTTGAAAGTTCAAGAAGAAAATACAAAAGCCTTGGGGAGGCAAGTCTAGGAAGAACAAAGAGACCTAAAGAAGCTCAAAAATTTGTTAAATAAGCGGATTCCAAAGGAAAAGGAAAACAAATAAACCCACTCTGATCTTTTATTTAGTTGTCTTTCTTTGTAAAATTTTCCCAACTCAAATGAAATGTTATTTGGTTGGTTGTATCGTGTCATATACTAATGTTTCAGGTACCATATTTTCTTTTCCATTCCCTTTAATTATTTTTGAAAATCAAAAAGGGGTAAAAGGAAAAACAACTATTTCTAATGAGGAGAAAGAAAAATTTCTAAGTGAAATATCCTTAGTGTAAGGGGGAGTTTCCCACTAAAAAGTTTTTCATTCCTAAAAAAATGAAAACTCCACTCTGAAAATTCAGAATACAATCTTTAGAGTTTCAATGCCTAATGGGGAGTTAGTTGTATTCACTTTCTCCATGAAAAAAGGGAGATAAGTTTTAATTTCAAAGTCTAATGAATTTTTTTTAAAGTCCTTATATTCTGTTTCGTAAGGATGTTTGTGCTTTACAAAAGGGAGAGATTGTTGAGTCAATAAGGGTTTCCTTATGACATTTCCATTCCTTATTGTTTTGAAAATCAGAAACACCTTATACTGAAGCAAATATAAATTTTACCTCCATAAGGAAAATTTACTTCATTAAGGAAATTTACCCTAATCTAGATTTTCTTATACATAGAAATTTTTTTTCTTAAGTACAAATACCAGATTCATACCCAAAATCCCAGAAGTCATTTAATGTCAAAATTTGGAGCATTCTATTTTTAGGATCCGAGTTCTGGATGTGAACTATAATGAAGTTCCAATCTGAATTATGGACTCCGAACAATCATGAGTTTGACTCCGTACTCTTATGAAGTTCGACTCCGAACATTCATGAGTTTGACTTCGAACTTTTATGAGTTCGACTCCAAACTCTTATGAAGTTCGACTCCGAACATTCATGAGTCGGACTCTGAATTCTTATGAAGTTCGACTCTAAACTTTCATAAGTTTGACTCCGAACTCTTATGAAGTTCGACTCTGAACGTTCATGAGTTTGACTCCGAACTCTTATAAAGTTGGACTCTGAAGTTTCATGAGTTTGACTCTGAAATTTCATGAGTTCGACTCTGAACTCTTATTATGTTGAATCCGAGCTTTCATGAGTTCGACTTCGAACTCCTATGAAGTTCAACTTAGAACTTCTGTAAGTTTAGATTCTGAAATATGGTGAAACCAGACTCTGAATTCCTATAAAACAGAATCTGAACATTTCTTAACATAGACTCCGAATTTCATTTTGGTTAGACTCCGAACTTCTAATTTTCTTACACTCCAAAATTTTGTATGGATTTTCCTTACATAATGTCCATTTCAAAACAATGTCGTGCATTCAGTTATACATGATTAATTATTCAATGATGTCATCCATTCTATTTCTAATTAACATTTGGTTGAGTTACACATGTACAGGTCCCTCCGAATTTCATGGAAAATATAACCGTTAGTGGAGGGATACGACCGTTGGAAATTTTCCAATAAATATGAGCTCATTTGAAAGATCTCAATTACAAGTTGATTGATCTAGATACCACACGCTGTTATGGTGATTTCTAGATAGAGAAGATTTTCAAGCCTTGTGAGTACTGAACTGCTTATTCAGATTGCTTCGTGCAACTCCGAATGTTAGTGATTACATTCGAGGACTTATGGGGATAGGAAGACAGATGTGCCAAGTACCTTGAAGTTCGAGAGCTTCCTTTCTGAGGAAGATAGAGGTTCGAACTACCTTGAAGTTGAGGGCTTGTGAGGATAGAAAGACAGATATTCTGATCTTCGTATTGAAGGCTTACCTTGGTGTGGGTAAGACAGACTTTCATGAAAGTATAAATCAAGGGACCTTTATCCATGGTTGTTGGATACCCTTCTCTTTGGGTTAAAAGACTTATATCTTGTTACTTGTAGTTTCACTGCTTTTTTTCCGCTATACTTTTGTATTGTAAGAGAAGTATAACCTTCTTATATTTCCTTACACTTGTACTCTGATTAGTTTAGATTCTACACGCTTTAAGGTAGAATCTCATATTGTAAGCATTGGTTCCAATTCTCCAATTGGTGATTAGAGGTGTTGGGAATTTACTTAGTTTAACTTTGTTAAACATATATTTTTCCTTGTTTAAAGAAATTTTAAAGTATACAATTCACCCCCCTCTTGTATATTGAGCATCTACATCGTTATTTCGATCCTACACCTTCTTCCCAAATCTCATTACTCTCTCCCAGGGAGATAATTGTAAGAACACTTTGTCACCAACTTCAAACTCTAGGTCTTTTCTTCGGTTGTCAGCATAACTTTTTTTCGACTCTGAGCTGATCTTATGTGTTGTTTAATAGATCAGACTTTTTCTGCCATCTTATCAACAAGATCAGGTCCTAAAAGCTTTCTTTCCCCAACTTCATCCCAGAAAGTTGGAGTTCTGCATTTCTTTCCATAGAGAGCTTCATAAGGATCCATCTGAATACTGGAGTGAAACTATTATTATAGGAAAATTCCACCAAAGGTAGGTGTTGATCCCAACCACCTTCGAAATCCATAGCGAAAACTCTTAACTTGTCTTCTAGAGTTTGAATTGTCCTCTTAGACTGACCGTCTATTTGAGGATGATAAGCTGTGCTGAAACTCATCTCTGTATCTAGAGTATGCTGAAGACTTCACCAAAACTTCGAGGTAAACATCGGATCCCGATCAGATATAATGGAAAGTAGTAATCCATGAAATCTTACCACATCCTTTACATATATCCTGGAAAGCTGATCCAGAGAGAAATCATCCCTAATAGAAATGAAGTGTTCCGACTTCGTAAGACGATCAAATATAACCCAGATAGCATTATTGCCTTTGGTTGTTTTAGGAAGTCCAGTGAAAAAGTCCATAGTGATGTTTTCCCATATCCATTCTGGTATGGGTAAGGGTTGTAACATCCCTTTTGACTTCTGTCTCTCAGTTTTAACTTGTTGACAAACCAAGCATCAAGAGACATATTCAGCAACATCTCTTTTCATGCCATCCCACAAGAAGTACAATTCCAGGTCCCTATACATCTTCGTGCTTCCAGGATGAATAGAGAATGAAGAACTA
Source organism: Viscum album (assembly GCA_963277665.1). NCBI lineage: Eukaryota > Viridiplantae > Streptophyta > Magnoliopsida > Santalales > Viscaceae > Viscum > Viscum album. The sequence continues at coordinate 119,814,775 of OY728165.1, forward strand.
TGAGCCTCATCCAGTAGCTCCTTCATTAATTCTGGGATGGGAGGAACACAAACCCGATTACTGAACCTTATTATCCCATCACAATCAAGGTTGAATTCAGGAACATTTCTCACCTTCTTTTATAACTCAACATCTTACTTTTGTGCCTCTTTAATCTTCACATGTATAGATGGTTGAACATTCATTTGAGAAAGATATGATTTTCCCCTTCTATTATAATTCCAAGATCTATCATTTGTAAATACATAAATATTGGATCTTTTTTTATCCTCATCATGGATAATATAGCATGGTCTTGTCGACATAATGCGTCTTCCACCTTGTTTGCTTACCCAGGGTGATAATGAATTGAGAAGTCGTAATCCTTAATCAGCTCCAACCATCTTCTTTGGTGCATATTCTGCTCTTTTTCTATGAAAATATACTTTAAACTTTTATGATCTGTATAAATATTACACCTTTCATAATAAAGATAATGCCTCCAAATCTTTAATGTAATGATTACCACAGCTAACCTCAAATCATGAGTTGGGTAATTTTGCTCCTGGATTTTCAAATATAGTGAGTCATAATCTATCACCATATCATTTTGCATGAGAACACACCCCAATCCATTCATGGATGCATCACTCTAGATCAAAAAACATTCTCCACTACAAGGCAGTGTGAGCATAGGTGCACTGGATAACCTTATTTTCAACTCTTTGAAATTATCTTCACATTCCTCCGTCCACATGAACTTAACTCCTTTTCGAGTCAACCTGGTGAGTGGATTAGATAATGGTGAAAAATCTTTCACAAAATGTCGATCATATCCAGCCAAACCAAGAAAACTTCAAATCTCAGTTATTGTTATTGCTCTCATCCATCTTTTGATAAACTCTGTTTTTTCTGGATCCAAAGATATCCCCCCTTTTGAGATTATGTGACCCAAAAATGCAACTTTTTGAAGCCAAAATTCACACTTGGTAAATTTGGCATAAAGCTTCTCCTTTCTCAGGGCCTTCAATACAATTCTCAAGTGATCTTCATGTTCTTCCTTGCTCTTTGAGTAGACAAGAATATCATCTATAAACACTACCATAAACTAATCAATATAGTCTCTAATGACTCTATTCATTATATCCATGAAGATAGTAGGGTCATTAGTAAGACCAAATAGAATCACTATAAATTCATAGTGTCCATACCCTGTAAGGAACGCCGTCATTGGTATATCCTCCCTTTTGACCCTTAATTGATGATACCATGAATGATGAACAATCTTGGAAAAGTATTGAGCTCCATGTAGTTGATCAAATAAGTCATCAATGCGTGGGAGATGATATTTGTTCTTGATAGTGATCTTTTTAAGTTCTCGATAATCAATGAAGAGTCACATTGATCCATCTTTCTTCTTAACAAACAGAACAGGTGCTCCCCAAGGTGACGCACTAGGGCGTATGAATCTCTTATCAAGATTCTCTTGGAGTTGCTTCTTCAATTTCTGCAACTCATTTGGGGCCATTCAATAAGGTCTCATTGAAATAGGCATAGCACCTGGTATGAGTTCTATTGAAAACTCAACTTCTCAATTTGGTGGAGGACCTGGAAATTCCTTCGGAAAGACATCATCAAACTCCCGTACAATGGGTATATTCTTAATCATGAGTTTCTCTCCAACCATTTGAGATAAATAACCTTCATTTATTTGAATCAAGACACATAGGATGGAAGAAATTTCCACTGGAAGGTTATATTTACCCTTGCATCGATAGGTGATCATAGATTGATCGGGAATATGAAATGTGACATCCCTTCTTCAGAAATTGATATGTGCTCTGTATAAAGAAATCCAATCCATGCCAAGTATCACATCAAATTCTACTATAGGAAGGGCCACAAGATTTTCCGGAAGCACTTTCCCGAAAATGTAAATCAGAGAAGAATTGTAAACTTTTGATGTGACTCTTGTGCCATTAGTACTTGTCACAGCTAACTCAATATCTAATTGTTGAGATAATATGGAGATACCCTTATAGAATTCTTCAGAAATAAAAGAGTGGGTGGATCCGGATTCAAAGAAAACTTTTTCTACTTTAGAGTGGATGGTAAGTGTACCTTTAACCACTTTGTTATCGTAATCCACATCGCCGAGAGTAATAGCATGTGACTTTCCTTTGTATTTGGCCTTAAGAGTTTGTTAACGTTGATCATCATCAACAACCCTTGAATTAGGGAATTGATAAGCATAATGCCCCATGACCTTGCACTTGATACATTATAGTGTTGGAGGTGCATTCTGTGTACCCCTTTCTTTGTTCGCATCATTATACATCTTCTTCCCAATATTTTGACATTCAATTGCCCGATGACCTTCTTTTCCACACTTAAAACATTTTCTAGTCCATTTAAGAAAATTCCCTCCATGTTTCTTTCCACAATTTTATCATAAAGGAAAACTCATCTTCTATTCGGTGTGGTATTTAGATTTCCATTTGAATTCCATTTTCCTCTTCTTATCAAACCCATATGACTGATGGGTTACTCAGATCTCCATCTCAACCTTGATAACACATCGAACAATTTCCTCGTAGATATTGAAGTACCTTATGGCTAATGCACTTAGAAGACATGGTTTTAAGCCACTAAAGAATCGATCGATCTTACTCCCAAGTTGGATAATAATCCCAAAATCATACCATGCATGCCTTGTAAAATTTTCTTCGGAGATACCAACAGATTCATCATCCTTTTTCTTTAGTTCAAGAAACTAATTCTCCATCTTTGTTCGAAGAATACGAGGGGAGTACTTATTGAAAAATAAGTTCTTGAACTCGTCCCATTCCATGGACTCAATTTCATCCCTTTTCCTCATATTCTTAATGAGATTCCACCATTGATCAACTTAACCTTCCAAACTATATACTCTTAAGATGACATTATCATCTTCCGAACATTGTAGAACTAAAAATATCTTTTCAGTGGTACTAATCCATTGTTCAACCACTAATAGATCAGAAGACCCACTGAATGAAGGTGGACGCTACCTCATGAAGGATTCAACGGAATTTTTCTCCTTCCTTTCCTCATTTGGAAGTCCTAAATGGTTCATAGCTTGAGAAAGTTGTGTTAGGATGGATATAAGATTTTTCATTCTGGCTCCCATAAAGTTTGGTTGCTCAGGGGGACAATCATTGCATTACCCGTCGCATTCCGAATTAACACAGTTCCTTCGGGTTCCAGACATTGACTAAAACCAAGAAGAATAGTGCGAGCAACACTAATTAAAATAGGAAAACCAAATAATCAATAATAAAATTTCACACTTAAGGTCTTATCATAGGTTGTTCATGGACATTTCTAAAACACTAATATTGTGTTCTATGCTTAGAAATATCCTTATGGTTCTTACTAGGTCATTCACATCCTAGTTTCAAAAGGATGACTATACCTTTCCTATGATACCAAATATAATGACCCAAACTCTACATACATTGTTATTACATCAAAATTGAAACCTATTTATTATAACATATAACAAATCCATGAAAGGACCGTATGGGTATAGTGTCTTTAGAAACTGGGAAACATAAACAACTGGTTCATAAATCATCTACATTGTCTCCCATTTATTTCATCATATCTAGAGTCCCTTTTGGCATATTCTACTTAATACCCTTCATTCAGACCTGGGGAAAAGAAATCATACAAAAAGGGTGAGCTAAAATGCTCAGTAAGGGTAAAAAAACAAATATGAATAATATAATAATAATATAACATTTGAATATCTTAACCATCAAAAGAGATCATAATATCATAATATGGGATAAATCATAGTGGTGAAATTTAATCCCAAATAATCATAACTTAAAACATTAAAATTTGTGGCATACACACATAATCATAGAAAATAATTTCATATTATTCAAGGCTCATTTCCAAGATAATCATAGAGGACAATGTCCATTACTGAACCGAGTTCACTCCTCGTTCCAGTCCTATATCACTGAACCAGTTTAACTTGTTGTTCCAGACATGTCTATCTCATGAGATATAAATATTTAGCCAATGCATTGGAGGGATATATAGGTCCCACCCATATCATAATGAAACCATTCTTATGTGTGCCACAAAATCATAAATCATACATCATAGCATAACCCATGCAATAAAAATGGGATTCTTAAACATAATGCCATCATAAAATAACTCATATAATATAAAAGGATATAATAAAACTAAATCCATCATAAATCAATCAATTCAATGTAAAAAATAGGGATAGAAACAGAACCCTATTTTATCTTAGATGGAAAATAATTTTGATAAAACACTTGAACTCCATTCTTGAGGAAAATATCCTTTCTACTTCAAAATATTTTTTCCTTTATTAAAATGTCATACAATTTTTAAACTAAAAGAAGTTGATTAAAAATAAACTTGAAAACTTGTAAAGGAAGCTTCTTGTAAATAATGTTCTAAAAATCCATTCATGCCGTATAAGTTAAAAAACACTCTTCTTGTACATTGGTCAGAAAAGTCAAAAAGTAACTTGTCCAAAAAATGACAAAAGATTCCTCTCATATCTTTTAATAAAACTTACCAATGAGGAATATTGGATTTCAAAAATTGTAGGATAATAAAAATAATATTACATATTGATGAAACATGGATGTGGATGATAAATATTCCCTAGTAAATTGTGAAGTATAAACAATATCAGATAAAAATGAGATTGTGAGATTTTCCATTACCTTAGGTCCGATATAATTTGTGCATGTCCAAACCTCCTGTATAATGATTTAAATAATTTTATTGACTTATTCCAGAATCATTCACATTGTTATGATATCATATATGGTCATATTATGAGCTTCGTATTAGTAATATTTCGTTGCTACTTGTTATTCGGGTGTTTATTGCTTTATGTTCTTATGTGTGTTTTGCCGAATAAATTTTTATTCTTCTTTTTAGGTTATAGATACCTAATTTTCAGAATGGTATTAGTGTAATATATATCATATTTATTCATTAAATTAAATTATATAATCATTATGAAATGAATATCATGTAGAACGAGTCACATCACATCGTGGAGACGGTAGGCCGTACGTACGCATGAGCATTGATATCATTTCCATTATCGTGGAATTTTATTGAAGTGTATGCATTGTAGAGACCTGTATCTTGACGTACATGGACATTAAATTACATTTGCGGAATAATTAGTACATAACAAAAAACACACACACAAGTATCGTAATAGTTTAGTGTCTTTGGAAACATGGAATATAATCTTCTAATCGTGGTGAAAGATCTTCAAAATCTCCCATAAAGATATTCCTTTTTTACCTAAAACCATTCTTTATATCCTGGGGAAAAGAAAACATAAAAGGGTTAGCTCAAATGCTCAGCAAGGGGAAATAATGGAAATAAAAATCATATCATATCTTTTTGAAAATCATATCCTGCAAAAGAGATCATAATATCTTAACATGGAATAAATCATAGAAGTGAAAATGAGATCCCCATAATCATAACATGAAACTTGAAACTTTGTGGCATGCACACATAATCATGTAAAATCATTTCTTGTTATTCATGACTCATTGCCAAGACTATCTTAGTGGACAAAGTCCCTTTCTGAACCGAGTCACCCTCTTTCCAGTCCTGTTTCACTGAACCGGTATAACCTACCGTTCCAGCCATGTCTATCTCATGAGATATAAAATCTTTACCCAGTTCATTGGAGGGAGATATAGGTCCCACACATCTTATAATTAATCCTTTCTTATGTGTGCCACATAATCATAAACCATACATCATAGCGTAACCCATGTAATAAAAATGGGATTATTAAACAACATGACAACATAAAACAATTCATATAAGATAAAGGAATTCATAAAAATATTTCCATCACAACATAATCAAATCCATGTAATAATAGGGATAAAAACAGAACCCTTTATCATCTTAGATGGAAAATAATTTTGATAAAACACTTGAACTCCATTCTTGAGGAAAATATCCTTTCTACTTCAAAAACACTTTTCCTTTCTAAGCATGTCATACAATTTTAAACAAAAAGAAGTTGATTAAAAATAAACTTGAATACTTGTAAAGGAAGCTTCTTTGAAATAATGTTTTAAGAATCCATTCATGCCGTATAAGTTAAAAAATCATTCTTCGTACTTTTGTAGGAAAAGTCAAAAAGTACCTCGTACGAAAAAAACGACAAAAGATTCCTTTCATATTCTTTACTAAAAACTCACCGAAGGGTAAAATTGGATTTAAAATATTGTAAGTGGATGGAAACAATATTACATATTGAGGGAACATGGATGTGGATGATAAAATACACCCCAATAAATACTTACGAATACACAATCTCGGATAAAAATGAGATTGTGATATTTCCCTTACCTTAGGTCCGATTTGCTTCGTATGTGTCCGAACCTCCTGTATAATGATTTAAATAATGTCATTGACTTATTACAGAATCATATTCATTGTTATGATATCATATATGGTTCGCTTATGACATTATATTACCCGTTCTTTTGTAAATTCCATGTTAAAGAAGCGTTTTGGGTAAAATCGTTTCATTTATCGTAGGTGTTTTGATTTGTTGTTCTTGATATTATTATTACTTATATCATGATTTACTTACTTCCAGAATATAAAATATGATATATATATCATATATATTCAGTATATATAGATATATAATAGATAGATAAATGAAATGAAAAACACCGTTCATGGAGACGGTAGTCCGTACGTACGCATGATCGCTGTTTTCCTTTCCTTATTGTCTTGAATGGAAGTAAGTAGATGACATAAATATATATATATACATAAATCCATTAGCTTTATAATGTCATATATTTCATTATTATTTCTTATATATACTTTATAATCATTCTTAAATGGTTAACATGGTAAATGAATCTCATCCCGTCGTGGAGACGGTAGTCCGTACGTACGCACGAGCGATGATATCATTTCCATAAATATTGAATTGAATTGGAGTGGATTATAAAATATATCAGAATCAATATGATGTTGTAATAACTATGTATAGTTATTCTTTACACCATTATACCCATCCATGTAAGGTGGTGGTGGAAAATAGATTACACCACGGCGTAGAGACGGTATTCCGTACGTACGCACGCGCGGTGATTTCTTTTTCTGTAGGATGGATAGATAGTGAAATAGGGTTGTTTCATACTTATAATAACATATCAGTATTTGAGTGATACGGATGTTATTACTTCATAATGAAACAACCTAAGAAGAAGAAGTGGAAGAAGAAATAAAGATGAAAGAATTGGTAACGGTAATTACCTCTTCTTTGAAGCGCCTCTTTGAGACCTCCTCTTAGGGCACTAAAATTGGTCTTTGAGGAAGACCAGAACCTCTAGGATGTTTCTAGGGAAGTGGAGAAGAGATTTTGGCAGGGTTTGGCTGAGCTTGAGTCCTCAAATTGGTGCGAGGAGGAGGGGAAGGAGGTGTCCTTTTATAAGGGAGGAGAGGGGCACCTTAGGAATACCTCAAAATATTATTTTATATTAATGTCAAAATCGGTTTATAATGGTTCCAAAGGGTATTATTTCGAAGCTAAAGTGGGTATGGGTCGAAATCCTATCAACCAATAGGATTTAGACAAGTTTAGGGTATTATTTTAACCTTATCAATTAGATTTAACTCTAAGTTAAATAATTTAACTTTTACCATGTCTTTTAGTTTTCTTTCACTATATTGTTAATAAACTAACTATAACATGCCAAACGAACCCCAAATTGTTTATTATTAATATATATATCCTTATCTAAGTCATTTGGCCAAATTGTAGATTTTTAGGAATAAAATAACAATTAATAATATAATATTTGATTTAAAATCTATTTTGTGTCAATTTTGACCCTATTTGATATATGATTTTTGTGAAAGTCATAACAGAATTATATGTTCGAACCAAGTTGATTAAATCAACACTAATATATCATAGTAACCTAGAAAATTAGTGTAATTCATAAAAAGTCTTAAATTACATTCATTTGAGGATTTATAACATCCATTATGTTAATATTTCCTTAAAAGGGTAATTACTACATCATCGTTGTGTCATAAATTAATTAATTTATTTAAAGTCTAAAAATTATAAATAATATATCATTATGTTGGAAATATTTTTAGCTTTCTAATGAATATTTATAGTCGAATTTATCTTATGTATAACCCCATATTAAAAATGTTTTAGTTATTAAACTTTGATTTTAACTATTTTAAATATTCATTAAATAAAATAATATTAAATGTCATAATCTAATCCAAGTGGACCTAAATGGTAATATTATATTCATAAGGTTGTTTTTGGTCGAATTACACTTATCCAATAGAATTAAGACATGTGTTAGGGTAATAGTAATATCATATTTACCCTTAGTTACCCTATTTACTATTAACCGTGGTAAAAAAAGTAAAAAGTTACTATTCACCAAAAATTATTTTCATCTCATTAAATCGCATTTAAGTCCTTGATATTAACCGTGTCTGTCGGATTTTCGAAATTCCATTCACAGAAGCGGTAAAATTAAGTTTTATGCAAAATTCAGTTTTTATCCTACCACTTAGTGGTTTCACTATTCATCAAAAATTGAAAGTTTTCAGAAAAATACCAAAATTTCATCCTAAGCTATATTTCATATTCCGAATTCAAAAAATGAAGTCTATTTTACCATATTCATAACATAGAAGTTGCATTAATTAATTTTATAATTAAATCCCGCAGTTAAAACAAATAGCGTGTTTTTAAGAAACAATATCTATCAAAAGATTGACACTTGTTTATGTCTGGTTTAAATGTGAAATTACATCCAATGACCAACATTGTATTAAATTGTAAAAATGTATTCTAAATATAATTTAAAACAACTCAAATTAATAATTTATCATTATTAATTATTTTGATTAAAAAGTTGTTTTTAATTATAATTTAGTAATTTTCACTATTAATCAGAATATGAAAGTTATCCGAAAAGTACCAAAATTTCACCTTAGACTAAATTTGATACTCCGAATCCAAAAATGAAGTCCATTTTGAGAGCTAAAATTTCTAAAATTTTAAAAGGTGGTTATTACTATTCATAACGGCTAGTTATAATAATATTTTAATAGCATATCGTTGTTTAGTGAAACTCGGTATTGCGTACTACACACGCTATCGAGCAAGGTCGCGATTGCGTGTAATGCAAGGCAAGTCAAGGATGCGTGTTGTGCAAGCTCCTTTTGGTGTAGCGTACAACACAAGACATTAGTGAAATAAAGAATATTTTTCATAAAATCTCGGGCTGTTACATTCTACCCCCCTTAAAATGAATTTTTCCCTCGAAATTCGTCGGGGTTATAAATGGTTTACTATTAGAAAGTTTCTTTAATAGAAACCCACATCGTAAAAAGGAATACCAAAACTTGGCTTTAAAAACTAAAGTATGAAATGTAACGATTACCCAAATAAACTAATCATTGGGTTTCCACATAGGTGAAAATATGGATATGGAAGAGAAATATAACCATCATGTTCTGATGGAGAGTGGTAGAGAACATGGCTATGGAAAATCCAGTAATCACAAATCCATAAATTTGTGACGATCTAAGGTACCATCTGATTCATCAGGTATATGATCACTAGGACACCATTTTTGGTTTTCAAGATCATTTCCCTAAAGTTGAAAATTTTAATTAGAATAAATACTTTCTTTATTTTGGAACAATCTCACTGTTGTTCATGCCTTGAACAATTTCCACTTCATCTCTTTAATAAATTAAGTTGAATTTGTTATTCGTGAAGTGTTAGAAGATCATGTGATAGAATGACGGGTCATTCCATCTGTCTCAAACAAAAGGTTAGCAAAAATTATATACATAAGTAGATCTATAGTGAGATTAATCACATATGGTTCCTAAAATGGACTTATATTTCATATATCATACTGCTTAATATAATAAAACTAGTTTCTACTAAACAGGGACTTCCTGTAGGCCAGTGGTAGGCGATAAAGGCCAGTCGCACTTCGGTTGTGGGTTCGATTCCCACAGCCTTGTCCGAAGTGATGGGCTGTCGCCCGTCCTGCAGGTTTTCCTTTTTCTAAAACTACATTACTATAACATCCCATCAATAATATTGAAAAAAAAATTATATCCTTAAACAATACTCACTTATGTCCAACATAATCCATTTCAATCTTTAGGCTTATCCATAATACTGCATTCCACTCTCATAACATAGTGAAAACGATTACCAGAGATTTAATACCATCGTTGATCCCCATATATCATAAGATATGTTTTGTTGGTCACATTCCAAACATTCAAAGTCCTTAATCATGTATTCTCTTGAAAACCTTAGTGAAAACATGAATGCAGTTTAAAGTTAACACTTTCCACATATCAAAATCCTCAAAATTCTATATACTCAAACCATGATATCACTTAGTCCTTATATCAATCATGAGCTCATGAATACTATTAAACATTTCATTTTCTCGTTTTCCCTTCATTATGCGCATATCATCTTATTTCTAAAAAATATCTCAATCACTTTGAATACCACATCAATAAATATTGCAATACTCAATGATACAACATTATTTTGGAATCCCATTACATAAACACTTAATCATTCCACCACATCGTTGTCATATTCAACATTGCCAATAGTGATCGCATGTGACTTCCCTTTTTTCCTTTGCCTTAAGTGGTTGCTCATGTTGATCATCACTAACCCTTGGATTAGGGAATTTATTAGCATAATGCCCCATTTCCTTGCACTTGAAGCATTGAAGTGTTGGTGGTGCGTTCTCTGCAGTGTTTGCTTTATTCACATCATTAGAAACCCTTTTTCCATTACTTCAATACTCAGCTGCTCGATGACCTTCTTTTCCACACTTAAAAAATTTTCTAGTCCCTTTAAGACAATCTCCACCATGCTTCTTTACACACTTTGTGCATAAGGAAACATTCATCTTCTTTTCACCATTATTCTGAGATTTCTCCTTGAACTCCATCTTTCGTTTCTTGTCAAAACCATGATATGGATATGTAACACCAACTTCCATTTCTACCTTGATAGCACAACACACAATTTCTTCATAGCTATTGAAGTCTCTTATAGCTAATTCCCTTCGAATACTTGGTTTTAAGCCACTGAAAAATCGATCAACTTTACCTTCAGGTTGGATGATAATTCCAGATGCATACCTTGCAAGTCTTGTAAAATTCGCTTCGTATATACCAACAGATTCATCATCCTTTTTCTTTAGTTCAAGAAACTCCTTCTCCATCTTTGTTCGAAGAATACGAGGGAAGTACTTATTGAAAAATAAGTTCTTGAACTCGTCCCATTCCATGGAATCAATTTCATCTCTTTGCCTTGTATTCTTGATAAGATTCCCCCATTGATCAGCTTCACCTTCCAAACAATATACTGCTAAGATGACTTTATCATGTTCAGAACATTTAAGAACTAAAAATATTTTTTCAGTGGTACTGATCCATTGTTCAGCAACATGTGGATCAGAAGACCCATTGAAAGAAGGTGGACGTTGCCTCATGAAGGTCTCAATAGAATATTGTTCCCTTCTATGCTCATTTGGAAGTCCAGAATGATTCATTTCTTGTGTAAGTATAGCAATAAGATTTTTCACTCCATCTCCCATAACATTTGTTTGTTCAGGAGGACAATCATTGCATTGTCCATTGCATTGATCAACACGGTTCCTTCGGGTTCCAGCCATCGTCTAAAACCCTAAAAGAATAGTGTGTGAGGCAAAAATCATACTAGGGAAAACAACATAATAAAGGGGGAGTACCTTTAACATCTTAGGTTTAATTCTATGATCGTTAGCGTAGTTCTAGTACTATAAGCTATACGTATACTTAACCTTAGGGACATCCCTAGACATACCGTAGAAATATCTCTAGGGATCTCACTAACGTTTTCGCATCCTAGTTTCCAAAGGATGACTAAACCTTTCCTCTGATACCAACTGTAGAGACCCGTATCTTGACGTACATGGACATTACATTACATTTTCGGAATACTTAGTACATAACAAAAAACACACACACAAGGATCGTAATAGTTTAGTGTCTTTGGAAACTCGGAATATAATCTTCTAATCGTGGGGAAAGATCTTCAAAATCTCCCATAAAGATCTTCCTTTTTTTACCTAAAACCTTTATTTATATCCTGGGGAAAAGAAAACATAAAAGGGTTAGCTCAAATGCTCAGCAAGGGCAAATAATGGAAATAAAAATCATATCATATCTTTTTGAAAATCATATCCTGCAAAAGAGATCATAATATCTTAACATGGAATAAATCATAGAAGTGAAAATGAGATCCCCATAATCATAACATGAAACTTGAAACTTTGTGGCATGCACACATAATCATGGAAAATCATTTCTTGATAGTCATGACTCATTTCCAAGACTATCTTAGTGGACAAAGTCCCTTTCTGAACCGAGTCACCCTCGTTCCAATCCTGTTTCACTGAACCAGTATAACCTACCGTTCCAGCCATGTCTATCTCATGAGATATAAAATCTTTACCCAATTAATTGGAGGGAGATATAGGTCCCACCCATCTTATAATGAATCTTATCTTATGTGTGCCACATAATCATAAACCATAAATCATAGTGTAACCCATGTAATAAAAATGGGATTATTAAACAACATGACATCATAAAACAATTCATATAAGATAAAGGAATTCATAAAAATATTTCCATCACAACATAATCAAATCCATTTAATAATAGGGATAAAAACAGAAACCTTTATCATCTTAGATGGAAAATAATTTTGATAAAACACTTGAACTCCATTCTTGAGGAAAATATCCTTTCTACTTCAAAAACACTTTTCCTTTCTTAACATGTCATACAATTTTAATCTAAAAGAAGTTGATTAAAAATAAACTTGAATACATGTAAAGGAAGCTTCTTGGAAATAATGTTTTATGAATCCATTCATGCCGTATACGTTAAAAAAAACATTCTTCGTACTTTTGTCGAAAAAGTCAAAAAGTACCTCGTACGAAAAAAAAAGACAAAAGATTCCTTTCATATTCTTTACTAAAAACTCACCGAAGGGTAAAATTGGATTTAAACTATTGTAAGTGGATGGAAACAATATTACATATTTAGGGAACATGGATGTGGATGATAAAATACACCCCAATAAATACTTACGAATACACAATCTCGGATAAAAATGAGATTGTGATATTTCCCTTACCTTAGGTCTGATTTGCTTCGTATGTGTCCGAACCTCCTGTATAATGATTTAAATAATGTCATTGACTTATTACAGAATCATATTCATTGTTATGATATCATATATGGTTCGCTTATGACATTATATTACCCGTTTTTTAGTAAATTCAATGTTAAAGAAGCGTTTTGGGTAAAATCGTTTCATTTATCGTAGGTGTTTTGACTTGTTGTTGTTGATATTATTATTACTTATATCATGATTTACTTACTTCTAGAATATAAAATATAATATATATATATCATATATATTCAGTATATATATATATATAATAGATAGATAAATGAAATGAAAAACACCGTTCATGGAGACGGTAGTCCGTACGTACGCATGAACGCTGTTTTCCTTTCCTTATTGTCTTGAATGGAAGTAAGTAGATGACCTACATATATATATATATATACATAAATACAGTAGCTTTATAATGTCATATATTTCATTATTATTTCTTATATATACTTTATAATCATTCTTAAATGGTTAACATGGAGAATGAATCTCATCGCGTCGTGGAGACGGTAGTCCGTACGTACGCACGAGCGATGATATCATTTCCATAAATATTGAATTGAATTGGAGTGGATTATAAAATATATCAGAATCAATATGATGTTGTAATAACTATGTATAGTTATTCTTTACACCATTATACCCATCCATGTAAGGTGGTGGTGGAAAATAGATTACACCACGGCGTGGAGACGGTATTCCGTACGTCCGCACGCGCGGTGATTTCTTTTTCCGTAGGATGGATAGATGGTGAAATAGGGTTGTTTCATACTTATAATAACATATCAGTATTTGAGTGATACTGATGTTATTACTTCATAATGAAACAACCTAATAAGAAGAAGTGGAAGAAGAAATAAATATGAAAGAATTGGTAACGGTAATTACCTCTTCTTTGAAGAGCCTCTTTGAGACCTCCTCTTAGGGCACTAAAATTGGTCTTTGAGGAAGACCAGAACCTCTAGGATGTTTCTATGGAAGTGTAGAAGAGATTTTGGCAGGGGTTGGCTGAGCTTGAGTGCTCAAATTAGTGTGAGGAGGAGGGGAAGGAGGGGTCCTTTTATAAGGGAGGAGAGGGGCACCTTAGGAATACCTCAAAATATTATTTTATATTAATGTCAAAATCGGTTTATAATGGTTCCAAAGGGTCTTATTTAGAAGCTAAAGTGGTGATGGGTCTAAATCCTATCAACCAATAGGATATATACAAGTTCAGGGTATTATTTTAACCTTATCAATTAGATTTAACTCTAAGTTAAATAATTTAACTTTTACTGTGTCTTTTTGTTTTCTTTCACTATATGGTTAATAAACTTACTATAACATGCCAAAAGAACCCCAAATTGTTTATTATTAATATATATATCCTTATCTAAGTAATTTGGCCGAACCTTAGATTTTTAGGAATAAAATAACAATTAATAATATAATATTTGATTTAAAAACTATTTTGTGTCTATTTTGACACTATTTGATATATGATTTTTGTGAAAGTCATAACAGAATTATATGTTCGAAAAAAGTTGATTAAATTAACACTAATATATCATAGTAACCTAGAAAATTAGTGTAATTCATAAAAAGTATCAAATTACATTCATTTGAGCATTTATAACATCAATTATGTTAATATTTCCTTAAAAGGGTAATTACTACATCATCGTTGTGTCATAAATTAATTAATTTATTTAGAGTCTAAAAATTATAAATAAAATATCATTATGTAGGAAATATTTTTAGATTTCTAATGAATATTTATAGTCGAATTTATCTTATGTATAACCCCATATTAAAAATGTTTTAGTTATTAAACATTGATTTTAACTATTTTAACTATTCATTAAATAAAATAATATTAAATGTCATAATCTAATCCAAGTGGACCTAAATGGTCATATTATATTCATAAGGTTGTTTTTGGTCGAATTACACTCATCCAATAGAATTAAGACATGTGTTAGGGTAATAGTAATATCATATTTACCCTTAGTTACCCTATTTACTATTAACCGTGGTAAAAAAAGTAAAAAGTTACTATTCACCAAAAATTATTTTCATCTTATTGAACCACATTTAAGTCCTTGATATTAACCGTGTCTGTCGGATTTTCGAAATTCCATTCACAGAAGCGGTAAAATTAAGTTTTATGCAAAATTCAGTTTTTAACCTACCACTTAGTGGTTTCACTATTCATCAAAAATTGAAAGTTTTCAGAAAAATACCAAAATTTCATCCTAAGCTATATTTCATATTCTGAATTCAAAAAATGAAGTCTATTTTACCAAATTCATAACATAGAAGTTGCATTAATTAATTTTATAATTAAATCCCGCAGTTAAAACAAATAGCGTGTTTTTAAGAAACAATATCTATCAAAAGATTGACACTTGTTTATGTCTGGTCTAAATGTGAAATTACATCCAATGACCAACATTGTATTAAATTGTAATAATATATTCTAAATATAATTTAAAACAACTCAAATTAATAATTTATCATTATTAATTATTTTGATTAAAAAGTTGTTTTTAATTATATTTTAGTAATTTTAACTATTCATCAGAATATGAAAGTTATCCGAAAAGTACCAAAATTTCACCTTAGGCTAAATTCGATACTCCGAATCCAAAAATGAAGTCCATTTTGAGAGCTAAAATTTCTAAAATTTTAAAAGGTGGTTATTACTATTCATAACGGCTAGTTATAATAATATTTTAATAGCATATCGTTGTTTAGTGAAACTCGGTATTATGTACTACACACGCTATCGAGGAAGGTCGCGATTGCGTGTAATGCAAGGCAATTCAAGGATGCGTGTTGTGAAAGCTCCTTTTGGTGTAGCGTACAACACAAGACATTAGTGAAATAAAGAATATTTTTCATAAAATCTCGGGCTGTTACATTCTACCCCCCTTAAAATGAATTTTTTCCTCGAAATTCGTCGGGGTTATAAATGGTTTACTATTCGAAAGTTTTTTTAATTGAAACCCACATCGTAAAAAGGAATACCAAAACTTGGCTTTAAAAACTAATGTATGAAATGTAACGATTACCCAAATAAACTAATCACTGGGTTTCCACATAGGTGAAAATATGGATATGGAAGAGAAATCTAACCATCATGTTCTGATGGAGAGTGGTAGAGAACATGGCTATGGAAAATCTATTAATCACAAATCCATAAATTTGTGACGATCTAAGGTACCATCTGATTCATCAGGTATAAGATCACTAGGACAACATTTTTGGTTTTCAAGATCATTTCCCTAAAGTTGAAAATTTTAATTAGAATAAATACTTTCTTTATTTTTGTACAATCTCACTGTTGTTCATTCCTTGAACAATTTCCACTTCATCTCTTAAATGAATGAAGTTGAATTTTTTATTCGTGAAGTGTTAGCAGATCATGTGATAGAATGACGGGTCATTCCATCTGTCTCAAACAAAAGGTTAGCAAAAATTATATACATAAGTCGATCTATAGTGAGATTAATCACATATGGTTCCTAAAATGGACTTATATTTCATATATCATACTGCTTAATATAATAAAACTAGTTTCTACTAAACAGGGACTTCCTGTAGGCCAGTGGTAGGCGATAAAGGCCAGTCGCACTTCGGTTGTGGGTTCGATTCCCACAGCCTTGTCCGAAGTGATGGGCTGTCGCCCGTCCTGCAGGTTGTCCTTTTTCTAAAACTACATTACTATAACATCCCATCAATAATATCGAAAAAAACTTCTATCCTTAAACAATACTCACTTATGTCCAACATAATCCATTTCAATATTTAGGCTTATCCATAATACTACAGTCCACTCTCATAACATAGTGAAAACGATTACCAGAGATTTAATACCATCGTTGATCCCCATATATCATAAGATATGTTTTGTTGGTCACATTCCAAACATTCAAAGTCCTTAATCATGTATTCTCTTGAATACCTTAGTGAAAACATGAATGCAGTTTAAAGTTAACACTTTCCACATACCAAAATCCTCAAAATTCTATATACTCAAACCATGATATCACATAGTCCTTATATCAATCATGAGCTCATGAATACTATTAAACATTTCATTTTCTCGTTTTCCCTTAATTATGTGCATATCATCTTATTTCTAAAAAATATCTCAATCACTTTGAATACCACATCAATAAATATTGCAATACTCAATGATACAACATTATTTTGGAATCCCATTACGTAAACACTTAATCATTCCACCACA
Organism: Viscum album; assembly: GCA_963277665.1. Taxonomy (NCBI): domain Eukaryota; kingdom Viridiplantae; phylum Streptophyta; class Magnoliopsida; order Santalales; family Viscaceae; genus Viscum; species Viscum album. Next base: position 119,832,351 of record OY728165.1, read on the forward strand.
TCGTTGTCATATTCAACATTGCCAATAGTGATCGCATGTGACTTCCCTTTGTCCTTTCCCTTCAGTGGTTGCTCATGTTGATCATCACTAACCCTTGTATTAGGGCATTTATTAGCAAAATGACCCATTTCCTTGCACTTGAAGCATTGAAGTGTTGGTGGTGCTTTCTCTACAGTGTTTGCTTTATTCACATCATTAGAAACCCTTTTTCCATTACTTCGACACTCAGCTGCTCGATGACCTTCTTTTCCACACTTAAAACATTTTCTAGTCCCTTTAAGACAATCTCCACCATGCTTCTTTCCACACTTTGTGCATAAGGAAACATTCATCTTCTTTTCACCATTATTCTGAGATTTCGGCTTGAACTCCATCTTTCGTTTCTTGTCAAAACCATGAGATGGATATGTAACACCAACTTCCATTTCTACCTTGATAGCACAACGCACAATTTCTTCATAGCTACTGAAGTCTCTTATAGCTAATGCCCTTCGAATACTTGGTTTTAAGCCACTGAAAAATCGATCAACTTTACTTTCAGGTTGGATGATAATGCCAGATGCATACCTTGCAAGTCTTGTAAAATTCTCTTCGTATATACCAACAGATTCATCATCCTTTTGCTTTAGTTCAAGAAACTCCTTCTCCATATTTTTTCGAAGAATACGAGCGAAGTACTTATTGAAAAATAAGTTCTTGAACTCGTCCCATTCCATGGAATCAATTTCATCTCTTTGCCTTGTATTCTTGATAAGATTCCATCATTGATCAGATTCACCTTCCAAACGATATACTGCTAAGATGACTATATCATGTTCAGAACATTGAAGAACTAAAAATATCATTTCAGTGGTACTGATCCATTGTTCAGCAACAAGTGGATCAGAAGACCCACTGAAAGAAGGTGGACGTTGCCTCATGAAGGACTCAATAGAATATTGTTCCCTTCTCTGCTCATTTGGAAGTCCAGAATGATTCATAGCTTGTGTAAGTATAGCAATAAGATTTTTCACTCCATCTCCCATAACATTTGTTTGTTCAGGAGGACAATCATTGCATTGTACATTGCATTGATCAACACGGTTCCTTCGGGTTTCAGCCATCGTCTAAAACCCAAAAAGAATAGTGTGAGAGGAAAAAATCATGCTAGGGAAAACAACATAATAAAGGGGAGTACCTTTAACATCTTAGGTTTAATTCTATGATCGTTAGCATAGTTCTAGTACTATAACCTATACGTATACTTAACCTTAGGGACATACCTAGACATACCGTAGAAATATCTCTAGGGATCTCACTAACGTTTTCGCATCATAGTATCCAAAGGTTGACTAAACCTTTCCTCTGATACCAACTGTAGAGACCCGTATCTTGACGTACATGGACATTACATTACATTTGCGGAATACTTAGTACATAACAAAACACACACACACAAGGATCGTAATGGTTTAGTGTCTTTGGAAACTTGGAATATAATCTTCTAATCGTGGTGAAAGATCTTAAAAATCTCCCATAAAGATCTTCCTTTTTTTACCTAAAACCTTTCTTTATATCCTGGGGAAAAGAAAACATAAAAGGGTGAGCTCAAATGCTCAGCAAGGGAAAATAATGGAAATAAAAATCATATCATATCTTTTTGAAAATCATATCCTTCAAAAGAGATCATAATATCTTAACATGGAATAAATCATAGAAGTGAAAATGAGATCCCCATAATCATAACATGAAACTTGAAACTTTGTGGCATGCACACATAATCCTGGAAAATCATTTCTTGTTAGTCATGACTCATTGCCAAGACTATCTTAGTGGACAAAGTCCCTTTCTGAACCGAGTCACCCTGGTTCCAGTCCTGTTTCACTGAACCGGTATAACCTACCGTTCCAGCCATGTATATCTCATGAGATATAAAATCTTTACCCAATGCATTGGAGGGAGATATAGGTCCCACCCATCTTATAATGAATCCTTTCTTATGTGTGCCACATAATCATAAACCATACATCATAGCGTAACCCATGTAATAGAAATGGGATTCTTAAACAACATGACATCATAAAACAATTCATATAAGATAAAGGAATTCATAAAAATATTTCCATCACAACATAATCAAATCCATGAAATAATAGGGATAAAAACAGAACCCTTCATCATCTTAGATGGAAAATAATTTTGATAAAAGACTTGAACTCCATTCTTGAGTAAAATATCCTTTCTACTTCAAAAACACTTTTCCTTTCTTAACATGTCATACAATTTTAAACTAAAAGAATTTGATTAAAAATAAACTTGAATACTTGTAAAGTAATATTCTTGGAAATAATGTTTTAAGAATCCATTCATGCCGTAAAAGTTAAAAAAACATTCTTCGTACTTTTGTCGGAAATGTCAAAAAGTACCTCGTACGAAAAAAACGACAAAAGTTTCCTTTCATATTCTTTACTAAAAACTCACCGAAGGGTAAAATTGGATTTAAACTATTGTAAGTGGATGGAAACAATATTACATATTGAGGGAACATGGATGTGGATGATAAAATACACCCCAATAAATACTTACGAATAAACAATCTCGGATAAAAATGAGATTGTGATATTTCCCTTACCTTAGGTCCGATTTGCTTCGTATGTGTCCGAACCTCCTGTATAATGATTTAAATAATGTCATTGACTTATTACAGAATCATATTCATTGTTATGATATCATATATGGTTCACTTATGACATTATATTACCCGTTCTTTTGTAAATTCAATGTTAAAGAAGCATTATGGGTAAAATCGTTTCATTTATCGTAGGTGTTTTGACTTGTTGTTCTTGATATTATTATTACGTATATCATGATTTACTTAATTCCCGAATATAAAATATTATACATATATAATATATATTCAGTATATATATATATAATAGATAGATAAATGAAATGAAAACACCGTTCATGGAGACGGTAGTCCGTACGTACGCATGAACGCTGTTTTCCTTTCCTTATTGTCCTGAATGGAAGTAAGTAGATGACATACATATATATATATACATAAATCCAGTAGCTTTATAATGTCATATATTTCATTATTATTTCTTATATATACTTTATAATCTTTCTTAAATGGTTAACATGGAGAATGAATCTCATCGCGTCGTGGAGACGGTAGTCCGTACGTACGCACGAGCGATGATATCATTTCCATAAATATTGAATTGTATTGGAGTGGATTATAAAATATATCAGAATCAATATGATGTTGTAAGAACTATGTATAGTTATTCTTTACACCATTATACCCATCCATGTAAGGTGGTGGTGGAAAATAGATTACACCACGGCGTGGAGACGGTATTCCGTACGTACGCACGCGCGGTGATTTCTTTTTCCGTATGATTGATAGATGATGAAATAGGGTTGTTTCATACTTATAATAACATATAAGTATATGAGTGATACTGATGTTATTACTTCATAATGAAACAACCTAAGAAGAAGAAGTGGAAGAAGAAATAAAGATGAAAAAATTGGTAACGGTAATTACCTCTTCTTTGAAGCGCCTCTTTGAGACCTCCTCTTAGGGCACTAAAATTGGTCTTTGAAGAAGAACAGAACCTCTAAGATGTTGCTAGTGAACTGGAAAAGAGATTTTGTCAGGGGTCGGCCGAGCTTGAGTGCTCAAATTGGTGTGAGGAGGAGGGGAAGGAGGTGTCCTTTTATAAGGGAGGAGAGAGGCACCTTAGGAATACCTCAAAATATTATTTTATATTAATGTCAAAATCGGTTTATAATGGTTACAAAGGGTCTTATTTCGAACTAATGTAGGGATGGGTCGAAATCCTATCAACAAATAGGATTTATACATGTTTAGGGTATTATTTTAACCTTATCAATTAGATTTAACTCTAAGTTAAATAATTTAACTTTTACCGTGTCTTTTTGTTTTCTTTCACTATATGGTTAATACACTTACTATATCATTCCAAACGAACCCCAAATTGTTTATTATTAATATATATATCCTTATCTAAGTAATTTGGAAGAACCTTAGATTTTTAGGAATAAAATAACAATTAATAATATAATATTTGATTTAAAAACTATTTTGTGTCAATTTAGACACTATTTGATATATGATTTTTGTGAAAGTCATAACAGAATTATATGTTCGAACCAAGTTGATTAAATCAACACTAATATATCATATTAACCTATAAAATTAGTTTAATTCATAAAAAGTCTCAAATTACATTCATTTGAGCATTTATAACATCAATTATGTTAATATTTCCTTAAAAGGGTAATTACTGCATCATCGTTGTGTCATAAATAAATTAATTTATTTAAAGTCTAAAAATTATAAATAAAATATCATAATGTAGGAAATCGTTTTAGATTTCTAAAGAATATTTATAGTCGAATTTATCTTATGTATAACCCCATATTAAAAATGTTTTAGTTATTAAACGTTGATTTTAACTATTTTAACTATTCATTAAATTAAATAATATTAACTGTCATAATCTAATCCAAGTGGACCTAAATGGTAATATTATATTCATAAGGTTGTTTTTGGTCGAATTACACTTATCCAATGGAATTAGGACATGTGTTAGGGGAATAGTAATATCATATTTACCCTTAGTTACCCTATTTACTATTAACCGTGGTAAAAAAAGTAAAAAGTTACTATTCACCAAAAATTATTTTCATCTCATTGAACCACATTTAAGTCCTTGATATTAACCGTGTCTGTCGGATTTTAGAAATTCCATTCACAGAAGCGGTAAAATTAAGTTTTATGCAAAATTCAGTTTTTAACCTACCACTTAGTGGTTTCACTATTCCTAAAAAATTGAAAGTTTTCAGAAAAATACCGAAATTTCATCCTAAGCTATATTTCATATTCCGAATTCAAAAAATCAAGTCTATTTTACCAAATTCATAACATAGAAGTTTCATTAATTAATTTTATAATTAAATCCCGCTGTTAAAAAAATAGCGTGTTTTTAAGAAACAATATCTATCAAAAGATTGACACTTGTTTATGTCTGGTTTAAATGTGAAATTACATCCAATGACCAACATTGTATTAAATTGTAAAAATATATTCTAAATATACTTTAAAACAATTCAAATTAATAATTTATCATTATTAATTATTTTTATTAAAAAAGTTGTTTTTAATTATAATTTAGTAATTTTCACTATTCATCAGAATATGAAAGTTATCCGAAAAGTACCAACATTTCACCTTGGGCTAAATTCGATACTCCGAATCCAAAAATGAAGTCCATTTTGAGAGCTAAAGTTTCTAAATTTTTAAAAGGTGGTTATTACTATTCATAACGGCTAGTTATAATAATATTTTAATAGCATATCATTGTTTAGTGAAACTCAGTATTGCGTACTACACACGCTATCGAGGAAGGTCGCGATTGCGTGTAATGCAAGGCAAGTCAAGGATGCGTGTTGTGCAAGCTCCTTTTGGTGTAGCGTACAACACAAGACATTAGTGAAATAAAGAATATTTTTCATAAAATCTCAGGCTATTACATGCATACTATTTCAGAATCAATATCTGTTTAAAATAATCACATTATTTATTCTTTACACCATTATATCCATCCAAGTAAGGTGGTGGTGGAAAACAGATTACACCACGGCGTGGAGACGGTATTCCGTACGTATGCACGCATAGTGATTTCGTTTTCCATAGGATGGATAGAAGGTGAAATAGGGTTTTTTCATATTTATAATAACATATCAGTATATTATTGATACTGATGTTAGTACTTCAAAATGAAACCTCTAAATAAGAATAAGTAGAAAAAGAAATAAATTTTAAAGAATTGGTAATTGATATTACCTCTTCTTTGATATGCCTCTTTGAAACCTCCTCTTAGGGCACTAAGATTGGTCTTTGAAGTAGTCTAAGACCTATAGGATGTTTCTAGGGAAGTGGAGAAGATAAATTGGCTGGGTTTGGCCAATATTGAATGATCAATGTGGTGTGAGGAGGAGAGGGATGAGGTTCCCTTTTATAAGGGAGGAGAGGGGCACCTTTGGAAAGTGTGAAAATATTAATTTATTATAAACTAATATTCGGTTTTAAGAGGTCCAAAAATCATTAAAGATGAATATAAGATGACTTAGGGTCAAAATATAATCATCCAATCATAATTGAAAATGTTTTGGAAAATACTTTAATCATTATAATCTTATTTTTTTAAATCATTTATTAATGAGGTAAATATTGCACATTGTTGTGTCATAAATAATTTAATTTATTTGATGTCTAAAAATTAAAAAAATTCATAATGTAGAAAATATTTTTATATTTCAAATGAATATTTGTAGTCGAAAATATAATCTATATAACCCCTTATAAAAATTAGTTACTAAATGATTTTTGTTAATGTCAATTTTGTCTTTACATTAAATTAATTAATCCAAATTGTCATTATCACTACCAAGTGGCTCAATGGGGTCACCAAATCGACCCAAGGATGACCATGGTCGGCCAATGCTCATAAAATAATGTTAGGACAATTTTCAAGGTAATTTTGAATTATTATAATATTGTTTTAACCGCAGTAAATAAAAATTACCGTAGTTACTATTCATAATATCAAAAAATAATTAACCTATTAACATAATTTGGACCCAATGATTCCAAATATGTTATCTATTTTTCAAAATTGAAAACACAAAAGTTACAATAATTAATTTAAAATTAATCCCATTGTTAAGCAAATGGGTTTTAAAAGGTAAAACATTGCCAAAGATTGAAATGTTTTATCCTATGAATTGAATATAAAATTAATGTTAATGAAATACATTATATTAAAAGGTAAAAATATATTATATTTATAATTTAAAACCATTCAATATTATAATTTTACCATATAAATTATTATGATGAAAAAATATGTTTTTAATTAAAATATAGCGTGTTTTACTATTCAACAAAATATGAATGTTACTAGAATATTATGAAAAATTTACCCAAAGTAAAATTTTATTTCCTGATTCCAAAGAAGAATTTTATTTTGTCAAATTGAACTTATAAATATGTAAAAATGTAGATTTAAAATGGGTGTGCAATCAAAATGTGGTAAAACTGCATTTTTTAAAAATACTTCTTTTATCCAAAAAACTAATTTTGTTTCCATACCTAATTATAGAAAATGTGTAAGATGAATTATAATTTTTTAAAATTAAAAATTCAGTTAATACTATCCATAACATCTAGTTTATAATATTATAATAATATATCTTTGTTTAGTGAAACTCGGTACTGCGTACTACACACCCTATCGAGGAAGGTCGCGATTGCGTGCAACGCAAGCCAAGCTAGTGTTCTTTGCAGTGAAAGATTCCTTTGTGTATAACATAAGAAATAAAAAAAATTCTCAAAAAATCTCTGGGTTTTACACATTGTATCCATATTTTTATTAACAATATAATTTTAAATATAAGGTTCTCTAGAAGATAAATTAAATTATAAGTAGTAATTTTAAATATCAAATGTTTTTATTTATCATGGTAATTTATTTTAGGATTTTTTTAAAATAAATAATTAAAATATATGATTATACAATTATGATACAGTAATTGATTAATTAATGAAAATATCCAATAAGTGTTATTTTAAAATATTAAAATAAATGTTCTTCTAGATAATTAACCTAACAAATGAATTTTATAAATAAAAGTTATCCCCTAGGGATATAATAAAATATTTTATTCTTTGTTTTCTTATTATATTCATATTTATTAAAATCCAATTAATGAATAGTCTCAAAATTGATAGTAATGAAATTTTATCAAAATAATGTATTATTAAACAATTTAAAAAACATAAAATAATTTTAAAAATAAAAAAAAATTAAATATGTTAGAAAAGGTTATTAATTTTTTTTACTATCTATATTACACCACATATGTAAAAACAACCATATTTTAATATTCAATTTTTTTTACATTAATTAAAATAAAAATAAGTTAACTAAGTGTTAATAAAAATGATAATGTTTAAAACAATAAAAAACAGGCAGAAAATATATTAGATTAAGATACAAAAAAACATTTCCCTATTATATTTTAATATTTTACCTATTTCGGTATTTTAGTTGAAAATTAATTTATTATAAATCAAAAATTTTAGAAATTCCCAAAGATCCAATCAACTCAATTATTAAAGGGTGCCTCCTCCATCAATTATTCACGCCACTTTGAGCCTCCTATATCGACCAAAATATATCCATTTATCATGACCCATTCCCTAGGGCTCGTGCTGTGACTACCCCAAGCCCACCTTCTATAGGCTAGGGGCTAGCGACTAGCTCCAAAGGCTTAAATCCTTAAACTAGGAAGTCATTGCCTTTATAACTGAAAACACACACAACAGAGTACATAGCTGAATACAAAACACTAAGTAAAACTGTATAACAAGAGTGTGCTGAAAATTAATGGGGCCACAAATACAAGCCCAACTGTAAAGTACAAGTACAATGAAAAAAGAAAAAATAGCCGAAAGGTGAAAATCAGCTCCCGGATCGTCCACCACGGATCCTACCTGAAGGGTAGGTACAGATAGCCTCCCCATCACGCCACGTCCAGCAGTCTCCTCTAGGAACCGACTCGTCGTGAGGTCCACCTCCGGGTACAGTCCCGTCCTCGTACACTCAGCCTCAGTCAGCGCTATTCGTCATCTTCATCAAATACAACGAGGTGCCAGCATAGCCCGTGCAGGGGTGAGTATAAAGATACTTAGTAGGGACCCCGAGACAGTCATGGTCTCACAAAATCAAGCAAGGATAAACCACAAAGTATGAAATCAATAGATAATGCCACTTAGGTATATGCCCATACATATACCTAAGTTATCTAGTAATCCATCTCAATTAAGAGGAAATACAATGTTATTAACTCAGATCACATAGGTATAAAACATTTGAAGAGAGATAGAGATGATCATATATATCCACAAAATCATATATTTTTTCAAACCCACACAGGATCTAGGAACAGAAATCAGAACTGTCGAACACACACGGGATCTAGGAATAGTTATTCTATCGAACCCACACAAGATCAAGGAATAGAAGTCAGAACTGTTGAACCCACACAGGATCCAGGAACAATTATTCTATCAAACCCATAGAGGATGCAAGAACAAAAGTTAGAACTATCGAATTCGTATGGGATCCAGGAATATTCATCAGTGTTGTCGGACCCACACATGATCCAAGAACAGAAGTCAGTGTTGTCGAACCCATACAGGATTTTGGAACAGTCATCAGTGCATAGCCAGCCACAGGGTTCCGCACAAAGAAAGATTTTTTCGGGAGGGTCCTCTCATCAATCTGAGTTTCTATACTTAAACTACCACAAATCCCAAAGAATAAATATCTCAATGGTCTGCCACATCATATGGGTCTTAACGCAACAGACGACGCATCAATCGGACACCCGATTTGTGATTTATTATCCTTTTAGTCCCGGGGGCTCAGTTGGTTTCTTGTACAATCCAACTTGACTGTATAACAAATAAACCCAAAACTCTAGTGGGGTATACTCAAAGGGATGGCTATGCTCCAAGATTTACAACGCCGCTGATGGAACATAAAACGGACGTCCGGTGCCAAAGATATGGCCAAAGAACAATAATGGGGTCAGTAGTAGGCCCATGTCCGGTTCAACCCGGTTAGACCAACCCGACCCAACAAAGGGTCTAGCCTGGCCCATTGGGAAGACTAGCCTATTAGGTTTGGCCTGACCCGCCGGGCCTAGCCTAGCACGTCGCAAGGGAAGTTTGGCCCGGGCTCGGGGCCAGTTCGGCCCAGAGCGTCGCGAAGGCGTGGCTCGGAGCAGCTCGTCCCAGAGGGCGCTGCCGAGACGGTTTGGACAGGGCACCGCGAGGGGGCCAGAACATCGGCTCGGCCCGGAGGCTGCGAGGAGGCCGGGTCACTGGCTCTATCGGGTGGCTGAGAGGGAGCTGGAATGCCAGCTCGGCTGGGTGGCACGTGGGGTGCATATGGAGGCCAGCAGGATACCGGTTCAGCAGGGCGGGGCCGGGCCGGCCGGCAGGCAGCCAGTTCATCAAGGCGTATCCTTGTGGTCCGGCAGGCGGGTCGTTTGTTAGGGCAGGGCCAGGCAGGCCTGCGGGCGGCCGGTTCTTCAGGACGCATCTAGGCGGGCTGGCGGGCAGCTGGATCGGAAGGGTGCGACCATGCGGGCCGGTGGGCGACCGGTTCGGTAGTGCGTGGCTAGGCGGGCGGCCGGTTCAGTATGGAGCGACCAAGCGGGCCAGTTCGGGTGATCCAAGAGCCGTGCGGCCGGGCAGGCCGGCGGCTGGGAGGCGCGCAGCCAGGTCGGTCGACGGCTCGGCCAGGTGGGCCGACGGGTGGTCGGGAGGCCGATGGTGGTCGGGATCCGAGTGGTGTGGGCCTACGGCAGTGTAGCTGGGGTGGCTCAGCCGGAGGACTGCGGTTCGGCCCGGAACACCGGAGCGCTATGGGGGTGGCGTGGTTCGCAGAGGCATCGGTTAGCGTGACCTTTTTCGTCGCCACCTTCATCGCCTTGTTACTCATTTCCTTGCCAAAATTTCAACACAAACAAGATCGACAGAGGAGTTGGGCCATGTTGGTTTGGACCACACCCTCCGCATTTAGGGTGGTATCAATTGGTTCATCAAGAAGAAGAAAGTTGAACTGCAATTATTCTTACAATCCACCGCAACAATTTCATTCATTCGAAGAAGAGAAAAGGAAAGAAGAATTACACAAAATAACCCCTACCTTTGATCGATGTTTGTCATTTTTTGTTGATGGAGTTGCGAAAGTCGGTCGTCGATGACATCTCGCGACAGTTGAAGCTTCGAGGAAGAAGTCGAAGAAGGTTAGAATTCTTTGTTCTTCATTGGGAGATGGGGTTCTTCATTGGAGAACATTAAATCTCCCAAGCTCTCCTCTCAAAGGCTCCCACCAAATAAGATATGACAAATAAAAAAAATAATAGATTGTCTATTATTTTAGATGTTGGCTCAAAATTTAAATGGTGAATTAAATTAATTAGATATGATTCCCTTAAATAATTCAAGGGGTTGGCATGAGTAATTCATTAGGGGAGGTGAATATGCTCTCCCTAATTAATGAGGGAGACTTGAGAGGTTTTACTCTCCTCCATCAATCGTAGGTTCATCCCTGTGTGGCCCCCACATCGTAACCTCTCGTAGGAGGTTATGTTTGGGTGGGCCCCACCAATATAACCTCTTATGGGAGGTTAAGGTTTGGTAGCCCCACCTCTAACTCGCATGAGGTGGTTTTAACCACCAAACAGCACATGGAGGATCTAATAAAATAAAGTGAAAACTCACTTTATTTTATTGCATTCCATGAAAACCCAAAAAACAAACATTTATTCTCGACCAACCTTCATCAAGCTGAAAGTCTTCTTAAGTGAATAACGGTGCTGCGAGTTCAACGGTTCCCTTAGATTTCAATTCCGAGCACTGGCTCAAAAGTTATAAAAACTAGCTCAGACGTTTACTGAACATACCCAAACAAAACATCATAAATTGATTCTGGGCACACCAGGCCTCAGAATCATGCACCGTCAAGTTTCGCGGACTCGTAAAATTTCCATGAATTTAAGAAAAAAAATTTCCACAGAATTTCTGGGTCATTACAAATTAATCTAATAAATTTTTTTAGTAACATACTATAGGGTATGGTTTCTCAATAAGTCAAACCTATTTTCACTAAGAGGATATCTAACGGAAGTTCTCTATGGAAGTGGTGAACCTCTTTACTGAATACTTCAATATTGTTTCTTATTATACATCCTATTAATGTGTTTTTTTAATTATAAATTAATAAATATAGTATAAATATATATTATAAGATTTTATATTGATTATGGAACTACCATATTCCAACTTTTTATATCCTATGAAAAATTAAATCACCATGCGTGTGTATCTAGAGCATACCGTCTCCACGACGGGGTGTAATCTATTTTTCATCATCACTTTACTTGGATGTGTATATTGATGGAAATAATAAAAATATATCATAAATATAACATGATATATATTCTAGAACAATATATATTCCATACACTTCCATATATTTTCCCCATTGGGGGAATGCTATCGTTGCTTGTGTGTACATATGACCTACCTTCTCCATGATGTTATGTGATTCATTATCCCATATCACCATAAAATAATGATTACATAAATTCATTGAATAAATAAAATGATATATTTTAACTTAATAACATTTTGGGGACTATTAAACCATGTCCTATGCACATGAATCGAGACTTATATGAAAAAACATGCATAGGAAAATGTAGAATTTAGAACCCAAAGGAAGAGTAATAATGAAATGGAATTAAAAACGGGTGATAAGATGGTCATATATGATATCATAAATATAAATATGATTATAGAATAAAATAATAAAATTAATTAAAATATTATACATGACTTTTTGATATATATGAATGAAATCATTCCTATGGTAATGTGGTTTCTAAATTCACTTTTATTTCAATGTGACTTACACCATATTCACAACTTGTTTCTTCTACGTGATGAATATACTTACCTAGAATCCCTTTTATGAGTCTTATCCATAATATTATGATATTTTCATATCTATATAATTTTCTCCCTTTTATGATGCATATTATTCTATAGATTATAAAGTGATGAGTATTTGTTTAACAATCTCTTCAATAGTTGGGATTGCTTCATTTTAAGTCTTTATTAGGGGATAATTATCATCCATGCACACGTTTTATAAAAAAATTCAAAAAATGTTTACCAATTTACCTTTGAATGTTTAAATTCAATTATTTTTATTTTTTACTTTTCACTACACAGTTTTGATGGAATCTAGTATCATTCTTTAAATGTGGTACTTTATGACTTTTCTGCAAAAAACTACAAGAATAATTTTTTCTTTTAACTTTTTTTGGCATGAATATATTTTTCTAATTTCATGACGCCTTATGTAGAGACTCAACACTTGATGTACATGGAAATTACATTACTTTTTTAGAATAGTTAATATATAACAAAAATATACACACAAGGACCGTAATAGATTAGGGTCTTTGAAAACTCGGAACATAATATTCTAATCATGGTGAAAGATCTTTAACATCTCCCATAATGAAATACCCCTTTTGGTTTTCTTACCTAAAACCTTTATTTAAATCCTGGGTAAAAGAAAAAATATAATGGTTGAGCTCAAATGCTCAGTAAGGGTAATCATGGAAAAATAAAACAAATCATATACATTTGAACTTAAAAATATGAACATAATTTATAAACATCAAAATCATTGGCAATGACATAAAACATGGCAGTAAATAAGGCATAGATCATAATGGAACATCAATCATGACAAAATAGCATGGGAATAAAACTTTTAATTGTGGAAAAATATTAACCACATGATATTATTTCCATAGTAGCCAAGGCATTGCTGCCAATGCCATCTTATTGGACAAAGTCCCTTACTGAACTGGGTTTACATGTCGCTCCTTCCCTGTATTACTGAACCGGATTTACTTGTCGTTCCAGCCATGTCTATCTCATGAGATATAAATCTTTACCCAATACATTGGAGGGAGATATAGGTCCCACCCATCTCAAATTTAAATAATTCTTACGTGTGCCAAAACATAAACATAAAACATTCATCATAACCCAAATAATAAAATGGGTCTCATAAACATCATCTCATCATAACATAATCCACATAAAACCAATGGATATCATTTCATCATAAGAAAACTGAAAACCAGTAAAAATCATAGAGACATTATACTTGAAACATACACATATGAAATAATGTCATCTTAGATGGAAAATGGTTTTGATAAATCACTTTAAATGAATTCTTGAGGAAAATATCATTTCTTCTTCAAAATCATTTCTTTTCTCAAAATGCCATGCATTTTTAAAAGAAAAGGATTTTGTTGAAAAAAATAATGAAATCTTGTAGCGTATAATTTTTTAAAATAAGGCGTTATGAAACCATAAAAATCCATTCGTGCCGTATAAGTTAAAAAACATTCTTCTTGTACTTTTTCCAGAAAAGTCAAAAAGTACCTCGTAAAAGAAAGATTACATCCATACGATGTGGTAAAAGTAAAAAAAGGGTAAAAATGACTTTAAACATACATGGAAGACAACTAAACATTTTATGAAAACATTTTGAGAACATATGGACATGGATAATAATCATAACCCCAGTAAATACTTACGAATAAACAATCTCGGATAAGAATGAGATTGGAATAATTATCCCTTACCTTAGGTCCGATATGCTTCGTACATATCCGAAACTCCTTTATAATGATTTAAATAATGCCATTGACTTATTAAAGAATCATATTCATTGTTATGATATCATATATGGTTTACTTATGACTTTATATTACCCTTTCTTTTGTAAATCCCAGGTTAAAGCAACGTTTTGGGTAAAATCATCTTATTTATTGTACGTGTTTGGACTTGTTGTTATTGATGTTATTATTACTAATATCTTTATTTAAATAATTCCTAAATTTTAATAATGAGTTATATATCATATATATTCATTATATATCTAGTATATACATGTATTTATAATAGTACATAACAAATGGAGGTAAAAATGAAATACACTGTTCATGGAGACGGTAAGTCGTACGTACGCATGAACGCTACTTTCATTTCTATTTATTATCTAATGGAATTGGTATATTATAATTCCAGTATAATATCATATATAATATCATTAACTCCATCTTTTATACATCCCACATAAGGCATTAACGAATCACATCACTTTGAGGGGGCGGTAGTCAGCACTTCCTCAAATGCGATTATCGTATTTACCAACTATGGAAACAATTAAGGCTTGATATAATTGGGAATTAAATAAGCATAAAGAAATCATAAAAATAATATATATCATATATGAGTACAGTACCATCATAATAGCCACCATGAGGGGCGGTAGGAGAAAATCGAACAATCATCTTTTCGTGAGGCGTTAGTTTTCCATCCACAGAAAAATTATGTTCTTCATACATTAGATGGAGGTGTGTGTAATTATAGTTATAATACTTCTAATAAAAACATCCTAGTATTTTTAGGATTCTTGTTTTGTCCCAAAATAAAGGATAAAAAAGAGTTTATGGGTTGTAGAAGTAGAATAAAAGATAACAACTTAAGAGAAACTATTACCTTTAATGTGGGTAACTTCCTTTGGTTTGAACCAAAATGACTTCTTGAAGTGACCTCTACCTAATGTAAGGCTTCTTGGGGGAGGAGAGGGATGTTGGGAGCTTAGCTGGGAAGAGTTTGGACAAGAAAAAAGGCTTTAGAGGTGTGAGTAATTTCATATAAGTGGTCTCCTTTTATAAGGGAGAGGAGGGGATCTTTAGGAAAGTTTGAAACCATTATTTTATTATAAATGTATCTTCAGTTTCAAGAGGTCCGAAACACATTAAAGTCGAATATACGATGACTAATTTCTTAAATAAAATCATCCAATAGGAATTTGATAGGTTTTGGATAATATTTTAATCATTATAATCATATTTATTTAAATCATTTATTAATGAGGTAAATACTGCATCATTATTATGTCATAAATAATTTAATTTATTTGATGTCTAAAAATTATAAAAAAATACCAACATGTAGGAAATATTTTTATATTTCCAATTAATATTTATAGTTGAAATGATAATTTATATAGCCCCTTAAAAAAATTAATTACTAAAGGATTTTTGTTAATGCCAATTTTGTCTTTACATTAATTTAATTAATCTAATGTGTCATTGTCTTTCATTAGTGGCTCCATAGGGTCCCAAAATCTACCCAATGATGCCCATGGTCATACATTACTAATCCATTAATGTTTGGACAAGTGTTAAGGTAATTTTAAATTATTATAATATTCTTTTAACCTTGAATTACCATATTTACTTTTAACCATGGTAAATAAAAGTAAAAAGTTACTATTCAAAAAAAAATATTTTTATCTAATTGAACCACATTTTACAACTTTATATTAACCATGTCTCCTAGATTTTCAAAATTTAACTCACAGAAGTGGTAAAATTATGTTTTATGAACAATTGCAAAAGCTCCTAGAAGGTGGGTAAAAGACGATGAAAAGTTCAATACAATTTTTATAAATCTATAATTATTATAAAATGACTCCAATAAATTTCATTGAAATTATATAAGTATTATATACCTATTTTGACCTAAAATAAGTTTAGATCAAATAAATTATAATTTAAATAAAAAGATGGTTTTAACAAAAAACTCAGTGTTTTCACTATTCATCAAAAATTGAAGTTTTTCAGAAAAATACCAAATATTCAGCCTAAGCTATATTTGATATTCCGAATTCAAAAATGATGTCTATTTTTACAAACTAAAAACATATAAGTGTAATTAATTAATTTTAAAAGTAATTCCCGTTATCAAAACAAATAACGTGTTTTTAAGAAACAATAACTACCAAAAGATCATCACTTGTTTATGTCCAATTTCAAAGTGAAATTAATTCCAATGACCAAAATTGGATTAAATGGTACAAATATAGTGTAATTACACTTTGTAATCAATTAAAAAGGAAATATAGCCATATAAATTATTATCATGAAAAAAGTTGTTTTTAATTAAAATATAGCGTGTTTTTACTATTCATCAAAATATGAAAGTTATGAGAACAATATGAAAATTTTATCCAAATTATATTTTTATATCCTGATTCCAAGGAAGAATTTTATTTTGTCAAATTGAACTTATAAACATGTCAAAAACTAGATTTAGAGTCGGTGCGCCATCAAAAGGCGGCAAAACTGCATTTTTTCAAAAATACTTATTTTACCCGAAATATTTATTTTGTTCTCATACCATGTAATAAAAAATATGTAAGATGAATAATAATGTTATAAAATATAAAATGTATTTAATACTATTCATAACGGCTATTCCATAATAATATTATAACCATATATCGTTGTTTAGTGAAACCTGGTATTGCGTACAACACACGCTATCGAGGAAGGTCGCGATTGCGTGTAATGCAAGCCAAGTCAGCATTGCATTTTGTGCAAGACTCCTCCATTGTTTTGTATAACATAATCCAACCAATTTTCATTTATGCATTGAATATATATATATATACACACTTAATGTTTTGTAGAATAACTACTATCGAAATTGTGTGTAACATGATCCAAAATAGTGTTGCGTATACTCCAAGCTAATACGGTGTTGCGTATAGCGCAAGGTAATCTTGGTGTAGCGTGCAACACAAGAAATCAATGAAATTAAAAAGAATAATTCTCATAAAATCTCGGGTTGTTACATTCTACCCCCCTTAAAATGAATTTCTCCCTCAAAATTCGTCAGGGTTTAAATGCTTTGTTACTTGAGAATTTCTTTCATAGAAACCCACATCGTAAAAAGGAATGCTAAAACTTAATTTTAAAAAGTGAAGTATGAAACATAACATTTACCCAAAATAATTCATCACTAGGATTCAACATAGGAGATCATAGGTGAAAATATTGACATGGAGGATAAATCTAACCATCATGTTCGGATGGAGAGTGGTAGAGAACATGGCTATGAAAAAGCCAACAATCACAAAGACATAAATTTGTGATGATCTAAGGTACCATCTGATTCATCGGATATAAGGGCACTAGGACAACATTTTTGGATTTCAGGATCATTTCCCTTATGTTGAATAATTTGGGAATCAAAATAAATACTTACTTGATATTGGTACAATATCACCGTTGTTCGTGCCTTGAAAAATTTCCAATTCATCTCTTCAAGAAATGAAGTTTAATTTGTCATTCATGAAGTGTTATCAGCTCATGTGATAGAATGACGAGTCATTCCATCGATTTCAAAAAAAAGGTTAGAAAAAGGTATCAAATATACATAAGTCCATCTATGGTGTGGTTAATCATATATGATTCCGAAAATGGGCTTATACTTCATTTATCATACCGCTTAAAAAAATAAAACTAGTTTCTACTAACCATGGACTTCCTGTAGGCCAGTGGTAGGCGATGAAGGCCCGTCACACTTTGGTTGTGGGTTCGATTCCCATAGCCTTGTCCGACGCGACGGGTTGTCCTTTTTCTAAAACTATACTATTATATCATTCTATCAATAATATCGAAAAACAATTTCTAGCATTAAACAATACTAACTTATGTTCAACATAATCCATTCGAATCTTTAGGCTTATCCAAAATACTTCTTTCCAAACTCTTAGTATAAAGAGAATGATTACTAAAAAGGTCATTTAACAATTATGTGAATACCATCATTTATCCCTCATATATCTTGTTTTTCAAATTCCAATCATGTGAATACCTTAATCATGTATTCTCTTGAAAAAGGAATACCCATTGAACCTTAGTAAAAACATGAATGTTGTCAAAAGTTAACTCTTTCCACATACCAAAATCCCAAAAATTATTTATACTCAAACCATGATATCACTTAGTCCTTATATCAATCATGAGTTCATGAATACTATCAAACAATTTATTTTCCCCTTATCTCTTCATTATGTGCATATCATCTGCTTTCCAAAATATTTGAATCACTTTTCATGGTTACCAGTACCATAAGATTATTGAAAACCACAATATATCAATACATAGATATTCCAAAATTCCACAATACCATAAATGAGATTCCATGGTACTAATCTGAAATCCCATTATATAAACACTTAATCATTACACAACATCATTTACATACTCAACATCACAAATAGTGATTGCATGAGACTTCCCTTTATCCTTTGACTTAAGAGGTTTCTCACGTTGATCATTATTAACCCGTGGATTAGGGCATTTATTAACGTAATTTCCCATTTCCTTGGACTTGAAGAATTGAATTGTTGGTGGAGAGTTCTCTGTAGTCTTTTCTCTTTTCACATCATTAGCAACCTTTCTACCATTACATTGACAATCAACTGCTCGATGACCTTCTTTTCCACACTTAAAACATTTTCTAGTACCTTTTAAGAAATCTCTGCCATGCTTGTTTCCACAATATGAACACAAAGAAACATTCATCTTCTTTTCACCATTGTTCTTAGATTTCTCCTGGAACTCCATCTTTAGTTTCATGTCAAAACCATGAGATGGATTTGTAACACCAACCTCCAGTTCTACCTTGATAGCACAACGCACAATTTATTCATAGCTACTAATGTCTCCTATAGCTAATTCCCTTCGAAGACATGGTTTTAATCCAATAAAGAATCGATCAACTTTACATTCAGGTTGGATGATAAAGCCAGATGCATACCTTGTAAGCCTTGTAAAATTCGCTCCGTATATACCAACAGATTCATCATCCTTTTTCTTTAGTTCAAGAAATGCCTTCTCCATCTTTGTTCGAAGAATATGAGGGAAGTAATTATTGAAAAATAAGTTCTTGAACTCGTCCCATTACATGGACTCAATTTCATCTCTTGTCCTCGTATTCTTGATAATATTCTCCCATTGATCAGCTTCACCTTCCAAACGATATACTGCTAATATGGATTTATCATGTTCGGAACATTGATGAACTGAAAATATCTTTTCATTGGTGCTGATCCATTGTTCAGCAACAAGTGGATCAGAAGACCCACCAAAAGAAGGTGGAAGGTTCCTCATGAAGGACTCAATAGAATGTTTTCCCTTCTCTGTTCATTTATAAGTCCAGAATGATTTATAGCTTGTGTAAGTATAGCAATAATATTTTGTAATTCATCTCCCATCACATTTGGTTGTTCAGGAGGACAATCGTTGCATTTCCCCGTACATTGATCAACAGGATTCCTTCGGGTTCCATCCATTGTTTAAAACCCAAAAAGAATAGTGTGAGAGGAAAAAATCATGCTAGGGAAAACAACATAATAAAGGGGGAGTAACTTCAATATCTAACATCATATGTTTAATTCTAAGATCATTACTGTTATTCTAGGATTATAACCAATATTTATATTTTTCCTTAGAGTCATCCCTAGACATACCTTAAAAATATCTCTAGGGATCTCACTAAATTTTTCGAATCCTTGTTTCCAAAGGTTAACTAAACCTTTCCACTAATACCAATTGTAGAGACCCAACTCTAGACGTATATGGAAATTACATTACTTTTTTGAATACATAATACATAACAAAAATAGACACACAAGGACCGTAATAGTTTAGTGTTTTTGGAAACTCGGAACGTAATCTTCTAATCGTGGTGAAAGATCTTCAACACCTCCCATAAAGATCTACCACATTTGGTTGTCTTACCTAAAACCTTTCTTTAAATCCTGGGGAAAAGAAAACATATAAAGGGTGATCTCAAATTCTCAGTAAGGGTATTCTTGGATAAAATTAAACAAATCATATACATTTGAACTTAAAAATATGAACATAATGTTTAAACATCAAAATCTTGGGCAATGACATAAAACATCGCAGTACATAAGGAATAGATCATAATGGAACATCAATCATGAAAAAATAGAATGGGAATAAAACTTGTAATTGTTGAAAAACATTAAGCACATGATATGATTTCCATAGTAGCCAAGGCATTGTTGCGAAGACCATCTTAGTGGACAAAGTCCATTTCTGAACAGGGTTTACTTGTCGTTCTAGCCCTGTATTACTGAACCAGATTTACTTTCCCTTTCAGCCTTGTCTATGTAATGAGATATAAATCTTTACGCAATGCATTGTAGGGAGATATAGGTCCCACCCATCTCATATTGAAATCATTCTTACGTGTTCCACAACATAAACATAAAACATTCATCATAACCCAAATAATAAAATGGGTTTCATAAACATCATCTCATCATAACATAATCTATATAAAATGAATGGATATCATTTCATCATAAGAAAACTGAAAACCATGAAAATCATAGAGACATTATACATGAAACACACACATATGAAATAATGTAATCTTAGATGGAAAATGGTTTTGATAAAACACATGAAATGAATTTTTGAGGAAAATATCCTTTCTTCTTCAAAATCATTTTCTTTTCTCAAAATGACATGCAATTTTAAAAGAATAGGATTTTTTTGAACAAAATCATGAAATATTGTAGAGTAAGAAACTATAAAATAAGGCGTTATGAAATCGTAAAAAATCTGTTCGTTCCGTATAAGATAAAAAAACATTCTTCTCATACTTTTGCCGGAAAAGTCAAAAAGTACCTCGTAAAAGAAAGATTACATCCATACGATGTGGTAAAAGTAGAAAAGGGTAAAAAATGAATTTAAAAATACATAAAAGAAAAGTAAAAATTTTCTGAAAACATTTTGTGAACATATTGACATGGATAATAATCATAACCCTAGTAAATATTTACGAATAAACAATCTCGGATAAGAATGAGATTGGAATAATTATGCCTTACCTTAGGTCCGATATGCTACATACGTATCTGAACCTCCTATATTATGATTTAAATAATTTCATTGACTTATTAAAGAGTCATATTCATTGCTAGGATATTACATATGGTTTACTTATGAATTTATATTACCCGTTCTTTTGTAAATCCCATGTTAAAGCAACGTTTTGAGTAAAATCATCTTATTTATCGTACGAGTTTGGACTTGTTGTTCTTGATGTTATTGTTACTTATATCATTATTTAATTACTTCCAGAATGTAAATCATTATTTATATATCATATATATTCATTATATATCCAGCATATACATGTATTAATAATAGTACATAACATATGGAGGTAAGAAATGAAATGCACCATTCATGGAGACTGTAAGCCGTACATACGCATGCACACTACTTTAATTTCTATTTATTATTTAATATAATGGGTATATTATAATTCCATAATAATATCATATATAATATCATTAAATCCATCCTTTATACAGCCCACATAAGGCATTAACGAATCACATCACTTTGAGGGGGGCGGTAGTCCGCACTTCCTCGAATGAGATTATCGTATTTACCAACTATGGAAACCATAAAGCCTTGATATAATTGGGAAGTAAAGAAGAATAAGGAAATAATAAACATAATATATATCATATATGAGTACAGTTCCATCATAATGGTCACCATGAGAGGCGGTAGGAGAAAATCGAACAATCATCGTTTCGTGAGGCGTTAGTTTTCCATCCACAGAAACATTATGTTCTTCATCCATTAGATGGAGTTGTGTGTAAGTGTAGTTATAATACTTCTAATAATAGCATCCTTGTATTTTTAGGATACTGGTTTTGTCATAAATATAAAGGATAAAAAAGAGTTTTGGGGTCGGAGAAGTAGAATAAAAGAAAACAACTTAAGAGAAACTATTACCTTTAATTTGGGTAACTTCCTTTGGTTTGAACCAGAAAGACTTATTGAAGTTCCTTCTGCCTAATGAAAGGCTTCTATGCAGAGGAGAGGGATTTAGGGAGCTTAGTTGGAATGATTTTGGACGAGCTAAAAGGCTTGAGAGATGTGAGTAATTTCATAGAAGTGGTCTCCTTTTATAAGGGAGAGGAGGGGCTCTTTAGGAAAGTGTGAAAACATTATTTTATTATAAACATATCTTCGATTTAAAGAGGTCCAAAACACATTAATGTAGAAGATAAGATGACTCATATTCGAAATAAAATCATCCAATAAAAATTGGACAGGTTTTGGATAATATTTTAATCATTATAATCTTATTTATTTAATTCATTTATTAATGAAGTAAATACTGCATCATTATTTTTTCATAAATAATTTAATTTATTTGATGTCTAAAAATTATAAAAAAAATAACAACACGTAGTAAATCATTTTATATTTCCAATTAATATTTATAGTTTAAAAGATAATTTATATATCCCCTTATAAAAATTAATTACTAAAGGATGTTTGTTAATGCCAATTTTGTCATTACATTAAATTAATTAATCTAATGTGTCATTGTCTTTAATAAGTGGCTCCATGGGGTCCCAAAATCGACCCAAGGATTCCCATGGTCGTCCATTACTCATCCTATAAGGTTTGGAAAAATGTTAATGTAATTTTGAATTATTATAATATTATTTTATCCTTGAATTACCCTATTTACTTTTAACTATGTTAAATAAAAGTAAAAATTTACTATTCACCAAAAATTATTTTTATCTAATTTAACCAAATTTTACTCCTTGATATTAACCGTGTCTATCGGATTTTCTAAATTCAACTCAGAGAAGTGGTAAAATAAAGTTTTATGAACAATTGCAAAAGCTCCTAGTTGGTGGGTAAAAGACGGTGAAAAGTTCAATACAATTTTTATAAATCTAAAATTTTTATAAAATGACTCCAATGAATTTCATTGAACATATATAAGTATTATGTACCTTTTTGACCTAAAATAAATTTAAATCAAATAAATGATTATTCAAATAAAAAGTCAGTTTTAACAAAAAACTCAGTGTTTTCATTATTCATCAAAAATTGAAGTTTGTTAGAAAAATACCAAAAATTCAGCCCAAGCTATATTTGATATTCTGAATTCAAAAATGCTGTCTATTTTTCCAAATTCAAAACATATAAGTGTAATTAGTTAATTTTAAAAGTAATTCCCGTTATCGAAACAAATAACGTGTTTTTAAAAAACAATAACTATCAAAAGATCATCACTTGTTTATGTCCAATTTCAAAGTTGAATTAATTCCAATGACCAGCATTGGATTAAATGGTAAAAATATATTATTATTACACTTAAAAACAATGAGAAATATAATCAAGAAATATAAATTATTGTGATGAAAAAGTTGTTTTTAATTAAAAGATAGCGTGTTTTTTACTATTCATCAAAATATGAAAGTTACCAGAATAATATGGAAAGTTTATCCAGATTAAATTTTTATATCTTGATTCCAAGTAAGAATTTTATTTTGACAAATTTAACTTATAGACATGTCAAAAACAATATTTAAAGTGGGTGAGCCATCAAAAGGCGGCAAAACAGCATTTTTTTGAAAAATAATTATTTTAGCCGAAACATTTATTTTGTTCTCATACCATGTTCTAGAAAATATGTAAGATGAATAATGATGTTATAAAATTCCAGATGTAGTAAATACTATTCATAATGGCTAGTCCATAATAAAATTATAACCATATATCGTTGTTTAGTGAAACCATGTATTGCGTACAACACACGCTATCGAGGAAGGTCGTGATTGCGTGTAAGGCAAGCCAAGTCAGGGTTGCGTGTTGTGAATGACTCCTCCGTTGTTTTGTATAAAATAATCCATCCATATTTCATTTATATAATGAATATATATATATATATACACTTAATGTTGTGTAGAATAACAACTATCAAAATTGTGTGTAACATGATCCAAGAATAGTGTTGCGTATACTGCAAGCTAATACGGTGTTGCATATAGCGCAAGGTAATCTTGGTGTAGTGTACAACACGAGACATCAATGAAATTAAGAAGAATAATTCTCATAAAATCTCAGGTTGTTACACCTTATTTCTGTGATGATTCCCTTAAAAAATTACATTTTTATTTTCAAATAGAATTTTTTATTTTAAATTTTTGTGTAATTTTAATAAAATAATATTCCCAACGTAGAAAGGATATTTTCTTCATCAATTTTCACTTCAAGTGATATATCAAAATTATTTTCCCTCTAATATTACATTATTTGATGTTAGTAACATTTTTAGGGATATTATTAAATTTTATCATTCTTATTATTTCTATGAATAGTTTGTTTTTATGATGGGATTAAATTAATGAAACCCATTTTTCCCATAGGTTATGTTATGATTGAATTGTTTTTATGAAATCCATTTAATTATAGGGTTTTTTATATAATAAAAGATTAATGTTTTTGTGGAACATATATGTATGGATTTCACTGTGTGATGGGTGGGAGATATATATTCCTACAACAAATTACGAAATGATAGATGTTTTATTTGCGTAAAATGGTACATTAGTGTTCAACCTAATCCCACAACAAGGGGGTACATGGAAGGTCATCCAAATACTGCAAAACAATTAGTACCCATCAGGTCATCCTAATCCCGCAACAATTGTGTAAACAAGAGTTTTCCCTATGCCTATAAATAAAAGGTTCATGGGTGCCCACATCGAGACTAAAGATGTTACATGTGTGATTAACCCAAGTTTAATATAATATGAATATCTTAGTAAGAATCATTACCATTAGATATTCCAAGCATAAGGGTATGCTAAAATTTCCATGTCTTTTGACAATATTATACTCTCATGGATCATGTGATTTATTATCTTATTATTAATGTCTTATTAATTTCTAATATTTATTCGATGAATCATGTATATTATCTTAGATAAAAAGGATATTATCATCAACTGTTTTTATCATTTTTTAATACACTTATGTGCATGTTATGCTTATTTATCTTCCACGTTTAACCATATAGGGTATTTGAAATCACTGTTTCTTTAGTTTCCATTCCTAGAATTATAAATAAAGGTTATAAGTAGGAGTACTGAAGGGGAATTTATTTATGGGTGATGTTTAAGATATTTCTGTAAATTATAAGAATGTTTTCTAAGTTTCTAAATGAACTAAACTATTATAGTCCCCAGGCATGTGTTTGTGAAATGTAATGAATAGTCACCGAAATAGAAGAAATATCCACGTTTGAAAATATCGGGTCATTATAGTTGGTATAAGAGTAAATTTTTAGTAATACTTTGGAAACTATGATGATAAATATTTAGTGACATCTCCAGAGATATTTATAAGGATATGTTGAGAGATCTAAGGAAAAGTCCATATATATGTTAAAATCCTATATTTTTTATAATAATAATGAATGACCTAGGATGAAACATATGTTGTAATAGATTGAAATTTTATATGTAATTTCCCTTTATTATGTAGTTATCCAACTATGGATAGTGTTCCTCAAATTATTATTATTTTAGTTAATGGATGAAACATAAAGGGACAACATTACTGCTAAATGTGATGGACAATGTCAGGATTGTCCTCATGATCATTCAAATGTTATAGGAGTTTGAATGAAACAAAAATTATTATTTTTTCTCACACAAGCTATGAATCATGCGGGACTTATGATTGAGGAAAATAAGGAACAACTTTTATTAATCCTTTCATGAGGTGATGTCTGCCTTCTTTTAGTGGGTCTTCTGATCCACTTATTGCAAAATAATGGACCGGTACCACTAAGAAGTTATTTTTTGTCCTTCAATTTTTAGAACATGAAAAATTCATTTTGGCTGTTTATCATTTGGAGGCTAATTCAGATTAGTGGTGGACTCTTTTCAAGAACATGAGGGAAAAAATTAAATCTATTGAATGGGAAGAGATTAAGTGTATGTTTTATAGTACGTAATTCCCAAATTTTTTATGATCAAATATGATTTATAAATTCTACGAGCTTATGAAAATGGATGATAAATAAATTATTACCTATGAGATTAATTTTACAAGAAATGAAAAATATTATTTTTGGTTAATCATATGCCTTGAAATAAAAATCAGTATATTCTATGGTGACCTAAAACAAATTAAATGAATGCCTATTACTCTAAGAGACTTTAATAGATATAAATAAGTCGTTGGATGCACACTGATGGTATAAATAGAAAATTTATATTTAAATTATTCCTCTAGTTATTTTAATAAAAGGTACATCATGTATTATGAAATCATAAATGGTTGAAAGAAATTTCTGGCATCTTTATACATGAAATGTGGGAAGAAGCACTCAGGTGAATGTCGTAAAGAGAAAAGATGGTGTTTTAAATGTGGGAAATAATTCCATTGAGTTGATAAAATCAGAAGTGATTAGAAGAGGGTATATAATGGTGTGAATAATGAGAAATTTATAAAAAGATACATATCCCATATTTCATTTTTTTATTGAATGTAATTTGGGAATTATACTAAAAATTTCCCTGATCCAAGAACTAATGTAAAATATTGGCCACATAAACCACTGAGTAAAAAAAGAAAAATTGAAATCATATTCAATCACAATAGATGAAGTAAACCATGATAATTAGGGAATACATATCTTTCTCTCCTTATTTGGGATTTTACTATTTGATTTTGAATTAATGAACCCTATGAAAATATTATTGTTTATACATTAGAAAAATTTCATGTGATTATATTTGTGGATTCTAGAATACTGAAATCACATATTTAATTGGCATAAGGATGAACCCCATCATCCCATGAATTTTTAGGGAAATAACATATATAAGGAATAAAGAAACATGTATGTATTCAATATGGTTTTACAAGAATACAAGATGATTATATTACCATGTTAGGTATGTTACAAAAAGAGAAACATTATTATATATGGGGGTAAATGTTTAGTTTTTTGAGATATTAGGTGAATCTATTTCTAAATTTTGGGTCGTTCAACTTTTAAGAGGGTTATAAGGTTAAATATTTATGGAACAATTTATGATTAGCATTGAACGATGTTTTAGTGATTAAAGTATTATCTCATAAAATGATGATTTATGATTATTGGATAATTTGTGCTATTTTTTTTATGTTATTAAGACATATGGAATAATATATCATTCAAAGGATTTCTTGATCTGCTAATGCTAATGGAAAGAAAAATTCACCTTTAATTTTTGAAATAATAGATGAATAGGAAATTAATCAATGCACAACAAAAAAATGATATCAGGCTTATGAAATGTAATGAAATCAAGTATGTATTTATTCTCATCAAAAATCATCAACTGTAGGGAAAGGATATTAAAAAAATAAATATTATACTTGTATATTATTTTTTATTGAATCAAATGGTTCCTTATATCATCACATTAATAGCCTTTTGATTGTTAACTTTCTCATAAAAAGGAATTACTTTTATTTTTATACTGCCAAGGTCATTTTTTATTAATAAAATAAAATATTTAAAATTATCAAATGGTATTAATGAATATATAATATTTATATATTCAATAAAATAATTTTCATATTCATCCAATAGAATTTTTTGTCATCAGATAGGAATAAACCCAATATTATGCATGAAAACCTATATTTTTCTAAAAGTTAATTATACATCCTTTTAATGGTGAACCCATTTTAAATGTAATTTTTCACAATTTTGTGATTTTTAGTTGAAAATATAAAGTATATATCTTAATTTGGGATATGAAAATTTATTTTTGTTTAAATTTTTGTATTTTACATTTAAGATTCTTATTTTGATGATAACTGAAAAACACTGAATTTTTAAATGAAAATAGATTTCTAATTTAATTAAATTATAGCGTTAAATCATATATTTATTGGTTTTAAATTACAATTAGATTATTTTAAATAATTTAATCCAATTTATATCATTGTATTCATTTTGAAATTTTATTTGGATATAAAAATCATTTCATTATTTTATACATTTTCCCATTTAAAAATTATTTTCTCAATCTTTCAATGAAATTAACATTAAAATAATTACTACATACTTCTGTATTTTTAATTTTTAAAATTGGTTCCCATATTTATAATATGAGAGTCAAAATTTGGAAAATAGGTTCCATTTATTTTTTGATATTATGGATATTTATGTTTTTGACATATTGTAAGCTATACGTATATAAAATTTCTTTCTTATGATCATGTTATTCTTATGTATCTTCAGTATTAACCCTTATTAAGCATCTAACATCACCTTTTATTATGTTTTAATTCCTCATGGTATAAATAAAGGATATAAGTAAGAGTGATGAAGTGTGATATTTCTATGGGATATATTGAGAAAAAAATCAATATTAAAAGAATGTGTTCTACATTTCCAAAGGCACTAAACTATTAAAGTCCTTAGGCATGAATTTGTGAAATTTAATGAATATTCATGTAAAAATATGTAATATCTATGTATGAAAATATCGGGTTGTTATAACTAATATCTACCTATAAATCAAAATCTCCTCATATGTTGGAAAAAAATTCTGCAATTTTTTCCCATTCAATTAGAAGTATAATAATCTGATTTTATTGAAATATATCAATCTTAGCTTAAATTTTATTTATTGTTGTATTTCCCAAAGTTTTATGCTCTATATAATTCCTGAAAACACCACTTTTTCGTATTTATAGTAAAAAATCTACATGAATAAAAGAATATATCACATATTTTATGTGATGTTACAACTTTCATACCATAATTATCATAAATGAGAATTATTTCTCAAACTACTTGTATAGTTAATATTTGTTTGTGATTATCCCTCATATAGTAATTATGTTTTTAGTGGAATTGGTAATATTCTCGATTGATTTTAAGTATTCACCCACTTCTTTAGAAAATCAAATTTAATACTCATAAAATGGACTTACAACATCATGGAACTTTGAATAATGTAATTTTATATCATCATACATTTAAATGAACAAAGTTATCATTTCCTCAAGTTTCATATCCCTTATAATAATATTTTCATTTTTAATTCTATAATGTTTCATCAATTCACTTTCCTTATAAGAATACTTCTTGATATTTGTGGTATTAGTGGTTTTATTTAATAATTAAAACTTATTCATAAATTTATTATACTCATTGTAGAAAACAATGATATCTATTCTCAAATGGAACTCCTTTTGAATTATATTTTCCCAAAACTTCTGTGTAATATTTTCTAAATATATAATGATATAATATTTTTCCTAGTATGGTTATTAAAATGGTTGGTTTCATAATGTTTACATATTTATAAAATCCCCCACCATCCATTGAATTTGACACATTAATAAACCCAAAGAACCATAATGAATGGATCACTAGTTTAATCACCCTCTTCCTCCATGAACTACTGCTAGTGATTTTTAAAACAAAATATATTGTGAAGTTAAGGAAAATAAGGTTATTTTGGTCATAATATAGTTACATACCCATGAAACTTGTGAAATTCCACCTCACTAAAGTTTAAACATAAAATTGATATGAGGAACCTTATGAAGAATATATCATAGAAGAAAGGTAAAAATTCATTGGAATCTAGGTATCTATAATAAATGATAGCAATGAATTAACCTAAAGTGTTGACTTGGGAATGAAACTTATGAAATTATCTTTCCAAGTTAAAGTACCTCCATTTATCTCTAGATGTGTCGCTACCTATAAATAACTAATTTTACTTATATCCTTGTCATAAAGGACTAGTTTTACATATCCTTTTTGACATACCCATGGAATATCCCTTACCCGGGTCATCTACGTGGGTGATGTTTATTTATTTCAACCTAGTAGACTCCTTAACCCTAGAAGAAAAGTTTTTCTATGGTACATACCACAAGGAAGTTGTATCACATAGGCCTCATGGATTACCCTTGGTTTAATCCTAAATTGGGTTACAACCCTATAAAATACCATTTTATTTTTCCCAAATGGATTTTCAAACATTAATAGACTATTTTTACTTAGGTTCTTACACAGTAGTAGTGTTTTCATAATATCCTCATATATTCACTCAACATTCACCAAATACATCAATAATTACACATCATGGGATACCATAATGTTTTATGCCACACACCTTCATTGAGTTCTTGTAATGATTCATGATTTACAGAACACATTTTTTTTTGTAATTCCTTGATATAATCACCTAGCTCGACATATCGTGTATAAATACTTTCTTTTAGTGGTTTGGATTAAATTACCTTAAGTTATATGAAAAATTTATTTTGAATGTTTGGCCTTAAATGTAATTACCATTGATACTAGTCAAATAACTTTAAAAGGTGCAGCATTCAATGTTTTATGAAATAAAACTACATGGTTCTTGATTCCCTTAATAGGGGGTACATAGGTTTCTCCTATTATGGGTCCAATACCACCCTCATTCCACATATTTCCTTATAAAATGTTTCTTAATTATATATTTACTTTATAATAGCTTTTAATGATATATTAATCATAGATTTGGTTTGAATGTGTTATATTATAATTACCTTTTAATGTTTTCTTAAAAATCAAATGTGTTAATAAATCTTTTTCATTAAAAGGGTCATCAATATTATTAATAAAAAAATTTCATTAAAATTTCTTAAATATATTGAATATTTTTTAACTATTGAACAAGACTCTATATAGGATGATTTGATCTCAAATTCATTCATATTCAACTAACATCACTAAAAGAAATAAAGAAACAAGCCTAGTGATGTGAATTTTTTGAAACATCAAAAAAATTACCCTTATCTAAATTCCTTTACTAATAAAATATATTAAGTATCCATGAATTTGTTTTGGTAATACATCACAATAATTTTTTTAATACTTCACTGTAATTTTTTTATCTTCTCTCATAAAATAAAAAATGGTATATTTTTTCCAATGGATTGTCAATGATGAAACACTATAACTGTCTATGTGAAGTTGAACCAAAATTCCAGTGGTCAGGAATCAATAATCAATGACACCCAAAAATTATATTTCCAATATTATTGATATGAATACCTCATCTATGAGGAAAAAATGAAAAGGTTATACACACATTTCCTATAATTCAATGTAGTGAATAGAAAGTTCCAATAATATATATATAATGGGATAATTCCATCATTAAAAATTTTCAATTCTAATTAGAACTACAAAGGACAAAAATACTATAATCTTGTTGATAAAATAGAAGTGACAGGTATCCCTATAAGGTTCCCCAACAAAAATAATATGATAAGGATTTTTTCAACTTATATGTGACTACCCCATATCATCCAAGGATGGATCCAGGAAATTGTGGTCATCGCCAATATATTACAACTATAATTTTATTAGAATACAACTAAGAATTTCTAACCCATGTAATCGAACCATTTTCATCTAGAAGGAGATCTAACTATATAAAACTAATCATGGAATTTCTAAATTATGCTCATGTCACCAATATTATTTTCATCATTGAACCCCACCATCAAACATCATCAATAGAATTATGGGAATTATAGAGAACTACAATATCAAGAATTAAATATAATCATGATATAATTTGTTGATCTAGCCTATTTATAAATATTATTTAAGGAATATAAATTATAATTGACCTCATATTTGTAAAGTATAATCATGAAACATTGGAGGTCTAACCCAAGGCATCATTCATTGAGTCATATCACATGTGATACTAAACTTCTTGGATTAGTCCATCTTTAATGACCCAATAATACTTATTGTAGTTCATCCTAAATAACCATAACATTTTTGGAGTTCTCTAGTCTATATAACCATAAGCCACTCAAAAGATTCCATTTCTAGTGAATATAAAATATTTATAGTTTCCAATCTATATAAACATGAGATAAATGGTGTGATATATCATATATGATCCAAAACTACTTAGAGTGGTATATACTATATGAACCTATATAGAATGAAGTGGTCCATACTAAATGAACCAAAACTTTTATTTTGTTTTATCCCATACAATTATGAACTAAAAAGGTTGATCCATGTCACATGAACCTAATCTTCTTATATTTTCTATTATATGTGACCATGAATTTTGAAAGTCTCTTTACATGTCTGATATATTTCTCTATAATTTCCTTAAACCATATATTTTCATTTTTTGAATAGTAAGAATCGAGGGTTGTTAGTGAATGTTTAATGGGAGAATATTTGTGTTTAATATAATATTTTTTATGTAAGAGGTGAATTGTGTCATGTCTAGATATGTTGAACTAATTGTTGTCTATTAGGATATTATTTTTTGGTGTTAATTTGATACATGGATTAGGTTGTTAGTCGTGAGAGTTATAATTGTTATATTTTTATAGAAATTTATTGTTCAACCCATTAATTTTTGTGTCATGGTTTTAGGTGTGTTGATCGTGGTGTGTCTGTGTGTGTTACTCCATGAAGGGTTTATTAGTGTTAATTATTTCTATGTCCATAGTGACCCATATGTGTCAATGTACCCTTACATATGTTTTTTCCATATAGTATCAGGAAATTTTTTCATCGAATGAAGTATCTAGGGGACTTGATTTATTATTAATTTAGTGGAAATCATTGATTTTTCACAATAATCATAGCATGAAGCCCTAGGTGGTTTATTTCATGGTTAATCCTTTTTTAGTATCATTATATCATATAAATATTATTGTTACATGAGCCAATTATTGGGTTTGTTAGGTTATTGGATAAGTTCAAGGATTCATAACATGATTTTAATAGTTTTTAATCTTATGACATGTATATAATTTTTATTTCAGGATCTTTTATAGTCAAATCAAATTTAATGAATTTGACAATGTTTACGAAGATTATTGAGTATATGGATAACACTTTAATCATAAAAGGTAAAATTTAAAACTGAACCATCATGTTATGATTCTGTCTTTCATGTCATGATTCTATGTAACTCTATTTTCATTAAAAAAAATTGGTGTCCCAACCTTTTGGTTTTATATTATTTATTTAAATAACAACTAATACAACTAAGGTGCTTCTTTAGGTAATCTTTGGATGCTCTTTTCGTAGTTCTTGAATCCTTGGATTCAAATGTTATTTTTCATTTGATTTGAGGAACCCTTATTGTATTCTTTCATTAATTCCTTCTGATTCCTTCTTGTAAGAATATTATAACATTTTTTTGGTTTTTTTTGGTTTATTATGGCATATAAATTTATGTTGAAAGAAATGTTATAGGTTTAATGATGCTTATCTTGAATTCATTAGTGCCTGTATTTGGTTTTCTTGACACATGATCACTCAAGTTGATTATGATAAGTGATTTGTAAGGTATTATTATATCATATGGAATTATATATTACCTAATAAATTTTTAAATATTTTCTTATAACCTTTTTAATACTAAATCTCTTATATTTTTATTCTCGATGAATATAATGGTTGAAAGTACCATTATTCTCCTTGATTAAAACCCTCTAATTGAACCCTTTATTCCATGAATATGTATACCACTCTAACCTTAGATAATTTTTCCATTTCCACTAGAGAAACCTTCCGACATGGTAAGTTCATACTCATACAGTTAGTTTTATGGAGATGGTTTGGTCCAAGGAAAACGGTTTCCATTTAATTTTTCTATTATGAAATCAAAATCTTCCCTGAGGCTCGATAATGTCGATTTGATCCATTGGAAAAGATCCTCTTAATATTTCATCTTCTATTAACCTTTTATCATGGGCATAATGTTATATTTTTTGGTCTAAGGGAAGGTGAAATTATATTCTATCACTTCGAAAAATGTTTTAGACTAATTATTCCTTATATTTTATAATTCCTTTTTTTCTTTCATTAATTACTAAAGAAGCATTACTTTATTTTTTCATTATATTCAAACCATTGTGTAAACTAGTTAATAGAAGATATATAATTGATTATAAAATATATTTTTAAATAAAATCATGATAAATAGATCTCTCTTATTCCATGTTGATATAATTATATTAAAATTTTTATTTACATAGGAACTTGTAGATATGATAATAAAAATGTGTTCGAATGTGTCTGGAATACAAAAATAGCGATGAGAAGGTAATTATAGAAATGGAACTAATGTGATATAATGTACCTTGGGAATTAAAATAAGAAGGGGTTATTGATTTTTAATTAATATGAAAGTAATTTTTAAAGTAAATTAATTTGGGTGATTATAGATTTGATAAATAATTGAAGTTGATTTGTCTCTTGCCTCATTTTAATCTATTATCTCATGACTAATTTTCATCCTAATTTTTTGTTAGATTGATTTATATATAATTTTTTGTAGGTATATTATCTTAGTTGTGTTATAATATTTTGGTGAAATAGGGAGTATTGTTAATCTCTTTAGTTATGGACTCTAAATTTTGAGTCACTCCCTTACCTAGATTCATACTTTGAGTTTATCTTAAATAGCATGAATCTAGTTGTCCTTTAAAGGGGTGTAAAACTATTATTTTTTAGGGTGAAACTCCTTTTTATGGTGAAAAATTTATTGTGTGAGTTTATAGAATATAAGAGGGCTTTATAGGGGTGTTTTCAGGATAATTAGGTATATTTTATTGTCATGGTTTGGATGGATTTAAACATATGGACTACGTGGTGATACATGTTGGTATTTAATGGGTCATAAGGGATTGTGGAGTTATGTACTTGTAGGTATATTCAAGATATTGACTAAAAATAGTGTCATTAATTTATGGTTCATGTAATATTTTTCAGATTATATGGGTCGACATCAATCAATACTAATGGATATATAGTGAGATAGTCAAATGAATTGACTAATTACAATTTTTTTCACTGATATAAATAAATGAATGGGTTATTGATATGTGAATTGAAATAATTGTAATGTTTCTAAATTTGAAATAATTTTATGGATGGTTTTCCCAATAATTTTTTATTCTTAATTAGATTATTAAATGACATCAGGATTAAAAAGTAAACATGAAAAGTTATTGTTACAATTAAAATATTTCTTTGGAAGGATGAAAATATTGACTATATATTGTTACATCTTATATAACATAATAGTGATTTTAGTTTCTCTTTATCAACCTAGTTTTTTACTTACTAAATATTGACTATACATTGTTATAATAATTATATCTTATGTATATGTGAAATTTGATATGATTTATAATATTCTAACGACCCATGTTTTTATAAATAAAATTTCCCTTATGATTTAAATAAATTGTTATTATGTAATATGGATAAAGAAAAAACAGTAACTTATTTGGTTTCATTATATCCTTTTAGATATAAATATTGTTAATAATCTCTACCATTGATAATGTAGACATTGAACAGTGATTTTATGAATAGTTTAAACATAGTTTTTAGATAAATCCAAATGACATAGACAAAGGAAGTGATGGTATCAACCAGTAAGATCATACCCTATAAAGCCCATTTATCAGAGCTTCCAAGGGAGAAATAATCATTAGTATTTTTACATGACCAATACTATTATGACATATAATAATTTAATCATGATCAAAAATGTTTACTAGTGAAAATCAATCTCATTGAGATCATGGCCCAAACCATGTGCATCCAACCACCCCATGAATGTCTCACCATCATGCACCTTAATAGTATGGTGTTTTCTGGTGTATTAAATGGATATATATCAATTACATAATAATATGAATATGAATATTTTATTTTTCAATATAATAAATTTCATATTTTATTCTTATAGTTAATTTAGAAATGATTTTCATTTATATAAAATAAAACATAAATATTATTTTGTTAATTAGTATTTAATTTAATTTAATACATTTATTTGGATGATTAATAGTATTTTTTGAAATAAATAATATTATAATATTATTATTCATAAATTATAATCAAATATAAATTATCATATAATTTTTATGAAGTCAAATGTAAATTCTATAAGGGTTTCAAAAATGTTGTTGTAAAAAAACCAACATTTCTCAATAAATGTTTTTTATAATTTTAAATGTAAAATAAACATACATAGAAAATTATTTGGATAAAACTAATATTATTTTTAAAATAATATTGAAAAAATTATCCAATGGTGAATTTTTTATAATTTTCAAATGTAGTCAATTTTTTGGTTAAAAATTAAATACCGTATAAATATATTGCGTGTATTATGACATCGTAATGACCCAAAAGTGATGTAATAAATACTATAATTGTTATAAACTGGATATTATATTTTTTATTCTAGAATAATTTGTTTTTGTTTTAATTTCTTTTAATATTAAAAATCCATTACCAGTCCTCCAAAAACATTAATATATTGTAAGCATTTAATATCACTCTTATAAGAGTATAACTCACATCCACATTAGTAAAGGTATTATTTCAATTTTTTATAACCCTTTTCCATATGAAATAATTTAAACCACTCCCCTTTAAAAGAAACTATTGATAAATACGGGGGGAGTCTTGGGGTTTTGATTATTTTATTATATATATTCCAAAACCTATGTTTGGGAAATGACATGGAATCATAATTTTTATTATATACCCACCTAATATCCAATTTATCTTCTCTAAAAATCCTTGGTGAATATAAATTATTTTAAATATCCTCTCTATATTCCTACTACGTTACCCTAGGCTCTCAATAATCACTTCCTATGTAATTGAAGTTACACTCTCAAGAAAATGGATCCTCTCATTCTCCCCATTATTAATGTTTCTTTATTGACTTATTCCTTACATTTATGATTAATAATACTTGTATATGTATTTACATGTCACAATTAAAAACTATTTTATTTAAAAATTATTAGATACCCATGTCCCTCTAATGATCCCATTTTACAAATTTTTAACTAATGTTGTTATGGAGTCAAAATTTCACCATGATTCACCATGCCAAAACAATTTTGTATTGAATACCATATCCATTTTATATCAAGGGAGTTTACTTTTATATACATATACTTATTTATATTTGGTCTAAAATAAAGTTATTTCACAGTCCTTTATTTTGAAATAAAATATAATTATGAATGAATACATGTTGTATTATCTATGTGGAACACTTGAGCATGAGAATGAAATGAAAGTGATGGGTGCACATGGAATTATATAATTCTCCAAATAATTGGGTAATGCTTTGTCTAATGAGATATCATCTTGAGATAATGGTAAATGTTATTCCTCAAGGGGAATTTTTCTATCATTATTAGTAGTTATCCTTAAATTGATTTTATGATGCATTGTTTTCAGTCATTTCCACATTTCCATTGTATTATTTTTGTTATAATGATATATCATGCCACATTGTACATGTTTATGATACTCAACCCTTTTAGTTACTGTTACTATATCTATTGTATAACATGTATTATTATCATTATGTAATATGACGTTTATTATCTTATTTTTCTTTATATATCCCCCCCTTTTTAGGTATGTCCCC
This sequence comes from Viscum album, assembly GCA_963277665.1. Classification (NCBI taxonomy): domain Eukaryota; kingdom Viridiplantae; phylum Streptophyta; class Magnoliopsida; order Santalales; family Viscaceae; genus Viscum; species Viscum album. The sequence continues at coordinate 119,870,297 of OY728165.1, forward strand.
TAGATATCCAATACAATTTTAAGTTTGATGAAATTTTATGAGAATGGTAATGAAATTATCAATATAGACAATGTATTTACTATTTTAAGTTGTTAGGTAATTTATCAAATTCTAAAATAAACTATACATATTAATATTTTGTGTTGCATTACATGTAATATTAGGTAATAAATCATCAATTAATGTGTAAAAATAGTAGGGTTGACATAGTTGGTATCAATGGAAATGTTATGTTATTTTTGTGATTAAGATTAGAAAACTCTGAATAAATACTTAGTAGTAATACTATTTAAAAGATAACTTTATTAAATTTTGGTAAGTATATAGTTATTTGTTTATGAAGAAAATACATCTCTATCTATATAAAACAACTTTATGTGGATCTATCAGAGATGTACATATGGGGAAAATGCAAAAATATAGTGTTGAGCTAGACCGGACAGAGAACTAGTGCATGAAAACTTGTCTTATTTCACACTTGGTTTGAAACTCCCATGTGATTTTATTTAGTAAATTCATAATCTATTTATGAACCATTATTAAGAAAACAAAAATACCCATAAAAATATATGTTAAGAAATAGATCATTGATAAAATATATTAAAGAATATAAATTCTTATGTTAAAAAAACTCAAATAATTTATAATTTATCTCCCTGATGACATTGAATTTTCATTTTTGATTATAATTGTTTAAAACTAATTGTCTCTAATTTTACCATTATTCTAGCCAATGGATCGAAATAGGAGTAATCGGGAAAAAATAAACATGATGTTAAATATGATGACTACCCCAACGAGATTCCCAACATTATTAGAGTGGGAATCATGAACATTAAGATGATACTCTCTTAGATGAATCGTCTTATGAATAGAAAATTATATTAGGAAGAGTTATTAAATCCCCTTAAGAAAGAACATGATAATATTGATACCATTATATAAAGAATGAATCTAAAATTTATTGTATTGTATGATCCATTAATCAAGGAAAATTTGATAATCTCCTTTGAGTGGATCTTATCCATTATTAAATTTTCAGAAGAATGGAAGGTTCTACTAGTTGTTTATTGTATAGAGGGAGAAGTCGATCAGTGGTGTGAATTGATCAAAAATATGAAGCTTGGGGAAGATATCTATGTGATTGGGGGGGATTCCATAAAAAATTCAAAATAATATTCCCTCATGCTCTCTATAAAAAATGGAAATAGATTTCCTTCCCATAAATAAAAAAGATAATGAATCTATTATGAAATATATGTAAATATTCAAAATACTTTCCCAATACACCTTTCTATTTTTCATTATACACATATGAAAGGATGACTATTTTTTTGGTGGTATAAAATATTCTACGAAAATCCTTGGAGACCCCCAACATTGATAGGTATGAGGAAATTCTCTGATGTTCCCTCAAATTTGATATGGAGATTAGATAATATCATGGGTTTTATGGAGATAAGAATAGGAAATTGTAGTTTATTTCTAGTTCTCCAATGGATAAATCTAATGTTATTATTAAATTTCAAAATCCTGCATGCCAATGGTGTGGAAAGAAGAACCTCAAAAATTACCTAAGGGGCAATGGGATACTTTAGGTGTGGGGAGGAAGGTCACCTAGATATAGATTGTCGAGTGTAAAAATACTCTTGTATAATAGAGTAATATAATTCTCTAGACAACCCTAATTCATTGTTCATCAATTCAACTATAATGAACCAGGGATCTTTGCAAACTAATTCACTATGCCAAGGGTTTTTGGAGACAACCAACATCCTCCAAGGAAGCAAGATAGATCTTCGTCAACTACAACCATTGAGGTTGATCCTAACAACGATGTACTCATACGTATGAAATTTATTTATTAAAGAGTAGTAAACATTCTTTTTTCATTTGTTTCTATACATTCCTTTATATCCTGAAAGTTTATTAAAACTGTTCAAAGACTACCAAAAATCATCAAAGTAAATCATTCAGTGAAATAAGAAAATGCAGAAATTACTGCATCCCAAGTATATTAATCCTCCCCTATCATAATTTTTGGGATGAACATCCCAAAAAACCCTTCCATACTCTCTTGGGTTGGATTGTATGAAACTCTTGGTATGGATTGTCTTTCTAATATATAAACACCATACATTTTCGAGAGAAGGAAATCACTAATCGTGACATGAATCATCCTCTGATTTTGTACAAGTGCAAGGAGGGGGATTAATATTATATAGAACATCATCGAAAGAATTTATATTAATTCCATACAATCATTTATATCTAGCTCAAATTATTGAGTCTATAGAAAGAATCATCATGCAATACATGATCATTGTGAGGAATTAATCTATTGTGTTTATTGAGGAATTTTATGGTCTTCCTCATAGATGAGATGTTGAATTTTCAATCGAAATTATACTTGGGGTGTTTTCATTATAAAAGACTCCATATATAATGATTTTTGTGAAACATGAGGATCTAAATAAAAAACTACAAATGAATATGGATAATGGGTTCATACGCTCAAGTGCTCCAGTATGGGGTGCATCAGTACTCTTTGTCAAGAAGAAAGATGAATCAATTCTCATTAATATTGACTATTATTATCTGAAAAAGATCAATATAAAGAAAAAGTATCATTTTCTATGTACTAATGGCTTTTTTGATTGAATACATGGTTCACAATACTCTTCCAAGGTGGATATGCAGCCCAGATATTACTATGTTTGGCTGAGGAAGGTGTATATCATAAAAAATACCTTCATAAAAATTATGGAAACTATGTGTTCATATTAAGTCCATTTGAACTCACTAATGATCTATAAGTCTTCATGTACCTAATGAATAGAGTCTTTATGTATTACCACAACAAATTTTTTGTAGTTTTTATAGATGATATTCTAATATACTCAAATAGAAATTAGGAGCATGAGGATCATCTAAGAATAGTTCTAAAGACCCTATAAAAAGATAATATTTATGAAATTTATAAAATATTTGAGTTATTATTTAAGTAATTCACATTATTAGGTAATAATATCATGATAAATGAGATATCAATGGACCCTACAAAGATATAATCATTTTAATGATGTTTTATTCTAATGTAGGTGATAGATATCCGTATTTTCCAAGGTTTAGTTGGGTAATTTCGACGATTTTTTAAAATATTATCATGATTATAAAACCATTTAGAGAAGATAACTTATAATGGAGTCAAATTTTCTTGAAATTATGAATTTTAAGATAGCTTTATGGAGTTAAAAAGGAGGCTCATCACTTCACCTCTACTCAAACTACCAAAAAGTGGAGAATATTTCATGATATTCGGTGACACATTGAATAATGTCTGGGGTTGTGTGTTAATGAAAAATGAAAAAGTGATAAAATATGATTCAATGTAGTTCAAATTTCATGAACAAAACTACCCAACACACAATCTAGAGTTATTTACAGTAATCTTTTCATAGAAAATTTGGCAGTATTATCTCTTTTGGGAGAAGTATAAAATATATAGAGATCAAAAAATCCTAAAGTATAAAATCACACAAAAAGAGATGAATATGAGCAATATATTATGGTTTGATCTGGTCAAGGACCATTAATTCTCAATCAATGACCATTTTGGTAAGGAAATTATGAAGAAAATTCTCTATGTAGAAAGGATCTAGCAATTCAATCATTGATGAGAATTGTGAGGCATCTGATCCTCTTAGACATGAATATGATGGGAATGGGAATCATAATGTAAGGAACAAAATCTATTATTTCACAAATTATTTCTTAACTATATCTTTTGGAATAGATAAATGAATCCCAAAGAGAAAATTTTGAAATTCAAAAAAAGGGAGTGATCTTCGACAGAGAAATCCTTATAGTTTGAAAATTGATGAAGAAGGAGTCTTATGATTTTGGTCACAATGGAATATACCATATAATCAAGAAATAAAGATATAGATTCTGAATGACACACATTACTCAACATTCTATACTCACCTAGGGAACATTGAGATGTATAAAAATATCATAGAGAACAATTGGTTGGATAATATGAAGAATGGGATCCCTTAATATACATCAATATGCCTGTTATGTCAACAAATGAAGTAAAAAAAGTCCACAGTCTAAGGGTATGATGCTACCATTACCCATACCAACATGGATTTTAGAAAAATCAACAAGGAATTTGTTATCAATGTTATAAAAAATATATACGAAACAACTATATATGAGTTTTTGTGGATCATCTTACAAAGATAGTTCACTTTATCAGAATTTGGGAGGACTTCTCAGTTGAAAAAATTCCATGGATATATATCAAATAAATTATGGGGCAGCATGGAGTACCACTATCTATTGGATCCAATCGAGATCCAAGATTTACATATTTGTTTTAGGAAATTATCCAATATTCTAATAAAATTGAGTTGAAATTCATTAAGACCTATCATCCTTAAACTCATGGGCCGTCTGGGTATATTATTCAAACACTAGAAGACATGTTGAGAGATGTTCTATGGACTTAAGAGGTGGATGAGACAAGTATCTTCCTCTGATCGAGTTCTCATACAAAAAACAATTTCAATAAGAGCATCAAAATTTCTTCATATGAATCCCTTTGTAAGAAAATATGTTGAACACTGAAATTATGGGATGAAGTTATTGAATATATGCTTCTAGGATCTAAAATGGTTGATGAAATGGTAGAAAAGTTGAAAACCATTCAGCATCATGTCAATAAATCCAAAAATTGATATAATATCTATAGAGATAAATGTTGAAGAGTCTAATAGAATAAGGTTTTAGAAATTGTAATCATTTGCATATCTCTATAGAATAGTCTTACGAAATTTGTAAAGAAACAAAAGATGATTTCTAGGTACATGGGCCACTTCTAGAACCCTGATTGTGTTTTAGTTTTGGCCTATTGACTATCAATTCCACCTAATATTTCTCAAGTACATGTGGTATTCCATGTATAACTCTATAGTAAGTACATACCAGACCACTCACATGATGCTGAATGGTGGTAGATTTTAATGACTTGGAATTTTATAAATTACACTCCCCTTATAATTTAATTAAATTTATTATTATGTAATATGGGTATAGAAAACACATTCACATAATGATTTTATTTTACCCTATTAGATTTAAAATATGGTTAATCAAATTTATCATTGATAATATAGTTTTTGATCTCTAATGATATGAATGCTATAAATATAGGGTTTTCATAAATCTAATTTGCTCAGGCCAAAAAACCAATATCCCCAAGCATTAAGATTATACCCTATGAAGTACATTTATCAGATCTTTCATGGAAGATATAATCACTGACCTTTGACCTTAACCAATCCCATGAAAAGATCCAACAATTTATTCATTATTGCAACCGTATATGTGATAAGTTTATGTTCATCAATATCACATCGCAAACCATGTATGTTGAACCACGCCATGAAAGTCTCACCAACACGCACCTTACTATTAGGATGTTTTCTATTGTATTAAACATATATGTATCAATATAATAACAATAAGAATATTTATATTGTATTTTTCAATATAATAATGTTCATATTTTCATCTTATCGTCACTTTATAAGTAATTTTAATTTTTATAAAATAAAACATAAGTTTTATTTTAAATTAGTATTCAATTTAAATTATGATGTTTATTTTGAATAATTAATTGTTTTTTAATAAATAATATCTTAATATTATTATTAAGTAATTTTTATAAATTAATAAAAGATTATATAATTTTTATTAAGACCAATGTAATTATTATAAGTGTTCAAAAAAAATTATTGTGGAAAATGGTAATTATGAATAAATATTGATTATTATATTAATAGTGAACACTAACATATTTCGAAAATTATTTTTATATACTAAAAAAATATTTTTAAAATAAAAACATTGAAAATATCCAATGGTTAATTTTTCATAATTTTCTGAGACAGTCAAATTTCTCGGTAAAAATTATGTACTATATAAATATATTTTGTGTATTAGGACATCATAGTGACCCAAAAGTTATATAATAACTGATATAAAATGTATTCAAGAAAATATTTATGTTTTAACTTTATAAGAATATAATTATTATTTTATTTTATCAATTTTTTAAATCCTGTGTGAATCCTCCAAATCAATTAATATATATTAATTTTTTTTAATCATTCTTTTAAGACTATGACTCACTTCCACATCAGTAATGGAAATATTTTATCAAATTCATCCATTTTTCATATAAATTAATTTAATATTGTCCCCTTTGGCATAAACATTGTCCAAAACCGCACATGGACTTTTGTTTTTTGTTATTTTATTATATAGAGTTCAAAACCTATATTTGTTAAATGATAAAGATTTCCACACTCATTACCTATATAAAACCATCCCAAATCCCATTTCTCTTAAATAAAAATCTTTGAAAAATATGATTACTCTTAAATCCCCTCATAATAGTCCTTCATGCCCCCCAAACTCTTAGGATAATCATCCCATGCATATGGATTCACACTATCAAGGAACAAGATCCTATTATTAACCTCTTTATAAAATGGTCATTATTGTCTTATGCCTTAGTTTTCCAATTCCAAATGTAGAGATCAGTCTTAAAATGTTCCTATTACTATCCATTTTATATAAAATTGATGATAAACCTCTATATCTATCATCATCCCATTTTATGAATTTTTATTTGAAGTCGTTATGCATCCGAAATTTCACAGTGATTTTCCATGCCAAAAAAATTGTGTAGTGAATATCGTACCCATTTCTTATCTATGGTGTTTTTCATTATACACTCATAAATATTTGACATGGGACTTATGTTCATTTTTTCAACACTCATAAATTTTTTTATAAAATAATATGATAAATGGATCCATGTTGTATGATCTATATGGAAAACATAAGCTTGAGAATGAAATGAATGTGACAAGTGTGCCTGAAATTATATAGCACTCCAATGAATTTGGTAATGTTTGGTATATTAAGATTCAATGATTGGGATATGGAGTAAACATATTTATTTAATTGGAAATTTCTCATTGTGTTTGATTGCAGATATCCTTGACCAGTTTTTTTATAGAGTGTTTTATGTTTTCCCATGTTTAAATTATGTAATCATGTTATATCATGCCTTATTGTTCATATTTATTATACTCACCAATTTTATGTCTCATTTTTATTCGTATTGTCTACAATGTGTTATTCTTATATTTTTATTCCATGTTTATACCTTTTCTGGTCTTTATAACTCACCCATTTATTTAGTATGTCCCTCATTTATCCCATGTAGTTATAAGTTTGATGGAATATTATGATCATTTTAAGGATTTTTTAATTAAATCTGATGTATTTTTTATTCTATGTAGTTATGTAATGTAAAAATTTCGTAAATACACTAGTCTACATGATCTTACATGTTATATTATATGTAATCGTATGTAACAAATTATGAATTAATATATAAAAAAGAGAATGGTTGTCATATTTTCGCTCATATGACTTTGGGTTATTTGAAATAGGGATGTAATTACATAATTTTATAACATTTAGATAATTGGTAAACAATATATTCACGTATATAAATATATAACTTTGGGTTATTTAAAAAATTTCATTAACAGTTCTTTTCATAGATATTTTATTGGATAAAAATATGATCCTACCAAATACCCATAAGTTCTCACCACTCTATAGTTTTCTTTGGTTCTTTTTTAGGATAACTCTTGGGAGATTGGGGACACATTAGTTCTCTTAGATACATTAATGTTTCAGGATGGTGGATGTGAATATTATTAGAAAAATAATATATTATATCATGTTGATATATTTTGGGAAGGGTAATTGTAGAGTTTTTTGTATATATATTAATATTAATGGTTGTTACACTTAATCTGCCTAGTAATTTTCTCGGTAATTCCTCCCATGTGAGTAAAATATATCCTCAGTTTTAGTCGCTAACCTATGGCCTACTGAAGGTTGGTATTATAGTTCATTTTAAACATCAATACTCTACCAATAAGTGTTAAAATGAGGAAATTCCATGAAAAAATTGTAATCATATATTTTATTTAAAGGATAAGATCAAGTTTGAAACTAAGTACAAGAGAGTATTGTAGGGTTCCTATAGGGAAAAAACGGTCATCTAAACATGACATATGATCTACGCAGAGGTGACTGACAAGGGAACATGTATTTAGTATTCACTTAGATCCAATGAAAGAAACCATATAGTATACTAGACATGTATATTTTAATATTCAATCATTATAGAGAATTTTTTTAAAAAGGATGAATGCATCATTATTATAGGTTGTATTCAAGTTAAAATTATTATTCATTATTATGTTTAGTTTGTTTATTTATGGTAACCTATACAGATAAGATGTAGTCTTTATAATTATGAATCATTCATTATAATAATTTTATATCTACTTGTTTAAACCTTCTTTCATACAGATTATTTCTAGGATATGTTTCATGATTTTATGAATTTGTCTTGATGATTTATGTCTTGTTAATTAGAAAACCTATAATATAATGTCTATAATTTAAATTAAATTTTCTCCATAATGATGAATCATTTCAAAAAGATCATTATTTTCATTAATAACTTATTCATAATTCATCCTAATTCATGATTACCTGATGATTAATTATTCGTGATGTTATTTTTTGAAAAACAATTTATGCCGGTGGATCTGAGCATAATAGAATCACCAATTGGGAATTTCTAACTAAATATTTCATCATAATTGTTGAATAAATGATGAATAATTTCATGATAAATAAAATTAAAATGAATATAAATTGACTAAATCCCATAACCATGAATATAATACCATTTAAAATATAATTCATAGTTAATTTATTGAAATAAAGAGTTCCCTTTCATTAAATTATTCCTTCATTGTCAATGATTTTATAAAGAACATTGTTTTACTATAATTACCCTAGATTACTCATGGGTAGATTATATTTACTGATGATTCACATGTATAATGTTAGCGTCTAATCATTTTTATATAATTCTCTGGGTTCTATCATAAATGGATCTAAATCTTATGATGATCGCACTTGATCGCAACAGATTATTTCAAGGAGATAAGGATTTTACTATTGAAGGAGTAGAATCTATATGCTTCATTGAAAGTATTATAATAGAAGTGTTCTTTGTGGATTATCAGAATCATATCTCGAACTCATTGTACATATTAATATAAAATTGGCAAGGTTGCATAATACATCATAACCTTGTTTAAATAGAGTTAGTGCCATGAAATAATAATTATGTGACTACAATTATCATTTTCCTAATCCTTGATGAACCCAATATCAAAATAATAAAATTTTTATTATTATTTATTTTTTATATCTTAAAACCATGGAATAATGAAAATAAATAAACAAATAAATGTTGTCTTATCTTATTAATAAATGAGAATTAATATTTTATATTCATGTAAGATAAGAAAAAATTACGTGGGGAATAAATAATTATTAAATATTCAAATAAAATATATATTCCATCAAATAATCGGTGACAAAAAAATTCAACCAAACAAAACATGAATAATTACTATTCCTAATATGGGAATATTATTTATTCGACATATTAAATTAATATATAATTTAACTAGCATTATAAACAAACTTAGTGTATGACCCTATATGACCTTTTATTAGTGTAAATAGGATGTACCAGAATAATTATAAGTTTAGAAACTGAAAAAAACCTAAGGATACTATATAAAAAGGTTTTAATACAAAAATGACATATAAACTTCTACGATGACACACTGTGTAATATAATTCATTTTTCTTCTATATCTCTAATCAAGAAAGATGTATACTGGTGTCATCAATATATGCCTTGGATGTCTCTTTCATTAACTTTGAATATATAAAATATGCTATATAATTCCATGTCAATGGACTTAAATATAAAACATCATTCCCATCAAAGGGATATAAATAACTACTTTTTCTCCAATAGAACGGGGAAATCCTTCCCAAATTATTCATTAATGTAACATCACTCATGATTCACCCAACGTACCCAATATCCCAAAAAAATATAAAATTGTGGTTTGTTTTCAACACATAAAATTACTTTACTCAATACATATATTAATAAAAATATGAATTTATAGGGATTATTGTACACATCCACAAATATGAACATACAATGACGCATATAAATGTGTACTTTCTACTAGGGGGACCAGTTCACATAATCTCTAGCATTAGAAATTACCATGTTCATACACCATTTGAAATTGTCTTGGTATCTTAAAAGTCTCCACCATTGATATCATGTATCAATAATATCCCATCGAATCACATCATCCATCTATTGAACATGTTAATGAAAGATCTTATGACATCACTAATAAGGGTGAATAAATTATCTCGTATATTTTAAGAGTGGTTCTGTTTAAACCCAACCTTTTGAACCTGTAAAGTATCACGATTCATTAAAATTTATCTCTGATCATTTCCTCATTTATTAAATAAATTGAATCTAACAATTTATTGACACTTTTTTTCTTAAATATCCTACCCCATTTCATGTTGGTTATTCCCCTCACCCCCCATAATAAATTATCTACTATTTAAACAATTTCATAAAACATATAATCTATTGTGTTATCTTTACTTATAGAGTTTAATGTAATATGAAATTCTTTTATAATATGATCCATAAATGAAAGGGAATTGTGTCTAGTGATATTTGAACCTATTAATGATGCCTTTATTATATGAGAAGATGGATCAAGGGATCTGAATGTGTATATATTCTTCATGATTTGAAATAGATATGGAGAATTCTCAGCCTACTGGTTCTGAAATGTCCAGTAAATTCTAAAATTTCTAGATATTCTAATATTCCTTGAAATATCAAGTTATCAAGAATTATCCACTTTATAAATTTTACTCAATCACTTATCTCATTGATACAAGATGTATCAAGATCATAGAATTGTTATTTTTCTAGTTCAACTCATGTATCACCTTCCTTCCATGTTTTCTTGATTTATGCACTTCTACATTTTCAATCCTTATCTCTTAATTAGAGATTAAAAATTGTAATTAAATTGGCCACATGTCAATAAATTATGGGCCATCAAATAAACGTCTCTGGACTCCTCCAAAACATCCCAATGATCTCCATCAAAACTACATTAAAAATATATAAGTGTGTCATGGACTATTGTTCTCCATTTTATGTGTGAATTGAATCACTATTTAATTCACATGTATAACGTTTCAATAAAACTTTGAGTTACAATTGGATTATAGACAAAATTCAAGGCACATGATGTATGAAACATTCACAAATCGTTCTAGAATCATCAGAATAAAATCCTTTACATTTGGTGTGTCTCTAGATAAAACACCCAACTACACAACCTACCATGGAATGAAATGTTGTGTTATATTAATTTATAGGATGAAATTCCCTTCGACCTTCTAATATATATGGGATATTGGCATTTTTTTCTTCACTTGTAGAAGAAAATTTCATAGTTTGATTAAAAACATTCACCATGAACTTAACCAACCAATTTTGGGATCAGTGCATCTCATAGGTGGAACCTCAACTCAATAGACATAGTGTTATAGAATATTTAAAAAACCATGTACATTATGCACTCATCATGGTATGTACCATTACAAGGTCATATCTTTTGGTTATTGTTTCCCATATGGATCTCTAATGCATTAAACAGATTCTCAATGGCTATTTTAGCATTCCTCATGCAACATTGAAAAACTAATCAACCACCATGCCTAGTTCAACAATATATGACATGTCCTTGATTGTGTTGTTCATTCCCAGGGAAAAAATCCTTATACAATGGTTTGGCCAACTCCATCCTTACTCTATCAACATACCTTTCTCTATTAAAACATTTTCACATATTCCCTCCTTGTGACATCAATATATTTTCATCTCAACAAAGAAAATATCTTATTGATGACAAATTAAACTCTTTTAATATGCCAACTAAGCTACCCCTATATATTAATTAGAAATAAATCGACACTGTCACATAATTTTATTATATGGATTATTTCTCTTCTCCATATTATTGAATATAAATATAAATTTAATTAGGAGATATTATAAAAATCATATTTTCCTCCATGTCATTCACAAAATATTAAAGTAAGGACTTAAATGATTCACTTCAGTAAATATCCATTAAATAATCCACTCTACGACTACTTGGACTAAAGCACTGTAGAAAAAATTAATAATATAACCAATGTTTTAAAAAATTTCCATAGAAACTATTCAAGTGAAAATATACTCCAAAAATAAATCAAGGTGAAGTAACTCATATTTTTCCATGTAGGAATTTAGAATATTTCTTATAATATTTCCAAATCCAAGTGTTGGTTCAGTGTGGAAATTTAGGGACTAGTGAGCCTCAATGCGTTGATATTAAAAATATTAAATATATTATATCACACTCATGTATCTTCATTATAAACATCTAATTACATCTGATGGGAGTCTTGGATCATAAATATTCAAACATAATTGTGTTTAGAACATGGGATTTACTCTAGGTGAAACATAAATAATCCATATTTGGGTTCTTAGTTCACGGTACATTTGTGGGAAAGTTGATGATATTATTTTATTAATATAATCTAATATCCAACCCCACCCCCTTATCACACGAAAAATAGTGACATAAGTCGCTACCCCTTCTGCAATGGATGACCTAAGGCAAAACCAAAGAAAGTAGGTATTATTGATCCCGTTTTTCAAAGTTGATTACCATTGGATCATGATACAACATCCCATGAGTATCTTTTTGAACCTACATCTTCTGATATTTTCCATGAGGTAGGATTATTTCATTATTAAGACAAGATCCCCCATTTGACATGTTTTTTAAAATGCTAGACCCATTATATGATATATTGGGATACCCAGTGGTGGATCTAAGGGTTTCAGTGGAAACAAGGTAGTTTCAGGTAGGATGATCATTTGGGACTATACTCCATATACTATGAGTGTATGACATTTAGTCTTCTCATGTTATGTGGCCAAGGGACATAGCCATGGATTTTGTGTCAGAGTACATGGTTATGTGACTGTACATGGGTAGTGTACAAAGTAATTGGGAGTTAAAATTGGGAATGTGATAAGGATATGACTAGGGGCCTAGGTGAGTTGAGACATTCCATGTGAAACATGTATACACCATGCAGTGAAATATAGATGTCCAATTCTTGCATCAAATGACATGTCCTAGTGTTTTAGTTGGGCCACACACCATGTGGTCCCTAGTGCACACTGTGTACGATTTTTGGGAGCCTCCTTCATGTGTATATCCTCTTTTGGGGCTTGAATACAGTACTAGTATTAGCCTATACTAATTGGTTTTCCACAAAAAATAAGATGGTGTCCCTCATGGTGGATTTTGAGACAAAATAATGAATGATTCAAGAATGTTTTTGCATTAGAAATTATTAATCATGGGAAGTGGTTGGGATGAATCAATGGAGATATGTCTTGGTTGGTACCCTTCCCATTCATCTTAGGATGTGGTCCCCTTGGACTCTTTATACTAGTATAGAGGTTCTCCATTGATATCATGGTGTGGATCCCCTATCCTTATTAGTTTTACGATTTGAGGTGTGATGAGCATAATGATCCTTTCAGTAATGTGTCATCGATGTTAGTGGTTCGATTGGTTTATTAGAGTGATTCTAGCATAGTTACTCTCCTATCTCACTAGGGTGAATGTTTCTCGTAACTCTTGGATAAATAGATATGGATCTCCTCCATAATGGTCGTATGTCCTCTACCCATATAGTTGCTCTCCTGGGGTCAGAACTCCCTTATTGGACCATTCTAAGGGTCCCATGTATTGCTTGTGTAGTTGGAGACAAATCTCTCCTATCACATTATTGAATTATCCTTCAATACTTGTTATAAAAAGAATAGGTACTCTCTTAAGGTGTGATGGTTTGGGTTCTCTTTCCATGGATTCAGTACTCCCATGTCGTATCAGGGGCCATATCTTCCATAAGTGACGTTCTGGAGGATTTGGTACTCACCTATCGTACCAGGGTTGGGCCCTCTATTCTGGGGTTAGTTCTCCCATATCATTTTGGGGTGTGGGTCCCCCATTGTGATTTTACTAGTATATATATAACTCTCTTATACATATAATTTAGGTACCCTATCTACGAATTTGTACTATGTTATGTTTGAGTATCATTAGGGACTTGGTCCTCCACATGAATTGAAGCACCCTGAGGTATGGGATGAATTTGTGAGGAGAGGGCCTCTCCCCTTGTTAAAAGTAATACGATATTAGGAGTTATTTATCCCTTGTTGTTTTATGGTTTGGGACTCTCCATACATGTACTATAGAGATTTCACATATTGGTTAGTAATTAGTACTCCCTTGGATATAGGGAAGTGTTGAGGTGAGGGTCCCCCTTTTCCCTCTATTTAGTAAAGATGAACATGTTGTGTGGTCTGGAGAATCGATACCTCGACTTTTTATGATGTATTATGGTGGTCCTCTCAACATGGGTTCCTATGAGCTTGTGCAGGGTGACATTCAACAATGAATGGACCTCTCATGTTGGCCACTAGAGTTGGACATAGTGAGCTATTCATAATGGATTGTATGTAATTAATAAGTGGATTCATGGATGGCAGGTTTCATGGAAAGAAATTCTCCAAAATGAGTGTTTTTATGATCTTCAAGTAGAATCTTGTGGCTGGATACGATATTTGGACTTCGTGAAACATTTATTGTTAGACAATTATATATAAGATTATTTCTATTATTTCATATGGTTTATTAACATTTCAAAGTTGACACATCGTTTCTATTGAACATAAAAGGCACGTATAGACAAGGAGTGGATGAGATGGATTTTATCTCTTACTCAGTTTACTCCTCTAGAGAGTTTTAAGAGAATGTTTCCTTTCAGTTTCTCCATTTTATTTTGGGTTTTTTGGAACCTACTATGTATTTTTATACTCAATCTTACGTGGGATTTTCTTACACATGTCATGTCTGGTGAAGAAGATATCCCTTTAAGTGTTTTCCCAGGGGGACTAAGAGAAGATGGATATTAGATAGCAAGATGGGCCGAGTTCTTTATTGGTGTATAGCATACGATTTTTTCATAGGTTTCATTTGATTGTGGTCCCCTCCTGAGCAGGTTTTATTCATTGGTTGTTTTTTATGTGCTACTATTTTTTTAACATTCTCCACTTATACAATACTCTGATTGTGGGGTTGATTTATGCAAAAAAATTCTATTCCATCTTACTTATATCATAAATATTTAATAGAGATGTATGTGGTTGTGTGTTTATAGGTACAATAGGCTAAGTCCTCTCATATGTGTGTTATGCATACTCGGTGATGGTCACCAGCCCCAATCTAATTGGAGGTCTACTTCAGTTGTCGTGGACTATGGATCGGTGGTTCAGGTTGTGAAAAAAGTTGTATTTAAGGAGTTACTTCCTTTGGACTTGAGTCTGTCATACTCTTTTGGAATTTACGATGATATTGTATTAGTGATTAGATTTCGAATTTCAGGTGAGGGACTATAGTGTTGGTTTCATAGCTAATGTATCCATTCACCAAGACTCTGATAAACTTTTTCTTGACTCGATACACTAGGTAATTGGTCGTAAGATATATTTATAGATGCATCACATAGGACTATGATTTGGGTTCAATTTCCATATTAATTCAGTTCCCTAGATATATTCATTGATTGTGGCATGTCTTGATTCTATTTTAGTATGTCTCCACCAAGATAGGCAGACATGGTTCCAGAGAAATATGATGATGATGGCCCTTCTAATGATAAATATTTAGTGTCGGCCACTGTGAATGCGATAGTACCTGTAGGTGGTTTTCCATTTGATCCAGCACCCATAAAGAATCTACTTAAGTTTGTAGTTCAGGCCAAATATGTGTGAATGCTGAGTGGTCTTCATGAGTTTTAGAGGAAGGAACCTCCTAGATATCACGGTGACATAAACCCCCATGAATATGGTTTATATTTTGATGAATTCATGTTGATTTTCATCTTTATTAAGAAACCATATGATTATATGGTGGTCCAACCAGTGATACTTCTATTGGGCTCAACTGGGTGGCGGTGGAGTCTGATGACACAGACCCATGATGTTACAACGCTCACTAAGATAGTTTTTGAGTGGCACTACATGGAATAATTTTATCCATTAATATTGAGATTAGGTCATATCCATAAGATTATGTGTATTTAGTATGTTATAATTTCCACAGAAGAGTACTCGGCGAGGTACACATACCTTCCATGATACTCCTTTAATATGGTATGGGATCCATTTTTTTGGGAATTTAACATTGAGAAGGGAATCTGTAAATACATTTTATTAGGTGTGGTATCTTTTATCCTTCCCTATTGTGAGGGGGGTACATGAAAGAGATCTAGTGTTAGAAGTATTATTGTCAGAGGGTTGGATGGATGGAACTAAGGGTGGTTATTAATAGGCTGACACATCTGCAGTTGTAGGAATATGTCAGTCAAAATGATCATGGCACATGAGGCACACCCATTACTAGACGGAAATACATGTGTCTATAGAGAATTTTTGGTCTTAGGGATTTGTTGAGCTGAAATATTGGAATTGTTACACTTGTGATGGATGGGAACATCTTGTGTGAGAATGTCTGGACCACAGTTCTATGGAGAGGGAAGTGGTCGAATTACCACCCTAGGGGAGGAAGTGTCTAGAGATAGAAGTTCATCATTATGTAGAGCTTGATGGAGGAGAGGGGAGAGTCAATGTAGGTGGTATATGGTTTTAGATACTTCCACCACCACCCCCAGGTGGTCTGTTCCAGGCTTAGGGAACTGGAGGATGTGGGTGAGGATATATGGAAGTCATAGAGAACTATGAAAGAGAGGATCCCTGGATGGTTAGACTTGGGTTCTCTATCCTTCTTACTGTTTTAGTATTATTGTTAGAACCTATTGGGATTTTCTCTATTTTCTCCACCTTCTAGTCTGAGGATTATACAGGGTGTTGCAGTGTGTATATATAACTCGTGATTGTGTTGACTAACATAGCTTTAGACACATAAAGAATGGGGATTCTACCCCCACTGAGATTCATTTTTTTGATGTAATATAAAACAATGTGGGTGAGTTATTTTCATCCAAGGAGGATAGTTTTGAGATGTGGTTGAATACTTCCATTGATTTTTGTTCTCAGGGTATACATAGGGGTTGGCTGATTAGAGAAGGATATGGTTTTTCTAGTGGATTCTTTATGCTTTACCCTTATGCTGGAGGTCACTACATTGAGGATCTGGGACCACATACTTCTATAAATAATGTGACCTTACTCAAAGTAGATAGTACCTCACATTTATCCTTTCCATAGTGGTTGGGTGGGGGCCTACATATCAGTATGTATCATTTTCCTAACATTCATTCTCATTTTTCCACCAGAGGGTGTGGAAGTATACTGGATTGTAAAATGTTGTATTCCTCCTTGAGGAGTGATCCCAAAGAAAATTGGACAAATATTAATGTTGGAATATACATTTGACTCTGGTTAAATGGATGGTATGTCCCTCGGTGTAGTAGTACTTTGAGATCTTGGTTTCCAATACTAGTGGTTTAGTTGGATGGTGTAAACAGAGGCCCTAGTAAGACTCATTGTGTGAACATAGGAATCCCTATGTAATTTTTTATACCCTCTTGTGCTTTTTGTCATGGTTTTTTGTGAGATGATTAAGGTTGTTAGGGTGAATTTAACCCTGGTGTGGATGTGAACTGTCAGGTTATGTCTGTATCTATTCCTAGATAGTGAGGTGGCATACCACTGGACCCTATAATCATATATAGACTAGGTTCTTCATGTATTCCTCTTATAATAGTATATGAGACTTTTCCCCTCTTTATTTCAGGATTTAGACCTGGTTTGCTAAGGGTGTTGTGATTGGTGTGTAATTTGAGGTTCCCCTGAGTTGTTGTTTATATATATAATGAGAACCCCTTTTACTGATCACAATTTCATTAGAGTCCCAGTGGGCAAGTAGTTTTTTCTCTTTCTTTCTAGGATTTATTTTTTTAGATGAAAATCCTTATATTTGGTGGAGTTTAGAGACATTGGTTATTCCGTGTAATACATTGGAATATTTCTAAAGCCATGTACTGAGTCGGTGCAGAAATCCAGAGCCAAGGGAGCCTTGGTGAAATGATATTAAAAATATTGAATGTATTATATCTTGCAGGTGATGTTTCTTTGTAAACATGGAATAACTCCAAATATCAATCTCATATTGGAAATCCTAGATTGTAGTTGAGTTTAAAACATTGGTTTTACCCTAATAATAATGTACTTTTTTTCAATATTGGATGCCTTTTTGTGGGAGCGTATATAGATGAGTTGATGATATTAGTTTATTAAATTAAACTAATATCCTCCCCCACCCCTTTACCATCCACAAAAAATGGGAAGGATGAGATCATCATTTTTTGATAGTTGACCCGAGGCTATACTATGTTGAGGTGGTACTTTTGATCCCCTTTTTCAATATTGATCATAATAGGATCATGAAATAGTGCCTCTCAAGCATCATTTGGAACCCAAAGATTCCTCATTTCACTATAAGGATGGAGGATTTGATTTTTAAGTCCCAGTCCACCTTTTGATGTTTTGTTTTATGTTTTTATAGTCCCTTGATATCTACTAGTGATCCACTAAGGTATATTTGTCAATTTAAGGGGAAAATAGGGAGTTTTAGGTTGCTCAAAGGGAATTTCTATTCATAATTCCTATTTACACCACTTGTAGTGTAGAGGTACATGACGTGTGTTCTTCCCATTTGGGTAATAGGAATATTGTGTACAACAAACCATATAATGATCCCAGGTCACTTGGCTACATTACATGGTGAGGGATTTAATGTCAAGAGACTTGGTCGTGTGACCGTATAAGGCCAAAGTACACGAGAACGAGGTTCCCGATACGAGCATGGGTTATGGACATATCCAGGTGCTCGGATGTGAAAATACACACTATGTACGCCACTTTACACACCCTATAAGATCACATGGCCATCCAAGATGTGAATTAGAGGACATGACTAAGTAATTATGTGGGTCCACACAACATGTGGACCTCTGTACCCACCATGTACTATTTCAGAAATTTCCTCCTAGCATATCTCCTCCATCGGGGCTCAGATTCATGCCTATGATATATAAGTAGTTTTCTAAGTAGAACTCAATTGTATACTTGTTTTTGGATTTTGAGATATTAAGAGTCATGATTCTTGTATGTCATTTCATTAGTGGTGATTAATCATTGGAAGTGATCACGATGGATCCTTAAGGAGATATCAAGGTCAATACCTTTTCCTATCATCTCAATATAAAGGTCTTTGTAGACTCTTTATATTGGTATAATAATTATCCCAATCTATCATGGCATAAGTCCCCTAGTCAAGGAGGTGTTATGACATGAAGCACGGTGAGTGTGATGCGCCTTTTAGTTTTGTTTGATCAACACTATATGTTAGATTGGTTTATCAGAGAGATGTTAGTACTGTAAATCCCCTAACATACCATGGTGTGGGTTTTCCATACCTCTTTGATTGGTAGAGATGAAACTCCCTCACATTGGTCTTACACTATGGTATGGGTCCCTTGTATCGCTCATGTATTTGGAGATGTAGATCCCGTATAGCATCAGGGAGTGGTCCCTCCATACTCATTGTGAAGATATATTTGGTACTACCCTAAGGTTCTGGGGTATGAGTCCTCAATTCATTGAGTTGGAACTCCCCTATCATGCTTATGTGTGGTTACTTAATATAATATGTTCTATCAGAGTTGGCACTCCCCGATCTTACCAAGATGTGGGACCTCTATTCTATAGCCAATACTCCCAGGTCATTTCAAGGTGATAGTCTCCCATTATGATCCAATATGTAGATATAAAACTCCCCTATATACAAGGTCTGGGTCCTCTATCTACAGAGTGGTACTCCCCCTTCTTTTAGAAGTGGTGGGAAACAGTTCCCCATGGGAGTTGGATCTCCCTCGGATGTGGAGAACAATTTCAAGTAGTGGGACCCTCTACTTGTTATGAACTATAACTAGTTAGGATTTAGTTATCCTTTGATGTGATGAGTTGGGGGCCTCTCTATATATGTACTACATAGGATTTTATAATATTTTAGGAGTTAGTACACCTACAGATGTGAGGAAGCAATGATGCATGGTTACCTCATTTTTCTCTATTTGGGGAGGATGAAAATGGTGTGTTGGTTGGAGAAGTGATCCCTAATATATGTTTAGTGGTGAGGCGATAGCCTCTCCACTTTTGTTCCAATGATATTGAACGATTTTCATGTCATTGGTGATATGACCTCTAGTTCATGGAACAACAGTTGGACCTAGAGAGTGCTTCTCGATGGAACATATCACTCATATGAGTTCCATCTAGGATATAATGTCATATAGTGACCCACACTTTTCATAAATTGACATTACATGACATTTCTGTAATACTAAATACATTATGCAAATAGACACTCAAATACCATACTAGTATAGTTCCTTGGAAACATGGGAATATAAATACTGGTACATAATGAGCTAGATTATCTCACACCAGGTTCTTCTTGAATAGAAAACTTCTTAGACACATCAAACATACTATATATCTTCATAAAATGGGTAAAGAAACCTAAAAATCCATGATATAAAATTCTTACTAAGTGTAAAAAAGTGAGAAAAGTAAGCATAATAATCAGAATAAGAGTATGAGAACATGATCACAAAAATATAAGATCATTCCCTTTATATCAATTATCATATAATTGAATCATTGAATAAATCGTGATAGTTCATAATTAATGGATCACATGGATATAAAAAACATAAGCCATGATAGCCTACCATATGAATAAGACATGGAATTTTGGTAGTCACATAGAAATATAATTTAATTTCTATAGTAGTGAAGTCATTATTTCCAACAGCATCCTAGTAGTATTGGTTCACTCCCCATACCATCTTGGAAGTCATAGTTCACTCCCATGGACATATTAGAATAATGAGTTCACTCCTCATACCATAATGGTCATCATGGTTCACTCTCGTGGATTAATTCCCAAAGATAATTCCCAATACCATCTTTTTCTATCTCATGAGATATAATTTTTTTCCTAATGCATTTGAGGAGATATGGATCCCACCCATCTCATAATGAAATCAAACATACATGTGACTCAAGATCATAAATAATCAAATCATAACCAATGAAATGAAATGATTATTATAAAAAAGTAATCATATATTTACTTGTGGAAAGAGATAGGTTTCATAATCATTTGATCAAAAACATATCCATTGAAAAAAAAGTGAGTTTCAAAAGAATATAACCTGTGAAAGAGAAACGGGTTTCATAAATATTGTGACATCGAAACATAATACATTAAGAAAAATAATATGAATGGAAACATTGAATAATTTCTCTATAAATTTATGAGTAACACCAATGGATTTCAACCTTGGTGGGAAATAATTTTAAAAATTCTTTTATATAATTTGTTTGGGGAAAATATCCTTTATTATTTCAAAACTATTTTTAAGACATAAAAATTTTGAAAACATTTATATTTGAAAATAGCTTCTAAAACATATAAAAGAATCATTAAAACCCACAAAATGATTTTAAAATCCTTTTTCCTTGAAAATGGGATTCAAAAATATTTTTAATAAAATGGAAAACATTTTTGGAGTCATGGTTTTTTAATACAATAGATATCCATATGGAGAGAGAGATGGATATATTTTACATAAAAACATTATCTTAAGTATTAGAGAGTGGAGAAATGGTAATAATAAATGGATGTTTCATTAATAAAAAGAGTATATGGAAACTCATGAGTGTTCTTGAGAGATTTATCATAATATTTATTAAATTAAAACAAAAACATAAACAATATAAAAAATTAATAATATTGTTTCAATAAACTCTTATAACTTAGAAAATTGGGACCATACTCTCCATTTAAGAATAATAAATTAAATGAAGATTAAAATATAATATAAAAAATATATTTATTATATTACATGTAACATATAATTATATACACTAGGAAAAATAATTCAGGGATATAACAAAACACAAGTCTCAAAGATGGAAAATTGTTACAATATGATTTTACCGATTTGGGAACTTTTGAAAATTAAACCCCATGAAATAAAGATCATAAAATAGATATGTTATTACCTATAAATTTAATTATAATATACATATAATACAATCATGTTTATTATATACACTACCCAAATGTAATGAGTGGTTAACATAACTTGTATCTCACATAAATAAAAAGTGAGATGAAATCCCCTTACCTTTTGTCTGGACTCTCATTATACTAATTCAAACCACCTATATAAAAAATAAACAATTATTATAAATCATATAAATAAAAATATTATAATATATATAGTTTTATTATGAAATTATATTACCCACTTGTAAACAATACTTTCTTAGGGTTTTACATCGGTTAAAATACACATAATTCTTTGCATGTGTCTTATTTCGCTATATCTTTTGTATTTATAATTTATATAATGATTTAAAAAATAAATAATATGATATAAATATAATTTATATGAATTATATTTATATTATAGTAATCTATATAATATGAAATTATTAAATGGAATTCACCATTCATGGAGATGGTAGGTCGTACGTATGAATGAACGCTATTTCTGTTTAATTGTAGTGTTGAACGAATAAAATTAAAAAGACATATTTATATATATAAATATATATTTATGAATATATATATATCATTATAAAAGTATATTTATGATTCCATATATGTTTTATATATTCACTAAATCAATCTTTAATATAATTCATGTAGTGTGCGAACGAATCATATCGCTTTGAGGGGCATTTGTCCTCACTTCCTCAAACAAAATTATCACATTAACCCAAAACGGAATGTAAAATAGATATCTGTATATAATGTAATAAATAATATTACATAGATAATAAATATAATATAAAAAATATATAAATATAGTGTCCATCAAAATTTCTACCATGATAGGTGGTAAGAAAAATTGAAGAATCATCGTTTAGTGATACGGTAGTTCGTCGTACTCATAAACAGTATATTCATTATTCATTAGGTGGAGGTGAGTTTAAGTGTAGGTTGAAACATTATAAAATAAATATCCTACTGTATTGAATATAATTGTATTTTTTTTACAATCATGGAAAATATAAAGTTGATGGGTGGATAAAGAATATAAAGCAAAGCACTTGAGAGAGGACGTATACCTCTTAATGAGGTAAATCATTTTGATTTGTGGAAAAAAGATTTTTTGTATTGCCTTATGCCAAAGAGAAGTCTTCTAAGAGGAATTTAGGTTTACTGGAGAAGTAAAATAGGTAAATATTACTGGAAATTAAGAGGTATGAGAGGTTTTAGGATGTGGGAGAGGTGGTGGATTTTTATAGGGAAGAAAAAGCACTCACATGGAATATTTTTAAAACAAGTTTGGTGTGCACATGTTATTACATAAAAAAGCCATAACAACCCAACCAAAAATAAAAAATTAATGAGTATGGCTGAATCATGGCCATTATATGGGTTTCTGTAATGTTTATCCATCATTTGGGCCCCTATGATTAAGGTTTACTCTTTAATTAAGCTTAATTTGACCTTAATCATTGTGATTAATTTTAAACAATTTTACTAATCATTTTAGTCCAAAGTCAACATGATCTAATTAGGTACTGAATATAATACTAATTAAAATGGTTTATTTTTTTTTTAAATTCAATTCATTGATGTGGAAAATTTAATATTAATGTTAATCCTATAGATAGGATGAAATAGTATGTTTTAAAGTAGAAAAATGTCTCAATGTTTATTAGGTTTTTATCTTCAAATTCAAAATTGAAATTGTTTATAATGACCTAAATTGTATCAATAAATTTAAAATTTATCTAATATAACCATAAAAAAATAGTTAAGTATAATTTATAATTAATAATAATTTAAACTAAAATGATGTAATTAACTCAAATGATGTATTTTTCACTATT
Source organism: Viscum album (assembly GCA_963277665.1). Classification (NCBI taxonomy): domain Eukaryota; kingdom Viridiplantae; phylum Streptophyta; class Magnoliopsida; order Santalales; family Viscaceae; genus Viscum; species Viscum album. The sequence continues at coordinate 119,894,460 of OY728165.1, forward strand.
TATAAAAAAATGTAGCTTCTCAAAAAACCCAAAAATTCAGACTAAGATAATTTCAGAATTATAAAATAAAAAATAAGGTTGATTTTATCAAACACAATTTATAAATTTGTGTAAAACTATTTTTATTATTTTTCATATAAGGGCTTTAAAATAAGTTCACTTGAGGAAAATGTATTTTTAAACATAAAAGGACATTACCAAGAATCATATCGTTCATAATAAATATATTTTTTTATATAAAAAATTATAAAAAAATATTTTAAAAGTAGTTATTACAATTCATATTACTATTTTTAATTGCAATGTTTTAAGTATATCATTTAAATAATTATAACAATGAAATTATTTTTCTTAGAAACATCGGTGTTGTGTGTAACGTACGCCAAGTCGGTGTTGCATGTAACATAAGACAAGTCAATGTAACATGTTACATACTCTTAATTGGTGTCATGTAATGTACTCCAAGTTAGTGTCATGTGAATGGAATGTTTGACTTAGGGTATTTCAATACATATATGAAAATTTATTTTATTCAAGAAAAAGAGGTCCATAAATACTTGCGGAGTTACAAGTCTCATCGAGCAGGATTCTGCCAGATGACCATTACCCTTTAACCTCAAATAACATCATGTAGCTTAGTATGAGGTTGGGACCTCATGAGACTTAGAGTCTGAGATGATTATATCTGGGTATTTTTTGGGATTTATTTTGGTTTTTTTACGTTTCATTGTTGACACACCATATGGATTGAGATGAATAGTTTTGTATATTTGAGGATCATTTAATAAATAGTATCTCTCTAATTAGGTTTCATACTATAGTGGGGTTGAGAAGACTTTTGTCTTTTAGTTTCTCCATTTTATTCAAGGTTTTTGTGTTCCTACTGGGTACTGTTATACTAACACATGGATAGGATTTTCCCGCACAATTAATGCATTGTAAAGATGGTAGGACTCTAAAAAGAGACTTAAGAGTACATGGTAAATATAGGACATAGAGATCTTGATAAACTGAGGTCTATGATGGTGCTTGGAAGAGTAGTTTTTCAGAAACTTTGTTTAATAGCATTCACCTCATACAGATCATGTTGGATGTTTTTTATGTTTTTTTGGGCGTTAATTTTTTTCGTTTTTAAATTTTACAACTTTTGATATAATATGATTTTTCTATAGATGTTTGCATTTATTTTTTGTTCTATATTGGTTATCTCTTCACTATTTCATGAATATGTATATGGGTGAATGTTCCCTCGTTCCCTCTGATAAGGCATCCAATATGTTTATTATGCCTAATCAGTGCTAGTCATTCGCCCCTTCCCAATTTGAGGTATTCACGACATGGGCCATGTTGGGTTGGTTCATGACATAAGGATCTCATTACTCAACTTATCTAAGTGATCCAATAAAATTGGATCTATTGTTATTTTTTAAAATACTTATGTAGTGTTATCTTCATAAATAGATGCAATATTATCCTCTATATCATTAAAATGTATTCCATGAAAAATAGAATTCATTTATCTTTAAATTATATATACTCATACATATCCAAAAATTCCACAATAGTAATCACAAATAATCAAAAAATAATAGGTAATAAGAAGTGGTCCTTATGTGCATTATCAGAATCATTGGGGCAAAGAGATTCCACTAAACCTGGGCCAATTAATCCTTTGAAATCTCAGAACATATTATCGTATTGTTTCCCTTAATAAGTTGATATCATTTTTTACCTTTGAATTTTCATTAGATGAATTATTTTTTGAACTCCTTATTTTTTAGGCTATATTGCCTAATTTTTTCAACAAAACTCTCCCTATATTCTTTCCATATCCCCAGTAAAGATATACTAGACCAACATGAAAATGATTTTTTTCCATACCATCCATGACATCAGAAAATCCCTAAAATTTATATATTTTATAATAATTCCAATATTTTCATGAATGATGTTTTTATTTTTATCCTTGAACATTCCTTTCTAAAGGGTGTTATGGTTGTCTTGATATATTTTTTAATTTTGGTAGGGAATATATTCTATAACATTTTCTAAATATCTTCATGATTAATTTTAAAAATGATATTGTATGAAAATATATAACTGTTTTGGAAAAGATTATAAATGGTGTTTCCTCACCTATTGGAGTTTAACATATCATCGTTATACAAACATTGACCATTCACCTCAGTTTCTTTGGTGAAGTCATCTCTTTCTTTATTCAACTCTCATTGAATAGTGAGACTTCTTTCTTATTTCTAAAATTGGTATTCTACATTATAAGTCAATTTATCTTCAAGATCACACACCATTGTTCTTATTTATTAAATTTTAACGTTTCAATCACGACCTCAAGAATATATTTTGATCCCTTCAAGACTAATTCCACCTTTTACTCAATCTACTTGTGTTTCTCCTTCAACACTATATACTATTATATTTAAGTATTGGTAATTTATTTAAAACAATATTCTAACTTACCATCCAATTACCAAATTAGTTATTTTCTATCTTTACTATCATAATTATTGCTTAGTGAGTCAAAACATTTCTCCACGTGAGCAGCGGGAGTGGTTTCTTTATCAAAAATACAAGATGGGGCCTCGTTATTACTCAAAAAGAATTGTATTTTGTTATTGTTATATTTTTTGATCTTATATACTTTCATATATTAGTTAATATATTCCTCCACATCAGATAAATATTCCTCAACATGAATATTTTTTAAATAATACAATATGATTGGTATAATTTCAATTCAAACATATAATAAATTTATTGCATTTTCATTTCTGTTTTCCCTTCATGAATCTATTTTATAACAGATGAATAATCTTACTGATATATTTTTTATACCCTACCTTTGAATCAATGAATTCATCATTCAAGTTACCTTTTCATTTTCTTAGGTATTAATATGAAATCTCAACATTTTCTCCTTTTTTAAATTCAGTGCCTTCCGCATTTTTAATTAATATGAATACTATGGAGTAGAACTAGTGAATGGTCTTCATGATTCTCAAAATATGATACATTATGATCAACCCAATTTATAATATTTCTCATAATATTCTTTACAATAGTGTAATCTTCATGTTTCTCACCATATACATGAATATTACTCACTATAACATTTACACGAGTAAAATAGAAATCAATTTATTCCCCATTATCCATCTTAATGTCCTCAAACCTACTCTTATACACATGTACCATGGAAACCTACACATATATTTATCTTTCATATTTACTTCTAAATTTATGCCAACTCTCTTTTTCAGTTTTGAGATCAATTACCATGATATAAACATTCTCTAATCAAAATATAATAATTATATTCATTTTCATCCATCCCCTCATAAAATTTATCAGAAAAATTCATATGTTAGATCTCATTAATTGGTATGAAGAACACTATTTTGGAATCTATGATCTTTATACCATGTTAAAGGAGGTGGGGATGGATTATAATCCTCAATCAGTGGTAGTTAGTTCTATCAAATATTTAAACTCTTTAGTTGTTCATAGAGTGGAGATCCTCCATACACCTTGGATATTTTGAGGAAACCCACATCTAATACCACTTGTTAGACCAAGATCTAATTTGATCAATGGTAGGGGCAGGGGTGGAACACTGTTCTATTTTATTTCATGGTATTTTTTAACTTAAAACTGTTCTATTAAACCTATGATGGATTTCAGTCAACTTGATATAATTTTTAAAAAACTCCTCATATATTGAAACAATGATATATAACTTAGTATTTATAAGGATTAGTTAACCATGACCACTCCTTGTCATGTTGGTTAGTCCCCTCAAAGATGGAATATCCATTATTTTAATAACTTATTAGAACACATAATATACTATGTTCTATCTATGTCCAAAGTCCATTGGATGATTCATCTATTTTACAAATTTGATCTATCAAATTAATAAACGTTTCATCTAGTGATCTCTTCCACTCTGGATGATTTTCTTCCTCTATCAACAAATGGATAAAGGGATATACACTTGCTTGTATTATTCAAGATATTTTGTAGTTGATGATGATACCCAGCCTGTTTTTCTTAAATCATCCCCTATATTTTTTTAATGATCTAGATCTTCTTAACATCCTTGAAAACTCATGGTATAAGGACTTATCTTTTTATTTTATTTATCTCACTCAATTATCTTGATGATAAGATATGTATTAGGATCTCTATATTATTATTTTAATATGTACTCCCAGACCCCACATTTAGTCTATATGTTTTTGATTTCTATCCTTCCAGAGGAACTGATCCTCTTATCCCAAATTTAGAATCCAAATTACAATGAAATGGTCCACCTTTTAGAGCATTATGGGTCATTAAAAACCACCCATAACTTACCAAAACAACTATAAAATCTCCATAATCACTGTAATAAAAATATAACTACATAAAATACCATTATTCTAACATTATATGATGGATTAAATAATTATTTAGTTCACTAGAGTAGTTCAATAAAAACACTATGAATTAACCTCATATCATAAACTAAATTCGAGCCCCTTAATTTATGAAACATTTGTTAACAATTCATGAAAAATTCTAACATGACCATCTAAATTTGGTGAATATCCAGTTGAAATTCCATCCAACATGATATTCCATAAAAAAAATGGTGTAGCCCTTGTATCATTAAGATAATATACCATTCATCATTCCCAAAACTATATACTTTTTTCCTTTTTTCATTCTCCTATAGATTCCACATCTATCATTCAAGAAAACCCCTACACTATGGGTATCACCACACCCATTTTTTGGATCAATACATATTGTCGATGGAACCTCAACACTAAATTACTAATGAAACAACATATTAAAACCCCCATGTTTTATTCTCACTCACCACAATATGTGGAACTACCAATAACAAACCAAGTCTGTCATCCACTTGGAACCCAACATGAATCAGTACATGTTAAAAGGTAAAATCCAAACCCCAAAAGACCTATAAAATACTATTTTGGAATAAAATAAATCACTTAATTAATTATTTATCTCAAATCAGAGATAAAATAAAATAGAACATAAACTAAAAGTTTGTAATAGATCAAATTTACATTCGATGTCTATGGTTATTGAAGATATATGAGGAATGAATAAAATAACATGAAAAATAGTTCCTAACTAAAAACAATAATACAAACCATTCACATAGAAAAATATTACATAAGAGGAAAAATAAATCATGAAATAATTATTAAAAAGGTATCAATTGAAAGAAGCTATAAAAATGAACTTCTTTACTTCTAAAACACTGGCCACAGGTAATACAACCTCAATAAACATGATCTAATCCCAAAACCACCTCCTTAAAACCTATGTTTTCTCACCACCTACTTGAAACTTATGGTTTCTCACCACCTCCAAACTACCCCAAAGTTATCCTTAAAAAGAAACCTAAGTATATCTGAAAAAAATAGAAAAAGTAAATATATATTTAAGGGATAACCATAAAATTAGGTCACCACCTACAAGGACTACGCAATTTTTTATATATAAATTCAAAAAATACTCGTTTGAAAATATATCTAGAAAGTAGGTTTTCAAAACATGAGCATGTGAAATCAACTAAAAATTTCATAAACGCCTTTCAAAAGGTTCATATTTGTTTTATTAAACTAAAAAGATGCACTGAAAACATTTCTACCGACCTAAGTCATCTAAAAAACACATCTGAAAAACAACACATTTTGTTTTATTAAAATGAAAAAAAATTGGAAAATATTTAACCATATTAATACTTTTTTAAATAAAAAACAATTTATGAAATAATCATTAAAAACCCAAAATATGAGTCTTAAATTAAAAATAGGTTTTCTAAAAATATTTGAACACAATTTTATAAAGTAAATGAAAAAATCCCAAACTGAAAAAACATAACAAATAAATAACTATAAGTCACAAGGTACATAGAAAATAAAATAAATATGTCGGTACCATAACAAAACAAGTTTTTGAAATGATATGATTGAGTACTTGGTCAAACGCCCTAACGTCCCCTACCAACAAAGAAAATGAATGTGTCATGGGTTGTTTACTTAGATACCTATCATGAGACGATTCTGCCATTATAAATTTAACTCACTAAAAAGATTAGGTAATATGATGTGTCTAAACCTAAATCCATCTAACTATCTTATATAATCCTCATTGCAAGTGGCACAACACTTGTATTCCTAGTGGTTTACATGAAGATAGGGACAATAGTAGTGTCTGAACCAAGAGTGTAATAAAATAATAGACCTCTCACATGGTATATTGGTTCCCATAACGAAAAAGAAGAGAGGTAAGTGAATTTTCAATCCATTATTACAACAACCTCAAAATTTTTTACATAAATATTAAATCTAAATAGATGAATATTTAATACTTTTTTCAAAAAAAAAAACAATCTAGAGGACCATATAATATTTGTGTATTTTGATACTAGATACATGATATTATTATATCATGAAACATATATAACATCTCTAATAAAGTTATAATAATTTTTTACTCTTAAAATAAATTCTCGATGTAAAACTTTTCCTCATAATATAGAGAAAGGAAACAAAATAAAGGGTGATCCTAGATTCTTAGTAAGGGTAAGCATGGGAGATATCAATTGATAATCATATGAAAGAATAATTTAATGATAAGGGTATAATATCATGACCATTACATAAAAATTTCATACCCAATCTAAAAAATATTATAATAAAGAGTAATGGAATCAAACATTAGCATATCAAAGGGCATGAAACATAAGAATATGAAATCATTATTGCACAATAATAAAACATAATTTCATTTAATAAATGTGTGTGGCATCAATATATGTATAGAAACAATTTAATTGATCTATGTTTACTACCAAGACCATTGGATAAACAATCAACACTTAGTTTTTATAGCATATAAAAAATATCTACTTCTTACCCATTATAGATCAATTACATTTGCTTATTTCTCATTAAGGATCAAGCACATAAACTTGTTTCTCATTATTATCTCATGAGATATAATAATTTACCCAATGAATTATATAGAAATATAGGACCCAAATATCATGTAATATAAATCATACATTTTTTTTCTACAACATAAAACATTACTTATATCAAAACCCATGAAAAAAAATTGGAATCATATACATTTCATCATAATAGAAGTCATAGAAATGTAATTGGATTCATATGAATCCTTCCATCATAAACCTAATCCATATAGAGAATAAAACAAGGATTGTATAAATAGATTATATACCCAAAAAATTATTAGAAACATTAGTGTATTTAATCAATTATAGAATGTTATTTTGGAAGATCAATTGGAAAAAATTCCGAGTAAAATAACTTTTCAGTTTTAAAATCACTTCTCATTTTAAAAAACTAATATCATATAAATGAAAACATTTTATTTTAAAAAACAAGAATAATTTTAAATTTATTTTGAAATAATTTTTTCTATATTATGGTAGGAAAATATACTAATTCAGTATTAGTAAAAAAAATCGTTCGGTATTTTTGTTGGAAAAGTCACAAAGTGCCTCATTTGGAAAATGACAAAAAGATTCCTTTCATATCATTTTTTTAAAATTCAAACATGTGGAAAATAATTTCTAAAAAATAAATGGGTTATTTAAAAAATTATATAAATTTTTAGAAAACATATACATTGGAGTTAAATATTTCCCAATGGAGACTTAAACATAAACAGTCTTGAATAATGTTGAGATTGTGAAATAAACCCCCACCACCTTGATGAATTTCGAATCATTAGCCTCATGAAAAAATGAACATTATATGGGTATATATATCCAATAATTTTAATTATAATAATCATAAATGTCATTAATGGAAAATATATACTCCTCCAAAAAAAATCCAGTACTGTATAAGGCATGTGTCCCACAGAAATAAAAGTGATATGAAATTTACTTACCTTAGGTCTAACATCCATTGAATGTTCATTAACCACCAGTATAATAAATTCAAATTATATATATATCTTAATATTTTACATAATTATTTTAACATATATATTCATTATATATATTTAAATTCGTCCATAATTAGAGAGGTGGAAAATGGAATACATCGTGTATGGAGACGGTGGGCCGTATGTACACAAGAGTGCTCCTTTTACATCTAGTTTGATGAAATAATGATGGATAATGGGGTTTTAAACATAATAATAACATTTAAAAACATTGTATTTACTAAATTACACATATTTATAATAATTTAAAAAATTATAAATAGTAAAATAATAATCAAACATTAAGTAATTGGTTAAACATATTATCTCTTCTTTGAGATAACTCTATTATATCTCCGCCTACAGTCTCTTGGGTTGGCATTTTGAGAATACCAATACCTATAGAATGTGTATAATGAAGCTTATAAGATGATTTTTTGGGTTATGGTATATAAATAAGGCTTAATGTGTCATAAACAAGTGAGTGAAGTGGTACTCTTTCATAATTGAGGCGAGGGTCACTTTTGAAATTTCCCAAAATATTAATTTATAATAAAATCATTTTAAACCCAAATACATTAAAATACCTATAATTTAAAAGGGTATGATATTTTTTATTATACAATATACCATTTTTCATCTATTATAAGTTTTATGAGTTTTAAATAATTTAATAAAATATTATTTTCATATATTATCATTTTATTTTCAATTATGAAACTATTCATTTATTTTACTTTAAACCAATAAATAAATTAATTAAATTTGAGAAAAAAATTAATTAATTCTTAACATGTTTGTATTATCTTGAAAATTTTTGGATCACATTAATTCTCTACAATTATGTTAATTTTTTAATTTTTAAAACCACTTGTTTTATTTTTCCATAAATTGATTTAATATTTTTATTATCGTTATGTAAGTATTTGAGGTAATTATTTAATTATTAAAAATTTAAAATAAATTGAAATCATGAATAAAATTTCAAAAGACACATAATTTCTATTTATATTCATTCATAAATCATTTTTTCCTTAGGTCAACACATAAATGATATTCAAGACTTAGAGAGTGACATTTTTTCACTTCCATTAGTTTAAAAAATATATTTCATTTCCATGAAAAGGTGTCCATTAAACTAATCACATTAGATATTAAGGGTATAATGGTCTAATTTCATTTATACAATAAGATTTATGATAAACAATCATGGCCATATCACTTAGTTTAATCCATTATTTTCCTAATTTTCCCTTTAATGAGTTGATAAATATTACCACTGTTACAATTAAATTTGACCAAAAAGTGGAATATTTAGAAATTATGAAACTAATGATTCCAAATATAAAATCAATATCTCAAGATTTAATTTCTAAAACATTCCGAAATGACTTTTAAAATAAATACATAAAATAGAGAGAGAAAATAGTGTTTTGAAAAATGAGATTTTAAGCCAAAAGAATTTCGTATACCAAAACCATGTTTATTGATTATTTAAATGATGTTAATTAGATTTTAAATTTTTTAATAACAATTATGTTTATTTGATCTAAAATTTAAATCTTAATGTTAATTTATATGAAAAAAATGTAAGTTTCATAAAAATAGGAATTTTCCGTATTTTCTAAAATATCAATCTTTTTAGAAAAAAATCCAAATTTCACCCAAAGATAATTTTGATATGTTGAATTAAATAATAAATTTAACTTTATAAAATATATTTTATTAAAATAAAAATAATAAATTTCTCACAAAAAACAATGAAATTCATTTTTATGTAAACATCTTTTTGATGAATAATAGGACTTTACTAAAAATTCAGTGATTACTTACTAAGAATTTATATTGAGTAGGGAATTTTTATTCAATTCATAACGTAGCTAATAATATTCATACCCTCTAATTTAATAGCTTGGTGATAACATTCAATAATTAAACTTTAAATAATATATAATAATTCTATTAAACTAACTATTGTGTGTAATGCAAGTTATCGAAGAATTAAATATATTTGAAAGATAAATTTAATAAAATATCTTGGTGTCACATTCTCTATACCCCGACTCCCCAAAAAAATTATTTCTAATTATTTCTACTTGGTAATCCATGGTTTTTCAATTTAAATTATTTTTTTTAATTCCACATCATAATAAAGGTTAATAAAACTTCTTCTTGAAAATATAGAAAGAGAAGTACGAAGGTAATTTAAAAGTACACATACTTGGATTCCAAATACGAGAAATTTTTTGAATGTGAGGATATGTACATGGAAAAAAATTAATTTTCATAGATCATTGATCACATGAAACTCACTAATTTTAAGAAAGTTATGAATTAAAAAAAATTAACCAAATATGCAAGAAATACCACTAATTATTTAGAATTGAAGGATATAGGAAAAAATAGGTATTAAGATTATTTTCATGTATTTAAGGAATTCTATTACAATCTAGACTAAGAACGTAGGGAAATATACTTACTTGATATGATTAATTTCATACTTTAACCAATTTTTAGTACAAACACATCCTTTTCTTCAAATGATGAATATTAAATATGAATTTTCCATACCTCAATCATTAATATAAACATATAAGAGATATAATGATCCAAAAAAATTGTAACAAGATACTCATCATATATTTAGATATTAACCAAAACCAAAATGGTTCGCTTAATTAATCCAATAAGAAAAATAAATTAATTTCTAAAACTTAAACAATAATGACCAAGGTTTTACTTACTTATACGACCTTGCTAATCCTTTTCTAGGGAATTACCAAAAGGATACCTATTTTCATAATTTTCATACATTACAAATATTAAACAATCAACCATCAATTATACAATTTTATCACCATTAGTAATATCCATTGTTTTAGCAGAACAATTCATTTTTCCACATAAATTTCTATCTCTATATCCTTATTTTCCACACCCAAAACATATTCTTGTTCCTCTGAGGAATTATCCTCCATGATTTTTACTACATTAATGCTAAGAGGAAAATTGAACATTCATTCCTCTATGATCATCATGAATCATTGTTTTCCTCTTTTTAGGTGTGTCCAGAATCTCACCTTAGTTGGCATTTTGGAATATATTATAGGATTTCGGATTAGAAATAATAATAATGATTATTCTTCCTAGTCCCATTTCCTATAGTTTATTTAGAGGAAGATCATTATTTTGTCAATCACATTCACCATTTACTTTAATCCTTCTAGTTCAATTCATTATCTAAAAACAAAATCATAGTGTGAGAAACCATAATCATCGTGGGATACCACACATTAATTTATATGATGTCTAAATCATGACACCTTCTTTTCAATCTATGACACATTAGGGTTAATCTACTTCATCCAATATTATTATCTATTCAAATCCTCCATAATGGTTTGTAAAGGAAATATGGATAAATAGAAATCATATCCTCAAGAAGTTTCAAACCATTTCTACAGTAAGGAAAAATTTCAGGTACTAGGTAATGATTGTGTCTAGAAAATTATCTTTTTTTCGAGGTCATTACCCATAGGTACATATATTATAGATCCATATCCACTTTTAGTATCTAGATAGGTATGTAAATGCATAAAAAAATAACATAATATCTCCATTACCAAAAATTTAGAATTTTATAATATACTTACACTTATCCATACAGTTTTCACTATGTTTTATAACCCTAATCTATAATAGATGTCTAAACATTTCTCTGCTCCAAAAAAGGACCCCTGATTATCATACATAAATATTACATCATAATAGATTAATATTCAATACAATGTACATAAAACACCATATGGACGTATAATTTTATTTTATTTGGAAACTAGAAACATAATATTCTTAATTACTAAAATTTCATCAACATCTCACATAAATATCTCCCCATTTTGTACTCTTTATATAGATTCCCAATATAAACACTTTATCGGTAACCTATGGAAAAGAAACAAACGAAAGGGTGAGTTTATATGCTCAGTAATGGTATGTGTGGGAGATATAAATTGATAATCATATGAAATAATAAGATAATTGTCAAGGTATAAGATTATGACTATAACATACAAATTTTCTACCCAATCTGAAATATATCATGAACCAGATAAATGGAATATAAAATTATTATTTCAAAATATTGAAATAATAATAATGAGAAGTTATCGTAATTCAAACATAAAACATAAGTTCGTATTGTAAATTGTTTTTTGATCCATTATAAGTATAGTAAAAATTTCATATATCATGATTGAATACTAATAAAATTTGATCATTCATTGAAAAGTATTTCCCCTTATAGATGGAGCACAAGGACTTTCTTCCCATAAAACATGATGCACATCAACTTATTTCCCTTAATAAATCAAGAACATAAACTTGTTTTCTATAATAGATCAAGAACATTAAATTTTTCCCAATATTATCTTGTGTGATTTAAACATTAACCACTACATAGAACAGTGATATTTGTTAAGTCAAAAGTCTTCTTTTGACTTCTATATCATGTTTTGGAAATCACAAATGTATTCTATCATATGTTTGTATATTACAATTCTCTTTTATCATGTTTATCGTATCGTACGATGTTGATCGTACCGACCAAATCGTATCGTACTGACTCTGTCAGACGTATCGTACTGACTCTGTCAATCATATCGTATTGACTCTGTCAATCGTATCGTACTGACTCTGTCAATCGTATCGTACTGACTCTGCTATTCAGATGATCATTATTTGTTTTGGTACTTTGTCAAAAACTCTCTGCATATGAATCGTACTCATGTTTTACATTTCTATATATCTCTTGTCCTAACAAAACGATGTCGTTGAGTTAGTTACAAACTAATCAAAATGATGTCGTGCTTTCTGTTTCAATATGACCATTGGAGGCAATATGACCGTTGGAACCTGAGGCCTATAAATAGGAGGTCATTTGAAGCTGAGAACACAACAATGAACAAAGAGAACGAATGAAGAGACTCTGTGAACTACGAAGATTCTAGAGAGAGAAACTGTGACTTCTCTCATCAGCTTTGTGCGTCCGATCATCGTATCGAGGGCTTTCAAGTAATTGAAAGACAGAGGTTCCGATTACCTGCAAAATCGAGGGCTGCCGGGGATAGGCAGACAGACGTTCCGATCATCGTATCGAGGGCTGCCGGGGATAGGCAGACAGACGTGCCGATCATCGTATCGAGGGCTGCCGGGGATAGGCAGACAGACGTGCCGATCATCGTATCGAGGGCTCATCAGGGTGTTGGTGAGACAGACCTTTTATCCTAGGTGAAAGGATAACCCTTCTCTTTGGGTTAAAAGAATTGTATTACTTTTACATTTCCGCTGTTGTATTAGAAAGGGATTTGTGTTGTTTCCTTTCTTCTTTATATATTCAATTGTAATTGTTTCAATTACAATCATTCTAATACATTTTGTATTTATTGGTTCTATACGCTTTAAGGTAGAATCATTAACATTTGTATTCCTCTGATTATTGTGTTCACCTTTAATACAATTGTTTTTCTTTACAATAGTATTACAATACATCATACCTTTTACATTCAATACAATTGTGGGTGTTTGTATTTGTATTAGTTTATGATCATTTAAACTAATTTCTTTTTTACTAAAACTCAAAGTTTTTAAACCTACAATTCACCCCCCCTCTTGTATTGTTCCATCTAATAGACTTTTATATCTACTATTCGATCCAACAATTGGTATCAGAGGAGGTTTTCCACTGACTTGTATTACTTTCTTTACTTCTTATTACTATCTTGAATACTTACTACACTAACGTGTGGTGTGGAAAAGTTGTTTTTGTTATATTAGATGGCAGGAATGAATATCGGATCAATAGATAATCTGAATCCTTCTAGACCACCAATCTTTGATGGGAATGATTATGAGTATTGGAGAGATCGTATGAAGACTTTCGTCATCAATACTGGTGTAGACAATTTTATTATGCTTACTGGGGGTTACAAAATTCCTGACAAAGAAGTTAGCACTTTCACCAACCAAGAGAAGCAAGAATATCAACTGAATTACAAGGTACACAATACTTTATTATGCTCTATGACCAGGAATATATATAGTCAGATATCTTCATGTGAAGCAGCCAACTGTATTTGGAAGAAATTAGAAGTCACTCATTTTGGTACATCCAAGGTTATAGAAACAAGGAGAGCAATGCTTCGAGCAGAGTATCATGGATTTGTTTTTCCTTATGGAGAGCCAGTATGTAAAGTGCAACAAAGGTTTATGACAATTGTCAACAGCTTACAATCTATGGGAGAAAAAGGTCTTGATGATGATGCTCTTGTTGATAAGATTATAGATATTATGCCAAATGAATGGGAGTCGAAAAGAACAGCTATTGATGAAAGTAGAAAAGTTTCCCAGATTACTCTTGATGAACTCTTTGGAACTATTCTACAGCACGAGACAAGAATGAAGAGAGATGCTGATTTCAATAAGAAGAAGAATGGGAATGGAAGTGTAGCTTTTGCATCTAAAGCTAAAACACCTGAAAGGGTCACAAGGTCTAAATCCAAGAAAGTTGTTGTATCTGATTCAAGTGATTGTAATCTTTCGGATAATGAGTTATCTAATCTTGCTCGAAGGATGAACAAGATTGTGGGAAAGAAAGATTTTCAATATAGATTCAAAAAGAAAGACAGGAAATATAGGAAAGATTCAGAGGTAACTTGTTATGAATGCAAGAAAGCAGGACATATAAGGCCTGATTGTCCTTTACTAAAGAGGAAAGATATAAAAGAGAAACACTCTGAAAGAAACAAGAAAAGGTTTTATAAGACAAAGAAAGGCTTGAAAGCAAATGATACATGTAGTGCAAGTGGTAGTGATTCCTCAGATGATTCTTCAGAATATGAGTCGTCAGGACAAAGGAATATTGGACTTCTAGCCAGACTACCAATTGAAGATCATTGTCTCATGGCTAAGGTACATAATGCTGAAGCTGTTACAAATGTATCTTTAAATGCAAATTATGTTGATAATAGATATTATGAATCTTCAAATGATGAACCCTCATCATCAGAAGATGATACATTACCTTCTTTTGAAGAAGTTTCTAGATTTGCTAAGTTACTTGAAAATGAAAATTCTAAACTCAAAAAGAGATTTGAAAAAGAAAATTCTAGAATTTCTATTTTGACTAAAGAAGTATCAGATCTTTCTGAAGATCTTGATGGGAAAACTTCTGATTTTGAAAGTATTTTGAAAACCCTTGAGAAAGTCAAATCTGAAAAGAATAAACTTTCTAAGGATCTTGAAACTGCTATTTCAAAGAAAAATATTTTAGAGTCTAACTCTAGTTCAAATTCAAGTGTTTTAGAAAACAAGAATTTGGTTTTAAAACTAAAGTCAGAGATTTTATCCTTGAAAAAGTGTTTGTCAAACTTTACTCATGGAAAAGAAAACTTTGATAGGATGTATTCTCAAATTAGACCATTGAGAAATCGTTCTGGTCTTGGTTATACTTATTCCAAACCTGTTTTTAGTAATAACTATTTTGTTCCTCAAAAAACCATTTTCTGTTCCAAGTGTCAATGTGGTGGACATTGGAGAAGAGATTGTTCTCTTAACAAAACTCAATCCTTAGGATTTCATAAATCTCATTTTGCTAAACAAATGTGGATTCCTAAAATTCTTTTATCTAACCCTTCTGGATCCAAACAAGTTTGGATTCCAAAAATCTAATTGTTTCTTTTTCAGGAAAATGAGAAGTGTATCAATAAGAAAATTTGGTACATGGATAGTGGTTGTTCTCGACATATGACTGGAAACAAATATTTCTTTGAAAAGGTTATCAAAACAAAAGGTGGAAAAGTTACCTTCGGAGATAATGCTCAAGGAAAGATTGTTGGTATAGGTAATATCGTTTTTCTTGGAAAAGTTCTTATTTCAAATGTTTTATTTGTAAAAGGTCTTAGGCACAATCTCATCAGCATAAGTCAATTATGTGATGAAGGTTACCTTGTGAATTTTAGAAATGATAAGTGTCTAGTTCACAATTCCAAGGATGAATTCATTCTATCTGCCCATAGGCAAGAGAATGTTTACACTATTAACTTAGAAGACCTTAGGAACCAAAACTTACCTTGCTTAAGTGTAATATAAGACCAATCGTGGCTATGGCATAGGAGACTAGGACACTGTAATTTGAGAAACCTAAGAAAACTCTCAAAGAAAGGACTTGTAAAAGGGCTACCGGATCTTAGATATGATTCTTCAAAAGTCTGTGATCCTTGTCAATTTGGCAAGAAACATAAAACTAGCTTTAAACCAATTAATGAAGTTTCAACTTCTAATGCATTACAGCTTGTGCATATGGATCTGTTTGGTCCTTCACAATCTAGAAGCATTGGAGGCAAATACTATGTATTTGTTTTAGTTGATGACTTTACTAGATTTACATGGGTCTACTTTCTCACAAAGAAATCTGAAGCCTTTTCCTATTTCAAAACTTTTAGAGCCCAAGTTAAAAATGAGAAAAACCTACCATTGATAACTATTCATAGTGATCATGGTGGTGAATTTCAAAACTCAGATTTTGAAACTTTTTGTAGTAAGAAAGGTATTACTCACAATTTCTCAGCTCCAAGAACTCCTCAGCAAAATGGGGTTGTTGAAAGAAGAAATCGTATTCTTCAGGAAATGACTCGAACCTTGTTGAGTGAATACTAAATTGCTAAGCACTTTTGGGCTGAAGCTGTAAGTACTTCCTGTTATACTATAAATCGTGTTTTAACTAGACCATTTCTTAATAAAACTCCTTACGAGTTATGGACTGGCCGAAAACCTAAATTTTCTTACTTCAATGTTTTTGGATGCAAAGTATTCATTCTGAATACAAAAGATAATTTACACAAATTTGCACCAAAATCTGATGAAGGAATCTTTCTAGGCTATTCCACAACCTCTAAGGCTTATAGAGTTTTCAATAAAAACACTTGTACTGTTGAAGAAACAGTACATGTAAAATTTGATGAAACTAACCCTTTTGTTTTCAACCAACCCAATCCTACATCCTCAGATGTGTTTTCCAAAAATGTTTATCAACCTATATTAGAAGAACATTCTGATAAGGAAAATGTTCAAGAAAGTGTTCCTGAAACATTTACCACAGAAGATTTTCTACCATATGTTGATGAACAGGTTTTACAAAACCCAAATCAATTGTTTCTTAGGAATCATCCCAGTGATAACATCATTGGTGATATAAATCAACCTGTAAGGACCAGAAATTCCTTAAGAAATGAAATAGAACATCTTTCTTTTCTTTCCCAATTTGAACCTAAAAGTCCAAGTGAGGCCTTAGGTGATGATGATTGGATCAAAGCAATGCAGGATGAACTAAATGAATTTGAAAGGAATCACGTCTGGACTTTAGTTGAAAGACCTAAAGAAACAACTGTGATTGGTGTAAAATGGGTTTTCAGAAACAAGTGTGATGAAAATGGAATCATTGTAAGAAATAAATCAAGACTTGTTGCTAAAGGCTATAATCAACAAGAGGGAATAGACTATGAAGAAACATATGCCCCTGTAGCTAGACTAGAATCTATTCGTATTCTATTAGCCTTCGCAGCATATTTCAATTTCAAACTATTTCAAATGGATGTCAAATGTGTTTTTTTAAATGGTTTTGTTCAAGAAGAAGTTTTTGTCGAACAACCTCCTGGTTTTCAAGACCCAAAACATCCTGATCATGTCTTTAAACTCACCAAGGCTCTATATGGTCTTAAACAAGCCCCTAGAGCATGGTATGATAGACTCACATGATTTCTTTTACAAAACAATTATAGAAAAGGTACAGCTGATCCAACTCTTTTTATCAAAATGGAAAACAAAAATGTTTTGATTGTCCAAATCTATGTTGATGACATCATATTTGGATCAACTCAGAAATCTTTAACCGATTCTTTTGCAAATTTAATGAAATCTGAGTTTGAAATGACTATGATGGGTGAGTTAACATTCTTTCTTGGTTTTCAAATATCTCAAAAACCAGAAGGAACTTATATATCTCAACATAAGTATATTAAAGACTTACTCAAAAAGTATGGATTTGACAAAACTAAAAGTATTAGCACCCCAATTGGTACCTCAAATACTCTTGATCTTGATGAAACTGGGAAACCAGTAGATCAAACAATTTTTAGAGGTATGATAGGGAGTTTGCTATACTTGACAGCTAGTCGACCCGACTTGATGTTTTCTGTATGCTTATGTGCAAGATATCAATCTAATCCAAAAGAGTCTCACTTAAAATCCGTAAAGAGAATCTTTCGGTATTTAAAAGACACCATGGATTTAGGACTTTTCTACTCTTCTGGAAATGATTTTGTTTTAAAAAGTTTTTCAGATGCTGACTTTGGTGGTTGTAGAATGGATAGAAAAAGTACATCTGGAACATGTCATTTCTTAGGAGACTCTTTGGTTTCTTGGTCCTGCAAGAAACAACACTCAGTAGCACTCTCCACTGCTGAAGCTGAATATGTAGCAGCTGGAAGTTGCTGTGCTCAAGTATTGTGGATGCAGCACACACTCACTGACTATGGTTTGAGTTTCTCCAAAACTCAAATTCTGTGTGATAATACAAGTGCCATAGCTCTTAGTAAAAACCCAGCACATCACTCTCGTGCAAAACACATAGATGTTAGGCATCACTTTCATAGAGATCACACACAAAAAGGAGATATTGTTTTACAATTCATCGGAACACAAGAATAACTTGTTGACATTTCTACAAAACCTTTACCTTCCGATAGATTTGAATTTATAAAACAGAAGCTAGGAATGATTACATTAAAATAATCATTCATATCTACTTCCTGTTTTACATCTCTCCTAATAGTAAGAAACTCCTCGTAGAAAGGGGGAGGACATTTCTTTATGTCTTTATGTTTCTGATCTTTAACTATTTACTCTATTTATATGTTTCTTTTTCTGTTTATCGTATTGACCATTTTAGTTTTTCTGTTTATCGTATTGAAATTCTTTTCCATCGTATTGTTCAAAATTTTTTGAATCGACCGATGATAGTATTCAAATTCTTTTCCATCGTATCATTCAATATTTTTTGTATCGACCGATGATAGTATTCAAATTCTTTTCCATCGTATCATTCAATTTTTTTTGTATCGACCGATGATTGTATTCAAATTCTTTTCCATCGTATCATTCAATTTTTTTTGTATCGACCGATGATAGTATTCAAATTCTTTTCCATCGTATCATTCAATATTTTTTTGTATCGACCGATGATAGTATTGAGAATGTTTTCCATCGTACTGTCAGATAATGGTAACAACTATTTTCCATCGTACGGTCCGATCACAGTAATGACTTTGTTTTCCATCGGCATCATGATTTTTTTTCCTTACGATTGTGTTTACTTTTGATTCATACCAAAACCAGCAATCACCTTATGTTCTCCGACAGGTTTCTTTTCACTCTTTTTTTTTAAAATTTTTTTTTTGCTTTAATCCTAACCATTGATATGGTATTATCTAATCTTGACCGTAGAATATCAACGGTCATCTCTTTATTGCCTATAAATACCCCCCTCCCCTCCCCAAACCCACATTGAAGAAACCCTTCAAGCTGAAAAGAAAAAGAAGACTCTTTTGAAAAGAAAGGCACAGGACTTTTATATCTCTAAAGTATTGAAAGCAGTTGAAGATTCTAGTGCTCAACTAACTGTGGAAGTGCACCAAGAGCCCATCGTACAGAGTCTGCCTGAGAAAGAAAAAGGAAAACAAGTGATAGAAGAAGTGGAAGTAGAAGGAGATTTTCTGTTAGAATTTCTTCAATGTTCAAAGAAAAGTAGAGAGGAATCGCTTCAAAAGCTGAGCGAAGGTGTTCAACAAACTCCTCATGCCGATCAGGAAAGATCTCTGGACAGGATGTCATCTCGAGAAAAGCAAGATGCTCAATCTTCTCAGTCTGATAAAGTAGTTGTCATTAGTGACAAAGTGGAAGATGAAAGAAAACAGAAAGAAAAAGCGAAAGGGAAACAGCCAGTTGTTGATTCAAGTAGATCGTATGAACTAGCATCGTACGATGAAGATACTGATTCAGAGCATACTATCTCTCTCAAGAAGAGTGATTAAATTGTTCATGTTTTGAGATGGGTGGAGAAAACAATTCCTTATTTTCCGAGGCTGGAAGGGAAGATTGATTTTATTACTGAAAATCAAAGGAAAAAGTTTGGCTCTGTAAAAGAATTGAGAAAGAATGTTTTTTCAGTAGAGGCTGATCTGAAAGTTCTTTCTGAAAGCTCAGTTGCTCATAAGAAGGCTTGCAATAAGATGACCAAGTGGTCCTACAAAACAGAGAGTTCAATCAATGATCATGAAATAGCTATTGAAGATATAAGGAGGTTATCAAATGAGCTAGCAATTGCTTTCAACAAGCTTGATAAAGAAACGGTTGAAAGGCTGAACCTTTTATCTTCTCAAAGAGCCGATGTTCCTTCAGTAAAAGACTTGCAAGATAGGATGAATGCTTTCCAATCTGAATTCTCGAAGGTTTCATCTTTCAAAGATGAAATGGTTTTACTAAAGAATCAAAATTCTGAGTTGTCCAAGGATAACAAGACTCTGCAAAACAGAATTGATACCCTTGAAGAAGTAATCAGAGTACAGGAGGAGACCATCAGAAATCAAGATCAGATTTTTGCGGATCAACAAGAGCTTCTCAAAACTCAGGGTGAATCAATTTCTGAAGACAAGAAGGAGATCAAGAAGATGAAATCTGTGCTTCATGAGCTTATAAAGAAAGAGAAGGAAAGAGAAAACAAATGATTGTTGTATTTGTTTCTTTTGGAACTTGTTTGTTTTGTAATAACTCTTATAATCCTTTCTCTTTTATCCATTGTCTTGTATTACTTCACAAACTCTTTCAGTCAATTCGAGATTACTCCTTTCTTTTTGTAAATCACAAAGGGGGAGAATATTTACAAAGCAAAGATTTTTTTACAAAGGGGGAGAATGCATTACAATGCTCTTAAGGGAAATCTACGAATACAATCCTTAGGAAAGTCAATACCTAAGGGGGAGTTAGTTGTATTCAATTTTCTTATTCAGAAGAGTTTTTAAACTCAGGGGGAGATAAGTATTTCTTGTTTCATTTACTTTGTGTATTTGTGCTTTCCAAAAAGGGGGAGATTGTTAAGTCAAAAGTCTTCTTTTGACTTCTATATAATGTTTTGGAAATCACAAATGTATTCTATCATATGTTTGTATATTACAATTGTCTTTTATCATGTTTATCGTATCGTACGATGTTGATCGTACCGACCAAATCGTATCGTACTGACTCTGTCAAACGTATCGTACTGACTCTGTCAATCGTATCGTATTGACTCTGTCAATCGTATCGTTCTGACTCTGTCAATCATATCGTACTGACTCTGCTATTCAGATGATCATTATTTGTTTTGGTACTTTGTCAAAAACTCTCTGCATATGAATCGTACTCATGTTTTACATTTCTATATATCTCTTGTCCTAACAAAATGATGTCGTTGAGTTAGTTACAAACTAATCAAAACGATGTCGTGCTTTCTGTTTCAATATGACCGTTTGAGGCAATATGACCGTTGGAACCCGAGGCCTATAAATAGGAGGTCATTTGAAGCTGAGAACACAACGATGAACAAAGAGAACGAATGAAGAGACTCTGTGAACTACGAAGATTCTAGAGAGAGACACTGTGACTTCTCTCATCAGCTTTGTGCGTCCGATCATCGTATCGAGGGCTTTCAAGTAATTGAAAGACAGAGGTGCCGATTACCTGCAAAATCGAGGGCTGCCGGGGATAGGCAGACAGACGTGCCGATCATCGTATCGAGGGCTGACGGGGATAGGCAGACAGACGTTCCGATCATCGTATCGAGGGCTCATCAGGGTGTTGGTGAGACAAACCATTTATCCTAGGTGAAAGGATAACCCTTCTCTTTGGGTTAAAAGAATTGTATTACTTTTACATTTCCGCTGTTGTATTAGAAAAGGATTTGTGTTGTTTCCTTTCTTCTTTATATATTCAATTGTAATTGTTTCAATTACAATCATTCTAATACATTTTGTATTGATTGGTTCTATACGCTTTAAGGTAGAATCATTCACATTTGTATTACTCTGATTATTGTGTTCACCTTGAATACAATTGTTTTGCTTTACAATAGTATTTCAATAGATCATACCTTTTACATTCAATACAATTGTGGGTGTTTGTATTTGTATTAGTTTAAGATCATTTAAACTAATTTCTTTGTTACTAAAACTCAAAGTTTTTAAACCTACAATTCACCCCCCCTCTTGTATTGTTCCATCTAATAGACTTTTATATCTACTATTCGATCCAACAATATTGGTCCCAACCATCACTTAATGAAAATCATTCATATTTTAACCATAATATAAAAGATTCATCATATCAGAACCAATGAAACTAAATGTGTTTTATAAGATTTATCATAATAACATAACTTATCGGAAAATTTAGTATTCATAAACATAACTCAATTGTAAACAAAACCATACAAATAAAAAAACAATGACATCCTTAGATCATATCCTCAATAAAGTATAAGTAACATAAAAGTACATTAACATTGATGAAAAATTAATTTTAAAGAATACATGAAAAATTTCTTGAAGAAAATATATATTCCATTTTATTATATCATCCTTTTTAAAAAACAACATAGTTATAAATGAAAAAAGTTTTTGGAATAAAAAACATAAAACATCGAAAAGAATGCGTCAAAGAATTAAAGCATCATGACAGCAGAAAAAAACAATCATTTCATATAATTAAAAAAACATTCCTTCCATATTTTTTCCAAAAAGTAACAATATACATCATTTGGAGAAAAGTATTCCCTTCAAACCATATTTTTAACACCCTGAAATTATAATTTAAGAACCATATATTTGATAGTGTGTATAAAACATGACATAAACAGCATAAGGGAAAATAATACCCTGATACATTAAAATATATTTACTCTTTTAAATAGATTTTATATATTCTATATTTGGTAATGCACATGACATAGAGTTACATTTAGTTATAGGAAAGAGTGACTTTCTTCGAAATCTTATATTACACGCATGACCTAGTTTTACCGAATAATGACATATTATTAAATTTAATAAGATGTGACCAAGAATTAAAATTATTATTTATTAAAAGGGGTAACTAATTTATGAAAATATATAGTTTACAAAAAATTAAAATGAATTCATTGGTTATAAATTAGTTAAAAATGAATGTAAAACGCGATTGAATATAAATGAAAATAATGTTATTTTCCCAAAGCTACTTTATGCTTATAGATTTAATTAAAAAAAATTACTATGTGATATAAATGTAATATATATATATATTCTATATAATATTATTAATTTTTATTCAATAGATTTGATAAGCATAACCTGAAAAGAATCAAATTATTACACTTAATACCCTATATTTTAATCAAGTCAATTTTAGCACCTTTTAGTTGAGACCCCATTTTAAATCTGAATTTTGACACCATAATTGCATTAATATCTAAAAATAAACTTTATATGTTAAATTAAAACATAAAATTTATTTTAGGTTGTATTTTTTGATATTTTTCTGAAACATTTAATTTTTTAATGACTAGTTAAAGATAAATACTTTTAGTTCAAAATGGCAATTTAATCTAATTTATTAATAAGGATTAATTATGTTTTATATTGTTATTAATGTTTAATTTGATACTAATTTTATCAATTATATCATTTTAGGTCATTGGGGCCAATTTTACTTTTAAATTGACTATAAAAACATAGAAATAATTTGGATGGTTTTAGTTTAAAAATCCATATTTTCATCTTGCCTATAGGGTGAATTTTAAATTAGTTTCTGCCACTTATATGATCGTAATTTGTTAAAATTGATTTTTTATTGTAAATTATAATAATTTATAGTGTATACTAATACCAAATTTGTTTTAGAATAAAAATATTAGTTAATGTAATTGAAATTTATTATAATTATTAATGTTAAGTAAATCTTAATAATGGAATAAACCATTAATTTAGGGGCCTAAATGACCTACACACTTGTAAAATACCCATTGGATGGACATAACTCATCCATGAACCTTACATTATTACGTTTGGTCTGTTTTTGAAAACATTTTTATGTAAAAACATTGGTTCAACTATCTTCTTTTAAAAAATACAAAGTGAGACTTTTTCCTCCCTTATAAATGGCCACCACCTCTACCGATCCTCACACCTCTAAAACCAATTAATGTTAACCCATATATACCCATATACCTTCCTAAAAATTTTATCCTCAATCTTGATGCATCCCATTGTGTGGAAATAATTCCATAGAATCCTTTTCTTACAAACAAAAATAAGTTACTCGATTAATAGGTGGATAAAGGAAACATAACAAAATGAAAGATAAGGAAGTGGATTTCAACTCAATTTACATTAAATATTGCCTAATTTGTTTTTATGAACCTACTTTATTTTATGTGGTGTATATAATTACATTTTACCTAATATATCATAAATCTCTTTACTCTTATGATATTATAACTTTCGTTTAATTTAATTATTTTGCGAGGTTTATGATTTGAAATATTTAAATGGGTATGGGACACTTTTTGAATGTTTAAAGAATATTTTTCCTCATTATGTTTTTAATATTAATAACCCTAACTATCATTTATCCTCCTATGAGGTATTTTTCATAAATCTGTATCCTTTATTCAATATTGATATTGGGTAAGGCACACTATTTATTCAATATGAAGAATGCATTGGACATATTGAACACAAGTTGGGGACCATTTATGGTAATTTCTACAGGTTGGTGACCAGTTAATAAAATCACCTTGATGCATTAGAAGTCTCATGAGATGAAATAGTTTTCCAAATTAGATATGTTTCCCCAATAGCTAAATTGCCTTGTGAAAGGTCTTGATGGTTCTCGTTCCATGTACTAATAAACATCGCATTCAATAAATAAGAACTTCTGTCATTTAGTTTCAGTTATTATTCATCCATGAGTATTTTCATCGACATAAATTTTTATACTTATAATTATCCGCTCATTAATTAAATGGTAGGTGTTTTAGTTTCTTACCATTTCATATTGAATGTTCCTTATCTAGTATTTGATTGGAATGTGTTATTAGTTATTTACCATTACATGTTAATTTAATATCATTGATTCATTATTTATTACACATTATATACCCGTAGTGATCATTTGAATTCACACTTACTATGTTTTCTTTCCCCATGTTATGAAGAAGAAATCTTCGAATAAGCATTCAAGGATGTTGGTTATTCAATTTTATTATGTGTCATGTTTGTATGTTATTTTCCCAATATATTATGGGTATCATGAATGTAATTATGATTCACAATACATTTAATCAGTCTGTCCCTTAGTATATGATTCCTAATAATCATGCCAATGTAAAAAAATAATTCACCAACTCCAGGATTCTGGGGTCAAAGCGTTAATGTTTTGTAAAAATTAAAAAAAATGTATAAAAAATGATTTTAAAAAAATTATGTAGAATATTAAAAATATATAGAATCATTTTTTAAAAAAAATATACACGGTAGAAGAATATTTCCTAGTTGATTCTTAAACATAAACAATCCTTAATAATTATTAGATTGTTAAATAAACCCATAACACTTTGGTAAATGTTGAATCAAAGGCCTCAAGAAATAAATAAATTTATATGGGTATGTGCATTTAATAATATTCATTAGAAAAAAATAAAATACATTAAAGTGAATTATATACATCACAAAAAATAAAAAAGTAGTGTATAAGTAATGAGTCTCATAAAATTTAAAGTGAGATGAAATTCCATTACCTAAGGCCCGACTTCTTATGAAATCTATTTAACATCATGAATAATAATTTTAAATTAAGTATAAAAATAAATCAGAATATTATACATGATTATTTTATAAAATTTATTAATAATATATATTTTTAAATCCATCCATAATGAAGTTTCTATAAAATTCATTACATTGTTCACAGATATGGAAGCTTGTAAGTACACACGAGCGATACTTTGGCATCCAATTTGATGAAACGAGGACTAATATTTGTAGTTTTAAAAACTGTAATAACATTTAATAAAATTTATGATATTAATTTTATTATTTTTTGAATAATATAATATATTTCTATGAAGTAAAGGAAGAAACAAAATTAAACTGGTCAGTTAAGAAGATTACCTCTTCTTTGAGACGACTATATTATATTTCCTCCTAAGGTCTCTAGGGTTTGTCTTTTGAGAAGTACAGCGCCTGTATAAAGTGAATATAGAAGTTTATAAGAAAACTATATAGGGTATGGTTGGGATAAAAGGCTCAAAGTTGGGTAAATAAGTGATGTAGGAGGTTCCCTTTTATAATGGAGGTGAGGGGCACTTTTGGAATTTCACTAAAGATTAATTTATAATAATTTTATTCTCAACCCAAATACCTCCAAATGGATAATAAATTCATTGAATATCATATTTTAGACCACATATTTTCATCTTAGTCTACTTATACAATTTTTATGATTATTAAATAATTTAATAAATTATTATTTTCATAAAATATCATTTTTTTCAATTTTTACATTATTAATTAATTTGACTTGAAACACATCACTATAGAAAATATAAATTTGAAAAAGATATTTAAATACATACCTAGAAAATAA
Organism: Viscum album; assembly: GCA_963277665.1. Lineage (NCBI taxonomy): Eukaryota > Viridiplantae > Streptophyta > Magnoliopsida > Santalales > Viscaceae > Viscum > Viscum album. The sequence continues at coordinate 119,921,229 of OY728165.1, forward strand.
TATATATAAAAATTTTATATATCATGAGTTTTCTCAAATTTTATTAATTTTAATATGATTAAAAACATTTATTTTATCTTCACTTTAATTTAATAAATAATGTTTAAGCATTGTGTAATTATTTTTTGTATTTATTTCATTCATAAAAATTATTAATAAAAAAAATAATTAATATAATTTCTCTAATCAAAACATTACAATTAATAACTACTTTTTCCTTATATGAACTTATAAATGTTATTTAAAACTAAGATAGTGACGTTTTATCACATCCTTTGATTTAAGTAATATATATTTCATTTTCAAAGAAAAATATCCATTTAGAAACTGAAATTATATCCTAATGTGATAAGGGTATAATTTAATTCATCAAATAATATTTTTGAGTAAAAATTATTCCCTTATCTCTTAGTTTTAACATAGATTTTTTTGATATACCATTTACTGTGCCAATAAATTTTACCAAATTTATGATTGTTTTTTACTAAAAAAAGGGGAATATTTTCAAAATTCTAACCTCATTATTATAAATATTCAATCCATTTTTCAAGATTTAATTTCTAGAAGTGAAAGATATTAATTTTATAATAAATGTGTAAAATGTAATGAAACCCTATTTTTAGATAAATGCGTTTTACGCCCAAAAATGTACTTAGACTAAAATCAGGTATAAATATGACTCAAATTAAGTTTATTAGATTATATATAATAAAATAATTCTTATTTTTTATTTATTTAAAATTCATACCATAGTATTAATTTATATGAAAATAAAATGAATCCTTCATAAAAAATAGTATTTTTCACTATCTATTGAAAAAATCAATATTTTCATAAAAATAAAAAAATCACCCAAAACTAATTTTGATATGTTTATTTCAAAAATGTATTTACATTTTTCAAATATATTTTATAAATGTTCAATAAATAAATTTTACTATTTTATCACAGGAAATATAACATAGCATTTTTGAATAAATCATATTAATAAAGAACAAAATAAATTTACTAAAAATTGGGTGATTAATTAAAAAGAATTTATATTCAGTGTGGTATTTATTATATTTATAAATCAGTTACTAATTTTCATAACCTTTAATTTAACATCTAGTTTATAACATTAAGTAATAATATTTTAAATATTATATCACTGTTCTCTTAGACTTGTGGTTGTGTGTAACACAAGATATAGAAGAACTTAAATATATTTAAAAGAAACTTTTCATAAAATATCATTATGATACATTTTACAACTACTTAATAAATCACATAATCAATATTTTTCTTAGTAATAAAAGGTTTTCCATTATAAAATTCTTTTGGGGAATCCCACATAGTAACATGGGTTAACAAAACATCATCCTCAAAAGATATAAAGAAAAGTATGAAGGTCACATGTAAATACACATAATTGGATTAAAAATATGATAGAATTAGTGGGAAGTGAATTTATAGACATGGATTAAAATTAATGTTCATATATAATTGATCATAATAATATTATTTATCTAGAGAAAGATAAAATGTTTAAAACTAAACATCACAAATGTCAAAAAGTCCTTTAATTTATCATAACTAAAGTATATAAGAAAATATTTTTGTTGTATTAAAATTTTTATAGGGTTTAGAAATTAACGTACCATATATAATATTAAAAAAGGAAATGTTCTTACTTTATAAGTGTGATTTCATCCTTTAATCAATTTTCATTATGACCTCATCGTTTTCTCCAAACAATGAATATTGAAGTTAAATTTATGATGCTATAAAATCTAAGATCAAATTATAATAGATCACATATTCCACAAAAGGGTAACAATAATCTCCTTATATTTTTGGATATTTACCAAAAAAAAAATATTTATCATAACTTAGACATTCTAGATAAAAAAATTAATTTCTAAAACATAATAAAAAATTACCTAAGTTTAACTTAATACAATACATAAGTAGTCAATTAGAGAACTCTATAAAAACATTTGTTGCCAAAATACAAGACCCAAAAATTCAAAAAGATATTCACCATGGATCAAAAAAACTTAAAAATAATCCCCAAATTTATATCATAATATTACATACCTAATATTTAAACACCTTGGTTATATGTTATCTGGAAACATGGTGATAACATAAATTACCATAAAAAATTAATGAAAACCCGAATGCTTCCAAAAAGTAACATTATTGTTTATCCTAAATAAAAAAATAGACCATTGAATATATAATTTAAAAAAATGCAATAAACATTTTCAATAATGGGATAAATAACATTTTTATCTAATTGTTAAAAAAATTGAGGTTACCAATACTATCCCATGAGTTTAAATAATACCTTTATCATAATGAAAAATTATTATCTCCACATTGTACAGATCATAAGGATTTTAATTCCTTAAATCATGTGTTTTAAAAAAATATCATCACCCACTAAATAAATTTTCTAGATTATTAGTACCATTCAACGTATAATTTATATTATTTAATGTAAAAACTGAGTGAAAATCCATAGATGTTTCATGATTCATATAATCTATTATATTATTCCTAAAAATATATATAATATAATCCTAAAATCATTGGGCATAATAATTTTAGTCATTCCACTACTTTCTTAATCCTTTAACCTAGATTCATCCAATTGTTCCTTATAAATTTTTTCCTTTCATATTCCATTCGCAATCTCTTCATAACCAATCGAAAAATTGTTACTTGTAGAACATTTCAATAATTTTCCTGATATTACAACCTAAGCCATTTATTTTTTTAATGCGCATATATTCTACATTTAAAACATTCAATCGTTATTGATAACTTCTTAACACCATTATTCCCATCAATTTTTTATCTATACTATTCACGGTTCCTTTAAAATTTATTTATTTATGTCCTTCTTTTCTATACCAAAAATATTTTTATGGTTATTTTAAGAAATTATCCATCATACTTCTTCCCACATTCTTAACAAGAAGAAAATTGAACATTCTTTTATCTATCATTGTCTTGAAAATCCCTTTACCTATTTTTAAGTGTGTTAGGAAACTCACCTAATATTAGATTTCTTATCTTATTACAAGATTAATGATTTGTCATAACAACAAGTATTAAACTTATAATTAATTTTATCATTTTGTTTCTCAAGAGGAAAATCATTCCAATTTACATCAAATTCTCCATTAACATTAATCCTCATAGTTACATCCATTATCTAAAACCAAAATCACAATGTTAAAACCCATAATTATTGTGGGAAACTACACCCTAGGAAAATTTAAAAAAAATATCACACATTGAATTCAAAAATGAGAAAAAATCATAGAAACATATCCATTGAAGAATCCAAAACCAATATAAAATTTTTCACTGTCAGATGTGATCATCTAAAAATAGAAATAAGACCTCCTATAAATGTTATGTGAAACAAAAAAATATATTTGAAAAATCCCTAACATAATTCCTAGATTACAGAGTGAACTAGGGTTTGTAGAGGAAGAGTAAACCTATGAAAGAAGAAATAATGGCTAATATATGGGAATTTTGTGAAGATATACCATGTAATTACTTGAAAAAAAATAAAGTGGGACAAATATTATAGAGGGAAAGTTGTTAGAGTTCCTCTTTAGCCACCAAATATTTGATCTATGTATATGAGGTAAAAAGGGGTGAAACACTAATTACATAGAAAAGTATAATTAGGTAAAATGATATTTTAAGAAATTTTGGGAAGGCTTTATGATTTGATAAAACATGCACCAACCATTGTTAGGATAGTGACTAGGACATGAAAACACATAATTTTGATGTGTTGATATGTATGGTTTAATAATCCATGTGTATAAATCATGAAAATCATTCCTTTGGCATATTACCCTTCTCGTACGCAATGTATGTTACACCTAACCATGCAGTTAAACCATGTAACACCCAAAAAACACTAAAACTCATGAAAACCCCATTTTCATCCATGGTGAAGTGAGATAAGATAAAATAAAACAAATTAGTCAATACATATACATATTGGTTTCACAAATCTCCCCATCATTCCTCTTTCCACACTCAGAAAATCTATGGTCAAAATATAAGGTGATAAAGAAAAAAATATCCAAACAGTACCTTACAAAAGAGTACTGATCAACTCGATTTGACCTCAAATATAGAAACCAAGACCCTAAAAGTGATATCATTTTTCATATATTATATATTTATACATCTCCATTATCAACCAAAAATATAACTTTAAACTAGAAGTTTTAACAAGAAAGGGAGGCCTTACATGGTCCCCCCGACTCTTTAGAATTCTTCTAAATTTGTGTCTCAAAAGAAATATTCTGAGACAAAAATCATAAATTAAATAAAATATCACATCAAAAAAGGATCAAAACTGTAACCTATTGTAAATATTATAAACACATCAATTATAATGAATTTCCAAATTTCCACAATGATGGAAAACTCCATTAGTCTTAAAATAGGATGGATTAGAATGTTTTGAATCCCACATTAGAAAAACACAAGAGTTCTTTTATTCTAATCAAAGAGACTCATTGATTATATCCCTTGATATTATTCTTCTACTATTATACTGTTGGGTTACCCACATTCCCATAAAATGGAACCAAGGCATTACCCAACAATGGTTTCCTAGACTGGACATCTTCAACTTGAATGGTGTCACTGAAAAAATCTTTAATAGATTATTAACGAGACATAACTATCCATAGGCAAAAACCCCAGTGACTACCACCTCTAAAAAACTATATTTCATATATTTAATAACAAAAAAACATAGATTAAAGATATATTACTTTTAAAAGTGATCAATGTACTTTCTAACAGATCATACACATTGATAAATGATCATGCGATAAATCACCCTGTCATCTTTCACAACCTCAAGAAAGGGCGGATGAATAAATAGAATATTGAAATTTTTATATTACATACCTTCACACTGATGAAAATTTACTATACACTCTCACCTAACATAGCTATATCATACAAAAAAATATAACAACCACTCTTATCCTAGAAGATTTAGGCGTTTCGAGTGAATTGGGAATTACCTTAATATTTCCAAAAATAATTTTTCTTCCCTTCATCCCTGGTCACCATTGAATGATGTTAGAAACTGATTTAAAAATTATAATATGGGTTCCCAACATAAATATAGTTCCACATCTCCCAGACTACTCAAATTTAGTCCAAATTCTTGAACTAGATGAACATTTTTGACCATTCTGGGAGGTCTACTATAAAAAATATACGATGTGAGAATTATAATTTCATGCCTAAAACCTTAAACCAAATCATCCCATCATAAACTATAAAATTAATCCAAAACATAACGCATTGAAATAGATCTCATCATATTCACACCAAGAAAATATACTTTTATTTTGAAATTACAAATCATTACCAAGGAATTTTGAAAAAAGACTCCTCAAATGCGTGTTCTTAACAACCTTTCCTACCTTACTCATTGAAAACAACCGATCCTTGGAGGAGCACAAAACACCAAAAAAGGTATGTTATAAAATTACACTTAATATTCTATTACAATTTAAAAACAAAATAATCTAATGCAATCTAATTAAAACACAATTTCATTTCCAAAATTCCTTCCAGACATGTTCCAAAACAAAATCCCCCTTTTTTATCCAAAAACATTTCAAAATTCACTTTTTAAAATAAATTTATTTTTTAAATACCTCAACATATAAAACTGAAACATCACACCTACCCCTTTTTAGAATATTTAAAATGACACAATGGAAATAACCAATGTAAAAACATTGCATAATAATTAAGGGAATTTTATATTTCAAATGATTAATAAAACAATGTTTTAAATTAAACATTTAAAAAAATCCTTCAATTCTTAAGGTATAAATTTAAAATAAAGAATATAAAAATCACCATACAAAACTTCAACTAGTATAATAATAACCACATCTAAATTACATAAAATTAATCATCAATTACCCTCTAGAAAGTTATAATCAATATTAGAGATTGTAAAAACTAAGAGGAGAAAAAAATCTAAATTAGAGAAAAACATTTATTTTTCATGTATTGGGCACATATTCTATGAAACCATGTTATAACCACGAACATGGATCTATGAAGGTGACAGAAACAAACAATACAATAACAATATGGTTTCCAAATTCAAGATAACTAAACTTGAAGCTTGATTTTCTCTCAATATTCACCCTAAAATAAAGAAAACCCCCAAAAATCATTTATATACTCAAAGAAGAAAAAAAATAAATTTAATTAAAAATAGAAAAGAATTATTTAAAATGAAAGACAAATTCATAATTTGAAACCCCACATCCATAAGATTCTTGAGGCTTAGGATGAGAAACTACTAGTGACATTACCCCACCCTTACCTCTCTAGAACTAACAACCTTAGTCATATTTATATCAATATATTCATAAATAAAAATATGGTAACATAGTACGCTTAGTTTCCAAAAAAATAAATCAAGGATTTGAAGTTATTTTCTACCGAATAAACATAGGATTCCATTCAATTGGAACCCGAGTATACTCAACACATGTCCTGGAGGGTGTTCCCAGTCCCCATGGGATAGAAACAAGTGACTTGTAATCCCAAGAATCCATTTATAAATGATTTCAAAAAAATCATAGACAACAGACAACATTATAACAACTAGTAATTTTCCATGGACCATGATTGCATTGGATATTAATGAAAAAACAAACATATAAGCATATAAAATAAAAGAACATTCTAAATATGTCATAAAAAACAATTATCCAACAAATTCATATAAATATAAAACCACATCCTTAAGAAGAACAATTCATAACTCCCTAATTTGATGAAAACCCCAATTAAAATTGCTATTAATATGTCCTTATTAACCAACAAAACACAATTTATAAATGAAACACACTCAATAAACATGATCAATCCTATAACGACCCACACAAAACTAGTGGTTTCTCACCACATAAAAACTCTACCCATGCCAACATCATGAACAAGCATAAATATAGATAAAAGAATCTTGTATCTTGAATTATATTGGTGTATGAAAAACAGCAAAGTAGGCCTCCACCCACTTAGACAATGAAATATTTTTCATAAAGAAATTCATAAATTCTAGTTTGAAAATATCACTAGTATTAGTCTTTCAGACACAATCTTGTGAAAATAACTAATAAGTTCCCAAACACCTTAAAAAGATTATTATTTGATTTATTAAAATAAAAACACACTCCATGAAAACATTTCCATATATATAACCCATTACAAAACTACACTCTCATTAACATACATAAAGAAACTTATTTTTTTTCTTGAAATAAAGGAACTCACTTCAAAAAATGTATTCATATAAATCCTTCTTTAAAACAAATCATACATTTCTAAAAACACTATAAAAACTAAAAACAATAGTCTTTATTTTAAAATATGTTTTGAAAACATATTTCAAAGTTTTTAAAAAAAGAAAGAAGGAAAACACACATAGTTAAAGTTTAAAAAAATAATAACTACACGTCACAAGGTGCATTGTAAATGAAATACTGATGTGCATTCCACAGAAATACAATGAGGATAAATGATACATTTGATCACTATATCAACACCCATACTCTAAATATCCAACCAATAAAAATAACATGTCAATGTATCTATCATAAGACCCTATACATGAGACAAGTCTTACTTTAAGTGTTTCAATGACATCCCAAATACTTGTGAATGTTTCATCTATACCACAAGTCGTCCAACTATCTCACACAACCCTCATTTCAAATGGAGAACCCCCATATATCCATTTTTCCTATAAATAAAACAGAAATCCTATAAAAATGTAAACCAACAAGTGAAATATAGTAATAAACCTTCCACTTAGTACCTAATTTTCTTTTACCAATAAATAAGTGAGGTTGGTGATAATTCAAGACAATATTAACAAGAAGGGCATTAGTAATAACTCTACCTCACCTCCAACACCACCTTAATAAATATACCCATATATATCACACATCAGTAGCATAAATATGCACATTCTCATACAATGAGAGTAGTGAATATCATATAGTGATTAAAAATCCACACAAGGGTTAGATAATTCAAGGGGTAATCAAGATAGGTATTTTATAACCATCCATTTAAAACCATTTTGACAATTAGGCCTTCAATGATACAATATTGATTAAAATAAAACACCCTTTTCCTTTTTCATAAATTAAAAATTTATAAATCCATAGAGATATAATTAAAACAGACATTCTATTAAAATATTTCAACAACACCCTTTAAAAAAATGGGGTACTTATTTAAAATAAAAACAAATGCTAAGGGACAACCATTTCTATCAAAACAATTAAAAGAGACATTAGGTAATTTATATAAGGTATAAAACACAAAATCCTTTAAAAATTACTTTTGAAATTCATAAATGAAGAATTTTTTAAATCACATTGAGTTCAACACCCATTTGTAAAAAACAATACCCATGTAAAAACATAGTTTTCACTCATTAAAACCCCAAAATGGATTAAAATTTAAAACACATCATCAAATCCATTCCAAAAATACAATTATCAATTTCACATATTCTTATAATATAAAAACATTACATTTAAAACATGAAAATATGGAATTAAATAGAGAAACCATTTAGGCTAATCTAGAAACACATTGAAATAGTTCTAAAGTATCACATGGATATCAAATATATCAAAAAATCAAATAAAAAATTACAAATAATAAGAACAATTTGAATTATAAAAGAAAAAATTTCATAAAATAGCCTACTTTGAAGAATCAAAAACTAAGATGAAACATATTTCCTTCAATAGTGACCACTAAAATAAGAAATAAAGTCATCCTCTATAATAAAAAAACAATCCAAACCCTAGTTTAGAACCATACTGAACCTAATACCTAGATTACAAAAAGAACAAGGGTTTTGGAAGAATTAGGAAACCTATGAAATAAGGATGGAAGAGTAATAGGGGATAAAAAAGGAAATATTTACCTTGGAATTACTTGGAAACCACAAAATAAGGTCCAATATTAAATAGGGAAGTGAGATGGATCTCCTCCTTGGGATCCCAGGAATTAGTCGATATATATGGGGGGGAAGTGGTGAAACCACAATTATTTAAAAAAAATCATATTTGTTAAATAACATTTTAAGTTATTATAGGAAATTATCAATCTTCAAAAACATATTTTTACAAACCATGCACTAATAATGCACATGGAACTACCTAGTCTTTGAATACCCACACATTTAAATAAATTGTGGGGGTAAACTATGAAAAACCTACCTCATGGAGAGTACACTATGAACTAGTTCCATATGGTTACACCCAACTTCTTATGTATACCATAAAATACATAAAAATATTCCAAACCTCCAAAACACTGACCCAAAACCCACAGGGTCCAATGAAACCTCAAATAAGATTAATAAAACAAACAAATAACTATAGGGACATGTGGTAGTTACTATCATAGCGTGGTCATCTCCTTTAAGTAGTGTTTACCATATTTTTCTTTCATGCATTCCATGGATTCCTCATGGAAATATTTTCCTTCCCTATGTAACATAAGGAAAATCCTCAACCACCACTCATATTGAAACAAGCTACAACATGGCCTTGATCGTGTTGGAAATTCTCACAGAAGAACACCATGTGGAATGGTGTGGCCTCCCACAATATTTCCCTATAAACATGTCTTTTCATTTATCATTATTGGCATTGTCCTTCCTTTTTCCATTAACACATTATAACATCATAACTATCCTTCTCCTATTGACAACATATAAAACTCATATAGTATCCCTAATACAACAAATATTAAGATTGTTGTTGTGTTATTATTGGGTTCATATCATACCGGGGAACTACTATAAAGTTTAAGTTGGAAACATACCCTTATAAATTTATCACATACTATTTTTCATATAATAATAAAAATGAAATGACAATATATTAACTTATATTGAACACTTAGAATATTTCATTAATCTAATATTCGTATAAGTTTATTCTATGGAACCATATCCAACAAGCACCCACTTCTACTAGAGATAACTTTTAGAAACTCAAATGGTTAACCTCAAAAGATAAATGTGATTCTATAGATATATATATATATATAGTTGTTGATCCCACCTTGTTTCTACAGTTCTTTAAATAATAATTATTTAATCTCTCTGAGAAAATCTCTCATGATGTGATATAATCTAGTATATGTTTGTTCCACTATCATCTCTGACAGCCTAGGTAACACCATTGTAACATCCCAGGTAAATAAAGAATATAACAATTTCATATTTATTATTTTTTTAAAATTAATTATTAATTTTACTTAAAGGGGATTCTATGTTCGATGCCATACCCAATACACAACAATAGGTTTCTTTGAAATCGTACATTGCACAATAATAAAATAATATTACTATTTTAAATGGTAGTTAACACCTATCCGTTATATAGGAATAAATTAATATAACTATCTAAATTATGATTATACATGTTTGTTAAATGTATGTATATTTATCCAACAATAGTTGGATGCTGGAAATGTGAATGAAAATAATTTTAAGCATAATTTACATTAAAAGGTTTATTTACCTTCTTTTAATGGTGAAACATCTTTAAATATAGTTTTTTTCACTTTTATATGTTATATTTGACCAAATAAAATTCTTCATTAGAATTGGGACTTCAAAATTCACATTGGAAAAAAATATTGTTATTTTTTTGATAGAATTTAATTTTTGATTAATAGTGGAAAATATTATATTGCAATTCAAAATTTCCTTTTAATCTAATTTTTTATATGGTTTTATTATATTTTTAATTGGTTTTATAGTATAATTAGATTATATTTTTACCATTTAATCCAATGTTGGTCATTGTAAGAAATTTCAATATGAAATTGGTCATAAACAAGTGTCAATCCTTTGATAGTAATTATTTCATAAAAACACTCATTTTGTTTTGACAACAGGGATTAATTTTAAATTAATTAATCCAACTTATATATTTTGAATTTGGTAATATAGACATCAATTTTGAATTTGGAATATCAAATATAACTTAGGATGAATTTTTGGTATTTTTCTGAAAAACATCAATGTTTGATGAATAGTGAAACCACTAAGTAGCAGTTAAAAATATATTTTTTCATTTAAATGAAATTTACACCTTCTATGAATTTAATTTCAAAAATCCTACATACATGGTTGTTATTATTAAGTAAATTTTTTTTCAATAAGATGAAAATAATTTTTGGTGAATAGTAACTTTTTACTTTTATTTACCGCGGTTAAAGGTAAATTGGGTAATTCAAGGTAAAAATAATATCATAATAATAAAAAATTACATTAAAATTTGTCCTAAGATTATTTTATGAGTCATTTAAAACCATGGGAATCCATCGGTCTATTTTGGGACCCCATGGAGCCACTTAAAAGTGATAATGACACTTTATATTAATTAATTTAAAGTAAAAACAAATATGACATAAACAAATATCTTTTAGTAAATCAATTTTTACATGGAGTAATATAAATTATATCTTAGACTATGAATATTCTTTGGAAAGCTAAACATATTTCCCACCTCATGGTATTTATTTAATATTTTTAGACATCAAATACATAAAATTATTTATGACACAATAATGATGCAGTGTTTACCTCATTTATAAATGATTTATATAAATAAGATTATATAGATTAAAATAATATCAAAACCGGATAAATTCTTATTGGATGATTTAATTTATACCATAAGTGATATTATGTTTGACTTTAATTAGTTTTTGGCCTTTTGAAACCGAAACAATTATTATATAATTAAATAATATTTTTATACTTTCTTAAAGTGCCCCTCCCCACTTACAAAAGGACTCCACTTCTAACCCATTCCTCACACCTCTCAAGCCCCTTGGATCATCCATCCTCTTCCCAAATAATCTCTCAAAATCCCTCTCTTACACCTATAATCCTTAACTTATGCATAAGGCACGTAAATAATTCATTTTGGTTTATACCAAATAGAGTTTCCCGATTTTAAGGTAACATCCTCAATTAAGTTATTTTGTTTTATTTCCCATCTTCATCAACCTAAACTTTTTTTTTCATTTAGAAAAAAAAATAAAAATATCCAAAATATACCAGGTTGTTTTTATGATATGTATTCGAACTAAACTTGCGCACACCACCATCTAATGGGTAATAAACATACTGTTTTTGTGGACGACAAACTAACACCTTGTGAAAATATGATTGCTCAATCTTCTCCAACCACCTATTATGGTGTCCATTATGATGTAACAGTATTTATATATGATATATATTATCTTCATGTTTTATTATTCTTATTTATTTATCATTTATAGAATACATTTATTGTTTTTATTATGGTTAAATGCGATGATTTCATTTGAGGATATGCGAACTACAGCCCCCTCTGGGTGATATGACTCGTTCATGCCATAATTAGGATGTATAAAGGATGGAGTTAATGATATTATATATTATATTATACTAGAATTAAAATAAACCTATGTATTATTATTTTCTCAATCCATTAAATACTAAATATAAATGAAAGTAGTGTTCATGCGTACATACGGCTTACCATCTCCATGAATAGTGCATTTCACTGCTTACCTCTAAAATTCATGTACTATTATAAATAAATAAATATACTAGATATATATATGATATATATGATCTATAAATCATGAATATAATTCTGGATATAATGGACTCTAGACCACGTGGACAACATGTAATTATAAGGTGTTCATTTTTGACTCAAATACCAAATATCGATAAAACAACCATTATTAACATAAATGATTGCATAATGTTGATATCATGGTAATAAGTGATATAAAAGGAATAATAAAATTGAAAAAATTTATTAATAAAGTATAAATTAACTTATGTTTATTATTCAGGAAGAACAAGGAACAAACGAGTCTAGTCGAACACGAGGTAAGGGGTTTCTTATCTCACTATTAATTCAATGAGATTTTCATTTTTAACCACTTATTTATTGAATGTGGTGTATTGTGTACTAACATTTGATATATATTATTATTATTCTATTAATATTCATTGTATCATGTGATTCATTTGGTGGTTATTAACTTTTTTTTATATTACGTTATTAATTACAATGTGTTAAGGGTTTTTAATCTCACTTTTTATTCCCGCGATATTCATGAAATATTAGCCAATATATCATTATCAATGGTGTATGTACGGACCATGATTGTATTCGTGGTGTAATATATTTTAATTTATTGGATTTTTCATCTTCATTGTATGATCCTTCTTTAATGGGATCTATGTTCTGTAAGTTACCAAATCAGTACGGGAATTTCAAATTTCAATTTCTACTCATTGGACTTTACGCATAATTCATTGATTATTTTACTCCAAGATTATGTGTATAATCACTATTTATTTACATATATAGTAATTTCCCCTCCCTTTTGTGTGGATATACTTATGATACAAATAATCAATCCATTAATAAATTATCATGCCATCGATATGAAATTGAAAACTACAATGTAAGTATTTTATGTATTACATAAGTTACCTTTATGATTTATGATTTCTGTGTGTTATTCATAAATCTTATGATTTCATAATGAATGTTATGATTGAATATTATTGTTTCATTGTATTGAATTTTTTGAAGGGATAATGTTTTCATTCCTTATTTTATATCCCTTACTGAGCTTTTTATACTCATCCAATGTTTTGAAATGTTTTTCATGGGACTAGAAGATTTATAGGGTCAAGGATGGGATAAAAGAAATGTCATGTTGTCTAAAACATGGAACTAAACATAAATTTTTTTAAGAGTTTTTAAGAAGTAAAAAAATTGGAACAGAGTAGAAGTGTCTACTTTGTAACTTTTCAGATGTAATGTAATAGTTATAACCTAATTCTCTAAAACTCTAAACCTAAAACGATCCACAATTTGAATTATTCATTAATTAAAGATTTTGTAATATTCTATGGAAGAGTCCTTATTATTGGTATCAGAGGTCGGTTTAGATAAATTTAGAGGTTAGGTTGTTCTTTAAAAATATGTGACATTACTATAATGGTTCATATTTTAGAAAGAGTCATATTTGTTTTAGATAAAGTAAATGAGTTTAAGATAACATGAATAAGTATATCTTAGTATTTACCCTCCTCATAAGATATTATATGATTATTTTACAAAAATACTCACACTTACATTTTTTTAAGTAAATGGGTGGATCTATAAGGGACCAAAGTAACCGTGGATGTGAAGAAAACTGTGATGGTTTTCTAAATGAGAAATTGAATGAATTTGGAGCTGCAATGAGAACACATGTGTTTATTCTAAACCAAATATCTGGAGTCATGATTGACCACTTGAACCTTGGTGATTTTTATAAGGCATTGTATATATGACAAACAAATCAACGCGGATGTTAAGGTAATAATCATTAAGGTGAGTATATTAAAAAACCTATGTGTCAAGGATGTGGAAAGAAACACATAAGAAAATGTTTCAAAGGGACATGAAGATGCTATAGATGTATAAGTGAAGGTCATAAAGCAATAACCTTCCATGGAAAAAAGGAAGCATCCAGTTGACTAGGGAAAGAAGTTCATTCTGAGGGATCAATTGAATGTTTCAAATGTGGAGTGTATGATCATTATGCAAACAGATGTCCTACGAAGAAGTTTTGGGAATGGTATCACTAGTATCATAAAAATATATGGTTACCAATACCTAATTCCATTCCAATTGAGGATGCAGAAACTAACAGTGACCAATGAAATTTATGGATTATTTATTTACTTATATTTAGACATTATTGAATATTAGGATATGATTCATTATTTTGTTTGTAGGAAATAAGTCTTTTAGAATAAGTTGGAAAGGAATGGTTAATGGATTAGCAAGAATGTTGAATGAGTAGAAATTCAATATATAAGGGATTCGAGTGTTATGGAATATTTTAGGATGGTGAAATTCTTAAAAGTATAAAGGAAATTTTGATGATGGGATTACATTAGAAAACTTTTTATAGTATTTGTAATCCTGAAATTTGATATATGAATATTTTATTCAAGGAATAATTGTCTTTTTTAGTGTATATAGTTATAAATAACTATTTGGGTTTATATGATCCTAGAATTTGAGGAAACTACAGGTTATTACATTTTGGGATGCAAAATGAAAGTTATTAGATAACCATTATGGGTAAAATATGTTATGGTTATTTTTTATTAATTTATCTATTTTTTGGGAATGTTATAAAATTATATAGTTTTTGAAAAAGGACAAAACGTAGATCATGTGACATCCCATCACGTCAGACAATGTTGCGAGAATCGAACCCCCAACCAAAGTGTGACAGGGATTTATCACCTAACACTGGACTATATGATGTCCCTAGTTAGTATGAATAATTCTTTTTAGTAATATGTTTTTTTGAATTAATAATAATTTGATTTTGGGTTATCTATGGAAATTATTAACATGTCATGGAGAATACGTGATTAGGTTATTTACATTTAAACATGAGACTTTAAGAGTAGATGAAGTTATTTAGAGATAAATGTTAAGATTTATCTTGGAAGACTATGTGATTAAATCCTTCTGGGATTTGATTTTCAATATTAGTTTTGATTAATTTGAATAATTTTATAGATAGTTGTTTATTTAATTGTCTTTGATGAACTTTGGGTTTTTTATGAATTTTTTTTTGAGATTGAGAGTAGTTTTTCTTTTTCTAAAAGATTATCCTTTTTGGGGATTATCTGATCTTCTACTAAATATTTTGGTTTTGGTTAATGTTTAAAGACATGGAAAAAATATAGTTCAAATTTTTTAGATTATGTGATTCTATATAAGTTGATTATAGCACTTTCAATGTGAACAAGTCATCTTGAATAGTCATCATTTGAATAAAATAATGAGTTTGTTGTAGGAATTTAGTAAAGGATGAAAGTATACATGACAAGTAAGTATATTTCCTAATGTTTTTATTTTAGCTCATAAATAGATTACTTAACATATTGAAAAGTAACTTGTAACAAAAATATTGTCTGTTGACTATTCCTAATAGGAAATCAAATTCCATTTAACCCATCACAAGTTTGCGATTTTCTGGTGGTTAACATTATCTTAATCATGTTTTCTATCACTCTCCATCAGAACATGATGGTTTGTTTTCTCATAAAAATCCTTGTTTTCACGGAATCCTAATATCTTTTTTCTTGGGTGACTTATGTACTTCTATTACTTTATTTTAAAGTGATAGATTTATTGACACTTTTTCTGTTGTGGGATTTTCAATGAAGTTTTCCAGCCCATTTTTAAAATTGTGCGGATGGAGTTCCCAAAAGGGGTAAGAATGTAACATCCCATGTATATAAGGAATATGAAATTTTCATATTTATTAATATTTGTAAAGTAATTATTAATTTTACTTTAAATTGGATGATATTTTTGATGGCATAACTGATACACAACAACAGATTACTTTAAAATCTTATGTTGCACAATAATAATATAATATTATTATTTTAATTGGTAGTTAACACCTATAAATTTCATTTAAGGGAATGAAAAAAACTAAATACAATATTATTATACATTTTTGTTAATTTTTTTTATATTTATCCAATAAAAGTTATAGGCTTAAAATGTGAATAAATCTAATTTTAAGCATAATTTACATTAAAAGTTTGATTTACCACCTTTTAATTGGTGAACCATATTTAAATCTAGTATATGTCACTTTTATATGTTCTCTGTGTTCAAATAAAATTCTTATTTATAATCTGGACATCAATATTTACTTTGGGTAAAAATTTGGGAATTGTTCTCATAAAATTCATTTTTTGATGAATAGTGGAAAATATTTTATTTTAATTCAAAGCTATCATTTAATAAAATGTATTTATAAAGTTTTATTATCTTTTTCATTTGTTTTAAAGTGTAATTAGGTTATATTTTTTACCATTTAATCCAATTATAGCCATTATAAATGATTTCACTTTGAAATTGGGCATAAACAAGTGTCAATCTTTTGATAGTTATTATTTCTTAAAAATACTCTTTTGGTTTTGACAACGGGAATTAATATTAAATTAATTAATCCAATATTAAATGTTTTTAATTTGGTAAAATGGACATAATTTTTGAATTTGGAATATCAAATATAGCTTAGGCTTATTTTTAGGTATTTTTCTGAAAAACATCAATTTTTGATGAATAGTGAAACCACTAAGTAGTCAAAAATATGACTTTTTCATATAAATGAAATTTACCACTTCTATTAATGGAATTTAAAAAATCATACATACATGGTTGTTATTATTATGTAAAATGTGGTTCAATAAGATGAAAATAATTTTTTTGAATAGTAACTTTTGACTTTTATTTTCCATGGTTAAAGGTAAATTGGGTAATTCAATGTAAAAATAATATCATAATAAAACAAAATTACAATAAAATTTGTCCTAATCTTATTGTATGAGTCATGGAAGAACATGGGAATCTTTGAGCCTATTTTGGGAACCAATGGAGCCACTTAAAAGTGATAATGGCACTTTATATTAATTAATATAAAGTAAAAACAAAAATGACAAAAACAAATATCTTTTAGTAAATCAATTTTTAGATGAGTTTATATAGGATATCTCTTTTACTATAAATATTATTTGGAAATATTAAAATACTTTATATATCCTGGTGTTTTTTTATGATTTTTATCCATCAAATAAATAATATTCTTTATGACACAATAATGATGGAGTGTTTACCTCATTAATAAATGATTTAAATAAATTAGATTATATAGATTAAAATAATATCCAAAACCTGTCCACTTTTTGTTGGATTATTTTATTTCAAAAATATGTCATCTTATCTTAGAATATAATTAATTTTGGTCCTTTTGAAAACGAAAAATAATTATTAAAAATATAATATTTTCACACTTTCCTAAAGAGCCATTCCCCCCCCCCTTATAAAAGGACAGCACTTCTAACCCATTCATCACACCTATCAAGACCTTTTGATCATCCAAACTCTTCCCAAATAAGCTCTAAAGAACCCTCTCTTCCTCCTAGATTCCTTATATTAGGAAGAAGGCCCATCAATAAGTCCTTTTGGTTCAAACCAAAGGGAGTTACCCGATTTAAATGTAACGTCTCCTCTTAAGTTATTTTTTTTATTCTCCATCTCCAACCCCCTAAAATATTTTTATTCCTTTATTTTATAACAAAAATAGTATCCTCAATATACTAGGTTGTTTTTATGAGAATAATTCAAACTAAACATTCACACACCTTCACATAATGTGTAACAAACATATTGTTTCTGTGGAGGACAAACTAACACCTCACGAAAAGACGATTGTTCAATCTTCTCTTACCACCTATTTTAGTGGCCATTATGATAAAACAATATTTATATATGATATATATTATATTTATTTTTTCTTTAAGCTTTTGTATTTTTTATTTATATCATACCATTTCTATTTTCATTATGGGTTATAGCGATAATTTTCTCTAAGGAAGGGCGGACTACAACCCCCTCATTGAGATATGACTCGTTCATGCCTTAATTGGGAAGTATAAAGGATGGAGTTAATGAAATTATATATTATATTATACTGGATATATAATATACCTATGTATCAAAATGTTTTCATTCCATTAAATATGAACTAGAAATGAAAGTAGTGTTCATGCGTACATACGGCATACCGTCTCCATGAACAGTGCATTTCATTTCCTCCCTCTAAATGTTGTGTACTATTATAAATACATATATATACTGGATATATATTATATATATGATATATTAATCATTAATTTCATTCTAGAGATAATAGACTCTTGGCCACATGGACAACTTGTAATTATAAGGTGTTCTTTCTTGACTCAAGTACCAAATATCGACAAAACGACCATTATAAACACAAATAATTACGTAATGTTTATAACATGGTAATAAGTGATATAAAAGGAAAAATGAAATAGAAAATTTTTCTCAATCAAGTATAAATTAACTTAATGTTATTATTCAGGAAAAACAAAGAACAAACTAGTCAAGTTTGACACGAAGAAACGAGTTTTTTATCTCACTTTTAATTCTATGAGATTTCCATTGTTAACCACTTATTTATTGCATGTGGTGTATTGTGTACATCCATTTGATATATATTATCACAATTCTCTTTATATTAATTATATCATGTGATTAATTTGGTGATTATTAACTTTTTTTCATATGACTCGATTGATTACAATGTGGTAAGGGTTTTTAATCTCACTTTTTATTCCCATGAGATTAATGAAATATTAGCCACTATTTCCTTTTCGGTGGTGTATGAACATCCTATGATTATATTCTTGGTGTAATATATTTTAATTTATGTATATTTACATCTTCATTGTATGATCCTTATTTCATGGGGTGTATGATTTGTATGTTATCAAATTGGTAATGAAATTTCAAATTTTAATTTCCACTCATTGGGCATTACGCATACTTCGTTGATTATTTTACTAAAAGGTTATGTGTAAAATCACTATTTTTTACTTATGTATTAATTTCCACTTATGATACACATAATAAATCCATTTATAGATTCTCAAGTCACCGATATGATCTTGAAATGAGTACTTTTAAGTTAATTTCCACTCATTGAGTTAAACATCCAAGTCCTTGGTATAGTTTTTACAAATATATGTGTGAATTTTATATTATTTATTTACACAGAACATACAATCATAATGAGTGTATTTATATTTTCACACATTATTATGTATTTAATTTATCCATAATCTAAGTATATGGTTTTTATAATGGATTTTGTTTCAATTTACATTCCTTTGAGTCTTCATTGTTGTTATGCACCAATTCACTATTATATGGTGTATATACTATCCTAGTAGAATTATATTATTAATCCATTTATTCACATGATAATATAAAGATCATATTAAATACTATTCCTCAATTATTTGTATTCAAGTGTCTCTCATTTTGTTAAAAACTCTTTAAATAAAATATCATTTTAAATGTTTTAAATATTTATTCTTCTAAATCTTTATCATTAATGTCCATGTTTTCAAAATGGTTTTAATGATTTATTTATATGAAAATTAATGTTTTAAAATGATAATTTAATTAAAATATTCAAAGTGGTATTGGACACTTTGATTGAAAAATCTCTTTATTAAATGTTTTAAAGGGTTTTGGAAATGGTTCGATAAAGAATTGATTATGTCTATATCTTGAAATGATATGTTGTGATTACAATGGGGAAATTTTATATTTCCATTACTCTTGTTTTAAGTGTTATGAATATATTATGGTTCTTGGGCATTGTTTACATATAATGGTGGTTCTATGATAAACCTAGGGAGGTTGAGCTCGTGATAGCTCTCCAATGCATTGGGTAATGTGACAAAGGTAAATGTTAATGTTTCTTGTAAGATATTTTGGGAATATAATATGATGGGTATTCCGACATTACTACTTACATAGTTGTGATAGCTATAATGTAAGTATTTTATTTTTTCCATAAGTTACCATTATGATTTATGATTTTTTTTGTGTTATTCATAAATCTTATTATTCATAAGGTATGTTATGATTGAAAAGTATGGTTTCATTGTTTTGTATTTATTTATGGGATAATGTTTTCGTTCGTTATTTTATATCCCTTACTGATCTTTTTATACTCCTCCCATGTTTTGAAATGTTTTTCACAGCACTTCAAGATGTACATGGTCAAGGATGGGATCAAGGAAAATTCAAGCTGTCTAAAATAAAGAACTTGACATGGCTCTTTTTTGAAAGAGTTTTTTTTGTAAAAAAATCTGAACTAAGTAGAAGTGTCTACTTCGTAACTTTAGAGATGTAATGTAATAGTTATCACCTAATTCTCTAAAAATATACACTTGAAACAATCCTCAATATGAATTATTCATTAATTCAAGATTATATAATATTTTAAGGTTGGGTCCTCATAACCATAGTATAGAGATCATTATAAATTATTTAACTTTATTATATAAATATAACTCCAAGATCTAGAAAAAATATTTCTAAAATCACTTATTAATATTCATTAATCTCTGGAACATATGCGATATAATGTAGGTATGGAAACTACTCGCTCTAATATGGTTAACCCATGAAAATTACGTTATTCTTTCTAAAATATAATATCAATTGATCTAAATGAAGACTATTTTAATATACCCAAAGAACTAGTGTTCCTATTTCTAGGATTACTAAGAAGTTGTTGAGTTTTTCATCCTCAAGAACTGTTAGATAGTTCTAGATAGCATCCAATATTGTTACATGGGTCTCTATTGAATTTTAAATCATTTCTTTTTATATAATAAAAATAAAACCTATGTACATATCTTGGAATGTGAGATAAAATTCTAATATACTCTTAGGAATATAGAGTCTGTACATCACATAAATACCATATGAAACTAGAACAATTCATTTGTATTTATCCATATTGTGTTTCTCAATACCATATCTTCTATGTATAATAACATAGATTATTAAATCTTATTGAATTGTTGTAGTAGATCTTGTTCCCTAGAACATGGTTTGTTTCATAAGATATATTGTAAAAATAAAAAAATTATCAATTAAACATGAGACTAATAACTTGTTTTCAATATGTTGTTAAAACATATTTTCCATTAAAACCACATTTCTCCTACTAATCCCTTTTAGACCCTTGTGTAAATATTAATTTCAAAATAATTTACTATGATTATTATACTTCATTCAATCCATAAATGGTTCTTTGAAACATATATATTATATTGGTATTACATAATGTCACCAACCTTTATGGTCATTTCTTTTAGACATAACCCATTTGTAGATATTGTATAATTTTTTTATTATCTATAATTTATTATATTCAAATTTTGGGTTTTTTATGGTTTCACATGAATTTATATCAAGGTATTAACATCAACTATAGAAACTATCAAAGAATGGAACTAGATTTGGATTTATGGAATTAGTATTTAATTAAAATGAAATTTTGTAATCATATCTAATTTTCTACTAAATTATTCTTGGAGGAATAAATATTATTTTAGAATAATGTATATCATATTTTATGGGGAATAAAGTACCACCACAATGGTTTCAAACATTCTATGTAGTATGTGCCTCGGGAAAATTTCCTCCCACTAAATATGTGCAGTTAACTGATCTTATTTAAACTTGTGCATCTAGATCCATGATTCAACTAATTCCCTGTTTTCTCACAATATCTCATTGATATTCCATTCCCATTTATAAGTGAAGTTGGTATGATTAATACCTTCCTATATTGGTATTTAAATATCCTCATTAGCTAAAATATAATAAACATATATGGGCTTTGTGTTTAATTTTACATAAATAACACTAACATAACTAATTATTATAATCATACCACCTTATACTATAACATGAATGGAATCCAATCATACTATAACTTATAAGATATAAAATTTTAAATTTATTTTGAATATGGTTAATTAATGTGATTCTATTTTTGAAATATAATAGAGAATGAATCATGTAAAAGATTAAATATTTATAAGACTCTTTATTAACCAAACCTGTAATATCACTATATCTATGATGCGAATATGGTAGAGTGACTAAAGAAAATCCATTAATCTTAATTTAATTATGAATGAATTCGTAGTTAATATATACAAAAAAATAATCCCCCAAAGGATCCTATATCATTTACCATGCAAAATCATTTCATTTATTGATCATACCTTAAATTTATTAAATGAATTTAATAATGAATATGAATTTACCTTTATCTTAACATAATAAAAGTAAATGATTATATAGATAAACTAACTCTGACAAAATTTTGGAATACCCTTATTTCAAAAAATCTATTTTTAAAAAACACGAAAATTTAGAATACTGATTATACCAAAAAAAAATATTTACAAGGTCACTTGATACTATTTTGGTAATATCATTGGCATTATCCTACAGTTTTACTTGAAAAGGGGTTTTATTTCCAAAACATGTTGTATATCTTATAATTTATAGTTTTCATTTATTTTCCCAATATGATATCTATGATTTAATAATTCTTGAACAATTAGTTAAATATGAAATGTAAAAATTTATTTCATAAACTAAATAATGTCACGTTATGCCTAAAATAACACTTAGATAACTTTAGAGTTTGTAATTAATTAAAATTAATGATTTTACATGAATTAATACCCTTGTAAATAAATAATTGTATAGTTTTCCATGATAATATATTAATCATCCCTTTTATACACTTGGTGAAATTAGTTTTAATTATATTTTTTATGTAATTCTTATGGATGAAATATGAATCACACATCCTCATCTCTCTAGAGAACTAATATTACTTCATTAAATGTTTACATCATGTTTCTAAACTTTTTGAAAAAGTTTGAAATTGATGCCCAATTAAGAAAATATAACCATAATATTTTCAGATTTATATATTTAAATTAGATTCAACTACTAGATTATTATTGAAAAGATTATATTTTTAAAAAAATAGATGTTCTTGTTCACCTGGGAAACAAATAGAATTTTTTTCACTGAACTACCCATAAATATTTTTTCTTATTCAATGACTTTATAAAGAAAAAATTTACCATAAAATAGTTATGTAATTTTTACCCTTTACTTATATGTTTTTCACTATAAGTGTTATGAAATAGATTTCCCCATAACCTATATCACCTATTAAATAATAGTCCAATAAAATATTGATTCATTCATCCAAACTATTCATCTCATAAGACAAATAAATAAGGACAACCAAGAATGTAATGATGATAATATGAGATTAACAGTTAAGTAATTATCTATATGAAAGATATAACATCAAAAATTGATTATTTTAATTAATTATATTGAATATAAGATATATAAAAAAGTAACCTTTTATAGTTTACAATATTATATTGTAGTGATAATCTCATTTATACAAGTCCTATATTTCTCAATATTAAGTTATATGTGATGATAGATCATAGTATAAGAATCAATGTCCATATTATTTATTATCAATTCACCATACATAACTGAAATCCCAGTGCAACGAAACATAAGATAATACCAATAATGCTCATGTAGGCATCCTTCTCACATTTCCTTTCATGGTTAGGCATCGAAATAGGTATAGAGGATTCCACCACATAGTATAAATTTTCAATTGTAGTTTCGGGTATTAAATTTTTTACTACACTTGAAAATTTTGATGGTGAAGACTTGGTCATTGATCAAATGTTCACAGAGTTATGATGATTTCCCTTTCCATATTTTACATTATTAAAAATAATATTTCATTTCTTTATCTTTATTACCAAAACATAATATATAATACATTTTATTTATAATATTTTATCGAAACCCAATATCAATCATCATTTTGTTTGGAATATCCTGCCACATGGATATTATAGTTCCAAGGATCATTATGTCCCTTATCATAATCCCACTGAGGCCTTGGTTAGTTACAAAAATGTATTTATATAGGAATAACATTCCAACAGCATTAACTAAAATAACATTGATTTATTGAGAGGACCCTCCAATATGAAAATTAATTGTTTTTATTTCGGCAACAAATTTAGGAATGATGAATTTCAATAAATTCTTTCCATGGGAATCTAGGAATTATCTTGGGGACCTTCTCATTTATTTATTATACTAATTTAATGTTTCATTAAATCTATACAATAATCTACACTTGAAATGTTTTATTATATTGCCAAAGTTTATTAATATACTTGCCTGTCAAATTGCATCATGAAAATAAAATTGAAGAAAAAATCTACAAAAAATTATCTAAAATACCAAAGATTATTAATATATTAAGTAATAATTTTTAATTTAATAATATATGAATATATATTTTGAATGGTACCATTATTTACGTATCTAAAAACTAATTCTTCTATGACAATATTATCTTCCTCCATCGTGAAAAATAAATGGGTATAGATGTCACCTCACAAGATAAATTTCCTACTATCATCTGTTAAATGATAGCTACATCCTCAATGGACATCATAGAGTCATAAAAAGAAAAAACTACCTTTTATCCATGTAAATTATAAACATATTGACTAATAATGTTTTTCACCATTTAATTAATTCTTTTATCTATTTAATATATAAATTATGAAATTTATAATCATATTTATTAATTAAATATCATTACAAGAAAATACATACAGATGACTTTGACACATTGGTGGCCTCATAATTGTAATTAGGTTCTAGTCTAACTTCTAGATAGATGCATCATATATGATATTCATGTTACCCCAATATTCTCTAAAAAATGGATACATGTGAATGTAAGTGTAATAAGATAAATTTTACCAATAAAAACACACAAGGAATGTGATTAAATGTATTTTTTGTCATAGGGGTAGAACAATAATATTGTGATATAGAGTTGTTTATGTCTATAAACCCTTCTATGGAAGGAATACCAAAAAATATCAAAAATAACTAACTGGATTAAATATATAATTCCATAAAAAATTATTATGATTATTGAACGTGATTATGTGTACCAAAAAAATAAGCAAGGTATGTGATGATGTTAATATAAATTAATAAGGGTAGAATGAGAATCATTTTAAATAGCGGGTCTTTTTTGGGAAAACTCTTCTAGAGAAACTTATTTGGAAAATATTAAAAAAACTAACCTACTTCAAGAAAAATTGAATTAGAAATTATAACATTTATATTTATTAAATTAAATTCTAAATAAAAAATTGACCTCATATTTACTAATTTTAAAAATAAACCATAAAATATTTATCTTGGTCAGCCATTTTGTTACCAACAACCATTGATAAAATTATTTCCTCTCCTCCTCTTTTTCCTCCTTCTTATTCTTATTACTCCCCTACAATATCAAAATTTTGAATATTTTGAGAAGAAATCAATTAAATCAATTGTTCTTTTTGAGAATTACAATAAATTTTTTTTTCAATTTTCTCACACATATCATACATGTATCTTAGTTTTATTTGGATAAAAAATATACACTTAAACTAAAATATCATCGACAAAATATACTATTATTCTTGGAAAAAATTGAAGGATTATTTTATTCCTGATTTCTAGCATTTATAAACTGAGAGAAGTTGGAAGTAGTAAACTGTAATGAATGTTTCTTTATACCCCTATGAATATTTCCCAACTAACATTTAAATAACATAACTAGATATCTTCCCTGATAATTTATTTATATAAAATCAACCAAAATTTCTCATTAAACTGAATCAATAATTGTATATATACTGATATTTTTATCTTTCAAACCCTTGCTATGTTCAATAGTATGAAACTTGAATCCACCAATATTTTAAGCATCAAATCGCCTAGAATGATTCGAATGAACTTAATAAAAATTCTTCTAACCATCAGATTTCTCAGTATTACAATCACCATTTATTACATAAAAATGTTATAAAATATTGTTACATAAATTAGATAATTATAATTTTTTTCAATCCATTTATTGTATTAAGAACATTCACAAAGTGAAAAGTAGTCATCAATTTCTTGATTAACCAATTTTGTTTTATTACCCTCATTTTCAGTTAAACTCCTAAGGAGTCAGTCTTTAATTTATTTAATTATTCAATATATGGATCATTAATGTTAGTATTATATTATCCTTAAACCCTCACTCCCAGATCAAGTTCAAAGAAAAATATTATTTACATTTCTATCTTTGATACCGAAAAACATGACATGATTTTAGTCACAAAAATATACATCACAAAATAAAATTATTGGATCCATTACATACCCAAGTAACCCTTAGGTTTATAGCTTTAGAGAATTATGAAAGAGTCTTAAAAAATAATACCGATGTGATAAAGTGGTAATTTGTTCTAATACACTAAGATTTTCTTATTCTAATATAATTCATCATCATCACCCACATGAACTGATTCTAGAAAAATCTTAATTAACACTTTTTATTATAAACTAGGGAAAAGAAACATAAGAAATTAGATCTCAAATGATCAATAAATTTAAACATTGTTATTAAAAACTGAATCTATTCAGTGATCAAAAGATTGTAATAAGGGTATGAGAACATATTCAAACTATTTGAGAATTACATAAGAGAAACTATACCCATCATGTAACAAACCAACCCAGACCATCTATCAGAAAAAATCTCAACAAAATATTTACATTGGATGAATGGTCATTCCCAATCACCCTAGGAATCAAACCAATACCTAGGCATCAGAGGAACACACATGGGAATTGTTTCTGTGAAAATTGACAATAAAATAAGTAGTGTAAAGAAAATTAAATTTCAACCTGACACATCTTTACATCATACATCCACAAAAAAAGAAAAATTTAGGGAAATAGTCAAAATCCAACATAATATAATAGTAGTAAACTACATGAGAAAACAAAAACATCCCTCACTAATTGGTCTCCCACTCATATAAGGAAAACATTCTTACCTGATGCCTTTTCATTATAAAATAGAAGTTATATTTACCATCTCTCCATAAGAATCAGTTAAATACAAATTGTCTAAAGAAAACCATTTAATGGGAATAATATGATAAGAAATTCTAGGAAAATAATATAAATTTCAACCCAAATCAAGTAATAGGAATATATAGTTAAATGAAAGAAACTTCAAATTACAATATTTAAATCAACGGTCTCAAGGGTGTCCGAGATACTAAACTACGAACATAAAACTGAGAAAACATATGTGTGGGCACTTGACAAAATAGTAGGACACCACATCCCACTAAATCTATTGAAATTCTTTAGTAATACATTTTATAAAATTATAGTCCAAAATATTAGGTATAAATTTGGTTATCATTTTTTTAAACCAAATAGAATGTAGAAATTAAAACAATTACCCTTTTATAATATGATAAAAGGATAATAAATCGTATAAATAAGACCATTAAATTAAAGAAAAATATTCTCTTTTTCAATATTAAAAATATATAATGAAAAAACCATTTCTGTAAACCATTTATATGAAAAAATATTTCTTTAAAACTCATATAGAAATACCCAAATTATTTTCCTTTTTCATTATGTAGGAGCGAAGGAAATATATAACATATATTTTGTAAAAGAAAAATCTTTATAAAACTAAAGATAGAGATGTTTTATTTAAAAATTACAATTCAAAAAAGAATAATATATCTTTAAAAAATCATGCTTTTAAAGAATCATGCTAAAATATTCCATTCCTTTAAAATAAACACTTTTGAAAAAAAATCATATTATTTGTAACATTTTAAAATGATTATAAATTAAGACTATAACATTGAAAACTATATCACCCTTTTTCTTCTAAAAGAATTAGTATACCAAACATGAATGTTAGAAAATAAATATGGATAAACTATAGTAGAATACTATTCCATATGGAGTCATTAGAAATTTTAATAATAGAAGGAAAAATACTAGAAAATATATATCAAATAATAAGAATACCAATAGATCAAATCAAGTCCATCTATGAAATAAGAAACATGCATTCCAATAAATAATGAATGTAATAAAAAATATTATATATAATGATATAACACCTTAGAAAATATTGGGAAAAGAAAAAGTCACACATAGGTGAACCATCTACTAGTAGGATAATAGTAACACATGATGCCAATAGAATCACTCTATCCACATCTTATTAGTAAAACCCCTTATTTATATATTATGTATAACTAGGGACCAATAGCTCTTTCATAATCTCAAATAGGTTTTCTACATCCCATGACTTAACAAATAGTTTCTTAGGGTCCCTCATAGTATAGAAAAATGGGGGGGGGGGGGTGGGGGTCGAGTTTCAAAATAAAATCCATACAATGAGAATAAAAATCCCAAATGATAATATCAAAATCATAGCCTTTGTAACATATCGACCATAGAAGGCCATATCCAATGCATTATATATTACAATTTAATTATTAAAAATAATTAATTGTTAGAGGAATGGTCAGTTTAGTAGTCTTGAATTAAATAAATTCAAAAATGTAGCTCAATTTATACTGGTAATGGTAAAAAAATACAATAAATAACAAAAACTAATAAACTACGCCCAAAAGAACTCAAGATATGGTCACCTCTTCATAACCTATTAAAGGTAAAATGTTGAATGGGGTGAGCTCAAAATTATCTATAAGGGTTTAAAATTCGGTAATCATGAATCAAAAAAATTTGATTTATAATTAAATTGGCATAGTCAATATGGCTTAGTGAATAAATGAAAAACATGTGACATTAATAAACTGGGAATGAAACTGCATCCATAGACTTGTTCATAGTAAAAAACCCATGGGTAGTAATAACTGAAATAGAAGAAATGGAATGATTATTAATTGTACATCATGTATCTATCACATGATACCATTATTCCATAAAAACGGTTTAAGTTGGTGGGTAGATACTCATCTGATCTTGTTTTGGAAGCAAACTCAAAGAGTTTTTCGCCAACTGACTTGTCTCATGGGGCATGTCGATTCATCGAGGGGATATAGCAGGGATATCCCATTAATAAATTAGAATTAATTATTTATACATAGATTTAATATAAGTAAAATATCTATTCCCAATATCCGCATAGAGTAGAGGATACAGATTTATCAATATTTCTATAGATTAAACAATATCCCAGATAAAAACCATATGTAAAATGGTATATATATTAAGAAAATAATCATATAAATGAAACCATAATACAGATATATAATGAATATCAAATTTTAAATGAAAAGTTATCTCAAATGGGAAGTTGGTACACCACATATTAATGATTAGGTTCACAATACCAAGTAAATCACAATGAAATGGAAACCAAAACAAATTATCGTACAACATTGTAATCAATCAAGGTAATAATAATCAAGTGAGTCACTGAATACCATGAATATAAAGAGAATAATTATATTATATATCAAATGGAAGTAAAAATACACCACATAAAAGAAATATGTGGTGAACAATGAAATTATCACGGAAATAAAAGTGATATGAGAAACCCCTTACCATATGACTGAAGGTGATCTCGATAGATATTAATGACCTGAATAATCATGTTTAGCATCATTAATTAAAAAATTTGTAACCACATTTACATATAATTAATTTTTTATTACCATATTATTTTCATTAATTTCCTTTTTGATTGGTTTAAGAGGTTCAATTTTATTATTTTGGAAGCATTTTCTTCCTTGGTTTTCATGATTGGTTTAATTGTATTCATGAATGGAAGTTAATTTGAAATTTGCTTGAAAAAATAGAATTGTTAATATATATTATTAGTGAAATAAAATAGATATCAATTATCTGATAATGATATTGTATATACACCTATAGGACGACTCATTAGATAATAGTTAATGATAAATGCTTGCATTAACTTGGTGGTTATGTGCACAATGAACTTGCTTCATTTTTTTATTTTATATTATGAGTGTTTAAGTATTCAAAACCATTGAATAAGGTGAAATAAATATATATTTTTTTTATATTAAAAATGTTTCATGACTAGTCTTTGAGATTGTAATATAAATTGAAAACTCGTCATCCTTGAATATGATAAATTAACACATCTCGAAGGAGGTTTTCATTTTTAGTATAAGAGTATGGGGAAAAGAGAGATGGTGATGAAATATTACAATAGAATAATAAAATTCGAGTTCATATAAGGTGATAGAATTTTCATAGAATTTGTTTGAGGTTAGTTGAGAAGATCGCAACAAAATAATGGAACCTGTAAAAGAAGTTGAAAGGAAAAATGGAAGAGTGGTTCACCTCTTGAGTACTCTTCTTTGAGAATCCCTTTAAGCCCTTTGTATTTCGCCTTTTGGTCAGACTACCAGGTCTTGTATGTGGGGGGAGGGCTTGGGAAGTGAATTTGGTAGAACTTAGGTAAGTATAAAATCTTGAGTGGTGTGTGACGAAGAGGGGGTGAGGGGAGGCTTATATAGGGGAGGGGAGGAGGGTTATCTTAATATTTTAATCATTAGTTTTTCATTTTTCCCTAATACAAGATATAGTTATGACTCCTTGACCAAATATATTAATATGTGAATGTCAGTTTGAACCAAATGTTCTTACCTCATCAAGAAATCATCCATGACTCAATAAATCATGTATTTAGCATTTATCATAATTTATCATATTTTACTATTCAACAAAAAATCAATTAATTTAGAAAAAATCTGAAAATTCACCATAACCATTTATCAATGTGTAGAATCCAAAAATGAAATCGATTTTTTCAAAAATAGTTTTTGAATTATGAGAAATTTATTGTTTAAATAAATCATTATTTAATAAGAAAAATACCAACCCTTAAAATATTCATCTTCAATTTCAAGGTGCATAAATTTTATTTAAACTTCCATGGATAAGGTAACCATTAATAATTTTCATATGACTATTCATAATGGTGGATTACTATTCATACGGTTATGATATTATTCATAATGGTAAGTTAGTATTCACTAAAAATAAACATGATTCTATCGGACTCTAAATATCACCCCGATCACAGCCATGTATGTCCCTTTTTCACAACTCAAAACACATAAGTGGAAAAAAATTTGTTTAATGGCATGTTATGTCTTTATCCTATGAATAAACAAGTCTTGCTTCAAATAAACATAGTGATTCATGAAATATATTCATTTTAATGAATAAAATTATTTAAGAGTAACATATCATTAAATGTTTGGGGCGTTATATTATTTCCTCCTTTGGAAATTTTGTCATCAAAATTTTTCATTTTTTACTCCCTAAAAACATGCGGGTGGTTCTTCATTATAACATCCTCATGTTCCCATATTGCTTCCTCTATTTTATGGTTTCCCCAAAGATCCTTTACTAATCGAGTTGTATGATTTATCAATACCTACACCCTTGGTTAAAGAATATCGATAAACTCTTCACAATATGAAAAATTAGGTTCCAATTATATTTCTTCATAGGTGAGTACATGTGTTGGGTTTGACATGTATTTATTTAATAATGACACGTGGAACAGATTATGAATTTTGGAGAGACATGGCTTTATTTCTAAATGGTAAGCTGCAGGTCAAATTACTTCCAGAATTTTAAACTATTCGATGTACCTGGGGATCATTTTCCCTTTCTTACCAATCCTTAAAACACCCTTACACAATGATACATTTTGAAAAACATGATCTCCTACTTGAAATTCCAAATCCTTTTTTCAGTTGTCAGTATAAATATTTTTCCAACTTTGGGATGCTTTAATAAGGGCCTAGAATTTTTTTACCTTTAATGTTTTCTCTTCAATAAGTTCTTGGCCAATAAGTTTCCTCTCACCAACATCATCCAAACTTGTTGGAGGTCAAGACCACTTACCATATGATTCTTCATAAGGTGCCATTTAAATTCTAGAATGG
This sequence comes from Viscum album, assembly GCA_963277665.1. NCBI lineage: Eukaryota > Viridiplantae > Streptophyta > Magnoliopsida > Santalales > Viscaceae > Viscum > Viscum album. The sequence goes on from OY728165.1 coordinate 119,953,768, forward strand.
AAACTATAGTTGTAGTAAAATTCATTCAAAGGCATGTATTGATCCCAAAAGCCTTGTGATTCCAGAGATCATGATCTTAACATGTAGTTCAGTGGTTTAATAGTCCTTTTAGACTATCCATCGGTTTTTTGGTGATAAACATTACACATATGAAGCTCGGTATCCAAATCCATCTCAAGACATTTACATAATTTTGATGTAAATTTGGAATCTCGATCAGACACAATTGATAGAGGTGCACCATGAAGTCTTAAAACTTCATTAATATAAAGTCTTTCAAGGCACTCAAGTGGTATATCCTCTCTTAAAGAAATGAAATCTTCTGATTTTTTGAGATGATAAATAATTACCCATATTGTATCATTCTTTATAGGTGTCCTCAGTAGTCCTGTAAAATATACCTTGTAATTACATCCCACTTCCACATAGATGTATGTAGACGTTTCATTAACCCTCTAGGATGTTGTCTCTCATCCTTCACTTGTTGACAAACTAAACACCTTGACAGATAGTCATTAATTTCATACTTTATGTAATCCCAACAAAATGTTAATTTAGATCACTATACACTGAATTTCTACCAATGTGTATAGAGAAATTTGAGATATATCATCGTCTAAAAGTTTACTTTTTAGCTCATTTACTAATGAAACACATCACCTCTTCCCAAATATCAGAACTCCATCCTCATACATGAAGTTTACCAATCATAAATCCTTAAAAACATTAATTTTTTTGTAGATTCTCTTCATCAGATTGAGATCTTTCTACATTCTCTAGTAAATTTGGGTTAGCAATCATTTGAAATTGGAACAATTTTTTCCCTTCCTTTATAATTCCCATATCCATCTTTAGTAGATCCATTAATATAGGATATATCTCAATCTGCATTTCAGTCAAAATTCTATGATCCTTCCTACTTAATGCATCTACTACCTTATTTTCCTTTCTTATGTGGTAGTGTATTGAACAATCATAGTCTTTGAGTAACTCTAGCCATCTCCTTTGCCTCATCTTGAGTTATTTATGAGTAAAAATGTATTTCAAACTCTTATGATCTGTATATATATAACATATTTCACTATAGAGATAATATCTCCTTATTTTTATAGAAAAGATTAAGGCTGATAAATCAAGATCATGAGTTGGGTAATTTTTCTCAAGATTCTTCAACTGCCTTGATACATAAGAAATAACTTTATTATATTTCATAAGGATGCAACCCAACCCATTCTTTGATGCATCACTATATATCTCAAATCCATCATTTCCATATGGAAGAGTCAAAATCGGAGCATTGTCCAATCTTATTTCTAATTCATCAAATCATTTCTACATTCTTTAATCTATATAAACATAACCCCTTTACATGTGGTCTTGGTTAGTGGGTTAGCCAATCGGCCAAAATTCTAAATGAAATGTAGATAGTAACTTGCTAAGCCAATAAAACTACATACCCCGGTTATATTCATTGGTGTGGGTCATTATCGTATTGACTTTATCATTACATGATCAACTATGATTCCATCCATAAATACAATATGGCCATGAAAAGAAACTGATTGAATCCAAAATTAACACTTGCTAAACATCCCATATAATTAATTTCTTCTAAGATTTTTTTGAATAATATACAAGTGATTATCATGTAATTTTAATATTTTAGAGTAACTATGATGTCATAGATAAAACCCAAAACTAATTCATCAAGATATTATTTGAAAACTCTATTCAATAGATAAATTAAAACAAAGGGTGAATTATTCGGTCTAAAATGCATTACTATAAACTCATAATTCTCAAAACTGGTTTGAAATATTGTCATTGGAATATTTTAAATCCTTACTCACTGTTGATTAGATACAGATTGAAGGTAAATCTTCGAAAAATATTGGTCTATATGAAGTTGATGAAATAAATCATCATTGTGTGGTAGAGGATATTTGTTTATTATTGTTATAGCATTGATTTCCCTATAATTAATTCATAACCTCATGGATCCATCTTTCTTCTTAACAAAGAGGATAGGGGATCCTCATAGAGAAACACTAGGTCAAATAAATCCTTTATCACTCAATTCCTCTAGTTGTTTCTCTAGATCCACTAGCTACACAATAGCCATTCTATAAGGGCACTTTGATATAGGCCTTTCACTAGGAATTAAATCAATCAAGAACTCAACTTCCCGCTCTAGAGGATGTCATGGTAAATCCTCTGGAAATACATAAATGTATTCTTAAATAAAAGGTATGTCATCAATTTGAATATTTCTTTTCTCACCCATAGATATTGTGTTCTCTTCCTACCTATAAATTTAATTCACTAGAGCTACTAGGGTTGGATCTAGATAAGAATAATATGGAGAGGTTTATTCTTTAATGATAAGGGATTATATATCATACACAAAAATTGTAACTTCCATATTGAAATATATCTTCGCATTATAATTTGATCGCTATTTAATACTGAGAATTATATAAAAGTAAATCATTGGTATGATGATTATGTTAGCAACTAAATCATTCTTACATTTCATAAGGGGGATTGATCGGAACACATTTTTTGTAATGATACGTCCCCTAGGAGTTTTTACTAACAATTCCTTTATTAAATAAAATTTGAAATATCTAATGTTCTTAGAAAACAAGAAAGATATAAATGAATGTGATGATCTAGAATCAAATAAAGCATTGGATAAGTTTGAGGATACAATTGAAGTACCTTCCACCATATCGATTGAATCTTCAACATCGAAGGTTTTAATCCCACAATATTTCCCTTACTCTTGTGGCCGTTTCTGATGCATGTTTCCTTGGAACTTAGGAAACTCATTTTCATAGTGTCCCATATCTCTACAATTATAGAATTGAACATAACTGACTTGTATCTTACCCATTAATTCACTAGATCGATGACCCTTTTCTCCAAAATTATATTAAACTCTCATTCCTTTCAAGTATTTACCAAGATGATTCCTTCCACATTTCTTGCATAATAAAAATTGCTTGATTCCCTTCTTCTTCATTTGTGCATCAGATTTTCCATTGTTTTTAGAATTCCTCTTCTTATAATGATTTCCCTTGAACAAATTTGATCTAGAAAATTTCTTCTCATTTTTTATGGAAATTAACAAAATTTCATCTTATCGCTAAAATGTTTGAGAAGAGAGTTACCTTTAAAGACTTTTCTTAAACCCTAAAATATGATATAAATCTTGTCTTCTAATTCATGTTCATAATCTATGGCATTTATAGCTAATGTTTTGCAGGTATACACATACTTTGAAATACTCTCTTCTTCATTTTTCTTTAGGCTAAGTAATTTTATCTTCATCCCAGTTCATTATTCATGATAGAAATATTTGTTGAAGAATATTTCATTAAAATTTCCCCACTCTATGTCTTTTATTTCTTATTCTTCCATGGTATTCTGGATCAAGTACCACAATTGATCAGCATCACCCTTGAGGAAATATACTAATAGTAATAACTTTTCATTTTAATTTCATCTTAATGCCATACATATCCTTTCAAGGGACTATATCCACTACTCAATGAACACTGGATTAGTAGTATCACTAAAATATGGGGTCTTCAACTGCATGAAATAATCTAATGCAGGTGTAGCATGGTTATTCTGAATATCCTCAGTATGTTTTCTTAATATGGTCATGATCTGATCCACTCCCAAACTGACTGTGTTTACTTTCTCAGTGGGTAAATCCCTAAATTTCTCACAGTCATTTATTCCCCTTATTCCATTATGTGTCATCACTAAATAATAACATACATTAAATTAGGTCATAGTTCATGATTTCTAACTAGAAAACACATAACATAATCAGAAAATTTATGCAAAAATAATCTCATAATCATAAATATTATTTATATTAACTTTTAAATCATTTTTAATGGTTTGAAATAAAAATTTGAATTAACCTAAGCATGTCCCATTAGAGGGTCAAATAATGTGCATGTTAAGGCACATTTTTGTATACCATGATACCCTGGGTTAAGCCAGAAACCCATTGTTAGAGTTGTTACTCCTTAGTATATTTGTAACAGAACCATGCCCACTGGTGGTATCTAGACAAGGATTTTTTTATGAAGACCCACATAAACCTTAAATTTCTAAAATTCTATGATGCTCTTATATGATAATATTTAAATTCTAACTTAGGGTTAGGTACTATAAAATATGTTTCCTAAATCTAGTTTCCAAGGTTGCTGCTAAACATTCTATGATACCAACTGTAACACCCAGAAAATGGATGCCTAGACCCAAGGAATTACATATTACATTGGCATGACTACAAGGAATGAAATACTTAAGTAAAGACCTGCTTAATAGTATTTAATAATCTAGATACATACAGGTAACTCGTATTAAATTAAGAAAGGTAAAAAAATACATACATAACAAAAACTAATAATGTACATCCATGAGAACACAATATATGGTCTCCTATTCATAACATGTTGAAGGTAGAAAATGAAAGGGGTGAGATAAAATGATTTGTAAAGGTTAAAAATAACTGAATCTTGAATAAAAAAATATTTGAATCATAATCAAATTGGAATAGTCAATATGGCATGTTGAATAATTGAAAAACAAACACCATTAATAAACTGAGAATGAAACTGTATCTATAGATTTTTTTCATAGTGAAATCCTCATGGATAGTAATAACTGAAAATGAATAGAGGGAATGATTATTAATTTGAAATCTTGTATCTAGAACATGATACCAATATGCCTCCAAAACAGTTTGTGTTTTTTGGTAGGTACCTGTCTGATTCTGTTTTGGAAACAAACTTGAAGGGGTTGTCTCCAACTGACTTTTCTCATAAGACCTATCAATGAATAGAGGGGATATAATGGTCCCCATCCATAACTAAAAGTACAATTAATTATTTATACATGGATTTAATAAAGTCACAATATGACTTCTCAATATATGTATAGAGTATAGGATATAGATTCATCAATATTTCCATAGTTAAAACAACATTCCAAATAAACACCATATGTAAAAGGGTATACATATTAAGAAAATAATTATATCAATGACCCAAAAATATTGATATATACTACATTTAAAATTTAGAATGAAAAATTATATCAAATTGGAAGTGGTTAAACTAGATAAGAATGATTAGGTTCACAATTCAAAGTAAATCTCAATGAAATAGAAACCGAAACAAACTCCATTACAAAATTTTATTCAATTGAGTTAATAAAAATCAAGTGAATCATTTAATACCATAAATATAAATAGAATCATGATATTATATATCAAATGGAAGTAAAAAACACCACATACAAGAAATTAGTGGCAAACAATTTAAATCTCATGGAAATAAAAGTGAGATGAGAAACCCCTTACCTTGTGCCCGAAGGTGTTCTCGATTGATCTTAATGACCTGAATAAATAAAATTAGCTTAATTATTTAATAAATACATATCCTATTATACATTTAATTTATTTATTATAAATTTATTAGTTTCATTCATTTTATTTTTGATGTGTTTAAGAGGTTCAATTTTATCATTTTTGAAGCATTTTCTTCCTTGGTTTTCATGATAGGTTTACTTGTATTCATGAATGGAAGTTCATTTGAAATGTGGTTAGACATCCAGAATTGTTAATATACATTATTAGGGAAATTAAATAGATATAAATAATCTTATATTCATTTTTTATATACTATGAGGATGAATAATTAGATAAAAGTCAATGATAAATGCACGGATTAACTTGGCGGTTTTGTGAACAACAAAATTGTTTCGGATTATTATTTTATATTATGAGTGTGTAAGAATTACAGAATATTTTAGAAGATAAAATACATATATTATGATCTGTTTGAACCATTAAAAAGGTTGTGTGGATAGTATTGAAGATAGTAATAGAAATTGAAACCCATCATCCTTGAATGTGATAAATTAACACATGTCCGACGATGTTTTCATTTTTGGTATAAGAGACGGGGTAAAAGAGAGATGATAAGGAAACATTAGATTAGCATAATAAAATTCTAGTTGATGATAGTTTATAAAATTATTATATCATTTTTATTAGTGGAGGTGAGGTTATAACAAAATAATAATGAAACTTGTAAAAGAATTTGAAAGAAAAAGGAAGGGAGGTTCACCTCTTGAGTACTCCTTGAGAATCTCCTTAAATCCTTTTTTGAAATTTTGGAGAATCTAAAAGATCTTGGATGTGGGGGTTGATTAGAGAAGTGTATTTGGCATAACATATGTAAGGTTCAAATCTTGAGTGGTGTGGGTGGAAGAGGGGGTGAGCGGTGGTTAATATAGTGGAGGGGAGGGTTTTCTTAATATTTTAACAACCTGTTTATTATTTTTTCTTAATAAAATAAATAGTGATGATACCATAACCAAAAAATATTAATAAGTTCATGTTTGTTTGAACCATGTCTTCTTACCTCAGTTTGATGTCATCCATGGCTTAGTAAATCATTTATTTTTTATTTATCAAAATTTATCATATTTTATTATTCACAAAAAAATTCATATATATCAGAATAATCCCAAAAGCTCACCCTAACAATTTTTTTTGACATTTAGAATCCAAATTTGAACTCTATTTTTTCAAAAATAATTTTCTAAATATGAGAAATTGAAATTTTAATTAATTTTATCATTTAATCAAAAAAATAACAACACTTAAAATATTCATCTTCATTTTTATGGTGCATAAATTTTATTTACACTTTCATGGGTACGATTACTATTTATGAGGTATGTATTAATATTCAAAAGTGTTGTTCATAATTCATTTGACTATGTTACTATTCACCGAAAATTTACTTGATTCTATCATGCTAAAAATATAACCATAATCGCAACCGTGTATGTCGATTTTTAAAAAATTGAAAACAAAAAAGTGGAAAAATTATGTTTAATTTATTAGTTATGAGTTTCTCCTATAAATAACTAAATTTGGTTTCATAGAGACTCAGTTCTACATGAAATATAGGAAATCTAATGAATAGAAAGTTTTTAAGAGAAACATGCCATTAATTGTTTGTGGTGTTATATCCTTCCCACCTCCCGCATTTCCATAAGAAAGATCCCCGACCCCTGAACACATCCTGAATCATGATTCAAATATCCATCACATGGATATACATAAAAATAATCAAAAAATACATTTGGTATCAATAAGGGAACTACTTCTAAATTAATCATCCATAACTCCAAAAGGTTCCAATTGGCCCTTTTGATTATCATTTATATTATTTTCATTTGGAAAACCATTTAAATTTTTTTTAATTATAATATAAATCCATGGGAAATCACAATAAACATTAAATAACAACTATAATAAAACCTAATGGTTTATCCATTTCAATTAATATGATTAAACCACCCCTTTTAATACATTCAAATCCATTAAACCCAAAAAATAAACCCACATTGAAAATAAAAAATGAAATAAACTCAATATATACTAATTATTTAAAGTAATTGAGGTAAAATACCATTGTTTTTCCAAATTAACCCTTGAAGCATAACACACCCATTTATAAAATGGAACTGAAATTAAAGAGGCCTTTACAATATTTAATGTCATTTCTCAATGCGAAAAGTTTCAAAAAACCATATGGATTCTTACCCAAGTCCACGAAAATCCTTTTAAAATATATTAAAAGTATATTAAATCTGAAAAATATTTTCTGGAGAAATTTAAATTTATGAAAACTTTACAACTAACATTAAAAAATTTTACAGGGATATGTGGGAATTTTAACAAGTACTTATAATGTGTCCTAATCCCATTCCAATCTCAACAGATAACTAAACATCACTTTATCCTATATAACAATGAAAATATATATGTAATTTCACAATAAATCATTATAAACAAACTAAAAATTTCGTGACATGTAATACAAGGGGGTTCTATAGACACATGTACCATAAAAAATAGTGGTTTAACTGAAATGTTCAAAAATATGACACCTTCAGTGGAGGACGAATAAATAAAAAATAAATTTACCCAGTAGAACCAATATACACCCTAATAAGGATGTAATCCTAAAAATAAATTTTAACCCCTTGGCCTAATGTTCAGACAATAAAGAGGGGTGAAAAATCAAAGGAGAAAAGAAATAAAAATGGATGGAAACGAAGAGTAGAGACCTTACTTGAGGAATAAACCATGAGTCTAGATGAAAACTAGTAAAAAACACTTGGGGAGTGGAGGATGAAATGGGGGTGAGGCATGTGTGTAAGGGGGTTCATCTTGGACTGGACACACAATGGAGTATGGAAGGAAAATTTAGATAGAGTCAAAAAAACCCTTATTGGAAAATTAGAAGAGAAAAACAATTCTGGGAGTTACGAACGATTTAGGCACATGGTTTATTAGATCATGTGATAAATTTTTTTCCCTATATGATAATCAATATGTGCATTCATGGTTAATTTTAAGTAGGTTTCACTATTGTGTTAACCATTTTATATGGTACTATAATGTGAATACCCCTAAAGCATGGTATGTGCACGGTTACTCCTAACCATTCACAACACCCTAACCATTTAAAATTTTTAAATTTCAACCTGATAATATTGGGAACTCATAGAGGTTGAAATTAAATTAATTAATTAATCAATTAATGATACAATGACATGTTTGGTGTCACAAAATCCCCACCAAGGAAATTTCTAGGCCTGGAAAGTCTCGGGTTAATTTATATGTCAAAAGGGAATGAATTCTAATACAACATCCATGAAAATAATAATTCCTAAAACCATAAAGTGAATCACCTAAAAAAACAACCACCATCCTAGTTCGATAAAAGAACTAACAAAATTAATATCATATGTCACTATCCCTAGAATTTGGAAATGATATAAAATTTTCAAAGAACAAACAACATCTTTCCAAAAAACCCGAGGATGTGACAATGAAGTGATGTTCTAAAAATCACTATAGAGAATTAGAAAAACAATTCCAGCCAAAGACAACCAATACAATACTACAATAAGATCACTAATTTGAGAAACATCCAAAGGAATAAAAAAACAAAAAATTCCTAAGGTGATCAAAAACCAAGAGGGGAAAGAATAAGATGCACACCTCTTTAAAAAAATGATAGGTCTCTATCCTTAAGGTAACATTAAGAATACAAAGGTGTTTAAATCAAACTCCCCTGAATATTATCCCTTGATAATTCTGACCAAAAATACATCATGTTGTCTTCTACTACTAGATCATAAATATAACTACACCCAATTTATCTATGAATACACCTTGGGTCCCACCAATATTTCAATTAATGAGAAAAAAATCCCATGATCCACACTATAGAAGGTAAAAGAAAAATATAAACAAGCAATAAGGCATGGAAAATTCCCACAAGGTGCATTTACCACAAATAGAAACTAAATAAGAACTCAATAATATTTGGGCTTATGTATTTCTCAATCTAAAAAAACTCCAAACATACAAATCATAAATCTAAAATGATTTTTCACTCATAAGAGACAGGATTCAACACCTGAATCATGAAAAAAATGATGCTCACTGGAAAATAAAATGAAATATTTTTCTAAGATAAAATAAGAAAACATTCAAAAAGTGATCTCACACAAGAGTATTCAATAGAAATTGATCAAACCATAAAACTAAATTTTATTTTTCTAAACCACAATACCCAAAACTATCAAAATATTCTACAAGGGAAACACTACAACAAATAATCCAAATGAAAAAATATCTAAAAATATAAAAAATAAATTTCACTACCTTTAGAGCTTGTGAAGTGTTTAATAATATGGGTAATCCCATAATATAGACATTCCACATATATACAATACCATTCTGGAAGGATAATATCCAATGAAACGATATATAGACCCTCAATTATTCATCTCCTTAAAATTATACCATATTTTTCAATAATAAATAAGGGACAATAAAAAACATGATTTATGAGAACATAAAATTCATTTCCAAATTCCCATTTTAAAAACTAATACATTATTAAAATTGGAACTTATTCCATTAAAAACAAAATTAAAACCAATTTAAAAATAAAACTTCAAGCTATTACAATACTTATTTAATTTTAAATCATATGAAAAACATATTTTATAACAAACACCAACTAGTTTTAAAATAAAAAACTTATTCCTTATTTCAAAATAATTTACAAAATTAACATTTGAAACAATTTTAAACTTGCACACCCTTTCAAAATAAACTCACAAAGGGTATAATCACAATTTTAAAAACACCATTTTACATTAAAATGGGAAACTCATCAATTAAATTATTTTCCACTAGACTAAAAAAATAAAACAGAAAACATTTCCCAAATTTAGAATGTAATTTAATATTTGGAAACATTTTATAATTTTAATTATATTTTTAAAATAATTCCTACAACGTTGTTTTAAAACTGAAAAAAAATCTCATGAAATTTCACTTTTCACCCACACAAAAATTATTCCACATCACTTGAAAAAAAATCATAAAAAAGTTATAAGAGATGACTTAAAATATATCCAAAGATTCCAAAATATCACAAAACTAACCATAACCCCTATATTTATAACTCAAATCTCACTAGGTAATTCGACAGTCAAATAATCTAAATAGAAAAAACACATGGGATATGGAACAGTGCTTGACTTGGCCACCTAGTTGATGTATGCATTCCAATAATGAATTAGTTCCTAAAACATGTCCATATCCCAGAGTTGGCATGTTTCATGGTTTTTAGGCCCTATAGACCAACGTCATGACTTTTCTTTCTCACTCATTGCTAGCCAAAAACATCACATATGACCCCTGAGAAAACATAATACATTATGATGAGGATAATAAACCCACTACTATAGGCATCATACCATAATAGAAAAACTATATAAAATGGTATGAAAAATAAAATCCCAAATCAAAATTAAACCCAATTATCATATAAATTATAGGCTTTGGGAAGACAAGACCTCACTAGAATCTCACTCAACCAACCTTCTATGTTACAAAATATTTTCTAACTCGATCATTCCATGACACTCTAAATAAAAAATGGATTTACAAAGGCTTGGGATCCTATAGAAAAAAAAACTATGCTCAAAACCAATTCTAATGAGTTGGCATGCATCATTTGTTTTAACAGATACCTGAAAAAGGCCTCCACTAACCCAAATGGAATTCCTGATCCCCATGTTCTAGACCAACTACCAACAATTTAACAATAATACATCATGAGGACCATGTCACTCTATCCTAGTCTCATTGGTGACACCACCTAGATAGGTATTACATACAACATTGTGCCACTAGTTAGTATCTATTAACAACTAGCTTGGTTATATCTCATGAATTTCCACTTAGTATACTAGGGAACCTCAAGGAATAACTAAATGATGTGGGATAGTTTCAAAATAAATTCCATACCATAAAATTAAAAACTCCAAAAGGCTAACATCATAATCACATCCTTCACACCCTACACATTTTCCATAGATATATCCCTAACAAATAAGCATTTCATGAATCACAATTCAAACATTGATCCCATATATATATATATATATAATACTCAAAAAAATAAAATGGGGATCAACAAGGTAATAACCAATCAATTAATAAAACAACACTTCAAAAATTTCTACGTGGTCCTCTCACTTATCACATATAGTATATACATTTGTAAATCCATTTAAAAACTATTTGGTATCCAAATATAAATCTAAGGGAAACAAAATGAATACTAAATAAAACCTCTAACATCATAAAGGAATTTCTATTTAATTTTCTAAGACAACACCAACCCTTTTAAAACATGAAAACGCATTAAACTTGAAGGATAAACCCACATTTAAATAAATAGGAAAAAGAATCCCACTAACTAAAAATAATTTTAATAATTAAATTTAAATTCCCATAATTTAAAAAAACAATCCCTTAAATGTAACACACACCCTTTTTCTAAAAGGAATTGGCATTTAACACAATTTCAAAATATTTACATTCATTTTAATAAATCCAAACAGGCACTAAAAACAACTTGAAATGTAACCCATATATATCAATTATTTAAAAATAATCAAAATACATTTTAAAAAAACATATCGAAATAATTTTTAATTCAATAAAAACATTACAACCCACTATAAACAATTTAAACGGACACTTAATCATTTTAAGAATCCCTTATCATTCTACATAATACAATTCCAAGATTGAATGACAATTAAACGCCAATTCTTCCAACAATAGAATACAAAAATACTTGTAATTTCACATGAAATCATTTAAAACACACAAATAAATTTATAACAAGTAATACAATGGGGTTCTATAGTAACACCTACCATAAAATGATGGATGGGAAGGTGAAACAATCTAAAATACATTCATCATTGATGCTGAAATATATTAGAAGAAGACCTATAAGACCAATGGAACACCCTAAATATGATGAAATCCGTAAATATGGTCAAAAACTATGACCTGGGGATTGTTCAAGAATGGGGGATGATGTAATGTGGGAAAATAACCAAAATTGGAAGAAAAGGGGGAGCCGAGACCTTACCTTGAATAATCAACCATGAATTCAAAATAAATCTAGTGGAAAACACCCAATGATATGATGATGAATGGGGGAAAGTCACACACATAAGGGTTCTATCTAGGGTTTTTCACATTAGGGAGTGGTGGTTATAAAAAATAGAGGGGCCCTAAAACACTTTAGGGTAAACAAGGGAAAAGAAAAAAAATTGGGTGTACCACATTGTTTTAGATAATGGTTTTCCAAACCATGTGAAAAATATGTTTTCTCTTCTAGAAAATCCTTAGGGACCTACAAGGTTACCCCTAAGTAGGTTTCAGTATTTATCTAGTCATGCCCAAACCATGAAAACCGAACGTTAATATGTAGACACTGCATGCATGGTCCACCCATGGTTACTCATATCAATTCTTAAACTATTCCCAGCACCAAAACCCTTAAAATTTTCAAAATTTCAAAATAACACTCTGGGTGACCCACAACAGCTTAAAATTAATTTAACTGATTATTTAATTAATGCCACAATGACATGGTAGGTGCCAAAAATCAAAACCAATACCATTAAATACGTTGCATGGAATAAATATTTAATTAAAGGAAGAGGCATATGAATCAACAATCATGTTTCATGTGATGCCAATATTTATCAAATGAACAAGTAAAAACTCCTAGAATGGATGTAGAAAATATATTAGTGTCTTAGAACATTATCATCATCCACATTTCTCACTCATGTTATAAATAATTTGGTTAACCTAAATTCATATGATAAACCTCCCTAGTTAACATCCTCTTTATTTCTTTTGATTTTTAAGATCATTACCCAATATATTATATATTTATATCAGACTCATCCATTATATAAGTGGTGCCATCTTCTCCAATCATCACAAGATATATCAATAAAATCCACCATAATCAATTACATAAAAGTACCACAATTTCATTTCCCTAATGGAGTTATTTACCCATGGAAAAGAAATCGGTTTCATCATTCTTAAAAATAATCATTGTAGGTGATCCATATAAAGTAAAAAATATTATTTCATAAGTTCATATTCACAGTGAGGTACTGCAATCATTAAATGATGATTTTATAGATGAAAATACATTTAAAATAATATTTAAAACAATCCTATAAGAATAAGGTAAATTCCCTTTTCTTTTAGTACCTTTAATAACTAAAAAAAAAAAAAATTTGAGATATTATTTTTGTAAGTAACCCTATAAAATTTGAAAGAATGATTCAGATCAAATAATATTTAAAATGGTAGTAAAATCCAAACATTTCATAAAATTTAAAAATCAACATTATTCTAAAACATGTGTAAAGATATTAAGAAGTTACCCTTACAGAAAATGTTAATTAATTTCCTATTAAAACCATTTAAAAAAGGTTAAATGTCCTATAAAATAAATTTAAGAAGAATTTAATTATATAAAAGAAACTTCTTTAAATAAGATAAAGAATGTAGAGGGATAATTTTTTTAAAATTATTTATAAAATATAAAGTAATTTTTTAAAAATAAAAATATTTATAGTCATTTAAAAATAAATTATTTGAAAAAATAACACCAAAATTAACATAAAATATAATTAGTTTAAAAATATTCATGATATAATATGTCAAGAGTCAGTGTATATAACAACTCATATCTTTATTAGATATTAATTAATTAATTATTATATAAAAGCACACATAATATAACCAAGAATATTGAGAATTATAATGTCTTTATGAATTTGGTACATTTCATAAAAAATTAAAATAAGATTAAAATATCACACTTATTAAAAACTTATTTAACATGCTATAACATTAAACTTCATGGGATAACCTGGAGAATAAATATGAAAGGGATGAGATATAAATCCCAATAAGGAAATAAACAGTAAAACACATCAATAAAATTATACATGTCATAAAATAATAATATAAATGGGGCATAAAATGAGTAGGAATCATAAACATTAACAGTTAGATATGATATATAATGATAGTTATAAAGACTACATGGGAAATATTGAAACAACTTAAAATACTACATCATAAACATAGGCCAAGGATACCTTTCAAGAAATCATGCTGGAAAAATTACCATAAAAGATTCAGGTTTAGACCAAATCCCTACATAATGTCTCATGATTCAAAATATTACCCAAACTATTGGAGCACTATATAATTATGGGTGCACCTATCACTTTTATTTTATTCTCATTCTTAGGTGTTCAATATAGATCATACAACATGTATTCATTCATACTAAAAATTTATTCCATGATTAGATAGTGGTTAATAAATATATGAAAGTCCCAATTCAAATATCTATAAGTTTATAAAGTTGAACACCCTTTACAAGAAATGGATATAGTATTCACTACATAATTGTTTTAGAGTGGAAAATCAAGGGGAAATTTCAACTGCATAACAGTGTGACATAAAAAATTCATAAAATGTGATTCTAGGAGATATAGGGGTGTATAATAATTTTTAAATAAAATGGTAAGTAATAGGTATAGTTAAAGACAAATCCCAACATTAACAATTGGAAATATAAGGCATAAGATAATAAATTAACATCAATAATGAAGAGAATGTGATGATCCCTTAAATGAGTGTGTGACTCAAAATGCTTGGGATGATCTTCTTGAGAGCATTTGGGAACCATGGAAGGAATATAGAAATGGTATGGATTTTTAAGGATGTTCTACATAGATTTTTAGTGAATAGAAGTTGGATCATGGGTGGGTTTATATTGGAAATGTTTGGGGATTTCACCATTATTTTTCGAACTTTGGATTTGAGCTCTACATAATAAAATAACAAAACCCACTAACCATACCATGGTTTTTACCTAAATTTATTCAAAATGGGAATGTATTTAATTATTTGATAAATCTAATTTTTTCACTTAATAAAATAAATCCCTTTCCTATATAAAGGTGAGTCATACTCAAAAGGAAATGATTTAAAACCCTTAAAATATATTAATGGTTTTGGAGGATTCATAATGTATTTATAAACATAATTAAATAAATATAAAATAAAAATATTTTATATTAAAAACATATATTTGGTAATGGCTACATTTTTTCGTGTTTATTTCATCACTTTTGGGTCATTATTCTGTCATAATACACAAATTATATTTATACGGTATTTAATTTTTACCAAAAACGTCAATTGTCTCAGAAAATTATGAAAAATTAACCCCTGTATAATTTTGAAATTTTTATTCCAAAAATAATATTCATTTTATCTATATTTTTTAAAATATGTGAATTTTCAATTTTAAATAGAATTACCATTTTCTAAAAATGCTGTGTTTTTTTACTATAACACTTTTTGAACCCTTATCAAAAATTACATTTGACTTCATAAAAAATTTATGATAATTTATATTTAATAAAAAATATTTGATAATATTATTTTAATAAAATATTAATTATTTCATATATCAATAAATTCATAAAAATAAATTCATTAATTTAATTTAAATATTACCAAATGATAATATTTGTATTTTATTGTATAGAAATAAAAATCTTTTATAAATTACAAATAATAGGGTGAAAATATATACCTTTCAAAATAATTTACATACACATATTTATAGAGTCCTGATACATATCCCTTTAATACATAATAAAACTCTCAAATATTAAGGTTTAAAATGTTGAGACTTTCATGAGGTGGTTCGGTGTACATGGATTTGGTCATGATCTCGAGGAGCTTGAATTTATCCAATAAATGGGTTCGCTCATGCATAGGTTGTTGGATTTAAGCATGGGATTGGTCAAGGGAATTTCTTAGTGATTATATCTGTTTTGAAATCTATAATAAATTGGAATCATAGAGTACTATCCTACTAATTGAGTCAATCGCTTCCTTTTCTGTGTTAAATGGATTTTTTACAACCACATTAATATACTAATCATGTCATCACATTTCAATGAATATTTTAAAAACTTTAAAGTTTCATAATGATCATTTACACTTTATATGATATTATAACACAAAATAATTTCATTCAGTTTCTATATCTTTAATAATAATACATTTAATAAATAAAAAGGGAAATTTTTATTCATAATAGTTTGGGACATTACAATCTTCCCCCTTAAGAAAATTCAGCATTGAAATTTTCATTTACCACAATAAAACATATGAGGATAACTCTATTTCATTGCATCCTCTTATTCCCACATTACTTCTTCAAGAATGTTGTTTCTTCAAAGTAATTTGACCAGGTGGATTGTCTTATTTTGTAGAACTTTACCTTTACGATCTAAGATATTCACTAGATACTCTTAATAGGAAATATCATTCTCAAATTGCATCACCTTTGGATTGAGTATATGTGAATGTTATGGTATGTACTTTCTTAATATTGATATATATAATACATCATGTATTTTATATAGGTTTTTTGGGAGTGTAATTCAGTAGGCCACTACTCTAATGGGATCAAGGATCTCAAAGGGGTCGATGTTTCTTGGACTAAGATTTCCATTATTTCAAAATCTCATCACTTTCTTCCCCGGGGAGATCTATAGGAATACTGAGTCTCCAATATCAAAATCTAAGTCTCGTCAATGATTTTCATCATAGCTCTTCTATCGACTCTGAGCAGCCTTGATGTGCTGCTAAATGGTCTTACCCTTTTCTAGCATTTCTAGGACCATTTCAGGAACAAACAATTTTTGTTCCCTAACTTCATCCCAACATGTAGGTGTTCTACACCTATTCCCATAAAGGGGTTCATAGATATCCATTTGGATACATGAGAGTAGAATCTTTTGTTTTAATAGAACTGAAACTAAAGAATATGTTTCTCTCATCCTACATTGTAGTCAACTAAGAATCCTATCAACATGTACTCAAGTGTCTAGATAGTCCACTATAATTGGACATCACTTTTAGGGTGATAATAGATTATAAAGTTCAACTAATTATTTATATAATTTTTGAGACTCTTTGATAACATATATTTGAATCCTAGATCTCTATTTATTATAATAAATAGTGGTGTTCCATACAACCTCACCACTTATCTAGTGTTTATCCTCCAAAGTAGACAAAATATGAAATCCTATAGAGTCAAAATGAAGTTTTAAGTATTTGTAAAATGATCCACCAAAACCCATATAGCAATATTCATACTTGATGTATATTGAATTCCAATGAAAAAGATGATGGTAAGGTTTTCTCATTTCAATGTAGTCATGTGTAATGGTTGCATCATCACCTTAGATTTTTTCCATTCCACTTTCACTTTATGACATATAAAAATCCATGCTGTATATTATTTAATCTCCTTCATCATATTTTCCCACCAATAATGTACTCTAAGATATTGATAATATTTATGCTTTTTGGGTGGATGGAGAAGGTTGAGTAATGTGCTCCATCTAACTAGTCCTTCTTTAAGTCAAGATTTTTTGGTACACATAATCATGACCCAAATACCATAACTCCTTCCTCATTAAAATTTAACTCTAAGGATTTCATTTTTCTTAAAGTTTTTACTTTCTTCTATGTTCCTGCATTATCTATTTGACCATCATTTTTATTTTCCAAAAAATTCAATTGAGGAATAATTCCTGAAATAATTGATGATGTTCCTTCTTATATGATTCCCATGCCCTTATTATTCAATTATAATAAGATAGGATCCTTTTAAACTCCCATAAATGATAAAATTGTTGGATCATTTATACTTAGAGCATCTAAAACATTATTCACATTACTAGGATGGTAGTGGGTTTAGTGGTCATATTCTGTGATCATCTCTGACCATATTCATTGGTGCATATTCATCCCTTCTGTGTAAATTCATACTTAAGGCTTCTGTGATCAATATATATTTTACAATTCTACCGAAAGAGATAATGCCACTGTTTTCCAAAGTGAATATCACTACAAAAAACTCTATATCATGTTTGGTTATTTTATATTTTTGAAAGTTCAACTTTCATGAAACATAGCCTATCACTTTGTCAATTTTTATTAACAAGAAGACCAATACCCTCTTCGAGGCATTACTGAATACCAAAAAATGGTCTCCACTTATGTGTATTGTGGGTAAAAGTGTAGTGATAAGAATCTTTTTCAACTACTTGAATATCTATTCACATTCATCATTCCAAGACAACATAAATCCATTTTATGTTATCTTGGTTAGAGGGTTTTACAATTACAAGAAATTTATCACAAATCGATATTAGTACCCAACTAATCTGAAAAAACTACTGATATTTGTCATAGATGTTATCCTCATCCATAGTTCAATTACTCTTTTCATTTAAGGGTCCACATATATTTCATTTATTATGATAATATTCCACACAATGGGACTTAATTTCAACAATTTTCACATTTTATTTGCTTTTAATAAATACTCTCCTATCACAAGGTCATTAGAACAGTTCTTAGATATTACTCGTGATACTCCATTATTTTGGAGTATTTTAGAATATCATCTATAAAGGTTTTTTTTAGGTAGTATCTAAAGACATGGTTCATCAATTCAATGAATATTTCCAGAGTATAAGTGAGTCTGAATGGCATTAATATGTACACATAGTGCATGTACCTTGTAGAAAATATAGTCTTGTGGATATCCATTATCTTTATCGTAACATGGTAATATCCTGACCACAAATCCACCTTTGAAAAATATAGTGCTCCGGGTAACTAATTGAAAACGTTATCAATCTATGGAAAATGACTCTTATTTTTTATCATGATCTTGTTGAGCTCATGATAATTAATGCAAAGGCGTATTGACCCACCCTGGATCATGACTAAGAGAACTGGTGCACCCCTAGGTGAATCACATAGGCGTATAAACCCTTTATCGATATTTTATAATAGTTTTTTCTTCCTCTCTTATAGTTACACAACATAAATTATATATAGATTCATGGATAATGGTAACGCCCTGGGTATAATCTTGATAGAAAATTTAACCTCTTAGAAAGGAGGAAGGCCAGGCAATTCATCGGGAAACACGTCATTGTATTACCCCAAAAAAATAATTTATTCATGGATGATTCATTCTGTAGAATCAATTATTTTAGTTTTATATGTTTTCCAATAGGTATATAATAACTTTTCTTGTGTTGTTTTTTCTATAGAAGATTCATCCTTCTCTTTGCACTTATATAGAATCAGTGGTCGATTTATGATACAAAGAGTGATTTCAATCAAATTTAAATTTATGTTGCCTCTATATAGGTAATGTCAATTCATGACCAGAATTGCATAAAATTCCAATTAAGGGAGTTTGAAAAGTCTATATGGTAATTTCATACCACAAATTTTCATAGAGGAGGAGTTATGTACTTGGGATGCATTAATTTCACCATTTTACATTTTCACTGATAGCTCCACATCCATGCTTTGTGATAGTGTTTCAAGAGTTCTACTAAACCATCATGATATGATGGAATGAAAAACTGAATAAAAAAGTACCATCACTATTCATGAATGAATAACTAGAGTATCTATCACCACTTGGTTTTTGATATCCACCTCAATGTTTTTAATGGATAAATAATTTCCTTCCTTTCTTGTAGGTTGTATTTTGTCTACAAAAACCCTTGAATTAGGAATTAATTTGAAAAGGTCACTAGTTAATTGTAGTTTAAGAAATGAAAAATTTATTGAGAGTTAACTGGATCATTCCAATCTCCCATATCATTTTTGGGTTTCTCATATCAAAAATCACTAGCTTGGTTGCCTTCCATCCTAGACCTAAAGAATTTCCTCATCACCCTGAGGCAATTTTTTGGGTGCTACTTAATTCACATTTGACAAGTTAGATGTGGAAATTTCATAGAACTGTTAGATTCCTCCATCAGACTGAATGAACTAAACTATACTTTCTGATTCATATCCCCATTGTACCTTTGATATTCATTGATCTCTATTTTGACTTTATGGAAACATCAAATATTTTTCTAATTGCTATAAAATTATCATATCACCAGTACTTATCATAGACTATGTTTTATCCTGCTAAAGAATAGGTAAACCATAAATTCAAGTGTAATGACCAATATAGAGGCATATCAAGAATGTCTTGTGATGTTTTATTAGTATTCCATGATATACTCATCATCATTACTCTTATGGGATAGAAAATCTAATTCCATTTTAAGATGGAGAGTGCGGGGAAAATATTTATCCAAAAAGCATTTCCTGTAATTCCTTCTACCTCATCACTTCAATCTCTTCCATAGGCATCATATTTTTAGTAAATGTACACCAAAAATAGCTTCTCCCCCTATAAGATAAATAGACAGTAAATCCTTCTCATGTTTAGAACATTTAATGATGGAGAATATCTTCTTAAAGTATTCGATTCATTATTCTGCAATTGAGGGATCACATGATCCATTAAAATTCATGGGCCATTGTCAAATAAAGGACTCAATTGTATCTTGTTCATTATTAGGGGGATATTTGTGCTCCTCTTGGTCTATTTTTATATTTGTAACCTATTTTAGGTGAGATATTATCATCATAAAGTTTTTTATTCCTTCTCCCATAGGGTTGGGAATATCTTTGGGGCAGTCATCACACTTCCCATTACATTGATTGTTTTCCCAATTACACCTATTTTCAGCCATTAGATATAAAAAGGGAAACTTATTGATCAATATTTTTAACTGTTAAACACATTAATGGAAATTTAATGATATTAATGGGGTAATTTATAACATACATTTATTTCCTTAAATTATGAATTTCTAGGCTTCCATCAATGTTATCAATGATCTATTTTATAACATATGTACTTGTTTGAATTTTTGATCCCCTAATAATCGTTCATAATGAAATTATGATTTTACCAATGCCTTTACACTAGGTGTGTCAAACCAGGTGCTCATTAAGGATCATTTATGTGTACCATGATACATCGAGTCAGTCCCAACACACCTTCTCGGAGTTGCTATCCCTATGTATATATGTCTCAGCACCACATCCACATATAGTATCCAGAGAGGGATGTATATTTTTGAAAATCCACTTACTCTATAATTAACAAAATTTAGGGATGTTTTCTTACACTTAGTATTATCCCAAATGTTTTTTCTATTGTTTTCTTCTTCTAATCCCAAAAAATAAGAAAATTTTTCCTTTGATACCAGTTATAACAACCCTTCTCTTTATTACACATTAATTCATTAATTATTACATAAAAGTTCCAATAATACAACCCAGAAGATAATGAAGTCTAGTCTATTTTGGAATTTGGTATATTACATAACAATTTAAAATAATAATAAATACATTATCTTTATTGTAAACTTCATCAACAGGATTTCACTTAAAACTGCATGAGATAACATGGGGACATACATGAGAAAGGGGTGATGTATAAATATCATTAAGAGAATATACATGGAAAAACAAAAATAAAAAAATACATGTTTGATAATAGTCATATAAATGAAGTATAAAAAGAGTAAGAATAATAAAAAGGATCAATGTGACATGATACTGAGGGATAATCATGAGGGAAACATGGTAAATGTTGCAACAACTTAAAACACTACATCATAAACATAGTTCAAATCTAACTACAAATAAATAATGATGGAAAAAAATCCCATAATGGAATAAACTTCATTTCCTATCTCAACATGATGTCTCAAGAGACAAAACATAGCCCAATGCATGGGAGCACTATATAATTTTGGTTTTCCCATTGTGTTTATTTTATTCTCATGATTAAGTGTGCCACATAGATCTTACAACATGGATTCATTCATCAACATAATTTATTCTATGATTAAGGAGTGTGGAATTAAATCATGTAATTAACTATTCAAATAAGTATAAGTGTATAAAGTGGAACATCCTTGATAAGTAATGGGTATAGTATTCACTACACAATTGTTTTTTCATGGAAAATCACAGTGAAATTTCAGTAGCATATCAGAGTCACATAAAAATTAATAAAATAGGTTGATGAGAGAAAGGGATATATTATAATATGGAAATAAAATGGGAATTAATATGGATATGTATATACATATCCCAACATTAGGAATTGGAAATACAAGCCATAAGATAATAAATAAAAATAAATAATGAAGAGATGGTGAGGATCATTTACTCGAGTGTGAGACTTCAAAAACAATGGAGTAGCTTCTTGAGAGCATCAGGTCCCATTGGGAGGAAACTATAAAGGGGAGGAGAAAGTAATAATTTTTTAAAAATATTTTTAATGAAGAGAAGTGTGATCTTGGGTGGGTTTATATAGAAAAAGAGTGTGTATTTCTTTAATATTTATCAAACATAGGTTTTGGACTCTATATAAAAAAATAACCAAACCAAAACCCTTATCCTGATTTTTCATTATGATTT
Organism: Viscum album; assembly: GCA_963277665.1. Classification (NCBI taxonomy): domain Eukaryota; kingdom Viridiplantae; phylum Streptophyta; class Magnoliopsida; order Santalales; family Viscaceae; genus Viscum; species Viscum album. The sequence continues at coordinate 119,976,707 of OY728165.1, forward strand.
ATACCAAAAATTGAGTGGTTTTAATTTTTTTTAAGTCCCCAGTCATAACATAAAAAATTAATTCCCTTGATTATGTAGAGGTGATTCATACTCTTACAGAAATTATTTTAAAAATTTAAAATATTTTAATATTTTAGGAGGATTCATAATGGCTTTATAAAATTAATAAAATTAATAAAAAATAAAAATATTTTTAATGTAAAACATATATTTGGTTTTGGATACATTTTATAGTATTTATCACATAACTTTTGGGCCATTATGATGTCATAATATACAAAATATAGTTATATAGTATTTAATTTTTCCCTGAAAATTATAATAACTCAGAAAATTAGGAAAAATTAAAAATTTAATAATTTAATCCTTATGATTCCAAATAAAATATTAATTTTATCTATATAATTTTAAATATATTTTAATTTTCACTTTAAAAAGAAAATCATCATTTATTAAAAATGCTGGCTTTTTTAATAATAACAGTTTTCAAACCCTAATAAAAAATTTCATTTTACATCATAAAAATTATATTATAATATATATTAAATAATATTTATTTAATAATGATATTTTATTAAAATATTTTTTTTATTTATGAAATACATTAATTCATAAAATTATATTCCTTAATTAAATGTTGAATATTTTGCAAAAAATACTTTTTTTGTTTTATTGTATCAAATAAAAATCTTTTATAAAGTAACAATAATAGGATGAAAATATTTCTATTATAAAATAATATACATACTCTTGTTTTTATGTTCCTGATACATATCCCATGAATACACCAGCAAACACCCAAATAGTAGGGTGCGTGATGGTGATACTTTAATGGGCTAGTTCAGCGTACATGGTTTGGTTCATGATCTTGAAAATCTTAAAGTTTTCCAATAAACGTTTTCTATCATGCTTAAGTTGTTAGATCTCATCTTGGTCTTGGTAAATGGAAAATCTTGGTGATTCTTTCTCCCTCAAGTGCTCTGATAAATGGGTTCCATGAGTTATGATATTACATATTGATTCATTAACTTTCTTTTTCTTTTTCAATTGGATTTGTTAAAAACTTATATTTATACTAATCATGTGATCACTATTAAATAGCTATTTAATCAATGGAAAAGATTTATAAGGTTCATTCGAATCCAATAGGATATAATAAAACCAAATAAAAACATGTGTTTTATATAACCATAATACATAATAAAACATTAAATAAAAAAAGGGGAATTTTATTTATAATATTATGGGTTGTTATAGTGTATACACCATATAAATAAATATTGTTGTATCAATAAAAACATGTCTCAATGAAAAATTTTTGTGATGGGACAACCTTCCAACATAGGTAATACATGATTCAAAATTCCATTGAATGACAGAACCTAAAATAATTCAATAAAAATCATAATTTATATTAACAAATTATTAAAACACCTTCAATTGGGAAGAATTAATCTATAAAAAGATTCATGTTATCAGACCTGAGATTTTTATCGATGAATTGAAATTAATACCATTAAAACCCTTAAAAATTTTATAACATTTAAATAAATATATCATGAAAGGGATAGCTTCAAATGAACATTAAATGTAATAAAAAAATTATTATTCACGATAAAATATCTCAATTGAAAGTATATACACAATGTTAATGGAAATAGGTGCATATTGAAAGACATTCCTCAAGGAAATAATACTATGAATAAAAATACTTACAATAATTTTATCAATAAAGATATAATTAATCAATGATGTGATTATGGGTAATAATTTTAATAAAACACAAATAAATTTGAAATAATAAATAATAAAATAAGACACAAGTTCACACCAAATCATGTCATAACATAGTAAATAAATTAAAAATACAACCCAATGGATGGAAACTGAGTTAATACAACCATTACCTCAGGTAAAGACCTTCAATTTATTTCTATAAAACCCAGTATAAAAACATATATTAATTATTTTATTTTTTATATCCATTTATAGGTTTATTATCTTACCTTTAAATAGTTTATCTTATATCGTACAATGATGTACTTAATTTCTTAATTAGTAATGTCTGCATCATTGATTTATAGTAAATTTGATTCATAACTAGAAAATGAATTTTGTTATTAGAATATGATCAAATAGGTCATGTTTATTTCATCTCTAGTGTATCACTAATTATATAATTATAATTTTTATCCTTTAAATACCATTTTATAAAAATTCATGAAAATAGATTAGGAATAAAATATACCTCGACTCGTGAGGTGGTAGCCTCCAAGAACACAAGAGTGATGTTTTTACTTTCAATGTTTTTCAAAATAAAGAAGTTGGGTATTTTTTTATCATTTAATAATTATATTTATATCATATATATAATATTATTTAATTTATATCCACCATTATGACCATTCATAAGAGGTGGTATTCAAAAATGAAAAATATCACAACTGGATGTGGTAGTTGTATGTATGCGCGAATGACATTTTCTTTTCAAAACAAATGGATGTGTGAAAATATAAAAATATAAATATTAAATTTATATATTTTAAATTAAATCATGAATACAATATGTATAGATTAAATTCATAATTATAACCATCTGTAAAATGTGGTGATGAAAAATGAATAACATCGGTTCGCAAGGTGTTAGTCTGCATATACGCACAACTCTAGTTTTTCCACCCACGTGATAGACAAGAAGATGGGTAAAGGATATATCATAAGTATACTAATATCTTAGTATATGGTAGATATTAATTTTTGTATATTTTTATATTTAGAAATTAATTTAAAAACGGAAAATATGGAGTAAAATAAAAGATGTTAGTTAAGATGATTGGATCCTCTTTTAGTGCCCTTCTATGTATATATTTTTCTGGAAACTAGGGATGGTCTTTTTTGGGGAAAACAACCTAAATAAATTGATAAATAGATTTAGAATATATTTTGGTATGGTTTTTTTATCTATGTGGTGCAAGGTAGTTTGACTAATAAAGAATAGGTATTGTCTATTTATAATGAATGAAATGATAAACTGGGAATTAGTTAAAATATTTAAATATAAAAAATAATTTTCCATATTAAAGTTAAAAAATTATATATTTCAAATATACTATTATCATGAGTCAAAATAATATCATAAAATAAAATTTATACAAGTTTAAGTAATTATTTCGACATTTTCTATTATTTTTAACTAAATATTAACCCATTTAACGATTACAATGATTTTTACACTATTAGTCTCAAAAAAATATTATTTAAGTACAAGTGACCCATAAGTGGAAAATGGTTAATAATATTAATGTTATCTAATTCATTAATAAAATTATATGATTTTAATTAAATTTAAATCATTTAATAAAATATTTTTTAACATAATATGCCATTAAATCCTTTTTATGAACTATTCACAATATTGATCTTAATAAAAATATATAGATAGAAAAGTAGTAAAAATATAAACTTTTAAAACATCACTAATATATTGTTTTTATCTAAATAATTATTGGAACAGAACAACTCATCCAAAAATTATTACATTGTGGGTTTTTTAAATCATTCACATGATTTTTATACTACTCGCAGAACCACTAAAAAATAACAACTGCTAGATAATGTTTTCCTTATAATGATTAGAACAACCTGATATTGGGGTAAAAACACTAATAAGGAGAAAATAGTAGTATACAATTACAAATATAACCAATCCAATATCTTCCGAATCCTACTCAAACACTACCTTAAACGTGTAATTTTGGATCCTTTTGTTATCCTACCCATTCTCCCTATGTTTTCCCAATTAATTAGGGTTGGAATAAGTGGGTGTAATGTAAATGAAAATAAGACTTTTCAACCCTTGATCCAAAATTGGGGCAAGATATTTCCCCTAATTTATATACTAGAAATATCTTCTAGATGGTAGTATTTGGGGGGTTGTTAGAATAAAAAACATATAACAACATTTCTTCTAATGTCTCTGGAAATTTCATCCAATTTTAGTAATTTATTTAAATTTTATGATAAAAAATTTGGTTTTTTATTGGGGGAAATGAAATAAAGACCATAATTTTATCTAATAATATTGAAACCTATATCACCTAAAAATTAACTCCATCCACCATTGAATTAGAAATTATTCAATATTTTCTCTATTTTAATTATAAATTTTATATTTATTAAAATTTCATCATTGAAGATAAATATATTTTCATGGAAAAGTTTTAAATTCACATTTTCTAGGAAATTATGAATTAAATGTATAATTTTAAGGTCCTAAAAAATGAATATCATATTCCTCTACAACGAAAAAATAATCCCCAAAATAATATAAATCTGATATTATAAATACAATTTAAATTCAAGACTACTGTTGGTATTAAAAGGTGTTGACAATGCGTCATGTATTATTGTATTTTAAACAAGAATTTCAAATATGAATTGAAATGAACTTAAAATTATAAAATAATTCAATATTGATGTTTATGATTCATTAAGCACGTAAATATTAAATATTAAAAAATTAATATTATCCCCATTCAGTGGGAATTTTTCACTCGAAACATGAGTTTCACTAGTCCGTAAAAATAATTATTCTCCCAAAGATGAAAAAAATTAAATCTTTATTCTAATCACATTTTGACATACATGTAATAGTATTAATACCTCACATAAATTAGTATTAAAACCCCTCAAAAACATTTAAAAAAATATAGTTTCTTACAAAAATTAGAATAAAAATATCATTCATTTGATAAAACGCCTCTACTCCATTCATTAAATTCTCATATATTTGTAATAATGTGTTGTAAATCACAAAATACAAGTGGGTTCATTTTTAATCAATGTGAAAAAATATTTAAGTTCTAGGATACAATCAAATTTTATTTCAAATATATATATTCAATATTTTTTAATTTTTTTTAATGATTTCAAGCTAAAAAAATATTTCTCTCGTTCAATTCAACTCCTCTAGAAAGACAATACACATTACCCTCGTGCATAAAGAAATTAGGGCACCTTGTGTGGTTCACATTCTACATAATCATCTAAAGTTAACTTAATATATAAAAAATTCAATCTACCTTAAATATAGATATAATAAGTAACACTATGAATAAAAATTATAGAGTCATTATTTCAAAGTAATATAAGTCACTCATTACTTAAACCAATTTCTCTATATGAAAATTTTATTATTATTTTTATTTAATTTTTTTATTTTGTTTAAAATTAATCATATTAAACATAAATTGATAACCAAACCAATTATATTTACATAGGGATCATAGTAACTCAAATTTAGGCCCCCATAAATCTAAATTATATGCATTTTGAAATTTTCATTATACGGATGAAAATATTTATGGTTAAAAACCACATCAGAATAACATTCCTCCCAAAAAAAATTATCATTGACCTGGTTTAACAATAAAATTAGTAACAAGACATGAATTTTTATTTATTTTTTATTAGTAATGTATATAATTTATATAATCACATAAATAGTTAAATAAAAATATTCCATTGATGCACACATATTTTTATTCATCTCAACATAAAATGGAATTCACCTCGATGTTTTAAAAAAGAAAATTTAAATTTTAGAATAATTTGAGATATTAAAAATTGAAATTTTAAATACAAATATTGAAAAATGTCACATGGTATATTTAATATGATTGTCATTTTATAACAAATTTATCATTCAAACTTTATGTCACTCTAAAACTCATTATTAAATATCATTGAATGGGTTTTAACTATAAGAAGTATCTGATCCTTCAACCCCAGGAGCCAATGAAACATATAATCAAAACTAATTATAACACCATGGAAACCACATTGGAATCCCATAACAAAAAAAAACAAAAATATAAATGATATTAAAAAATGTACATGTTTAATTTTTAGCATCAAACACTGAATCAAGATAATGGTTAAAAAACAAATTAAAAGAAATATAAATATTAAATACTTACACATGAACACAGACAAATATATATATATACATGAAAATAAAAACTATAAAAAATATATATAAAAATATAAAAATATGGAAAATTGAAATAGGATAGATCGTGGGTTAATGGTAAGTGACCTTCACATGTCTCTCTTCGGTTATGTCTTCTAATCTCATGGAATCTTCAGACATGATGGGTTTTATTCCCAATATATGGGCATTAATTTTTGAAAAAAAAGTTGTGATTTATATTATATTATTAAATAATTTTTTATCAATTTTTTTCTTTAGAAAAAATAAACACACAAAAATTCAATAAATGATAACAAAATCCATGTGAAATCCTTGTTTCCACCGGAAAAGTGTGTAATTTAAAGTTTTTAGCTCAACTTGGACCCTTAACTTATCAGTATTTTTCTAGTTCATTGGTTGGGTCATTTAAATAATTATCAATTTCATTTTTATAGAATGATAAAATGAAAGATTTTATTCAAGGATCATTAATCATAATGATATTCTTAATGGTGGGATCTTAAGTCTCGATTACCCCATGAGTGTACACATAATGTAAAATATAAGGCCTTTCCATCTTTACTTTAAATTTTATGTGAGAAAATGATGTTTGGAACTATATAGATGAAAATATTTTCCCAGTACAAAAGTTTTTTACATTAATATTTCAATATTGGTATCCTTAAACTCTATCATTTTTTATCCTTGAATTTTAAAAAGCCTCCACCATATGACCCACAAGTTCATAGAGGTTTAATTTACTCATTTTTTTGTGAGGTAAATTCAAAAAATAATTTTTATATTACATAAAAAACATAATACTCAATTTCAACCAAAAAATAGAATGTTTTTTCATAAACCATTATATATGGTTCCATTAATATGATGGTTTTTTATATGGTTCAATATTCCCAATGGTCATCGAAGAGTTTCACAAAATAATATTTCCAAGTGGGGTAGAATATTCTTCAAGTTTTTTTTATTTATTTTCTAACTAAGAATCGCCTTTTATAAGATGTTAATAGGATATGGATATTTTTTAGGAGATACCATATTTATATGTGAGTTTCAAGAATGGATTATTTCAAAAATAGGTCACATAGTCCCTGAGGATAGCCCTGAGATTTCTATATAAAGAGAAGATATTTTCTTTTAGGAATAAGATAACATATTGATGAGAATTGGACTTATTGTGAATGGTTTTAACCCATTTATATACACAAAAAATAACTAAAAGGATGTGAAAATATCCCCTAGAGTTCTGGAATTGTCCAAAAAAATAAATTACAATATGATAAAGTATTTATATAAATAGAATAGGAGTAAAATGAATTTGATTACATTTAGTGATAGATCCTAGTTTTTGACATCAATGAAAACATGGGAAGAATTTATTGGAATCCATGGAGAGGGAATCCTGTAATAAACCACTTTATAGAACCAATTTAATGGTTTCCTTCAAAAAACGTGTCCCCCACATTCTACTCCATGATAAAATTTGATAGACTTCTTTTGAACTATTTTAAACATATCCTAATGACAAGATTATCATGATACTTTTCGTGATATTGATCATCAGAAACAAAGTGTTTGACATTAGAAATTAATTACCTCTTAGCTTGTGTCCCTAATTATTTTGGAATTGCACACATAACCAAATAGTTTTTTATATCATCTTACTAAGTTAAATAACTCACAGAATAGAGGTACATATTATAGAAACAATCCAACATAGATAGAAAGGATGAATTATAATTTAATTATAACATATAAATATGATTAACTACCATATGTTTATACACATTTTTTATTAATTTTCATCTCAAATTATTTAAGGTGAAGGGACATCCTAATTCATATATCATTTGAATCATGTTTCTGGAAATGTTATCTAAATGTTTAATAATCTATAAAATTATGTGGGGGATACTAATAGATATGAGGTAAATATCTATATGTAATACAAACAAAAATTAATTACTTCTATGTAGGGCTTTTGTATATTTGTTCATTATTCAGTGATTATCTTTCGAAGCAAATGAAAAATGGATTTTTTTTTGGTACTGAGGTGTGTAGTGGAAGCCTTTAGGATAAGGATATTAAAATTATATTCATTAGAGTGATGTAAATTTTTTATATATAGTTAATCAAACCTAGTTCTAGTCCAAGGATCCCATGTGAATTAAAAATCCCAAAATACAAATTAATGAAAACCAAGGTCATATCGAAGGTGTGTTCCATTTCAACTTCTCACTATAGAAAATTTCTTGAATTATCTGATCACGAACCCCACTAGATCATCCCAACATGATTCAATAGTCTACGTGAATTCGGATCATTTAATTCTAAGTGTTATAGAGGTTGTTTGATGAATATTTTTATGTCCCAAAAACCACAACAATCCCATTGCTTCAATTTGTAAAGGTGTTCTTTGACCAATTCCCTCAAATAATCCTCTATCTCTCTCTTTAGGATGAGAGATGGAAGAGATAGCAGCTCCCAAAATCATTTGAATGAATATTCCCATGTAAATTAACATCTATTTTCTTATAGAGTTGAAATTAAATACCTAGAACGGGTTTCACATCCCTCGTATATTTAATTCCCGCCAAATAAATATTAAATAAGATTTTACGATGAACTAACTATACCATATAGTCATTTATTTTTTATCAACTACTTTTAAAATATAATAAATATTTTACATGATAAAATATCCATCAAATTGACTATTAATTCTCAGAAATATTAAGTGAACCTTCCAAATTAATATAATATTTGTTCATATAATAATTTTACACTTTCTTCACTAAATATGTTTTGAATACATTTATTAAATAAATTGTAATCTTATAATTATATACATACATAATAAATAATTGTTTTTTCCTTGGTGATTGTTTTCCACCTAACACATCTTGGTCCTCATGGTGGGGCCCACCAAGTCTTATGCTCCTATTCAATAAAATAATGATGAATTTTTTGTATGTTATTCTATGTCACCCTATAGGAGCCTACCAATATAGTAGTGAATACTATTTATAGAAAAATATTGGAGACTAGCAACCCACCAAGGCCCCTATGATGACAAGGAATAGTTATAGAAACAACAAACTCCATATGAACACACCCCATGTCATATAATCTCTTTTTTTTGATATATCATAAATCAGGACAGATACTTCATTTCATAATCCATTCTTGATTTATTATTCATTGGCCTAACTAGATGGAAATTATTTATTCAACCGTATAAATGGATTTAATTAAGGTAATACCATCCTGATAAACTAGGAAAGATATAATTCATTCTTTAGAATGTTATAAATTCTATCATGATTATTCAATAAATTCCGTACCACAAATAACACACCCAATTTAAGCTACCTTACTGTTATTTCAGTGAAATTATTTTTCCCTCACATGTAATTATGTGATATACTAGTACAAATCGATAACAATATCAATTCTATAGACCATTACACATGTTCAAATATAGGAAGTACAATGAAACCAAAAACATGTGGTGTTCCTTTTGGCGGGTCATTCCTTATGATCTCATCTACCAAAGTTCACCAAGTGAAAACTTCATGGGAAAAAGTATTAATGATTATGAGCCCCTTGAACCTGAAAGTCATACATCAACTATGCCTAATATTTATTATGTATCTATAGAATAAGACAAATGTTTATGATTATTGACATAGTATTTCAAAGTTATCATTCATTTCTGGGAACTACAATAACGGTTTTGTTAGGAAAATACTTTAGGGGCATTACCATGTAAATAGTGGATATAGAAATATCAACACTATTATTGTAAGAATACATCATGCATGCCTTAATATTTAAATTATATGGTAATTAAAAATTATTGTCCAACTTAGGTGTAAGAAACCAACTATTACAACACTCCTGCTTTCACTAGAACCAACTTACTAACTATCCTTTTTTGTGATCACGTGATAAAAACATGTTTCTACAAATTTATGGATTTAGTCGTTGGCCCTTCTAGATTTATAATGTATGGAAATTATATTATTTTCGTATTTATCTCCAATATAAATACTCCTCAAGATATTATATCCTTTACAACATAACTTTTCCCCACCATAAAATTAGACATCTTAGAAATTACCAACATGAGAATTATCTTAATTTATATAATGATAAAACATTAATAACTATGTGTGATTCCCAGAACTGGTAAAAATAATTTCCCATTTTAAACATCATCATTAACTATAATAGAAACCGTAATGCATTCAATATTGTATTGATATGGATACCACTATCTTGGATGGGATTCTATTTCTCATAAACATAGCCAAACTATGGTATTAGATCATATTGATTCAAAGGAAGAGTGATTTTTTTTCATTATAACTAGTATCCCTTCCACTCCATGTACTAGTTGTATATAATGTGTGCTCTCTAAAGTGCAATTGTATAGTTTTTTCTACATCCCATGCAGTTATCGTAAACACTACTAATAGATTCCTACCAATAAATATATGTTTTAAATATTTCATTTAGTACATAGAATGGAATATATGATTGATCCATCACATAAACTAATGAAATTCACCTCAGCACATTAATCTCTTCCTATACCCCATGAATGTTATTTTATAGAGATTTATACCATGTGACACTGGTAATAATTCTCCCTTGAATTGGTCCAACTTTTATTTTCTAATAAATTTTCAGTATTTGTAATATTTACTCCGTATAAGAAACCCATTATATCCATATTCATTGATATTTCCTCAAAAACATATTTTTCATATTTAATTAATCTATAAGTAGTTTCTTACATTATTGTCTTTAATAAATTATAAGACCAATAACTATTTTCCTTTTGTTATATATAAAATTTTCTTGGGAAAATAGTGGTGTTCCCACAAACCTCTAGTACACATATGGAAAAATTCCTTTCAAATGATTATTCTATGATCATGTTTCTTACATTAATCCAAAATAGATTTCATAAGCTAGAAAACATATTGTAATTCTAGGGTGTCACCAACCCTTTCCAGTTTCATTGTAGACACCTTCTATGACTAGAGGTCTTGACATGGAATTCCAAAATAAATCAATCATCAAGAGTATCTATAAAAAGTAAACTCCGAATTGTTTTGACTATAATGACTTGGTATTACTAATAAATCCTTATTAGTACTATGTTTTTAGCACCCATGTATATTATCACTTGAATACCTACCATAGTATTCAAAATAAAAACCCATATACTTTAATACTTGGAATCCATTATTTAATTTTAATTAATATATTCAATATTATATTTTTCCATTTACTTAATAATTTTTTTACACATTACTTTCAATGAATAATGTATCACAAGTCATGGTGAATGAAAAAAATATTACCATGGTTTTAACCTTCATACACCGTGTTTGTATCTAGAACATTCCTTTCCCACAAGGTCTTGTGGAACTTCTTCCCATGCCAACATGTTTTAAATCTCTAACATTGACTAAATCTCAATAAATCTTTCTACCACTATCTTAAATAGATACATTTATCCTTATATTAAAACATAGTATATCACTTTACCATAACTTTCCTATATTAGATAATTATGTGATATCCTTAGAAAAGATTATGAGAATTACTTTAGACGCACATTGAGTTTTTCTTGATGCATGTTTGTTTATATTCAGAAAAACTCTTTGCATCTAAACACATGTTACTATGAAATAGTGAATTTATATCATACTATAAATCTTTTTAATTCCATTATTCATTATAGTAGGCATATTTTTATGGGATAATGATACTATTTGTGATTCAGGTCTCAAAAAACAATGGAATTACCTACAAAGCTAATAATTCTAAACATTGATTCTCCTTGTACATATATATTGACTCTGATTGTGCCTAGAATTGTTCTTTTAATAAATAATCCATGCTGCATTTTAATGATAAATGTATTCATATAAGACTAATCATTTATCCTCTTTACTAACCTCATCACATTAAGGTGTATAATGATAAATGAATATAGTTTTTAATACATAATCCATTTTAATAACCAATAAATGTTTGGTTAAGATATTCTTCCACACATGGGCCCAAATAAACTCATATATTCTGATAATTCATAATTCATACATTACTTTAACATTTATTAAAATAGTTAAAGGAATCCCATGAATTATATTTACCACTAACGTAACTTAGAAATATAAATTTCTCTATTTCTAAAAAATAATGGAATCTTTGTGGATTTACTTAATTTTAAAGGATTATTTTTCTGAAAATATGTAAGTAAATGGGTTGGTAATACCAAATGTCTTTAACTCAAATAATTCTAAAACCCATACTGGGTATATCCTAAAAAATTACTTTTAGTTTTACTAGACAAATAATTATCTATCAACATCAAGGTATTTGACTCTTACATTTTATATTTTTAATGTATTTCCAATGATAAAATAATTAATGAACTATTAGTTGAGTATTAGACACCAAAAACAACATTTATTACAAAATTTAATAATTTATCCTTGTTCCTTTAACAATATATGAATATTTTCGTGATAATTAAAAAAAGTTCAACTATAATCAATAATAATGAAAATTAGAAGTTGGGTACTTCTCACCGCTGAATTATGACTCAAACTCTCTCAACAACTTGAAGAATTAAAATTAATTATTATAACATTTATTTTCATAATTGGGTATTTTATATAGATTCACATTTTTTAGAGGAATATTATTTTTAATACCTTATAATTATGATTGAAAATTCATATACATTAATCAATACACATGAAGAAGGAGCGACTAGTTTCTTTATCAATTCATTTTATAGTAAATTAAACTTCTCTAGTATTATCTTGTGAAACGTGAAGCAAATAATCTCCTTTAAAATTATCAACCTCCATTCTTTGAATGATGTTAAAAATTTTCCTTTGGATTTACACTTTACATTGACTTTTTCACATTTTCTTTAAACTAGTTCACCAATAAAACTGAATAATATACTGTTATTAAAGTTGGTGAAACAAATATAACAATGGGATTTATTTAAATAATGTGTTCCTTATTTTTATTTACATATATGTAGTGTTATAATAAACCCATTCATATCTTACATAAGTTTCTCCATAGAAGCTTCTCAGAATTGAGAAAATATGTAAAATAATTCATGTCTTTACATTATATCCCCAACTCACATTGGAAATTGATAATTGTGGTATGATATTAAAATCATATCCTTCATACATGAATCCTTTATAATAATATTTCACACCCTTTATTCTTGAGATGTCTCAATCGGTATTGGGTACTCTATCTCCTTGAGTTTCTGATATAATAGTATATTTTTAATGTACCTGTATTACTCTATGAAAACTCATGTCAATAAGAACATGTGATTTGTTAAATGGTTATCACATTATATATATTGTATTACTTATTTTTTTATAAAAAATAAAATATATAAAGATTAAAAATTTTATGTTGATTACTAAATAGACATTACTGATAAATTAAATCATTAAATGTCTCTAAATATTTTATGAATCCATAATGTCATTCACTTATAGAAACAAAGTACTTTATCACTAGAGTATTATATTGAAAAAGGTTCCCTAAAACCTATCCTCATAGAAATATCTATATATAAAACACTACTATAAGAGTTTCAATGTAACATCCCAAGTAAATAAAGAATATAACATTTTCATTTTTATTAATATTTTCGAATTAAATATTAATTTTACTTTAAAGGGGTTTTTATGTTTGATAGCGTACCCGATACACAACAAAGAGTTTCTTTGAAATCTTACATTGCACACTAGTAATAAAATAATATTATTTTAAATGGTAGTTAAAACGTAGTCGTTGTATTGGCAGGAATGAATAGAAATAAATAAAATATGATTATATATGTTTATTAAATGTTTTTACATTTATCCAATAAAGGATAAAGGCTTAAAATACAAAAAAAATCAATTTTAGGCATATATACTCTAATTTTCATTAAAGGTCGACTTATCGCCTTTTCATGGAGAACCATTATTAAATATATTTTTGGTAACGCTTATTCTTTCTATTGGAATAAATAAAACTCTTCTTTAGAATCGGGACATCAAAATTTACTTTGTGTAAATTTTTTGGTATTTTTCCGATAAAGTTCATTTTTCAATGATTAGTGAAAACTGTTGTATTTTAATTCATAACCTATTTTTAATCTAATTTATTTATATGATTATATTTTCTTTTTAATTGGTTTTAAAGTTAAATTATAATATATTTTTACCATTTAATCCAATAGTGGTCATTGGAATTAATTTCACATTGAAATCGGACTTAAACTAGTGTCAATCTTTTTTATACCTTTTGTTTCATAAAAACACGTCATTTGTTTTCACAACGGGAATTAGTTATTAAATTAATTAAATAAACTTATATGTTTTTTATTTTGTAAAATAGACATCACTTTTGAATTTATAATATCAAATATATCTTAGGATGAATTTTTGGTATTTTTCTGAAAAACTTCAATTTTTGATGAATAGTGAAACCACTAAGTGGTACTTAAAAAAACTGATTTTTTGTTAAAATGAAATTTTAACACCTCTGTGTTTTGAATTTCAAAAATCCAACATACATGGTTGTCATTAAGAAGTAAAATGTGGTTCAATGGGATTAAAATATTTTTTTGGTGAATAGTGACTTTTATGTTTTTAATCTCGATTAGAGGTAATTAGTGTAGTTTAAGGTAAAATTAATGTTTTAATAATATGAAATGAGCTAGACACATGTCCTACCCTTATTGTATGTGTCATGGCCGACCATAATAATCCATGGGTCAACTTGGGGACCCCATGGAGCCTCTTTGGTAGGAAAATGACATTAATAACTTTTTATTTAATGTTAGAATAAAAATGTCACAAACATGAGTTGTTTTACTAAAACAATTCTTAAATGGGGTAATACAAGTCAGATTTTTGACTATAAATATTAATTAGAAATACAAAAAGATTTTATACATCATGATATTTTTTTAAAATTTTTAGACGTTGAATAAATTAAATTATTTATGACACCATGATGATGCAGTGATTACCTCATTATTTAACGATTTAAATAAAATAAAAAGATAGTGTAAAATATAAGCCCTAAACATGTCAAAAACCTATTGTATGGGTTCATTTCTAACTAGTTTCACCTTATACTATAAATATATAATTGTGGGACCCTTTTTATCCGAAAATCATTTTATAATAAAGTATCTTTTCTTTGTTTTCCAAGAGTTCCCCTCCTCACCTCTTACAAAAGGCCCCCATCTCTACCTCCTTACCCACACCTATCAAGCCTTTGGTTCGGCCAAGATCTTCTCTTTTGGTCTCTCCACATCCCTCTATTACTCCTAGAAGCCTAACTTTGGGCAGAAGTCTTCCCAAGGAAGCCTTTGAGCTCAAATCTAAGAGAGTTACCCGATTTTAAAGTAAGGTCTTCACTTGTGTTCTTTTGTTTTTGTTTTTGCTTCTCCAACCCCCTAAACTCTTTTTATTAATTTATTTTGTAACAACTCCAGTATCTTCAATATACTAAGATTTTTTTATAAGAATAATTCGAGCTACACTTACACACACCTACATCTAATGGTTATAGAACATACTGTTTCTGTGGATGGCGAATTTCTGCCTCAGGAAATGATGATTGTTCAATATTCTTCTAACACCTTCAAAAGTGGCCATTAAGATGTCACTATATTTATATATGATATATAATATGTTTTTCATTTCCTTAAGATTCTGTATTTTTCATTTATTTCATATCTTTGTGGCTGCCGTTATGGGTCTACGCGATATCTTCATTTTAGAAAGTGCGGACTACCACCCCCTCAAAGTGATTTGATTCGTTAATGCCATATGTGGGACGTATAAAGGATTGATTTAAAGTTATTATATATGATTTTATAATGGAATTATAATATACCTTTATATCATTATTATTTCTTTCCATTAAAGTATGAGATAGAAATGAAAGTAGCGTTTATGCGTACGTATGGCTTACCGTCTCCATGAACGGTGCATTTCATTTATTATCCCCAAATGTAATGTACTATTATAAGTACATATATATAATGGATATATATGATCTATGTTACATCTAAATTATTAATATAATTCTGAATTTAAAATTATACATATCTCTCATTTAGTTTTAATTTCATTAATATGACATAGAAATGAAAGTAGCGTTCATGCGTACGTACGGCTTACCGTCTCCATGAACGGTACATTTCATTTCATACCTCTAAATGATTATTTAATATTATGAATACATGTTTATTCTGGATATATATGATATATATGATATCCAAATCTTGAATATAATTCTGGATATAATAAACCTTTGACGAGACGAACAACATGTAATTGTAAGAAGTCCACTTTCGACTTAAGAACCAAATATCGACAAAACAAACAATATTAACTTAAATGATTACATAATATTTAAAACATGGAAATAAGTGATATAAAAGGAATAATGAACTTGAAAAACGTTCTTAATAAAGTAGAAATTAACTCAATTTTATTATTCATGACGTTAAAAAATGATCAAGTCAAGTCGGACCCGATGTAAGGGACTTCATATCAATCTCCTTTCATTGAGGAATATTTCGTTTTATACACAACTATCTTTTATATGGTGTATAAACCCCTTTTACTTTTACTTTTATACAAAAGGAATCGTTTTCTATGAAGAGTTTTACTAAACGACAAAAAGGAATGTATCTTTTAAGCTATGCGGTGACATCGACCTATTCCGCCGTCGTGAGTATTATTTGGTCTTTGGCTTCCCCAAAAAGCCGAGATGTTTTTTTAAAATGAAATAAATAACATATACTCTTTTATGTATTTTTTTATTGAAAATTGTTTTTATAATGGATTTTTTATGTCAATGTATTTAAGTGATATATTGTGATCAAAGTGTGGAAATGTTTTCTTTCCATTATATTTGTTTTATCTCTTACAATATAATGGTACATGGACTTTTGACGGGTGGTTCCGTGAATACCAGGACGGGTGGTTACGTTATAACCTCTAATGCATTGGTTATGGAAGTCGGCCGTATGGATATTCCATTAAGTGATATGTGTGGAAGTCGACTGTATGGGTATTCTATTTAAGTTTGTTTATGTGCCAAGTTACCTATATATGTTATGTGATATTTATATGGGGTTTATAGTAATATTTTGGTTACAAAAGGGAAAGTAATGATATTTTATTTTAGTGAAGAGTTTTTACTACTCTATAAAGTTGAAAAGTATTACTTTGATAAAGTATACATGGTTTACTTGTTGTTTTGTAAAAATAACAGTTTTCATTCATTCTGTATCCCTTAATAAGCTTTTTATGCTCACACCAAGTTTTTTTTAAATTTTTTTCAAAGGACATAAAGTGGAATTGGGTCGAGGATGGGATCAAGGAAAAGTCATGCTATCTAAAACTTGGAACTAGACATGTTTCTTTTTAAGAGTTTTTTTTATGGAAACTGATTTGAATTGTCTAATTTGTAATCTTGTGAGCTGTAATAGTTATGTCCTAATTCTCTAAAACTCTAAACCTGAAAAGGTTCTCAATGTGAATTATTCATTTAATTCAATATTAAGTAAGGTTTAAGGCTGAGGACTTATTGTTGGTATCAAAGGTCGGTTTAGACAACTTTAGGAGTTAGAAAATTGTTAAATGATAAATTAATTTATGGTATGATTGAAATGATATATCATTTACAGATTACCATGTTGATATTCCTAAGATATTTCTATGATAAAAATGGTATTACATAGAGGAAACAGAGCATCTTTTCAAGGAAGGAATACAGAGTATAATGACCTTTCGAATCAGCAACCAGAGATGGTCAGAATCAGAATTGAGCAGTTTACTGCACTGATGGCTCAGTTGAATCAGCTGATAAATGGTGGTTGTGTTTATTGACGATACTTTGGTGATTTATAAAAGTAAAGAGGAGTATGAAAGTCATTTAAAGGTTATCTTGAAAACCTTAAAAGAAAATAAATTGTATGGAAAATTCAGAAAGTGTGAGTTTTGGTTACCACAAATTTCTGTCCTTGGTAACATTGTTTAAAACATATGGCGTAACTGTTGATCCTATTAAAACAAAAGTTTTTGAAGAATGTCCAGGACCCACAAATGTAACCGAGGTCCATAGTTTTCCTGGTTTGGTAGGTTAATAACGAAGGTTTGTTGAAAATTTTTCACTATTATCTAATCCAATGAATAAGCTAACTCGGAAGGGTGTTAAGTTTGTTTGGACAAATGAATGTGATGATTGTTTTTAGGAGTTGAAAAGAAGATTGGTGAATGCTCCAGTTTTGGAACTTCCTTCCAGGAATGGTGAGTTTGTTATCTACAGTGATGCTTCATTGAAAGGACTTGGTTGTGTCCTTATGAAAAATGATCAGTTAATTGCTTATGATTCACGTTAGTTGAAAACGCAGGAGGTAAGTTACCCAACACAAGACGTGGAATTAACAGTTGTTTTTTTTTTTGCCTTAAAAATTTTAAGGCATCATTTGTATGGAGTAATGTGTGAAATATATACCGATCAAAAAAGTTTACCGTATATATTCACTCAAAAAGAATTGAACATGAGATAGAGGAGATTTCTATAATTAATCAAGGATTATAATTGTACATTTCATTACCATCTAGGGAAAGCAAATAAAGTGGCTGATGTTTTGAGTCGAAAAAGTAATGCTTCATTGACAATGCTACATTAGGAACAAGATCCTTTGGTTTTTGATTTGATGATCTTTGGCATAGAAGTTTTTGGTGCAGGATGGCCTTCGGTTTTGTTTCATGTATCAGTGAAATCTTCTCTATCAGATACAATTAAGCAGGCACCGAAGCATGACAGTGAGTTGCAGAAAAAGGTAGAGCTGGTTCAGAAGGGTATGTTGCCTGAATTCAACATTGATAATGATTGTGTTTTTAGATTTGGGAAGAGATTTTGTGTGCCTTGTGATTCACAGTTGAAGAGAGAGTTGTTATGTGAAGCTCATAGTTATCCGTTTTCAGTTCATCCTAGAAGTACTAAGTTGTACAGAGATCTGCAAGAGTATTACTGGTGGGATGGAATGAAAAGGGATATTGTTGATTTTACTATGATGTTCTTTACTTGTCAGTAGGTTAATGTATAGCGGTAGTTATCGAAAGGGATGTTGTAACCTTTACCTGTACCAGAGTGGAAATGGGAGAATATATCCATGGACATTGTTGTGGGATTGCCGAAGACACCTCGAGGTAATAATGCAATCTGGGTTATTGTTGATCGCGTGACTAGATCTGCTCATTTCCTTGCTATACAAGATACTGTTTCCCTAGATCAACTTTCCCGTTTTTATCTTAAAGAGATAGTCATGTTACATGGAGTTCCCCTCTCCATTGCGTCCGATCGTGATCCCAGGTTTACTTCTAACTTTTGGAAGGGCCTCCAGAAGTCATTGTGTACTGAATTAAATTTTAGTACAACTTTTCATCCGCAATCAGATGGGTAGTTAGAATGAACAATTCAGACATTTGAGGATATGCTACGTGATTGTTCGATGGATTATCAGGGAAGCTGGGAGCAACATCTTTCATTGGTTGAGTTTTCATATAATAACAGTTTTCATTCCAGTATACAGATGGCACCATTTGAGGCATTATATGGGAAGCGGTGTCGAACTCCAGCTTTTTGGGATGAACTGGGTGAAAGGAAGCTGATTGGACTAGAATTGGTAGAAGAGATGGCAGAAAAAGTTCATTTGATTCAGAAATACATGAGAACAGCTCAGAGCAGGCAGAAGAGTAATGCAAGTAACCGGAGGAAGGATCTATCTTTTGAGGTAGGTGTTCATGTTTTTCTCAAAGTTCCACCATGGAAAAGTGTGATGCAATTTGGTAAGAAAGGAAAGCTGAGTCCAAGGTTCATTGGACCATATGAAATTATGGATAAAGTTGGATTAGTTGCTTACCGAGTCGCTTTTCCTATGAATTTATCTCAGGTACACAATGTTTTTCATGTTTCGATGTTGAGAAAGTATATGCCAGATCCATCTCATTTTTTTAGCCTAGAGGTAGTTCAGTTTGAATAAAATCTCTCTTATGATGAACAACCAGTCCAGATTCTTGACCGAAGAGAACAAGTGTTGCGAAATAAGGTAATTCACCAGGAAAAGGTTTTGTGGAAAAACCATATGGTTGAAGAGGCGACATGCGAATCTGAAAATTCTATGAGGGATCAATACCCCCACTTATTTTGATAAATGAATAAAATTGCGGGGACGCAATTCCCAAAAGGGGGGAAGGATGTAACATCCCAGGTAAATAAAGAATAAAACATTTTAATATTTATTAATATTTGTGAATTAAAAATTAATTTTACTTTAAAGGGGTTGCTATGTTCGGTAGTGTACCCAATGCAAAAAAAAGAGTTTCTTTGAAATCTTACGTTGCACACTAGTAATAAAATAATATTATTTTAAATGGTAGTTAACACGTAACCGTTGTATTGGAAGGAATGAATAGAAATAACTAAAATATGATTATATATGTTTTTTAAATGTTTTTACATTTATCCAATAAAGGATAAAGGATTAAAATAGGAAAAGAATTCAATTTTAGGCATATATACTCTAATTTTCACTAAATGTCAACTTATCGCCTTTTCATGGAGAACCTTATTTAAATATAGTTATTTTCACTCTTATACTTTATATTGTACCAAATAAAACTCTTCTATAGAATCGGGACATAAAAATTTACTTTGTGTAAATTTTTGGTATTTTTCCGATAAAGTTCATTTTTAATGAATAGTGAAAAATGTTGTATTTTAATTCAAAACCTCTTTTTAAAATAAATTAATTATATTATTATATTATCATTTGAAATGGTTTTAAAGTGAAATTAGAATATATTTTTACCATTTAATCCAATAGTGGTCGTTGGAATTAATTTCACTTTGAAATCAGACTTAAACTAGTGTCAATCTTTTGATACTTTTTGTTTCATAAAAACACGCTATCTGTTTTGACAGTGGGAATTAATTATTAAATTAATTTATTCAACATATATTTTTTGAATTTTGTAAAATATACATCATTTTTGAATTCAGAATATCAAATATATCTTAGGGTTCATTTTTGGTATTTGTCTGAAAAACATCAATTTTTGATAAATAGTGAAACCAATAAGTGGTACTTAAAAAACTGATTTTTCATTTAAATGAAATTTTACCACCTATGTGTTTTGAATTTCAAAAATCCGACACACATGGTTGTCATTAGGAATTAAAATGCGGTTCAATAAGAATAATTCTTTTTTTGGTGAATAGAAACTTTTATGTTTTTAATCGCGATTAGAGGTAATTAGTGTAGTTTAAGGGAAAAATAATGTTTTAATAATATGAAATGACCTAGACACAAGTCCTACCCTTATTGTATGTGTCATGGACGACCAAGAAAATCCATTTGTCAACTTTGGGACCCCATGGAGTTACTTTGGTAGGAAAATGACATTAATAACTTTTTATTTAATGTTAAAATAAAAATGTCACAAACATGAGTTATTTTCCTAAAACAATTCATAAATGGGGTTATACAAGTCATATTTTTGACTATAAATATTCATTATAAATCAAAAAAGATTTCCTACATCATGATATTTCTTTTATAATTTTTACACATTCAAAAAATTAAATTATTTATGACCCCATGATGATGCAGCGATTACCTCATTATTTATGGATTTAAATAAAATAAAAAGATAATGTAAAATCTAAGACCTACACATGTCAGAAACCTATTGTATGGAGGGATTTATAAATCTTATCACCTTATCCTTTAAATATATAATTGTGGGACCCTTTTTGTCGGAAAATCATTTTATAATAAAGTATCTTTTCTTAACTTTCCAAGAGTGCCCCTCCTCATCTCTTATAAAAGGCCCCCACCTCTACCTCCTTACCCACACCTCTCAAGCCCTTGGATCCACCAAGATCTACTCCTTTTGTCTCTAAAAATCCTTCTATTACTCCTAGAAGCCTCACGTTGGTCAGAATGCTTCTCGAGGAATCCTTTGAGCTCAAATCTAAGAGAGTTACCTGATTTTAAGGTAATGTCTTCACTTGTGTTCTTTTGTTTTTTTTTTGCTTCTCTGATCCCCTAAACACTTTTTATTCATTTATTTTGTAACAAATCCAGTATTTTAAATATACTAGGATGTTTTTATAATAATTATTCGAGCTACATTTACAAACACCTACATCTAATGGTTAAAGAACATACAATTTCTGTGGATGGTGAATTTCTGCCTCACGAAACGATGATTGTTCAATATTCTTCTAACACCTTCAAAGTTGGCCATTAAGGTGTCACTATATTTATATATGATATATAATATGTTTATGTTTCCCTTAAGATTCTGTATTTTTCATTTATTCCATACCTTTGTGGCTTCCATTATGGGTATACGCGATATCTTCATTTTAGGAAGTGCGGACTACCGCCCCCTCAATGTGATTTGATTCGTTAATGCCATATGTGGGACATATAAAAGATGGATTTAAAGTTATTATATATGATGTTATACTGGAATTATAATATAACTTTATATCATTATTATTTCTTTCCATTAAATTATGAGATAGAAATGAAAGTAGCGTTCATGCGTACGTACGACTTGCCGTCTCCATGAACGGTGCATTTCATTTCTTATCCCCAAATGCAATGTACTATTATAATTATATGTATATAATTGATATATATGATCTATGTTACATCCAAATTATTAATATAATTCTGGAATTAAAATATACATATCTCTCATTTAGTTTTAACTCCATTAATATGACATAAAAATGGAAGTAGCGTTCATGCGTACGTACGGCTTACCGTCTCCATGAACGGTGCATTTCATTTATTACCTCTAAATGATTATGTAATATTATAAATACATGTATATTCTGGATATATATGATATATATGATATCCAAATCATGAATATCATTTTGTATATAATGTACCTTTGACCACATGACCAACATGTAATTATAAGAAGTCCACTTTTGACTTAAGAACCAAATATCGACAAAACATACATTATTAACTTAAATGATTACATAATGTTTATAACATGGAAATAAGTTATATAAAAAATTTAACTTTAAAAAGGTTCTTAATCAAGTAAAAATTAACTCAAGTTTATTATTCAGGACGTTAAAGACCGATCGAGTCATGTCGGACCCGAGGTAAGGGACTTCATCTCAATCTCCTTTTATTGAGGCATATTTCGTTTTATACACAACTATCTTTTATACGGTGTATAAACCCCTTTGACTTTTACTTTTATACAAAAGGAATCTTTTTCTACAAATCGCTTTTCTAAACGTCAAAAAGGAATGTTTCTTTTAACGTACGCAGTGACAACGACCTTTTTCGTCGCCGTAAGTATTATTTGGTCTTTGGCTTCCTCAACAAGCCGAGATGTTTTTTTAAAATGAAATAAATACCATATACTCTTTTATGTATTTTGGTATTGAAATTGGTTTTTGTAATGGATTTGTTATGTCAATATATTTAAGTGATATATTATGATCAACGTTTGGAAATGGTTTCATTCCATTATATTTGTTTTATGTATTATGATTTTATAATGGTACATGGACATTTGATTGGTGGTTACGTGATAAACCATATGATGGGTGGTGTCGTGAATACTAGGACCGGTGGTTATATTATAACCTCCAATGAATTGGGTATAAAAGTCGGCCGTATGGCAATTCCATTAAGTGATATGTGTGGAAGTCGACCGTATGGTTATTCCATTTAAGTATGTTTATGTCCCAAGTTACATATATATGTTATGTGATATTTATATGGGTTTATGGTAATCTTTAGGTTACAATAGGGTAAGTAATGATATTTTATTTCAGTGAAGATTTTTTATAACTTCATAAAGGTGAAAAGTATTACTTTTATAAAGTATACATGGTTTACTTGTTGTTTTGAAAAAATAACAGTTTTCATTCATTGTGTATCCCTTACTGAGCTTTTTATGCTGACCCCATCTTTTTTTTGAAATGTTATTCACAAGACTTAAAGTGGAATAGGGTCAAGTATGGGATCAAGGAAAAGTCATTCAATCTAAAACATGGAACTATACATGTTTTTTTTAAGAGTTTTTATTTTATGGAAACATAGTATAAGTGCCTACTTTTTAATCTTGTGAGTTGTAATAGTTATGTCCTAATTAACTAAAACTCTAAACCTAAAAAGATCCTCAATGTAAATTATTCATTTAATTCAATATTAAGTAAGGTTTAAGGTCGGGGCCTTATATTCAAGGTATCCATCTAACTATAAAACCATTTTAAATTGTAGTTCCTTTAACTATTTTGTGATTCCCCGACTTCTGAAATCATTTTATAACACACTGGCTGGACCCCCCCCCCCCTTTATTTCTATGTGCATTTTTAGAAAGTATTATTCAATTGTACTATTGAAAAAAAAAATATTAAACTAAGCCCACTTCATGGAAAACCCTATTCTATTCATAATAATTGGTCTAGATTACTTTGGTTTCCCAGAAAATGTCTCTTACCACTAAATTTAACCTTCTATAACAAAGTTATGTCCATCACAGGAAAAAAAATTAAAACCTTATCCCATATGCTTATGTTGCACACCCTATTACCTTCAATAGGTATAAAATCAATCATGGGATGGTTTTATATAATGATAATTTAAATATTTTAATTAATTCATGTAGAGGAAATCACAACGGTCCCAACTTTATAGAGGGTGTTTCAATATGAACTCAAACATCAATATTGTGGCAGTATGAAATTTTAATTATGAATAAATCAATATTTTGTAGGTTTAAAAATCAAATATATATGTATATGTTATTATTAATTTTAAATGGTGGATCCCCCCCACCCAGCCTCCTCCTCCATCACACCAACAAGACTCACATTGTTCTCTACAGGAGTCGAATCTGCACATCCAGTTTTTCGGTCATCCAACCCCATAGGTCATCTAACCCCATGTATCGGTTGTGAAATCCACCATGAACCGTTGGTCTCCGACTCTTACCATTTTCATTCAGTAAATAATTTTTCTCCCACCCTCCCTTTGTTATCAATTTTTGGTACTAGGGAGAAAAACAAAAGCCAGTAGGATGGTGGTTTTAAAATTATAATCACTTAAGGGACATAACATCATCATCTATTTCAATATGATACCCAACTATTGTTCAAGTATATCTCATGAATTTTTTAAGTCCAATATAAAAAATAATGAGTACCTTGTTCATATAAAAGGCATTTAGACTTCTCCTTCTCACCAGTGACTATTTCTTGAAGGATCTAAACATAAACCACTCTAGATAGTGCAAATAGGAGTCAAGAGTTCATATGAATGATGATCATCAAATTATGAGTTCTATAATAGAATTATGATGAATCCTTCGATTTCTCGATGATCACCATAATACCTATCTTTAATCTATGAAGATGTTCTGGGATTGATTTCTTCAAATAATCCATTCTCAATCTTGGATATGGGAAGGAGGTGATAGGGGCTCTCAAATTTGTGAAAATGAATAGTCTCATTCAAATGAGAGCCTATTTATTTATATAATGGAAATTAATTTCCTAGAATGGGTATCGTATCCCCCTTATATGTAAATCCTTCTAAATTAGTTGTAAATGGAATGTTATGAAAAAATAAATGCATTATATTGTTATTTTTATTTTATCACTTAGTTTTAATATAAAATAAATATATTATGTGATGAAATAGATCCATTAACTACAACTATAATTCCAACTAAATTTCAATGTTACATAAATATTAAAATAAAAGTTTTTCATATAAAATTTTTCATTTGTATTCACTGAACTCCTTGTGAATTGTTTTAGTAAATAAATTCAACTCCAATTGTTTTATAAATAAATAATAATTAATATAATTTTTCATCGGTGTTAATTTTCCCTTAAACACATCTCTAACTGGATATTGGGTCCCAAAATTTCATAAACTTCTATTAAACATAGTAGGGTATTATTTTGAATACGCTATTATGTGTGACCCATTTGGACATTATCTCAATAGAAGTAAATTTTATTCATAGACCAGGAGTAGAGTCTGGTAACCCGTAGAGGATCCAAATGAGATAAGAAATACTCATAGAAATTTATCCTTTCTTCGAATACATGACTTGTAATATTATATCTTTTTATCATTATATTTCCTAATAAAAAATACAAACATTGTGTCATTATACATTCTCTATTTATTGTTCATTAACCTAACTAAATTTACTTTATTTATTTAACCATATCCATGGATTTATTGAAGGTACTATCATGCCAATAAACTTTTCCAAATATACCACTTCCTTTCAAAATAATAAAAAAAACTATCTTTATTTTTAAATGAATTTTATACCTTCATTGACCCACACAATGCATTTTACCTCACAATGATATAAATGCCATAGTTTTTTCTTTTAATTTAATTACATAATAAAATGGTACATGTTGCTAATAATCTCAATTCAGAAGATGATTATATGTGTTCATATATAAGAAATACCAATGAAACAGGAAACATGTGGTGTTCCAATTATAGGTTTAATACTCATGTTCTCATCTACTTTGAATCACTAAGTATGAACCTCATGAGAAAAATTATTAATGATTATGATCACATGACACCTAGTTGTCAAACATCAACTAGGTCTAATTAGTATGATGCATATAGACCATAATACATAATATAAAGATTAATTTCATAGTATCTCAAGATTCTAATTGTAGTATTGGAACGAATAAAAAATCATATATGATAAATAATCTATTGAAATTAACATATAAATATTGGATGTAGAAATATTGACACTATTATGGTAAGAGTGAATCACGAATAAATGAATGTATATATAATAGGGTATTTAAAAATTACCATTTAAATTAGTATTAGGTAACCCAAAATTATAGTATTTTCCTTCCATAATTTTCCTACGATAACTCCTATAGGATTTGAAGATCCCACTTTTTGTATTAGTAATATTTGTTTCAGTCATTTTCATTTGTTGTCAGTGTTTATCAATAACAAAGGAATATTTCATTGATGTCAATATTATGAATATTTTTTCATTTTGATTGAGGTTTTATGAAGTTATCAAGTCTTATAATCTGAATAAACATATAAATGGTTTGAATACTTTGAGATTTTAGGTGATTCTTGGATAATTGAAATGGATTCCTCTGATAACATTGGATGTCATGCATGAAAAAATTTCCTAGTAATTTAGATAATTTATAAACTAGATAAAAGTTTAAATACTTGTATGAAAGGTCATAAATTTTTTATAAAAAAGTTAAAAGTTGATTTAATGATACAGAAGTTCTATGGAATTTTTATTCCAAAAATAATAGAGGAAGAGCATTCGAGGGAGGTCATGAAATTTATTAAATTTTTATGTGAACCTCCCAAGAGATTAATGAAAATTCGGATTCTAATTATATTGATGGATTAGTGAAGAGAATATTAAGATGACTAAGAATAATGTACTTAGTTATGTAAGTATAAAGGATGATTTAAATGTTTAATTCCATTTAATACTTAGTATTTGTGTAAGTATTTTTTTATGGGGATTATGTAAAATATTATCCAACCTATGGGCCATCCCAATCGAGGGACAACCATAGCACATGTGGGATAAAAAGGCCGACCACGCCGGTGGAGGTATACACAGCTTACCTATATGTCCAAATAGGTGAGAAGAAGCCCCCATACGCCCATGTATAAGGAACATTAGTGGTGGCACCAGTGTGTGGCGTGGAATGGAAATTTGATAATGGTACGAGGTGGTACTGAGAGGGAGAGTAAATTTTGAGTCGGGATTTTCCATGAAATGGATTATATATCATAGGTAATTATATGCAATAATTTGATGTGGGATTAGAGATTTTGTGGTCTATTTTATCCACATTAAAAACATAAAAATTTAATGAGGACTACATAACAGGATTGATCACAAATGTATGATATCATTCACAATGAATTAAAATTAAATCATGTATATTTTAAATTTTCTATAACCATCCCCCTCCCCTCTTAGAATGGGGACATTTTAGTTCACCAAAGAAGATGTTTGAACCACCATCAGTCAAATTCGAGCTTTACATGATCAAACTATGATCGAAGTAATGAGATGAATGGATGAATTAACTCCAATCCAGAATGATTTTTTCCGAGTGCGTTCCACTTCTGAGGGAAGATGACAACATATAGGTTCATCAAGGTTGGATGAATGGTTAGTTCTTTTAATGAAGAAGTCAAACTCATGATGAAAAAATTCCACAATAATTGACGTATATTTTACACGAGTTTGAGAATTCAAACCAAATACTTAGAACTATTTAAAATAAATGAGATTACCATGTTTTAATATATTAAATTCTAATATCATTGGCTCATGGGGTCATTGGAAGGGAATAAAAACCAATATTCACTATGGAATAAGACAGGATGAAAGGTTGTGTGAACCTAACCTATAAAATGTGACATGCCGATCTAATTCTACAAAAAATGGAATATCACAAATGTGTATCCATGAACCTTTGAGAAGTTCAAACCACTCTTGAAGGAACTTCATGAAGAAAATAATTCTACAAAAAATGGAATATCACAAATGTGTATCCATGAAATTAACAAAGACATGAGATCCACGAATCCTTCCATGTTTCAAAACAATATTGATAGATATTCAATACATTTCTTGAGTTATGTTCTCCCACTCTTCATACTGAAGAACTAATTATATGATTCTTTAAGAAGCTTTAGTATAGACGTTGGTTCAGGAATCAATTATGGGGTGTGAAGGAGAATAAATGAATGCACTATTTTCATTAACGAGCGGTCTACATCAATAATAAAAATGTATGAATTCCAGGGCAGTGTGTGAATGATTGAAGCATGTGCACTCAAGTGCATGATTTGAGTTACCCATGTTTGAGTTTTCTAAGAGAATCATGACTCTATGGAAGAAGAAGAATATAGTGAATAGTGTGTGTGAATATATAAATGTGTTCATCAAGATTCAAGAATATATTGAACATTTCATGCATGCTTTCATACACAAGTGGTGGATCATTCACACGTAAATGGTTATTAACATAATAAAACCTGAGAAAAATTAAAGTTAGAAAAAAAATCTGTACATTAATTTGAAAGGTATCTACATGTTATGCATTATAAATTACATGCATGAAGTGAATATAATCTAATAAGTTTAATATATATGATAAGTTCAGTAAAATTTAATTAATTGTTCCAAAATATTCAATTTAACTAAGGGGAATCGATATACTCAATTATTGATATTGGGTATTGAAAAAATAGAATTTGACAGAGCTTCACAATTGCTTATCATTGTGTGTCTAAGAAGAATAGAGTTTTCTCAGATGAAGAATTATTATTATTCATTAAAGAGAAAATTTAAGGATTCTATGATAAGATGATCAGTAGTTTTTAAATAATCACAATGTAATTGAAATATTTTAGCAAGAAGAATAAGGTCTTCCAATACAGTTTTTTCTAATATAAATAATAAATAGTTTAAGACATTATTATACAATATTAAACCTTATTGTGTGTAATAGAGAATGATGAGAATAATAGTGACTGAGAAATTTATATCCAATTGATTATTATTTGTTCAATAAAATTTTTTTGTTCATCAATCTATTACATTCATATTATTGTGACTAAGAGAAGAAGAAGATTGTGTATCTTTTATTTTGTTGTTGTGAAGATGTAAGAAGAGTATTTTGATTGTAGCAGTGCAAGTGAAAAAGGAATAAAAATGAATAATAGTGACATCCAATAGGGCTTACCAAGTGGAATAATATCTGGGTTTTAAAACCATTATCAAAAAATAGGTTACTATTTTTATAGGTAGTATTTTTATCCATCCAAATGTTGTGAAACAAGAACTAAAAATTTACTATAGTGTATTTGAAGTGAAACAAGGTTTTGAAACATGATGTAACCACAATAAAAGTATTATATTATAGTGGTTGTGTGGTAAGAATTATTTCATAACTATTCTAAGGACTACTAACTCATATTGATTAGTGAACATTGTAAAAATATAGTGTTCTATATTTATAGCATTCATATTCATCTATTTGATAGGGAAAATATATTCATCAAATTAAGATCCTAACTAGTCACATAGGTAAAGGGATAAAATGTTGTTACTATTTTAAAAGGTTCCCAACACTAATTCACCGTCCCCCCATAGTGTTAGGAATATCCCAAACTGGTCTATTAAATTAGTATTTGAGCATTGGTTCACCTCTGTTGGATTCCATAAAGAGAAGCTATTAAATTTTAAATATTTTGAGTTTCTTTATTGGTTCAATAATGAAGTTAATTTTCTATGAATATTTTGTTATCTTGAAGTAGAATTATATATCTACCAACACCATGATGAATAACAAAAATAATAAGAAGATAAATGTAAATAATATTTCCCTCTTATCTAATGAATATGATATATTTGTTTCTCAATGACCTACAAAAAATAATATATATAATTTTTGGAATTTAATGAGAAGTTGGATAAAGTTTACACCGAAAATATTGATATACTTTCTACTTCTAGTGATCAAGAGGTATGTGTTAGTATATTTGAAAACATTACTAAATATTAAGAATCTAGAATAAATGGTGATAATGGTAAAACTAAAACTTCTCAAAAATTATTAGTTGATAGAATAAGTGTTACTTTGTATGGTATTACTAAAGAAATAACATCCCCTTTTTGTTTATTATTTCAATGTATTCAAGAATAGATCACACATCTGGAAGAAGAAGCTATGGTTTTATATAAAATCATACAAAAAAATTGTAGAGTGTTTAAAGATATCCAAATACGTTGGAACCATTGATAAAAAAGAGGGAACTTGAAATAAGGTCCACAAAATGTTTTAAAGAAGATTAATTGAAAGGTGTAGTTAATAATTCTCCGGAAAAATAGATCCATGAACTTAATGAAAATTTGAATAATTGTATTGATGTTATGGATTTACAATTTGAAGTAACATCTAAGAAGATCGAGGATCCATACTCTTTGATTCAGAACAATATTATGTTGCATGCAGATGATAATGAAATAATGAATAAAACTTATGATTAAAATATGATTATGATTAAATATCCAAAAATCATCCTCAATAGGAATATTTTGTATATGAACGTTTAATTGGCCAATATTCAAATGACACATATTGAGATTTCACAAAATAAGGGAATAGTTTATGATGGTACTAAATGCTTACAAGAGTATTATAAGGTTAAAATAACTCCAAAATGTGATAATAAGATCCTAAATTCATTCAATGTTCTTTCACAATAATCTGAGAAGAAACATTTTCCATTCAAACCATGTTTTACTAATGTTTCTAAATTTGTTTCTACAAGTAGATAAGGTTGGAAAAAAAATGTGAGAAAATATAAATTATGAATGGTGATAAGAAACATACCACCATAACTAATTTGGATTGGAGAAAGAGTATGAAATATGGTTACCCACAATGAGAAAAACAAGCTATGAAGAAAATCTAAAAACATTATATATAAGAAATAAGAAGTTATAGGTTTATGTGTCAACATTAGTGTTGAAATAGATTTGCGAATTTGGAATTTGATTTATGGTATAGTACTTTAAATGAAAATGTATAGGTAAAAAATATCTCAATGGAGATTAAGACATATAAGAAGAAATAACATCTACAGATCCATAAAAATCTGTATTTTCACAAAAATTAGGAAAGCTTGAAAACATATATGACATAGAAAATGGTACTGGTCGCAAGTATAGTAAATTATTATATCAATATGTATTTGAAGATGATGAGTAAAGAATATCACAAAATATGGCTAGAAATTAATAATAAATCATTGGAAGAAATCATAATAATGTTGTAAAAACAAGTTATCACAATAATATCCCCCAAAGGAAAGATGAAAAGGAATTTGGATTAAAATTAAATAATTTGAATAAAATTTTACCATCCAATAGAAAAATATAATATTTATGGAACATATAAGAACCCATGTGAATGATTAAAACTTACTGAAACCATTCCCCTTGACTTGTTAGTTATCTATCCAGAATATTTCAAAAGAATGTAGAAAATTGAATATGCACATGTTAAGGCTAGTGAAAAAGTAAAATAAAATATTAAACTTTATAAAGATAATTTTCATGAGGGTTTTTT
Organism: Viscum album; assembly: GCA_963277665.1. Taxonomy (NCBI): domain Eukaryota; kingdom Viridiplantae; phylum Streptophyta; class Magnoliopsida; order Santalales; family Viscaceae; genus Viscum; species Viscum album. The sequence continues at coordinate 120,009,021 of OY728165.1, forward strand.
CAAGAAATGGAATCTCATATGTTATAGAAGTTATGTTTGATACTTGTAAGGAAGTTGGTCACATTGAAAATAGATCTTTAAGCTTCCCACTAGTACAATAAGTAGTCCTTGAGAGGATAAATAATGTATCATATATAAAGTATATTAAGATGAAAATATCACTACACAATGAATAATAGTATGTGAATATATCCATGCTACCTAAACATAAATTATAACATATTCTCACATGTGCAAACATAAATACTGAAGAAAATGGATTAACTTGGTTGAGAAGATCATACCAACCTTGTTTTTCATATTTATGAACCAATGAGGATATACATTATTCCATTAATGTTTGTGTATTTTATCTGTACATATAGTAAAATAAATTGAACAAGAATCATGTATTCAATGGGGGACATGAGTAGAAGAGATTGATGCCAATTATTGATAGCAAGGATAAAGAAGTTACTATATTTGAGTGATTCCTCAATTGGTATTCAAATAAAATTTTTATAGAGGATAATTTTTTATGAAGTTGAAGATTTTATATTCTAGAAAAACATGATAAATATGGATCCATCTTGGTTTGACCTTATTTCATGGTATCCATAAGAAGATGTTTTCAACAATATCATCATTGGTGAAGTTATGAATGTTCTCCAATCTGGACTGTCACAAGTTGAAGATCCATTATGGTGTATTCTCTATACTGAAATATCTTGAAATACACTATTTATAAGATCCACCAATATGAATATTTTTATAATTGTTTCGCATAAGGGGGATTAAAATGAATAATATTGAAAAATCATTATATCAATTGGTATCAAATATAGATATTTTGGAAATTTCTTGAGGATCGTGTCCTTGTAAAAGGTATTTCACTCTTAATATCTCATTCTTGGTTATAAAAAACAATAATAATAATAATAATAATAATGATTAATTGGATTAATCAATAGAAAGGAAATGTTCTAGTGCCCCAAATTCCTTTTTCCTTCCTATTTCACTTAAATGATTTGGATCTATTTGTTGCAGTGATTGGATGAGTTTCCAATCGATTGTTCTTAAAAATTTTATCTCACATTTAGTACCTTCATCCTAGAATGATAGTGGATAACCCTTTAAGAAAAGTATATGTGTTATAATCTAATTTGGTATCATAATCATTTGTTAAGGGAAACTTTATTTGTCTAAATCAAATTGTTTATTTTCTGCACTAAGATCAGCTCATGTAGACTTACTGTCAATTGATGGATTCCACATTGATTAAGTATGGATTGATACCATTTTCCCCTAAAAATTATATATCTTTTTAATAAGAATGATAGAAATTGAAATGAAAGTTGCAAAATTACCAGGGTTAGAGAAGATAATGTTCTCTATATTGAGACATTCATTTTGTAATAAATTTCAAGGTATTTCCAACAATTATAAAGGGGGAGATTAAAGATCCCTCTTTTTGTATGAATTGTATTTTTATCAATGATTTTCATTGGTTTTAAATGGTGATTAATGAAATATAAATACTTCATTATTGTTGATATGATAATAAAATTTCAATCTTGATGGAGCATGGACTAAGTGATCTAGTCTTATTATCTTAAGAAACATATAAATAGTTTGAAGAAATTAAGTTTCAAGGTGATGTTTGAAAAATTGTTATGGATTTCATATAGATGACATTGGATTTCCTTAATGAATAATTATCTCAGTATTTATGATGGTTGTTGAACTAGATCTAAGATTAAATAAATGTATCAAATGTGATACATTATATAGAAAAAGTATTAAAATGGTTATTATGTTACAAAATATTTTTGGAATTTATATTACAGAAATAATAGTTGAAGATAAATTGAAGTATGTTATGATATATTTTCCAATTCTATAAGAACCTTGAAAAGACATAAAGAACATTTGGATTTTGTTTTTCATAATGGTTTAGTGAAGATAATTTTAAGGGATTGAATAATTCTATACTTATTTCTTTGTGTATATAGGTTGTGGTATATATTTAATTACATTTTATACTATGTAATTTTTTGAGTATTTTTTTTGCGTCTTACTTAAATAAATTATACATCTAGTGGAATAGTCCAGGACAGTCTCAACCTCAACATACGTGGGAAATATAGGTCGACCATGGCCAGGGAGTGCATGATATTCCTACCCACCAGGAAAAAGAGGTGGGAAGAAGCTTACATGTGCCCGTGTATAAGGTGAAGGAGTGGCGGTGACACAGCGCGTGGCGGTAGAGTGGAAAGAGGAAGAAACATAGTGGTACTAGGAGGGATAGGAGACTTCTCGCCAGAATTTTCCATTCTATATATGATATTGCAGAAGGAATTAGATGTGGGAATTAAATGTGGGATAAGATATTATGTGATATTTTTCATCCTGACTGACTGAAAATTAAATTTTTATTTCAAAAGAACTTTTGAGGAAAAAGTGGGAAACCAGAATGACATCAAAAACTTAAAACACAATCATTCCTCCATGGGCCAAGTTCATCAAGAAAAAAGACAATCCAATTCAAGAGAAATAAGTAGCCCCACCATAGAAAAAAACAATATGAACAACGTCCACCTTCCCATCGCTCCTCGGCTAGGTGTCCTATGCAAAGTTTCACAGGCCCGTTACCGATGGAAAACACCACACCCTAACAAAACTTCCAATTCTGGGTAACGATGAAGAAGAAAATGCTATCAGCTTTGAACCTCATCTGGGACACTCCATTGCAAGTAAACTACATGCATTGTCTCATGGAAAAGGCGTTACACAAGAAAAATCACAAAATATAATATCCATAGAGCCTTTTCTTTTCACAAATGATCTTGAAGAATCAATAATCCAATTATTGAGTCAAGTACGCCCATTTTTAATCATAAAGAATTGGTTTTTTGATGCTTTAAGAAGATTGTGTGAAGAATAAGGTCCACATATCAACTGTGTTGTGTGAAGTATAAGAACATAATGCACTATTTGGGTGAAGGAGTGGTTTGTGTGATGAAAAAAATCCATGAATCTAGGGGTTTTGTGTGTATCCATGAATCTCATGCACTCAAATTCCTGATTTGAGTTAACTGAGTATTAGTTGTGTAAGGGTAGCATGAATATGTAGAAGCAAAAAAAGATAGTGAATAGTGTGTGTCCATATATACTTGTGTGTATAAATAGATAAGGACACAACTAACATTTCATGCATTCTTTCATGCACATATAAGGATTCATGCACACAAAAATTGTAATTAACCAAAGAAAAATTGATACATATTATTGTTACCACATCATATAATAATATATTAACTAACCTGAAATGGTTCTAAATGTTATGAAACATGTATTATATTCATGAAGTGGATATAATCTAATTAGGTTGATATTTATAAGAAGTTCAGCATAGTGTAATTAATCAATACAAAATGTAATTGTAATGATTATATGATAAGATAATATTATATTTTAAAATAATCACAAATGAGACTTTTTATTCTAAATAGAATAATAAGGTGTTGCATTGTAGTTTTTTATGTGTCGATGAAGAAATAGATCAAGACACTTACATTAAATATTGAACCTTATCATGTGTCAATGATAAAGAAAAGAATAATAGTGACTGATCAATTCATATTCAGATGATTATTATCTGGTTAGGAATAATTATTTGTTCATCAGCCTACTAAATTTATATAATTGTGACTGAAAGAACACATATATTTTTTAGCCTTTAGTTTGTCGTTGTGAAGAGGTGAGAAAAGTTTTTTTCATGATTCTATCCAAGTATAAAAATGAAGATGAATATTTTGTTAAAAAAATCAACATAGTGACATCTCATAGGTCTCAATAGGTGGAATAATTTCTTATTGTTACAAACCCTTTTAACAAAGAGGTGAATATCTACAAAGGTAGTATAATAATCAAAACAACTAATGTAAAACAACCACTTTTAATATACTATAGTGAATTTCATTTGAAATGGTATTTCCTACTTGTTGTAACCACATTAAAAGGATTAATTACAAGTGATTTTATTTTCAGGATGATTTATAGACTATTCCAAGGACTGGCTACTCTTATTGAGTAGTGAACCTTGTAAAAATATCATATTTCTTATTTAATTCATTCCTATTCATATGTGTGATAGGTAAAATAGAATAACATAATCAATATCCTAACTGGTTAAAGACGTAAAGGGTTAATAAGTTTTGATTTTCTTAAATAGTACCCAACACATGAATTTGAAAGGAAGTTTACAATTCCAGAATTTCATGATAGGTGGATAGATAAGAAATTACTTGAAAGTAGAGAATGATTCCTCACAAAATTTTATCTATGAAAAATGAGCATCTTTTATATGTTAATCATATAGGGGGAATAGATTTCAGTTGAAGTTTTTAACGAACCTTGTATAAAAAATGTGTGTCCAAATAATTTACTCAATTATTTGAAATATTTTTGATAGGTAATGTGATGAAATATATCTACCTTGTCTTTATCAACATCATTACATCTACTAGAAAAAATATTCCAAATGACTAGTCCTTCATTTATTATAAAATGTAATTTTCCCTAATTTAGCAATAGATTCTTATCCCAAAATCTTGATAAAAACCTTATTTAACTTTTCTTAGGAACCGATAAAATGTATTCCAAAATATGAAAAATCCATCCATAATGAATACTATTAAATTTTTCATCATGTCAAGTAAAATTCACATCACTCCTTATTGGAAGGTACCAAGTGCATTACAAAACCTGAAGGGGAAGCACAAGGAGAAAAAAGTGATAAAAACATGTGAAGGTTGTTTTCCATAATATTCAATGGAAAATGAAATTTTATTCTACCCCAAATACCCATATAGAGTAGCATTGAGTGGGTATATCCCACATATGAGATGAATTAGCTTATGTACATATAGACACAAACACATCTCCATGCCCATACAATTATGAGATGTAAAACAATAAAAATGATGAAAATTCATACATACACCTAAATCCCACCATCAAAGCACCACATTGTACAAAATAAAAAATGTCCAAATATAGGCACACTAAAAAATATACGAGTCCAACATTCTTAGAAGGAGTAAATTTTTTTCAAGTGCTACATCAGAATGAGCCTTGGTCTATATAGTCCAGTAATTTTCATTTCCTACTCCATATCCTCCAAGGATGTCATCAAATGGTCTTCTGTGTGAAAAAGATATTGAATTTGTGTGCACCATAAAATCAATTGACATAAATCATAAAGGATACTCAGATCATTAATACATGGGTATGTCAATCATGATTTGAGATCTAAAGATAAAATAAATGAAACCCCATATACTCATAACATACTCCACGTCTTAAAGATTACTCAACAAATATTTTTCAAATAAGATTCTTCTGTAGGATTCAAGGTAATTCTCATCTGAGAGAATCCCCTCCAAAATCCATATTTTCATTATTTCCATTTTTTTAGAAGATGTTCTATTCAATTATCACTAATTAAGTTCCCACTATAACTATGATATTCCCAATACATAAATTTAATATCACACTAAGGACCACTATGGGATTACAAAACCCTTACTATACAAATTTAATAGATATAGGATTCATTCCATATGTCATGGTGATTACTCTGATACTATGAACTCTACCTTGAAAAGAAAGGAATGATAGAGGATCCCACACTGGTCACACAGAGGGATACATAGAAATATATTTGAGGTAAAACCAATAGATAGGGTCATAATATTCTCTTGATAATTTAATATCACACTATACCCTCATAAGGAAGGACCACAATAACACACTTGATATATCCCAATCTATAATAAAGACACTGTGGGAAACACACAATCCTTGAAAAAGTAATCAACATATATTGTTATTATACATCAGGTATCATCTACCATATGTATTCACATGTACGATAGACCATTCTTGTGTACCTATATCCATTCGCAAGTACCTGGTCATGTCCAGTTTCACTGGTCGTGTCCATGTACACATATGTGATCATGTATTCTTCATGTTCCCATGTTCCTTCTCATGTCCATGCCCACGTATCACCAAGGTACGTGTTGATATGCCAGAACTAAGTCACACGGCTTGTGATAGATGTCACATGGCATTTGATATTTTTCTTCCAACATATACCCTAGAACCATATCCAAGGCCCCACATGGTGTGTGTTCTTTGGGGTAAACACTATGTATTATGGGATTCTCCATAATCTCATAGCATCATCTTGTGTACTCAATTTCATCCACCTCCTCCACATATCGAGCATTTAATCAAGATATAGAATTTAGATATGGGGACATCTGACCACTGAGGTCTCTGCTAACTAAAAATTATCCATTGATCTACATGATAATCCACCCCCATCACATCATGTTGTCACCGCATTCCAAACCTTAAAATTCAATCCCCTAGTACAATATTGATTGATCATCATCACCACATACCATGATAAATCCCTCAAATAGGATCTTGGCTTCAAAGAGATGATCAATTAGTCCAAATATTGAATTCCCAAAAATCTTTCATCAGTTATTAATGAAATTATTGGTCAAATAAATACCAATAATGTACATGTGTATAAAATAGGGAGAAACCCATGAAACAAAAATGAATGATGAACCTATTACATTTTTAGGGTTGGTATGAATATTTTTTTTGTTATAATGGTGAATTAATCTAAAAATAAAAAATAATTATTAGTTTCCACAAATACCAATTAAATAAACCCTCACCCACAACATGAAATACGAGCAACAAAATCTATTGGTTGATATGATTTCTGTTCATTATGGGATAATCAAATAAGGAAATAAAATATAGAAAAGACACCCTACCTAATGGTAGGATAAGTCACTACTAAATAAGAGAAAATCATTGTCTTCATTGGAATGATATATAAGAATCGATTGACACACCGATTGTAAAAAATCGATCCACAATTGTTCATTTGATAACCCTCAAAGAACATTTATACTATAGCTCCTCTAAACCTCTCGGGTTATGCGGATAAACCTAGGGCCTATCCATAACATTATTTTTATATAGAAATGATTAGTAGACTTCAATATAATAATAAATATTTTGTTTATTTTTTTTTACTTTTTCTTCCTACAAAAAAATATCATTAAAACACTCAATGTGGATAATGGTGAAGTCACACCTAGGGTAAAACCCAAATTATGGAATCAATGGTGATCTCAAATTTCCTATTAAATCCAGTCTTTAGGATTTGTTACATTATTTCAAGAAAATTTTGTGTATATGGAATAATATATATTTATTATTTTTATTATATAATATTTAGGATCACCAGACCTAGGAATATCACAATATCTCAAAACCTAACTCCAAAAATATTATTATACACATTCTAAAACATTACACTAAAAAGTGGGGTGTCAAATTCTCACCATATTTGGGTTTCTCATCTTAAAACGAGAAATAAAATCTCAAAAATGTGTGGTTAATGAGCTTGCTACCTAATCTCCCACTCCTAGGTGCTCTCATGAATATTCTCATTCTTTCATTAGACCCACACTAAAGGAAACGTTCAACCGTGGAGGATATACTCATATAGATCCTCAATATCCACTAGGTACTTTGACAATGTTGATTCATCCACAATTTCAAGATCACCCTAGTCGATAACATGTGATGGTTCGTGCATGTAACACCTTATATATGACACGTGGAGGGAATCAGGAACTCATTCTAATTATAGAGGTAAGGCCAATCAATAAGTCACCTCCCTGACCCTACAATGTATCTGGAATGGGCTAATGGATCTCAGAGACAACTTGAAACCTCAGATGAGTCTTGGAAATCAACATTAAGTTGATCCATTCTTGAACATGTGGTATCCCTCCAAAAACTCAAAATGTACTTTTTATTAGTTTAAATAGGAATTATTATGGCTTAGTATTGTCTTAATACACTCATCTGTGACCTCCTCCTTCTCTATCGTAGTTCACACTAACTCAGGTCTCATGAGTACTAACTTACTCGTATGAGTCCAGTATAGTGTTGACCTATAGGGTCACCTGTAAAAAGCCTTGAATGGTTCTATAGTAATGGTGGAATGGTTTTTTGTTACAAAAACTCCAGAAATGATAGACTATCCAACCAGCTATAGCAAAATTCCAACATGCAGGCCCATAGCATGTTCTATAGAACCTGAATGGTTTACTCATTCTTGATATGATTATAAAGGTGAAACATTGTTCTCAATAACCACTATATCTAAAAATCCTCTAATAATATTCTCGAAAATTTACACATAAATTGAGAATCATGTTATAAAATGGTCACCAAGAAAGATCTTTGAATTCAAACTCTTTTCTGCACATAAATGCATCATAAAAACTCTACTGAACACTACTATCATGTAGATAAAAAATGGGTTGACTTGGATAGTTGGGATATGAACACCCATATAGAATCAAATACAAAAAAATATATGGAAACCTCATCTTAAAATCCATATGTATATCATCCCACCTCTTCTATAACAACTCAATGGGTTTCCTGAATCCCACTTGAACCTACTTCACAACATTCACCTACTAAAAGGTGATGAATCGAGAGACAAACTCTGTTAAAAACTTCTTCATACATCGACACTAGAACTGATTTCGATGGTCATGGTAGATATTTTCCACACCGGGATGTAAGGCCAAGGGGGATTAGTGACACTCACTCATGACCTCCTCATGCAACTTCACTAGTCAAATCATTTATCCTATGAAAAGGATTATGTTATCTTCACCTTCATAAATCCATAAAGAGAACAACCAGTGGATATCTAAGAATTTAAGGTCTCATAGTTGGTATCTCCATGATGAGTTTCCCTAATAAGTTGTTGAATTGGTGGGGTAACAAAAATTAACTGGAAGTAATCTACACCATCATTATCCCATGGGGAAAACTGTAATAAGGGTAGCTATTCTGAATCCATAATCAACAATTATGAACAAAATATTCTACTGATAGAATCTGACAATACATTCCATTTACCAAGAGTATAGTATATCTCTATTTATAATACTAGAGGAAGTACAACCAACAAAATTATTTCATGTTATGATCTTTCTGAGTGATGATATACATGAGAAACTTCTGGTGAGAATAGATTATAAACCACTCAACCTTAAGGTATTTATGAAACATATTTATGGTTAATACTCCCACTGATAACTATAGATCGTCTATCATGTACTTCTTCTCATGTCTCAACTCTAAGGAACCATAGAAAATCACTACCAACCTATGCATCAGAACACAACCAAGCATGGTCCCTAAGGAATCATAGAACACCACATACTTGAAACACTACATTCTCAATATCTAGATGAGAGGTCTCTTCAACCTTTGTCAAAACACATGAAAAGACTACTAGAACATCTCCATGCTAATGAATGGATACCCTTCCTAGAGAAAGGAAGTAAAATATGTCATATCCTAGAGTATTAATGAATAAATCTTTAGTAATTTCATTCAAACCCAAGGAATCTCCACACATCCATTACATGCATGGGTGTATTTTAAACTAACACCAAATTATCCTTCCCAGGGTCCATAGCTACAATCTCTACTGATATGAAATATACATGAATGTGGACCTCCTTAATTTAGAAATAACACTTCAAGAACATACCCTAAATTTGGCCCATCATAGTATTCCAATTATCATCCTCAAGTGTCTTAAGTGATTCTCCTTGGATTTTGGATACACATTGAATTTTTAAGATAAAGACCACCACAAACCGGTCTAATAATGGATGAAGGATATGTTTCATGAGTTCCATGAACACTCCTGGGGAATGCATAATTATGAATAGAGGCACCAAGTACTCATAACGACCATCGATACATTGGAATATTTTCTTCAGTATATCCTCATATCATACTAGAATCTGGTGATAGACTTATTTGAGATCAATCTTTAAGAACTTTATATGCCCTCTAAACTAATTAGAGAGGTCATTAAACCTCATTATTTTATACTTACTCTTAGTGGTCACCTAGATCAGGTGATGTTAATCCACAAAACTTCATGATCCCATCTACATTCTTGGGGGGAAATACTATGGATGACCAGGGGAAAGACTAGGTCTAAAAACTCCCTTCTTCTTCAAGTCTTCTAACTCAACCTAAATCTATCAAGGATCTATCAGATCCATCTGATTTTCTAGAACAGATATTAGGGTCTTCCCTAAGTTCACATTTATGTAGATATATAGCTCTTTGTTGGAGTTATTCCTGGTATATCTTGATAGAAGGTGTCCTCATAAATTGTCTCCACTAAAAGAAGTTGAAGTGCTATAGCATCAAATTCTCTATAGGATATAATATCCAATAGATTAGTAATCACACTGATCTTCCAATATATGAGACTATCCTACTCCTCTAATGTTTACTTCTCACCCACGAAGGAACCTTAATCTGTGACTATGGATACACCAATTCGTCCACCTAAAATATTCAATCTAGGAATTAACTGTGGATAGTTTTCACATATGTATGATAACATAAAAAGGACTCATCACTAAAATAGATATATCACATAATAAACTCTTTCCTCTAAGATTCAAGTCACACTATTAGAATAAGTGTTTTGTCACCGTGTCACCTCTAATGATAGTCTGCAATCATAAGGGTCAAGCCAAAGTCTCAACCATAATCTATAAATCTCAAAACTGTAAAGATAAAAAAAAGTAGATTGAACTACTGTATATTAGTACTATATATAAATTATAAAATACATATATCATAACTCTAATCATCCATGTGGCCTCTATATTATAATCCTATACTTCTTCTAGATGTCCCCATACCTGACCAGCATCTCCCTTAGCCTGAAGTGGACATCTTGGGGGTGGTGGTGGAAATAATCCAAATCACCTAACACCTCCTTCTACCATACCCACTCCTCTTCCATGACTTCTACCCTAAGGACCTCCCTTCTCCTACCACTATATCTGTATATTTGGTCCATTGACTATATATTTGACAGTTATGCGGTAGGTTAGACAATCTCAAGCAAGATGTCCCCAATCATGATTAGAAAACCACCTCCTCTCCCTAGGATCACTTGATCCATCCTTGTATCCTTGAACTGTTTATCATGTGTCCTAGGATTGCCTCCAAAAGATTCTTTCATGACTGGATCCCTCTTAATTCTATTGTCTATAACATACTGAGGTCTCTGCTCTTGGATTCTAACTACTATCAATCATTATAGGTGTTAGCTCTACCATGAAGCCCTCTAATATTAAATCCAACTCAAGAACTCTAGTATAGGTTGGTGTGAAAATATATATCCCTCAAAAATAGATATTTTAAATATAATACCAATTTGAAGGTACCCGCTCTGAAGAAAGAATCTCGAAACATATCCAAAAATTTTCTTGAGAGGTCAGTGGACCTTTCTGAATACTCTACCATGATCATACTTCCATGATGTGACAATAGAATCTCCTACATGTGTACTAATATTAGCATGGGAAAATTTTACTCCTCCCTAAATAGATGCTCAAAATATAACAATTAGAGAGTTAAAAAATCATGTGACTATGTCTCCAGTCTCCATCATCCCCTAGTGGATCCCAAATGAAGACTCTCTATTATGACCATTATCAAATATATTTGTTTCCTCATATTGTGGAAAACCATATTCATTTCCACTACCCAGTCCTTATCTTCTAAGGGGATTTACTTACACAAAAACATGAGAGGTCTCTACCGCTAAAAAACATGTAGTGTGATCATCCTGCACACATAATCATCTAATACTATCAGCACAACCTTATTCTTAGTAGGTTTTGTAAAAATAGGAAAACCACCAATAGGTACTACCTTATATACAGGCCCCAATCTGGAATTCACATCACTCAACAGATCATCCTTATGATCTCCTTACGGAATCCTAGCAATATATATTCATGAAAGAATCCTAATAAAACAAAGACTCAACACAATCAATGAGTATATAAGGGTAGTTGAATCTTCAAGTACATGAAAACCAAAACTCATTCCTATATGATACATGTACCAATGTTTTCTATATAATAAATTTATACATATAATAAGTCAACAAGAAGGTTATTAGAGTTTTGGTGAATATATAATTCATTTGACAGACTAACAATTGAGTCCATTCAAAAAATTAATATTTGATTCACTTAAAAACTACTCTATAAATCTGAAACCAAACCTCACAGCAACAAAAAAACTCAAAATCTAATCTAATGGTAGAACCTGGCTTTGATACCACTCTTTCATGACTTGGCCCACCATGGACCACCTTCTCAGTGGTAAGATGACTATGACAACCCCAAGACTACTTTCAATAGGCCAGGGGCTGGTAACTAGTATTGAGTAGGCATATCCCACATATGGGATGAATTATCCTATGTACATATAACCATACACACTTTTCCAGTCCCATACAATGTTAATAAGTAAATGAATTCAACTAATATCAATTTAGGCATACATATAAATCACACAATCATTGTACCACATATTATAGAAAAAAGGATAAATTTAATTCAACCAAAAAAATTAAAAGAGTCTAACCTCTTTAAAATGAAGGGATTACTATAAAATGAAACATTAGTTTGAAGCTCGGTCTATCTATCCCAATATTGTGCTCCATAGGCTCTTGGTCCTTCTAAAACACCATCCAAAGTCATATCATATGCATAATACATGACATGTGTTGGATGATCCCATGAAAGGGTGGGTATAACAACACATATTAAGACACCTTGAAATCACTAAACATAAAGTATCATGAGTACTCTTCTCATCACTACACACATATTTTGATCAAGATATGGACATAATGGTAATTGAAAAGAAAATCAGATATACTCATAAAAAACTCCATGTTATAAATAGGTATCAACTATACTAATAGCCATAAGATTATACTAGAGTTTCTATGGTAAAACTCAATTGGAGAAATCCAATCCACAATCCATGTTATCATTTTTGATATTGTTCTCATAGGCCATTCTCATCATGGCTTGAAAAATGAGTACTCACTGAAACTCTGATGTTCCCAATAAAAATAGATGGGATAACACCCATTATTTCTAGGAGAAACCACAAACCCTAGTAGACGAATCTACAAGATAGGGGATTGATGCCCACTGTTATAATGGTCATGCTAACACTATGAACCCAACCTAGGAAATGAAGAAATTAGAGAGTATCCCACCTGGTTCACATAGAGTGATACGTTGAACTATATTTTAAAAAAACCTCAAATAGGGGACCAAAATACTATTATAAGGAATTAGTGCCTCGATTTACCCTTATTGGGATAGACCAAAAGACCAAACTCAACTGAACATGGTTTATAATGAAGTGATAGAGAGCCTCACATAGCCCTTTAAAAATTAAATGGAATATTCTATTATTAAATTTTATCTCTCATTTTCCTTAGGTATTTACATATAATGTTTCCCTTTTTTATGTACCTCGGTTTCTGTCCATGCACCTTGTCATGTTTTGGTTCTATGGTCATTTCTGATAACATAGTTGTGCCCTTGTATTATGCTCATAGTCATGTTTCAGGTAGTGTCTATATCTGTGTACCTCAATGGTACAAATGAATCCACCAGCATCGGGTCACACAATATGTAATATTTTTCATCATAGGTAATCCTTATCATCATAACTAGGGCTCCACACATTGTGTGTTCTTCTAGGTAAATGTTTTGTAACATAGTATTTTCTAAAATCCTTAGTGTCCTTCATGGGACCCCATTTCTATGACTGCCACCAATGATCAATCCATCAATCATACTATAGAATTTTGATATGGGATCATCCAACCTTCACCATCACTAGTCACCAGATCCTAAACCTCGATCCTCCCAAAAATTGACCATCATCGTAACGTGTTTTCACCGCACACCAAACCGAGAAATTCAAACCCCAAATCGATCATGATCTATCACTATCACCATTCACATTGATCACTCCATCTATAAAGAACTCCGGACTATGGTGAAAATACATTATGAAAAATATTTAATGTGTAACAATCATCCATCGGGTATTTGACGAATCATTAGTAAAGAAATATCGATGATGGATGTGTGTAGAATAGAGGGTTAAATCAATGAAACATAAAAGAGGAAAAAACCATATCCATTAATTGGGTTGGACTCAATTAGTTTCCATTATAATGATGAATGAATACTTACAAAGAGAACAATTTTAAATTTTCCCAAATTCTATGAAAAGTAACCTGCATCAACAACCTGATCGACCCACAAATCAATCTGTTGGTTGATTAGATTTTCATTCACCATGGGATAATCAAAACGGGAAATAAAATACTAAAAACAATTCCATACCACATTTTAGGATCAATGTATGATTAATAATAGAATATTTTATTCATCATTAGTGATATCTATAAACATTAATTGGAACAATGATCACCAATACTCCATCCATCATTGTTCATTTGAGAATCCTCCAAGAACAGTCTTTAAATAGATCCACTTAATCCCTAGGGTTATGAAGATAACTCTAGGGCTTGAAAATAATAGGATTTTTATAAATAAAGGATATAATTATTATGTTATAATAATGAGAAAATTAATTTTTCATTAATTTTTTTTATTTTCTTCTATAACAACACATCATTAAAAATATTGACGCCGATAACGGTATTTTCGCACGCAGGGTAAAATTCATATTTCAGACTCAATGGAAGTATCATATTTCGTATTCGAGACCCAATTCAAGATTTATTGCTCTATTTTAGAAAAAATATGTGCACATGATATAATATATATTTTATATTTTTATTACATAATATCAGACCTCATCATGCCTTAGAAAATTGCATCTTCAATGTACCTATCTCTAAAAATATTTATAGATATATTCCAAATCATTACATGTAAAAATAGAGATTTTACATGTATCATCACTCTTTCAGGGAATTGATCAATATAGAGAAAGTAAAATATGATATTTCTTATCATTTGAGTTAAACAACCTATAACAAATGTACACTATCTATCATAAATCACCCTTTTAATGAGAAGATAACCATACTCATTTGTAGTTATAGTAATTTTATCTTTATTAGTTACCACTTTAATTTTTTTACCCACTCAAGCTTATAAATGAGGTAGATAATGCCTTATTTTAACAATATAAGGTGTTTTATTTGGACTGCATCAATGAGACTTGGATTGAGGCCCTTATAGGTTTAGAAGTATGGTTTATAATTAGTTTCTAGAAAAAACATATAGATTTTGATGAATGGGATAATCCCATGGATATCTTAAATAGACCATAAAATTACTTTATTATTCATTCTCAAATCATATAGAATAAATGCATCTTAGTTTTCTTCAATAAAAGAACGAATAAAAAATTGGAAGGGTTTGGTTATCCCATATGAATTCATACTTCTGTGATGTAGGTAAGACCTTGAATTTTAGAATGGGTTATCAAAATATTTTCTTATGGAAATTTTAAGTTAGAATTAAAAATGGTTAATTTTTCAAAAAAATATAAATTGAATTGGCTCCTTTTTAAAATAGATTTTATCCACAATGATGAATAAATCAGTGTTGTTAATGGGTATAAAACGGTTTTTTTATTTCATCAAAGGATAAACATATTAGTGACCCTAAAAAATAATCATATGATCTATAAGAATGATATTCAAGCAAGGGAGAAAATTTTATTTCATGTGAACAAAAAAAATATTTATATTCATGACCTAAACATCCTTCAATAATTCCTTGTTGTTATTTATATTCAATTTCTACATTACAGACCCAATTCACATCCTGAAAATCCTTTTAAAACCCAATTTGAGAGTTTTCATTGTACATTTTTCTATCATAGATCATGTTACCAATGTTTATGGCCATGTTCACATTCATTACATACATGACTGAGATGATTGTTTCTAGGAACAAATAAAAAATGTTCTCATATGAATTTGTTTTATAAAATGAAATTTTGGATGATTTTAATTAAATTTTAAGGTGATAGGGAGGATGGTATTTTACAAGTTTACTAAGTAATCCTTTAATATAACCTTATGAATTTGAACACTACAATCAAATTGTTGGAGAGAGATAAATGTTTTTTAAAGATTGTTAATACCTAAATTAAATTATATGGAATATGGAATGAATTTAATATTTTATCATAAATCACCTAAGTACTTGAAAACCATTCTCCCTTATAGTTCACCATTGATTTATGGAAAACATAGATCTTTTAACTAATGAGGAATGGTTATGTAAATGTTGGTTTACACAATACAAACCAAAATGACATAATTTTTGTGTGAGAATTTGATTTTGAAAATAATAAATTATTTATGATACAAGTGGTATGTGGGTATGGTTTGTATATTATCATTATCTGGGATGTTAATATTAAATTTAGATAATATTTCCATTAATTTTTTATTCAACTCATATATGGATTTTCCTCTCATTATTTTAGGAAATGGAGAAAGATACCGATTTGTTTGAGAAGGTTGTCTTTTCTCCACATTATCATTAAGATCCTCATATTAAAAGAGTTTTTCTTTAGAATTATAATGATATTTTGAGGTTTATTACAGTTTAGTACTAATCAGTTCATATTTTTTGATGGATTTCCCACTTCTCAATATGGTCACTACATTGATTTATTCAACATAGGATTGTGAGCAACTAGATTCTCCCCTTAATGTTGGGGAAAATAAAACCTGAGTGGGGATGGATGTCTAAAAATTTTAAAATATTTCCAATTCAGGTTTTAAATAATAAACAAAAAAATAATTCTATCAATATTATTGAATAGTATCTTAAGTAATGGGAAAGGAACCAATGGGGCTTGTATTTGAGCTACTGAGTTTCTCAAAGGATGATATTTAGGATATTGTATGAGATATTTGATATGTTGTTGGAATTTAACCATGGTGTGTTGGAATAGAAATAATTGGTATTGAAATAAAATATGTATTGGAAAGAATAATGTTAGGGATTTTGACGTTATGATTTATTAGTTTCTTGATTATCTTTACAATAGAATCCCACAGAGTCATTATACCTTGTATAGAAAGTTCCTTAGTACTATGTATTCATAAAATTTAGTGAATGGGCCTCTATTTATTTTCCTCCTAGAATAATATCTTTTATATTAGTAATGCTAGGGAATTTTTTAGTCCTTTGGTAATTTTGGTCTTATATTGTACATAGATGGTCAACAGATTGAGTTTCATGGACATTCCATGTATTGTTATCATTATTAATCCTAGTGGATGTTATAAGATTAGCATACAGAATTTTTATTCCCTAATAGTGTGCATCCCACAAGAGTTTCATGCATTTTTATAATAGGGTTACATTCCTAAATTTTGGTTTTGTTCATTTTGACCTTCCAAATAATCATTAACTTTATTGTGGTATTTTCTTAAATATTAATTACATATCATGTTTATGAATTGATTTCTTCGTATAACTAACCCTTTATAAAATATTTGAAATTTTAATAGTATTTATAATCTATAGTGACATAACATGTTTATTATTTATTTAAACTTTGAAAATTTTTCATAGAATGACTCTCCCTTTCATTATGGAATTTTTAATGAACTTTTTAAGGGAAGTTGTTTTATTGTGGGAAGGTTTTTTTGTATAACTCTATTTGAATTCAGAAACATGAAATTATGGACACAAATCTGAAATTATTTAACATATTGTTGGTTTGATCCTTTAGGGAAAATGATGGAGAATTATTTTAGCTTACACAATTTTGTATGGGGGTACATGGACTCAATTATTTCAATGAACTATAGGACATAAAGCTAAATAATCTATGACACAATCCCGTTAATGGTTGGAAGCTTGTTTTGGGAATTGGTATTGTAGACAAAGTCGGAATCTCATAGGGGGCGTGTATTTTTTAAGAGTTTTCATTAATACAGGAAGGTGTGAGGTAGTCCATCATAGTTTTATTTCTCACATTTCCCATGGTTGGGGATATCAAATTTGGATGTCCATTTTTTCCTAGGTTAGTGATTATGTTTCATGGAAGACCCTTTATTGGATTAGACTCCATTTTAAAATCAGGAATCATAGAAATATTAGGATCAAAATTAAAAATCACACTAGGTACACTTGAATCCCCACCCCTAGAATTAATAACAATAACTAGTCACTCTATTTGGTAGTATCTATAAGAGGACATACAAGAAGGATATAAATAGGAAAATATCAAAAAAAATAGAGTTAAGAAAAGATAATTTTTGATAGAATAGAATTAGAGTGCCTAAAATCAACAACGTAGGTCCCTAAATTGTCGTCCAGATTTGGTTTCGCTCAAATTTACCCAATGGGTGGAAGTGGTCACATGAAGAATAATATGTATTGTTGAATTGTGAGAGTCCTAATAAAGAATCTAAAGTGTATAAAACCTTCTACGTAGATATTTAGCTATAAATTGGAATGCATGGATTGTTATTTTTTTGAGTCCCAATATTATATAAATAAGTATGTGAACTAATTTATGGATAATTAGTTAATATTAGGTTATTTATTGGGGTATATTAGATGAATTAATATTTTACAAAGTTTTAATCTCTAAAATTATAGAGATATCCATTCAACGAATCAAAAAAATCCATCATCACTTAATTGTTCAATTCTTTTAAAAATATAATTATAATCACATATACATTGAGAGGATCATTTTCATGATTACTCTAAGGTAAAGCATCATATTTTCACTTGAAATGTGTGTCCATAAAATTAAATAATAATAATGAATAAAAAATCATAAAACACAAGTATAAACTAAAAGACATTATTATAAATTAATAGAATAATAAATAAAATAAAAAACAACACCTTGAAACTTCTTTGGATCAACCCATAATAGTGTTATGCATCTGTTGATTCAAATCTCACAATTGAATATGGAAGCATTCACATAAGGGGTTAATTAATTAAGATAATACTAGGAAATAATGAATACTCAATAATTTTGTGAAGAATTTCACACTCTTTAGTGTGAATGAATTTAAGCCATTAGAAAATGTTATAAATATTTCGATAATTATAGAAAGAAAAAATGAGAACAAGCATTATTTATATTTTTTTAGTGAATTTGAACAACATAAAATTGAGGAAACAACACATACAAAGTAAAAATGGTAACATAATATTACATTTAGAATATAACAATAATCATCTAACTCCTTCAACACCACTACTGGAAATAAGAATTTTTGGATCCTTGGGTAAATTTCCCAATATTCTAAGTAAACTTAGTTGATTGGGTAGGCATACATTGGAGGAAACTTTATTGAGAGAATAATTTTCCACCCTTCACCGTAAATTAATAAATGTTATTTCCCTTGACTTAATGTCCCAAAATAGGATTATAGGTTGATGAATTTGGTTGGGTTATATATTCAAAAAACGTGTAATAAAATATCTTCTATTGTGTGGGGAAATTTCAACCCATTTAGATAATCCATTTAAATGTTATTTTAAAAATATTGGGTTTTCAATATTGGTATACGAATCTAGAATATAATTTTATCTGAAATTTTTATGGCCTTAATTACCTTGAAAAATTTAGAATTTTTCCGATCCCCTGTTTCCTGAACTATTCCAATAGATTTCTTATATTCACAGTAGAAATTTTATCTTAATTATACTTATATCATGGAAGGTACATTAATTGTTTTAGACTAGTGTTTAGTATACTTTTCAAAATAAATGATTTTTTTAGGGAATGAAATGATGGACCTCCCATATGAATCAAAAATTAATTCATAAGGAAAAAATCATCCCAAAAACATGAGTAAAATGATACTATAAATTAATTTTCAAATCAATACTAGTGTGGTTTCACATGTTCTTGAAAAAAATATTGATTAATAATTAATATTGAAAATTAATTGAAATAATGATTTAAAATGAATTTTAAAATCGAACATTATTTAATATAATTGATTATAAACATTGAAGTAAATGAATATTAAAAAATTAAATAATTATTATTAAACTATTTGAGTTTATAACTATTGGGGTGTCAGTGAATTTTATTGGTCTCTTATCTCTTTATAAATTATTTTCTTCGGGTATCTTTCAAGGTTATTTTATGATTAGAATACTTTCTCCCTCCTTTCCATTTACATGGGTTATCCTGGCATATTTTTAATCATTAGGTAATATAGAATGTACTATTAATATCTTTGGATTTTTATGGAATTGTAGGAATTTCCATTTTCTTGATTGATGTCTTGATTTTGGGTCCGAGATAGAGAATCATGAGGTCCTTTAGAATGTGAGGTCTAGTGTTTCTTCCTATGGTGGTTCTTCTTATTATGGTTAAAAAATTGGGTGTGTAAACTAATATTTTATAACAGTGTAATTTATCGGTGTATTCAAGAAAATTGGGTAATGTTATGTGTTCGGGTTTTCATGGTTTTAGAAGAAAGGTTTGAGTATGGATTCATCTGTATATTTATTGGTTATATAGTCTTAGAGTGTTGTGTAGTTTTAGGATTGATCTAGATCTTCTCATAGAGATTCTGTGAGGACATTGAGGGGCATGTGATATTTTTCTAATGATATATGTATATGGTAAACTTAACTATGTGATACAAGTAAATAATTTACTACTTAACATTATGTTATGGCTATGTGACTAAATGAAGTAATAAAAATGTGGATTAAAACATATTTAATGTGTTTAAAAATGAAATAATTTGAAGTATGACCTATTTAATAATTTTTGAGGATTAAATTATAATACGATGGAAATTTTTTTGTGAATAAGTAATTTGATCAAAAAATTAAGTAATTAGTAAGAAGATAACATTCATGGTGATAATGAACATTTCATTGTATTTAATATCATGTATAACAAAGTGATCATAATTATTTCTCTTACACCACCATATTTCTTGTTTACTAAATATTATATATGATTGGTTATTATGATTATATATTATTTTTAGGTTATATTTGATATGATTTTTTATTTCATCTTATTATTTGGTGTTATTCAAAAACAAAATATGTAATGAGTCAAGATTTATAACATGTACATACTCTATACATAATGGCTTATAGAGGATATGTATATATATATTGGAATTAACGGATCAAGAGTATGTCTCATAAAGACACAACTGATATAGAGATGGTGATATGGAATTGGATATAGTGATAAGGTTTGGTAATGATGATAGGTAATGGGATCCTATGTTGATATGATTGGGGTTTCATTATCTGTTTCTTATTTAGTTAGTGAGGGTTTTTCTTATCAACTCTCTATTGGATTGAGTTACAACTGACCATGAATAGCTAGTTAGGATCAATGATAGATTTTATAAGCCCCATAATTTTATTATTGTAAGATAATTATATTTCATTTTATGAATGGTGTATATGATTAGTTCAAAAAATGATATGGTTGTAGGAAATAATTTAATCTAAAATATTTTAATATAAAAATATTTTAACCCTTTTTTAATTTGGGATTGTTTTTATGAATCCTATTATGGATTTTATTTTTCCCTCTTTTTAGTTATTTTGTTACATTTATAACCCTACAAATTTATTTCACATTGATATTTTATTATCTATAAATATGTTCTTCAAAAATTATAAACAAGTGCATAGCACTCTATAGTTTTATTGAGTAGTTTTATAGGATATCACAAGGGAGATTGGGGATGATACTATTTCAGTAGAAGATGTATATTTCTGGGGGAATGGTCTTGAATTTTCTCCAATTTAATTATATTATTAAATATTATGATTGTTTAAGAATAGTAATTTTTTTTGTTTTGAATATATATATAGTGTTTATTAGCGCTTCCACACCTAGAAAATGAACTTTTAATATTGGTTTTCTCATTTTTAACGTCATATAAAAAGAGCCATGAATAAAAGTGAGGTCAAAAAATAGTTTTAATATTGGTTCTTTAAAAAATAAGTTAAAACTGCTTTAAACAATTATTACTTTAAAAATAGAAATTTAAATTCACAATAAATATAGATATAGATGAATATTTTAAGTTCATATTTATAAAAAATGATATTGAAAGTCTCTCTATAAATAATGATATATATATGTAGGATTTGGTTATTGGAAACTGTTAAAATTGATGTTTGAAGAATAATTCAGCATAATTTTTTTGAAACCAAGAATTAAAAGATTCATTAAGTGCTAATTTTAACTATAAAAAACATTGAAAACAAAATAAATATTATGTTGAAATAGACATCCAAAATTAATTTTATATAAAAATACCCATTAAAATTTAGTTCAAAATCAATTTTAAAAATAACAAACATTAAAATATAGACATTTTTTAAAAGTTATTTTAGAAAAAAATGACAAAAAACATATAACATGATTTCCAATAGTATAAAATTGTATTTCAAAACACCAAATAGTTGGATAAGTCTTTATTGAAACATAGAAAAATCATTTTCCAAAGAAACCAAACTACATTAAACTTTCAGAAGAACAAATAAAAATTAATCATTACTAATAAAAGTTTTAATGATAAAATTGAAGGATGGTTTAATTATTTTTTCATATATGATGAAAAATGCTTAAAAACCTATATAAACAATAATTTTATAAAATTAAAAATATAACACATTGTTAAAAAATATATTATTAGTAATGTAATTAATTTTTAAGAACTATGTAGTCATTATTATATTAATAATGAATTGTAAAACATAATATCCATATTGAAAACTTTTTTTATAACAATGATATATTTATTAAACAAGTCCTTAAAAATAAGGAACCCCATATACTTAAGGGAAAACATAAATTAACAAGAATAAAAGTTTTCCACCGAAACTTTCAAATAATAAATTTTCTTTAGCTTCTTTGTTGAGAATTTAAGATTGTTAAAATATTTCAATGGTTTATTTTATTTTCACATATTAACTAAAAAACATGTGTAACTATATAAATTTAAGATTACATAAATAATAAAATAATAATAATAATTACTAAATAAAAAATATTGAAAATTATTATAAACACCACCCAATAAAGATAATTACAGTTATGTCACACATTCATGTTAGTAGAATGAATATAACATCCAATTTCCTCTAAAATATAAAAATCTAACATTAATAAAATTATAATTAATAACAGTTCATAATTATATAATTCTTAATACCTATCATGGAATGGATGAAAAAAATACATAATCTTCTTATTCGATAATATATTATATGTATGTGGAAATATACCATTAATATATAGATATTACAAAGCCATTAAATTTTATTTTAGTTCCATAAACCATAAATAGAATCACTCAAATTTTTGAATGAAAATAGTATAGACATACTTAATTATATAATTCATAAATTAAGTCACAATAATTTATATTTATTAAAATAAAAGAATATTGAAATTGAAATTTACATACATGAAAAAAAACTATAACACTAGTATGGAGATCTCATCACCAATTAGAAGATCCAAAATATATTTTTTATTTTTTCTTAAATCATATATTCTCATACATATGTCAATAGCCATCAAAAAATGATAATACTCTACTATCATAAAATAATTCATGGAAAAAACATTTATCCCATCATAAACCTAAAAAGTATCCAAATATGATAGTTATTAAAATATTTATTTATTTTCCAATGATTTCAAAGATTTCATATACTTATAAATAAGGTAAATTCATGAAAACCTTAAAATTAATTTTAAATGATAATTAAATTTAAATTAAAAAATAATGCATACCTCATCTGTCAACTAATAAAGGAGACAAGATTGAAGTGTAATAAATGACATTTAATATCTATAACTCTATATAATTACTCATTATTAAATGACACAAGAGAATTTTGATTAACAATATCATGTATTTTTATACTTACTAGAACTGAATACATAGACTATTAATGTAAAAAATCTCACATAATATATTTGATTCCATATGATATAGTATATACATGGGGATTCCTAACATGCATTCAAAGTACATAGTTGGGCAAGAATGAGGTGGTAAAGGATCTAGGTAAGTAGGATACTCTTGATGTGTCTAACATGTTGGTTCTATGAACATAGACTCTATATATGATTTAATTTGATAATTTATTGACTAACTCATCCCTCATATATCATCATTAAAATGTACATTTTTGTCTTAAATTCCTTTCAGTCAAGGACTCATTTTTTTTGTTTGTTTTGAAAATAAAAATAAAATTCAAATGAAAATTATTTAACTTGATCTCTATTTTATTTTTTAGAATTTTAGAGAATGAAATTCAGTTAATAAAATTATAAATTACTCAAGAATTATGATTGACGCAAAATTAAAATTTTATTTTCAAAAAAAATTAGGAAAATTGAGACACTAGGAGTCAATTTGAGTGAAAGTGATAAACCGTAAAAGGTCACAACTAACACCAACCATAAACCATGAGAAAAAAATCAAACAACAAGAGTATACCACCACAACCACTGCCAATCATAATATTTATACTCATCACCACACCCAACACAAGAG
The DNA here is from genome assembly GCA_963277665.1 of Viscum album. Taxonomy (NCBI): domain Eukaryota; kingdom Viridiplantae; phylum Streptophyta; class Magnoliopsida; order Santalales; family Viscaceae; genus Viscum; species Viscum album. The sequence continues at coordinate 120,033,595 of OY728165.1, forward strand.
TCCTCCTCTACAGTGTCTTATTCCCATTTAGAAGCCAGCTTATATTGCCTCAAGATATTATCACCTTTTCCCGACTCCTCATTCATCCTCTTTTCCCCACCTTGTACAACAAAAATATAGGACTGGTTGGCCAAGACACTCATATTTTCTTTATCACACCGAGAAATATACCCCCTCTTTCCAAAGAGATTCTCTAAAATAGGTTCCTTTCACCCCTTTTCATTCCCCCTCCTCTATTCAGGAATCTTGCATTCAGTCACTGATAGACACCTAAATGCAACTCCATTGTCTTTAATGGTTTCTTTTACCTCACCCTCCATCGTTTCCCTAAGGTCATATGATTTCCATTGTAGTTTTTTGGTATCCAAGAAATGATACTCCTCCCCAACCACAGAGACCTCCTTGTGACCCTAACCTTCATCAATGTGGTTCTCCAAGTATCCACCATCAACATCACCAGATTCTGTAGGATCAATGTTCTATCCAACTTCTAATATACCATCAAACCTATTGCCCTATTGAGGCAATGGGATGGCCAGATGGATAGGCCACCCAACCTCCCTTGTTCTGACTGGACTGGCCACATCCAAGGAAGAGACAACCCCCTCCCCTTTCACCAGTTGGACCCTAGCATCCTCATCTCCATTCCTATGTTGTTCCACCTGATCCTCCACACAGTTCAAATCGGCATCCTTCTATAAAGACAGCCTGGAGGGACCCTCAAAGTCCTGACTTAGACTTCTAAACACTTTGGAAACCTTAGGGTTATCTTTAGTCGTTGTATTTTCCACTGTAACAGGACCATGAACGCTCACCTCAGACACCTTAAAAATACCCTACAAGACTTCCTGCTCTAAATGACGTCGTGAATGAAGTCCCCCTCCGCATCCATATAAACCAAGTTCCCTCTATTCCGGACCATCCCCCAGGTAAACCAGAGGGGTTTTACCCTTTGAATCATTCTCCTTCCATGCCGATATCTGATATTTCTAAAGACAATTCTCCCACTCCTAGGTTGGAGTTCTCCTTATTCAAACATCCGGAGAGTGTCACAGGCTATTTCATGATGAAAAAAGGTTAGTTCAATTCTCCTAAATCACCTATTTCTTTCATCTGTGTACCTCTCCAATAGTAATACAAACAAATTCGAAAGGTAACCGAGATGCGCCTACTTCTACATAGACTCGGTGATTGACTAGATGGAACACTACCTCAGTGCGTCTATCAGGGCATAAGAACCTTCATACAAGGTTACCCACCATTTTGATAACATATGGATTTTGAAAATGTAATGGATGGTTGGGGAATCTTACCCAAACAACCACAGAAGTAAAATCGTGTTCCATATAGAATTCGATGGACTAGCGATGGAGGAAAAGGCGAATCTCATTGCAGCTATGAGGGGCCCTGAACCAAGATTTGATGAGTACCACCTCTGATTCAATGTGAATCATGATATGGTGGCTGTCAGGTAAGCCTAGTATCTACCTTTCTATGGGATCCCAAGAGGTGAAGACGAATCTATAAAATTCATCAACCGAAGGTCTCTTATACTTAAATCGAGAAATCGGGGTGAGGTTTAGTAGCACTAAGGTTTCCATGAACTCAGAGGTCAATATCTAAAGATTAGTGATTCCATCAAAATGTTCTGCGTCTTTAAGGATTAATGACACTTTCGATAATGGAGGAATGAAACCAAGGTTGGAGAAGGGGTGGAATGGGAATCTTTCTCTCCTGAGGGACAATAATGCCCCCCCCACCACGGGGGGAGGAGTCTGAGCTATGGTTGCCATCATCACCAACTAAAAAAATCTTATATTATTACTAATATAAGAAAATTATATAGTCCAAAAATTCCAAATATATTAGTTTCTCCATATTCATTAGTATGATAATATTTCTATATGAACTCATTAGTAGATAAAGAAAAATTATTTGTTCATCTGTGGATTATGAACTTTTGTCAATGATTTTAACACTAACACAAGTATTTTCATTATTAAAATGATAAATTTTGTTAAAAAATCATAAATAAAGAGGGCCACAACCTTTATCATCAGATGAATGAACAATTGTTATTAATTATGAAATACATAAAATCAATTCAAGTCTTAAATAGTTTTGTTACTAACATACTTTTGATTATTTTATTTTCTGAGTACTAACATGGATCCCTGTCTTATAAGGATTTATCATAAGGATATTAGTATTTATCTTATAGTTTTTCATTTAATGATCCATAATGTTCAAGGGATTCCAAGGATTTGAAGGTATAGGATTTAATAATCGTTCATGATCGAGGGATTTAATTTATAGGAATATAAAATGTTCATCGAAAATCATTTAAACTCTAAACAGGTTACGTCATGAAATTCTAGTGATAGGAAGACAGAGATCCTAATTATAGTTTTAAATTAATAGATACATTATATCATTCATAAAGATATAAATTTCACTTTATATTAAGAGTGGGATTTATAATATCTTTCTAAAAGATTATTTTGTTTGGTAAACAATACTCTATGTATAATTTTTAAATTTCCACTGTATTTATTATTGAATTGTCATTGTGTTTAAATTTATTATTTAAGATGGTCTAATTTATTCTATTTTATTTTAATAAATTATCAAAAACTTATTTTCATTGTACATATTTTATTTTCTATAATTAATATTTTTATTTCATGCCCTGGTTTTACTTTGATCATTAAATTGACAATAATTTTATAAAACCTATCAACCTAAAACTTGAGGGATAAAATATTATTATTTAAATTTTTGAACTACAATCCGCCCCCTATTGTATATTTTTTGCATTACATCCTTTGGAAAACATTTTGTATAAGACCTATTCTAAACAAGTTTGTAGAATTATATTTATATTTTTGTAATTTCTTTAGGATTTCATCTCAGTTTCCCCTCACTATCTATGTTATTAGAGGAAAAAAATTATAATGAATTTGAATCTATTTGTAACAAATAAAGTTTTCAATAAGAATATACCACTTATATTTTATTAAGATCATTATAAATAATGGTATGATTGCATTAATCGATGCATCATTAATACTATTGATGCAATTTTGTCTTACAATGACTGAAATTATAATGATCAAGAGAACAACTTTTTGCATATTTATTCAAATTAAATAATGTAATATCCGGTAAATCATAAAGTTAATTATAATCTATATTATTATATTAATATGAATATGTATATCCAGATATGATCTTGTGAAATGGAAAAGGCATGTAAAAGAAATTAGAAACTAATCATTTTATAAATACGAGTGTTTTAGAAATTCTTAGTGCTATATTGAGATTTGATTATCAAGAATTTGATTTTTTTTCATAGTGAATCATTAAAATAGATACTTTTGTATTTTATGATAATTTAAAATAGTTTACAATATTTTAGTAAAAAATTATTCAAATAACATATCAAAAATATTACTGATATAATGCCAATGGAATTGGAATAAGAGTAAACTATTATTGGTAATACAAAAAATTTGATAAAGATAAATCTTTATGAGTTGATTTGTAAATTATGTAATATGAAATAAGAGTAAATAATAGATAATGATAAAGTTAATATGAATAATTCAGTTGACATTATAGCTACTTTTGGTAATGCCAATTCTGGAATTTTTACATTATGTGCTAACTTTTATAAATCTCAAGTTTCAAATAAGAAGTATAAGTATTCAAAACAAAATAGTTTTGATGATAGTGAGAATGATCTTTACCAATATTCTAGAAGGATGAATAAAACAATCAGTAACAAGAACATTTGATAAATTCATTAAAATTATAGAAAATGAATACATGATAAGAAGGATTATTCAAATTTTTTATTCTCTTAAAGTAAGAATAATGGTTATATCAGACCAAATTATCCTAAATTAAATAGAAAAGATAGAAAGTAAAATAGATATTATGAAATTAAATGGAATAATATATTTATGTTTTTGGAGATGTATAGAATATATGAGGGTGATACATCTTATGATATAAAATCAGAAGAATTTGGAAATGATAGTAAAAATATAATTGGATTTTATATGGATTTTCTAAAAGATAAAAAATTACACATCGATAAGGTAGTTGTTGAATCACTAATAAAATTAATAATTATTTATAAATTCAATTACATCTAAAGATGATTATCAAACTTCATCAGATGATGAAAAATTTAATTCATCGAATGAAAAAAAATGTTAATTCAATTAGATATGAGAAATATTTACATATATTTGATGAAATGGTTAGATATTTTAATCTCATTGACAAATAATATATGAAATTAAAAAATAATTATGGTTTTTCTAATAATAGTATTTTTTTAATATAATAATAAAATTTTGATGTTAAGATTCATTGTTTCAAAATATTCACTATAATTAGTTTCTAAAAATAACTCAAAATTTATTGTAGATAATAATAATTTTGTTATTAAGATTTAATATAAAGATTATAGTTTAAGTAAACTTCAATATAAATTTACTTCTTGTAAATTAATTTTTTTTTAAAATTATATAAACATAAAATACATTATAGAACTTCTAATTAATTGTTTTTTACTTTCACTGATCCTCATTTACAATCAAATTACTTTTTACCTAAGAGTGAACTATTTTTACAAAATTTCAAGGGGTTACTCGAATAAGTTTTTTCCTTTTAACTAATTTCAATATTTTTAATTAATTATATAGTTTTTTTCTAAATAACTATTAGTTTCTCAATATAAAATATTTTGAAAAATTTTTGTTCCAAAAAATATAATGAAACTGACCCCATGGAAGTTTTAGTAATAATAACATAGCTTTAATTTTTTTAGGAAAAGATGTTAAGTAAAAAAAGACAAAACAAATGGTATTTGGATAGTGTTTTTTCTTTAACCATGATAAGATACAAGTCCACCTTCCAAATTTTGAAAATTTTGAATGAAGGACAACTATCTTTTGCTGACAATGCAGATATAGAAATCATGGTAATTGGTGATGTTTCTTTTATTTAAAATAATATATTTAAATTCTATTTTTATGTTATAGGTATCAAGAAAAAACTTATCATCATTATTCAATTATTAGAAAAGGTTTATCTTTTGAACATGATGAATTATAAATGGATTCATCTATACTCTGATGTTATATTCATTCTATCTATAAATAGGCATGATAATGTATAGACATATAGATTAAGAAGTAATCCATCTAAATTTACCTTATATAAGTTGAAATGAATATATTTCTTAGTTTTATAATTTTATTTTAGGTCTCTATAACTTTAAAACATTTATTAATCTTTCTAGGAAAGTAAAAAACATTATATTTAACAAAAATTTCATTTAATGCAATTAGATTTTGTGATACTTTTTAATTTAGTATGAAACATAAGTATAGTTTTATACCTCAAAGTGATGTCTCAAATTAAAAATATTTATATTTAGTGCAAATTTATTTTTTTTCCAATAAAAATTACATGTACTGGGGTAGAACACAATGTGTATGTATTGGTTGATGATTTCACTAGGTTTACTTAGGGTTATTCTATGTCAATAATATATAAAGTAATTAATCATTTTATGGTTTTCCATGATTATTTTTAAATGAAAATAATCACAACTCTAGTAGTATTTAGAGTAATCCTAGTTGTGTGATTGTAAATTCATGTTTTCAAAAAAAAATAAAGTAAAAAAAAATTTACTCATAATTTTTCCATTGTTGAACAAAATAACAAATTCTAATTATTGAAAGAATAAAAATAATTATTTAAGAAATTTTCTAATCTTTTCAATGTGATTATTCTATCTCCGGATATTTTTTTTATGAGGTTGTAAATAATAAATTTTTATAGTATAAATTGAGTTTAAAGAATAAAATATCATAAGAAAACGTTTTTTGAGTTTTTTATTAGAAGAAAACCAAAATGTTCTTAATTCAAAGTCCTTTGGTGTAATGTATTCATACAAAATAAAAGAGAATAATTGCACAAATTTGACCTAAATTATGACCAATGAATTTTTATTGCCTCTTCTAAAATTGGATGATCTTATAATTTTTTATTAAAAAATTGTTATTGAATAGAATATTCATGTAATGTTTTATAAAACTGGTCCTTTTTTGTAAAATATCTAAAATTTAATCCTTTTAAAGAAGTTTTTTTAAAAAATATTCTACGAATTTAACATAATTTGATTCAAAACTATCTATTATAATTCACATTGAAATTAGACCATCATATTTTTAATACCATGAAATCAGTTCAATAGATGTTTTATATCCAACAGTTGAGGATTAGCTTCATTATTTATTTAAAAACATGTCAATCTAAACTAATCCTCTTACTGAAAATATTATTCATGATGTAAGTGAACCAGTTAAAATGAGAAGATATCTGAGCAACTAATGTGATCATAATGCATTATTTTCATAGATTTAACATAAAATCATTGATAATTATTTAATTGATAAAAATTTGACAAGATTTATGCAATAAATGATCAATGAATTTGAAATGAATCAAATTTAAACATTATTTTAATAACTTAAAAATCTTTTTTTAATTGGGATAAAGTGAGATTCGTGAAATAAATGTGATAAAATGGGAACTATTATTATGAATAAATAAATATGTAGTTCTTAGAGTTATTATCTAAAGGAATGTGTAGATTGTTGTGCAATGATTACATCGGTAGAAGGATTAGAATTAATATGAATCTTGCATGACTTTGTGGTGCATCTATATTTTACATTATTTAAAATAAAATTTAATAGTATTTTTCTTAAAATATGTGTTTAAGAACTAGTTTATTACAAAAAACCTCCTTTCAATAAAGACACTAAATTTCTGAAAATTTTATTTAAACATACTAAAGAACTCCAAGGATATAATCAATCCCAAAAAGCATGGTATGATTAACTTGATAGATATTTACTTAAAATTATTTTTTATAATTTATTTATTGACCCAAACAATTATATAAATAATATTTTTTACAAAGTATCAATGTTAAACTTTATGTAGATGAGATTAATTTTTTATTTAACTAAAAATATATATTTCTGATAAATGTATAGAAAATATTAAAAATGAGTTTGAAACAATCATGGTGGGTGAACACAACTTACATCATGGTTTTGAAATTTCTAAAAAAAAATAATGAGATATTTTAACTCAATATAAATAAATAATTAAAATAATAATTTTTTTGGTTTTGACTATGCATCAAGTATATATAATCCAGAATAAGCTTTAATCAAACATCACCCCAAGGAATCTGGTAAATTGTCAGATCAAGAACATAATAAATTTATTATCATAATTTTATAATATATTATAGAAATTTGACCAGAAAATATGTTATCAGTATTTTTATCTGTGTAGTTTCATGAAAATATGAAGGAATCATTTTCAAAAGTGGTAAAATTAATTTTATATTAGCTTAAAGGATTTTAAAAACTTAGATTATTTTTTTCTTCAGGAAATAAATTTGATCATTAAATTTAATCTGATGCTAAATTTAGATGTTATTGAGTATATAGAGAAATTAATTATAGAAAATTGTATTTCTTATAAGAAACACTAGTATCAAGGTCTATCATGAAGAAACAAAGTGTAGTAATTTTCATTGCGGACGATGAATATATAGAATGTAGAAGATTTTGTACCCAACTGTTGTGGATAGAACACACTCATGAATTTTTTTTGATTCACTTAAATTACAATCTATTGTGATAATACTAGTGTTATATCTTTTTTTAAGAACCCATCACATCCCGCATTAGAAAAATATATATATATCAGACATTTATTTCTTTGGGATCACAATCATTTAATATATATAACTAATAATATTAGCAGGATTAAAAATATTTTTTCTAATATTTTTAAAAAAACCTAAAATTATAACAAATCTAAATACATTAAAAATATTATGAGAATGATCAATATAAAGTGATATTAAATTAACTAATTATGTAACCATTTCTTGACATTGAAAAACTCCTTGATTGTGTCCATAGAAATTATAATATAATTGATTCTTAAAATTAATGACATTTTTTTCCATTTTTATTTCATTTTTTATTCATTTTTATTTCCCTAGGATTACATTTTTATTTCATCAGTTTTTCTTCATTTCATCAGTTCTTCATTTCATCAATTTTACATCTAATAAAATTTCTAATTTAACTTTTAAAAGAAAAAACTTATTATTTTATTTATTGTTATAATATTAACTATGTATTAAAATTCCATGAACAGCTATAATATATTACTATATGTAATATCAGTTGAATTAAAATCCTGAAATGAAATATCCCTTAATCTTTTGTAAATTTTCATGAAATTGTTTATATAGGGGGGAAAATTATTTTTATTATTTTGTAAGTAAAATTTTATTATAAGGTAACTTCTATTTTCATATTAAGAAACTCTAAATTTTATTATTAATAATAATTAGTATGACCTATGTTTTGGAAATATATTTTCATGGGATTCATTCTGGACTATTCATTAAATAATGGATGAATATTTAGATTATAGTAATTCCAAATATCTATTTATGGAAATTAATCCCAATTATTTTAGTCACGCTTAATTTTTTACCTTTTACCGCATTATATTAATCTAGAATAGTGTTTAGAAAAAAACTCTTTGAAGAATTATTAGAAAAGGGCCAAAAGTACATCTGTTAAGATCAAAGATTCATTGACCATAATAGTGGCATCCTCATTTTCTTGAAATAAAGAACAAGGTGGATTTTAAAAATTTATAACATAGTCATATTTATATTATTATTATTAAAATAAAAATAAGATATTATTTTCTAGTGGAGAATATAAATTTCATCATATAAACTCATCATACTAGAAAATATTTTTATAAATAAAAGAATTGTTGAAATGGAAAAGAAGTTGAAAATATTTATTACTTGAAATGTTAAAAGGATTTCTAAAATATCCATAGATTCAAATGTATTTGATGAAACCAAAACATAATATTTGAAAAATCATAGGAAAATTAGATTTTTGTAATGTGATGACCCTTCTCATTAGATTGAGAGGGTGGTGAGATGTTACTAGGTCTTAAGCGACATCCCCAAGAAGCCAAAGGCTAGAAATAAATGTCGAATGACTTCAATACAAGTGGGGGAGATTTTTACATAAAGAATAAAGAAAATAACAAAACCATACATAACCCTATACCCGATTATATGATACATGATAGTAATGAAATAAAATTCAATATTTCATTTTTCAAAATCATACTAAATTTATGTACCGCGGCTGGAGACAATAATATCAAATTAAATAGTGCAGGAATATAAACCAAAAATATTAAAATATAACTTTAATTCCATGGATCCACAATATCCATTCTCTAAATTTTCCAAATATCCCAAATATCATGAGGTAGTGAAAAATATGTTTGATACTTTACCTTTTCCCATTTCTCAGTAGATTACATCTGCAAAAGCACGAAGGTTCTAGAGAAAGGGTGAGTACAAAAGCTCAATAATTTTTCTCTAATGACATCCCTACTCACACCACTGTTATAGAATAGTTTGAAACAAATATATAAACCAATTTATATAAAAAAATAAAACTTTTTGTAACTAAATATAAACAAGATTCATATCAAGCAATTTTCTAAAAGAAGCCATTTTTCAGAGAAAGTAACCAAACAATTCTTCAAAACAATTTCCCAAGTTCCATTTTGCATTACCATTCCATTACACATATCCAACCATGAATGATTTATTATGAAAGTTACATTTTAATGAGAATTTTCTCATTGATCTCCAAATTCATCACAAGTTAATAAAATACCATGTGCCATTACACCTTTGGAATCAATAACAATATCATATTTCAACCAAGCCTCATAAATGAAATATGAACACACCCACTATATATGCCCAAAAACTATGCCAAAAAAATCATTAAAACAACTTTTTTATTGATAAATAAAATATTAGTGTGCTTAATAAGGACAGTAAAAATATATAATTCTAAATTTTTGTAACATATTACCTTCATTGTATTTGTGAAATTTGTAATGGTTTTGGATAAAAAGATCGTTTGATAAAGAGAAATGAAAATTTCATCAGTTGATGATAATATTGTCAATGATGTAATTATAAATAAATTCAAGATTTATAGAATCAATCAATTGGATTTTGTTCAATAACATATATAAATAGAGTTGAAAACTCAGAAATTAAACAAATTAACAAGTGTTGAAGACTAAATAAAAATTTCAATCACGTAATGTTTTTAACATCTTGATGACTTAGTGTACTTATGATTATTTTACTTTCTGAGTGATTACTAAGTAATATGACTTATAAAGATTTATTATAAATATAAAAGTATTTATCATGTAAATGTTTATTTACTGAACTTAGGTAATGGATGGATTTTAGGAATAACAAGATTTATGACTTACCAATCACATGTCACCAAGTTCTTGTAGGGATAGGAAGAAAGATTGTTCAGGGATAGAACACTATACTGACCAATAGGCTATGTCAAGGGCTTCTCGGATAGTAAGTTAGAGAACCTTATGATTGTTTTAAATTTATAGATACATTGGATCCTATATAAATATCAACAATTAAAATCAGTTTAAAAGATATATTTATAAAATGTTTTTTATGGCGAGTATATTTTTTCATCCAATACTCCATGTATTATTTTAAATTTTGGATGTAATCATTTTTTAATTATCACTATGATTAAATTTTAAATTTACAATGGTAGGATTTATTCTATTGAATTTTTTAAGTTTCACACAACCGTATTTAGGGTATAATTACTATATTTCATACAATTTATATTTTCACCACATCTAATATTTTTACGTTGATATTTTATTTGAGTGAAAATTTACAAAATATGTCAACCAAAAACATGAGGGTTAAATAATTGTTAGTTAAAGTTATTAAAAACAATTCCCCCTTCCCACACACACACACTAACACACCTCAAACCACTCTTGTAGTTTAATTATATTACATTCTTAGTAAAACATATCATATCCTCATAAATACCATACAAGTATAGGAAAAGATAAAATACTAACACTTACCCCATATCCTCTTATGTGAACAGAGTGTTCTTTCTTTCCTAAATCAGCCACCAAAATATATATCCAACCCCCAAGGATAATGGTACCTTACATCACTTTCTATTGAATTGATCCCTTGAACGATATATGTAAATGTAATATTAGTGTGGAGAATTTATGAAATAAAAATATTCATTTAAAAAATAATTAATATCGTATAATCTTGATAGATACATGTTTGGGTGTATCTATCATAAATCAAAACTTTTTTTATCCTCCCCCTTTTCCATTTTCAATGGTGAGTAGTGTGAGATAGATGTTTTTACATAACCTCTTCAAATTTGTAATTATATTTACCTCTTAATTCATCAAATTTCTCTCCAACCATTTTCTCCTCTGGTAAAGTAATCCTTCCCCATGAGAATATACGAGGGTATATATTCTATGATTGGATATCTTTGTCAAATCTCTTATAGTCCTGCTAAATAATAATAAATTATTGATTCATCAAATAATTCACAATTAATTTTACAAATTGATTTTATATGTAATCATTTTCATACAAAAATGATTCCTCTCACCTATGAGAAAAAACTTTTACAATGTATTTATGTCTAATGATCCATATTTGAGGCATGGTTTTTCCATTAGTATATTCCTAAAAATATAAATTGAAATAAAATTTTTTATAAAAAATTCCAACCTTCTAATTTATATAAACCATTTCCAATTCTTATTAATTTCATTCATATCCTGAAATTATAATGTCATCTATAATGGAATAGATTACATATTAGTCATTTAAAATATATATTATTCAAACAATATGAAAAATATAGATAATCTATTACACCATTATGTATTTACAAAAATTGAACTTATATTCATCTAGTCGATGCTCCTCCAATCAGGATATAAAATATAATCTTACAATAGATCTTCATGGATATGAAACTCCTAAATTTCATTGAATTTAGTCCTAATTATATATTATTATCATCCAATTACATTCACAACCTTTGATCATTATGTTAAAGTCAAATTTTTGATAAAAGTTAAATCCCACATCAACCAACACTATTTATAATATTCTCTATAGAATAAAAATTTTACACTATATTATTCTCACCAATAGTGGTACTAATATTTTTGACAATAAAATCTTAATTTTATTCATTAATTTTATTTTACAGATAAATTATTATGAAGAAAGGTATGCATACCTCAATAAATTCTCTTCAACCATCATTTATTCCATTTAAATTTATAAATTTATTAAAAATTATCCACACCACTATTTGATTATAATTGAATTATAGTAAGATGTAAAAAAATATTTTTAATAATAGAATGAAAATTACATCTATTATTCTAACAAATATAGTTAAAGAAAACTAAATTCCTTAAAATGAGAAATATAATAAAATGGCCTAAAAATAATCATATTAATATTATTCAACAATAAAATGTGTAACTAAAAATAATTAATATAAAAATCATAGAAATGATCAACAGTTATATATTTAAATATAAAATAAAAATAGTGTTATTTCATTTGTAATTTTACAAAAAAATGATAATTTCCCACTCCCTCAAACAATATGCAATGAAAATTGAAGAGTTTTAGAAATATTTTAAAAATAAATTACCTTGTGAACATTTATATATCTGATTAAACTAGTCAACAAAAAATAAATTTTTTACATTTTTCAAAAAAAAAGTATTACAGGCTTCTTCAACTAAATAATTTTTAAGTAAAACTCATTAATATAAAATTTAATGAAAAAGGATAAAAATGATCAAAATAAATATATTTAAATATCAATGTTAAAAAATAGTGTGTTAACAAAGGTAATTTTCATTAAAAAAAAAATTAGATATTTACCTAAATAGTTAGGTGTGTAACAAATGTTTTTCCAATATCCCTTTCGTGTGATCATTTATTAGAGCATAGACTATGTCTATATTATAATCATTGTTATCCTCAGGTAATAGTCTAATATATTAAAAAACATCACATAATTTCAAAACATCATCAACATCCTCATCACCCAAATTATACATATCTCTTTATAAAGGAACAAACCACATATCATTCATGAGGTTAATATAATAAAATATTTTTGTTTTAATGAATTTCCAAGATAAATGGTTCCTATTTATAACTAAATCATTTCAATTAAAAAAATGTAAATCCACCATTATCATGTTTAACAACACTATTATTATCATCCAACTTACGTATAAACATGATTACTATAAATTAAGTATTATAAATTTCTCATATATACACAAAAACTCCACAATATGATATTGATGAAAAAAATTCAATTTTATCTATATCAGTCAGAAAATGAATTACATTAGAAATAAACATTACTCTACTATTTTAAAGGGTACTCTAATTGTGATGATATTTTGGGAAAAAATTTTACCCATTAATATAAAAACTCGACTATGTGACTAAATTAAAATATGGTCTCATAGATAACCATTTTAAGATTTCTAATGTAGATGAATAAATATAAACATTCTCCTTAAACTATAAAACAAATTTATTTATATACTAATTCATCAACATCATTTATTTAATTTTTTATATCATACCTTCAATCCAATAATATGTGATGATATATATGGTAAAAAATTCCCCTACATAATTAAAATTTATAAATTTTGTTGAATCACTAAATGAAATGAATGTAAATTAAATTTTAATCCATTGATCTCGTTAACTTCACTGTTGATATTGTTGAGAAATAAGTAGAGCACCATTATCCACCATGTACAAGTAGTCACTACAGAACACAACCACCGCCTTTGATATATATTTTATAATAATTGAGTACACTATTAGATGTGGATTTTTAATTTATCTCATCATTATTATTATATATCATTAAAATGGATACATACAACATACATATACAAGGCCATGAATCCTTATATCTTAAACAAAATAAATCATCAAATGAATCATTACATCATAAAACATTGGTGAAAAATACATATCCAGTTCACAAAATATGAAGAATGTTTCATTCTCTATTAAATTTAACAATTTATTATCAACTAATTTTTTCTAAATGGAATTTAAAATTTTTTGATAACGTAATAATATCCTTTTTTATAGTAATCAACAATATGACATATAGTGAAACTAGTAGTATCATTTTCTTCAATACATGATAGTTAAGATAATTCATTCTGATTGACTTCAAATCCTTTAATTATATCAAATATTTCACATTTAAGGAATAACCACTAAGTAATTTAATACCATGAATAAATTTATATAAATTCATCTTATTAATCTTGATTAATGTATGACATGTTTTAGGTAATTTTTTTTCATTCATAGTATAAAAAAACTCCAAATTTATTCACATGGATTTGAATTAAAATATTGCATTAAATCCATATTCTATATTTCCTTTTATGTCTAAAAATGTTAAAATCCAAATTTCATATATAATTCTTTGTTACCCAATCCATTTAAACAATTTATTACATGATTTTAATCATAATTATCCATCAAATACCAAATTTGGATAAAAAATCCATGGGTATTTGGATGATTTTGTATATAATTATAAAACATGAAACAAGATTAAAAAACTCATTATTAGTCTCTAAAATGAGCTCCAAAATCCCTTTAATCTCTTATAACAACATAGGATAAGCTGAGGAAGAAATAGACAAAAGGGATGATCTAAAAATCATAGTAAGTTAATAAACCTATAAAAGAAGAATAACACATGAGTCAGAAGGAAAAACATAATAACCTAAAAGGGATGTCTGGTGAGTAAAAATATAGATTCATAAAATATAGAACATAGGATCATATGATCATGGAAACATAACAATTTTGTATGAAAAAATATAATGAAATAATCATGAGTCAAGGATAACTTCCAAGATGGTATCATAAGGTGGAAAAAAGTCCCACAATGGATTAGGTTTACTCCCTAATGCAATACATAATGTATCATGAGAAAACAATTACCCAAGAATTAGAGAAATATCAGGGTGCACCCAAAATAAAATTTATATGAATATTTGTTACACATAATTAAATCAAACATAAGGAACAAACATAAGGGTTGTCCATGTAAGGAAATGGGTTTCGTAATCATGTCAGAAGGCATAACTAAATTGTGTATCATAATGGTATCCCAAAAATAGTAAATTAAAACATTATAATATAATTTTAAATGAAAAAATTATAATATGCCAAGAATAATGATGTCCAACTAAATTGAAATCATGAAAATAGTTGTTGGGTAATGTTATAAATGTGCAACTTAATCATAGTTTTGGGGAAAAGAATGAAGTGAACTTAAATAAGATAAAAGAATAATAAATTCCATAAAACCATTAATGAAGCCAAATTAATTTTTAGTCTAAAATTATTTATTTTATAAAATATTGGTGGATAGAAACATTTAATGGATTTTACTTGAAAATGGGAAAGAAATAGAGAAGTTCCCTTTAATCGAGTTTTCTTGCCGAGA
Source organism: Viscum album (assembly GCA_963277665.1). Classification (NCBI taxonomy): domain Eukaryota; kingdom Viridiplantae; phylum Streptophyta; class Magnoliopsida; order Santalales; family Viscaceae; genus Viscum; species Viscum album. The sequence goes on from OY728165.1 coordinate 120,049,185, forward strand.
GGAATTAAGAAGAGAACCTTCTTAAAACATGTATTTATCAATAAAAAAGGTATATTAAGCATGATATATATTTTTGGAACTTATTTAAAAAATATAGTGTAATTATAAAAGATTAATGAATAGATAAATTGGGGGAAATGGGTATTATGTGCTATACAAATGAAATATAGATGTTCAGAGAGATCACTTACATTATGTATGAATGTGTTATTAAATTGAAATTAATTTACTATATAATAAAATAAGAGAAATTAATTACTCAATTAATAACCTATTACATATATATTTTATTTATTATAATTTTTTGAGTGTATTTATGGCTATTTCGATGAGTTATAAGGTTCAATTTTGTTGTTCTGGGATCGTTTGTTTCATGGTTTCATGGTCGGTTCACTTGTGTAAAATTATGGAATTTATTTTGAAATGGTAATACAATTATAGAAATGAAATTAAATGATATTAATTCTCTTATGAATTTTTAAATGTTCCCATATATCATTTTATTACATGTTGATGATTCATTTGATAAAATGTTAATGATAAATGGTTAGTTTATTTTTGTGGATTTTCCAAAAATCTAAAACTAATTTCATTTTATTTACTATTTTGAATATATATTTGTTATATAACATAATATAAGTCATAATATACTTACTATTTTATTATTGTACCATAATATTAGTATTTTGACCAACCTTGAAGGTGTTAATAGAAATTTAAAACTCAATATCCACAGAGACGGTTAACCTCTATAATTTGGATAATGGTTTTATTTCCTCGAATAAGAGGTGATAAGAAAATATATGGATATAATATATTCCATTATAAATATAAAATTCTAGTATATAAATGATACTGTAGTAATTATTTTTTTATGGATGAAATAACTGAGGAGAAGGTAGAGTAATAAATCAAATTAAAAGAGGTAGTACTAGAATGTTACTTCTTGAATATCACTTCCTTAAAGAACCATTTGAGGGACTTGAAAGTGGTATTTTGGTGAGACCACAAGCCCTTGAAAATAGAGAGAGTGTTTTTAGAGTTTTTGGAAAATATTTGAGAGGATTTGATGCTTAAAAGTTGTGAGGAGAAGGGATTGTCAGATAGAATTTATAAGGGGAGGAGAGGGGGTTTATTTATAATTATAATCATTAGTTTACTATTTTAGCTCCAGACAGACAATAGTATTGATAATTTTGAGTATATATAGTAAAGGGTGAATTTAATTTCTAAATAATGGGTTCTTACATTATTTGTGACTCTTAAATTCATGTATTTTCCTTATAATGTTATATACAGTAAATTACTATATTTCACTATTCCCAAAAATATCAACTATTTTATAAAATTCAAAAAAACACTAACCATTTATTAAAGTGTAGATTTCAAAAATTAAATCTATTTTATAAAAATATTTTCCAAAATAAGAAAAATTTAATTTTTAATTAAAATCCCGCATTATTTAAAAAATACAGCTTTTAATATTTTAATCAATTTTATGACCATTCTAAAAAATTACTTATAATCTCATAAAATAATATTATAAATATAATAAATCAAAATATTAATTTACTAATACATTTTATGGAAATAAATTTCTTTTAAATCGTTATATTCTTTATAAAATTGGAAATAAAATAGGTACATTTTATAAAAATAACAACACTAAATTTATCATTTTAAACACTTCTAATTACTTGTACCATGATAAAAATATATCATATTTTCGTTTTATAATATTTCTAAATATTAATTTTCATTTATATTTGTTATTTTACTATTCCAATAATCGGATTAATGCGTTCATATTTCTATTCCAACGGTCATATTTATAAAAACTATATGTGTTCACTACTTCCTACAAATTACTATTCTACCATTAATTAATTATTCACTATTATTTTCTATCAAATATATATATATAATTTAAAATTAAAAATTAACATGGTATTATGACCATCATGTTTTATTTTTGTAGCATTGTTTGTGAGTGTGGACATTCTGGTGGATTGAGCATATACAAATTATCCAACTCTTATTTTTATATATTTAATTTATTATCCCATTATAATATTTAGAATACTTATTGGTTTATTGGATAACTGATGTATCAATATTCATTTATTAAAATAAATATTTGTTGGTTTTCTCAATTTTATGTGTGTACTTTAATCAGAAGGAGATAAATTTCATTAATAAAATTCTATGTCATTATATTCTTACCTAATTATGAAAATTTTCCCTAAATATTCCTTTTTACAGAATAATGTGAAAAACATTTAGGTTATTTATCCTTCATTTCATCCTCTGTTTCTTATGTCACCTCTTTATTTTTATATTTCCTCCATAGTAATTTAACCAGGAGTGTATTCTTGTTGCGTAGAACTCTATCACTATAGTACAAGATCTTAACTGGATGCTCCTTATTAAAAAGATTATTTTCTATGTCTACCTCCTCTAAATTTTGTACACGTGATGGAAATAGTATGTAATTATTCAATAAAGACATGTGTAATACATCATGTACTTGGGAAATAGTTTTTGGAAGAGTTACTCAATAGGCCACAACTTTTATGTGATCAAGAATCTCAAAGGGGATGATGTACCAAAGACTTATATTTTCCTTCATTCCCAATCTACTAACTCCCTTCCATGGAGATATATAGTGGAATAATTTATCTCCAACCTCAAACTCAAGGTCACATTGATGATTATCATCATAGCTCTTTTGATGACTTTAGTAATCCCTGATGTGATGATAAATTGTATTCACCTTTTCTACCAATTCCTCGACCATATGAAGTCTCATTCACTTGTGTTTCCCAAATTCATCCCAAAATATAGGTACTTTACTTCTTTTCCTAGAAATGGGTTCATATGGCACAATTTGGATTCTTTGGTGGAAACTATTGTGGTAGGATAATTTTTTCAGATAACGATTTTAGTCTAATCCTCCTTTGAAGTACATCCAACATGATCTCAATATTTCTTCCAATGTTTGAATTTTACACATAGATTGGACATCCTTTTGGGGTGATTAGTCATACTAAAGTTCAGCTCATTGTTTAGAGCATGTTGGAAAATTTTCTAGATATTGGAGGAAAATCTTAAATCTTAGTATGATACAATCGATAATGGTACTCCTTACTGCCTCGCCGCTTTTATGATGTATATCCATGGAAGTTAATCAAATGATATGTACTCTCAAATTATAATAAAGTGATAATTATTTTTAAAATGATCCACAAAAACATATATATAATAATTTCATATGGATAACTTTGAAATTCCAATGGAAAATTCCATGGTGAGGTTCACCCATTTATATGTATGTATGGGTAATGGTTTCATTATCCCCTTATACTTTTTCCTTTCAGACATCACTTTATAAAATACTATGCCCTTTGATGTATAATCAAGGGTCTCGTTCTTCATATTTTATCACTAATAGTTATTACAAATATATTTATACATCTTTGTTCTCCCTAGGTGGATAGATAAGGTCAATCTATGAGCATCATTCAAAATATCTATCATTTTATTTGTTTTTAGGGTACTCAATGACATGAACCAAATACTATGACTTCTTCTTCATCAGTTTTGAACTCTTTGGATTTTCTATTTTTGATAGTTTCCACCTTCTTCTAAATTTTAACATCATCTCTTTTAACATTCATTATCTTATATAAAATGGATAGTTGAGAAATAATTTGAGGTAGGAATAATGATTTTACATCTTTTATTATTCCTATACCTATACATTTAATTTTTAAGAAGATTTGATCCTTCTTAATTCTCAGCATTGATAAAGTTACACGATCCATTCTACTTAAAAAAACTTCTTCAATATTTTATTTACTATGTTAGTAGTGTATTGATAATAAATAATCCTTTAAAATCTCTAACGTTCTTTTATAGTGCATATTGATATCATTCTGTGTGAATATATATTTATATCTCTTGTGATCAGTATGTATCTCACTCTTCTCCCTACAGAAATAATATCTCCATATTTTCTACTCAAAGATCATATATTACAACTCTATATAATGAATAGGATATTTTTAATCATGAACATTTATCTTCCTTGAGTCATAGGCTGTCACATTATCATTTTTCATCAGTACATATCCAGATCCCTTTTTTAGGTTTTTTTGTATACCATAATGAGTTCCCCACTAGTTAGTAGTGTATCTTCTGGTGAAGTGATAAGACACTTTTTCAATTCATTAAATAAATATTCACATTCAATATTCCAAAAAACATTACTTTATTATGGGATATCATGGTTATTGGGTTTTAAAATAGTGATAAGTTCCACAAAAATCATCAATAATACTTAGCCAGACCTAGGAAACTATGTATTTCTGTTACATAAGCTATTCTAGATACTCCTCATTTGACCTTATCTTACAAGGGTCTATGGATATCCATTTTCTATTGATAACATACACAAAGAAAGATACATCCATCATCTATAACTTACATTTACTATAATATTCATATGGTTTCTCCCATGAACAATTCTCTATCATAGTATTCAAATGATCTTATATCTTCTCCTTTCTCTTTGAGTATATCTGAATATCATCTATAAAGACTACCAAAAAATTTTTGAGGTAATATCTAAAGAATATATACATTAACTCCACTAATATTACTAGATAATTAGTGATTATTAATGGATTCATTGTGAACTCATAGTGTTCATACCTTTTTTGAAAAGTAGTAATGAGAATATCTTCCTTATTCATAATTAATTAGTGATACCCCAACTAAAGTGTTAAGACCTTTAAATTTCAAGGAATTTTTTTTCTTAATTTTCTTTAGAATTTTATAAGAATGCAGTTTCTGATGGCACCTGATTCCGTGGCCCGGTGTGCTCGGAATCGTTTTTGAAGATTGGCTCGGGTACATTCAGTGAAAGAATGAGCGGGTTTTTCTATCTTTTTAACCGGTGCTTGGAATCAAATTATGAGGGCACCGCTTGAATCGCAACGCTGGTATTTTCTTAGAAATTCCTCTTCCGGAGTTGCGTTTTCTCGGGTGTGGTATTTAATTTTTGGGGTTAAGTGAAGAAAATAAAATAAAGTTGTGTGACAACTTTATTTTATTTCACTTAAAGCCACTTAAAACTACTTAAGCTGAGTTGAAGCAGATAGGGTGGAACCCAAAATATCCTACCCTCTTGGTATGATATTTGTGACGTGGGGCCCGTACGAGCCCCACCGTTTCTTTTCTTCTAAGTAACGCACCCGTGAAAACTCCTCTTTAATGAAAGTCAATGGTGCGTTTTATAAAACTCTTCACACCACTATTAATTGGAAAGTTAAGACGTTAACATTAATTCACCGAATTAATGGTTTGTTTCTTAACTTTTTTTTCAAATTGTTGGCATGTTAATAAAATAAGACCAACGCATGTCTTTCTTGAGGATTGCTCGTTGAGAGGATTTGGAGAAGACTCCAAGGCTTGAGATCTTCATCCTCCTTCACAAAGAACGCGAAGAATGTTGGCCTTCGACGAAAGGTGTGGAAGAACACCAAACCCTCAGAGATCGACGACGCGACGCCGTGTACCGCGACGCCGACGATTCTCCCCCTGCGACGTTCTTCTGCGACAATCATTCCCCGCGAAAACCTTCGAACAACAACATTTGAGGTAGGGGATTACGGATCTTTTAATTTTTCCTTTGTGGATTTTATCCTCAACATGGATTTAATTCGTGAAATTAAATCTGTGCGTTTTCTTTAACCCTCGGAGATCATCGACGCGACATCGTGTACCGCGACGACGCGACGCCCCTTCCGCGACGCGATGATCCTCTCCTCCTGCGACGATCAATTCTGCGAAGAACTCTCGTTCGATGACTACGACGAGGTAGGGGTTTTGATTCATTAAATATTTTTAATTTATACCTGCAGAATATGATTAAAATTGTTGTGAGACTTTTAAAACCACTAATGCGGTGGGTTCGGACCAATGAACAAGTCCGAACCAACTGCCCCTTTCGTTCTTGTTGTGCGAAAAGGCGGACGTCGACAAAGCAGGCAGCACGGGTGACGAGGGGTCCTCGCAGTGAAGGACGGACCCCGTGAGAACCTTTGGCGAAGACGGAGTGAATTTCCCACCACCGGAACTCATCCAGTGGTCCGCAAAGCAAACTGCCAGCGCGCACTGCCAGCACAGCGACGCTGGCGGCGGAAGGCGGCGGTGCACGGCGCGCCGCCGAGGAAAACCGCTGCGGCTGAAGACGCGGCAGCGGCCTATAGACCCGCGACCACATGGGTCCGGTGTGGGACGGGATGCAGCCGGCTACCACGTCTGCTGGCAAGGGTGGCCCCACTTAGGGTCGCGGCTTCTTCACACCGGGGAAGCGCACACCAGGCCCACGGCTCGACCGTAACAGCCGAGCAGACCCGCCTGGCGGCCGGGCCGTGCCCGTGCTGGCCGAGCCGGGTCGCGCACAGGCCGGGCTGGGCCACGCCGGCCGGGTCGGACCCAGACCCGGGTCGGGTCAACCCGTTTCGGGCCGACCCAGGGGGGTTGGGCCGGGTCGGTCTGGGCCCAGACCCCCCATTTTCGGACCCTTTTCGGCCTTTTTCCCATATCTTGGGCTACAAGCCTCCGATCGACGCACCGTTAGTGGAAATGTGATCCTTGGATCGAGACAGTTGTTTTGGTATATTACACTCAAGGTTTCGGAATACTTTGGGTTTGGCCGGGTTGGTTCGTACACGAAACCAACCGGGCCCTCAGAGCGGAATCGCTCATAACTTGGGCTCCGGACGTCCGATTGACGTGCCGTGAACTTTGATGGATTCCTCTAAATGAGAAGGATCTTTTGGCTTACTCTTCCCGAGGTTTGGAAGTAGGTGGTGTATGGTTGGGTTGGTTTTGCCATAAAAACCAACCGGGCCCCTCAGACGAAAACACCAATAACTCTCAGACAGGGAATCTGATTGACGCGCCGTCTGCGATGTTGAGTTTCTGTTTATGATAAGGAACTTTTGGATACATCAACATTGGACTATGTGTCAGTTGATGTATCAGCCTCTCGGCTCGTGGAGCGGACCCTCCCGAACAAGCTTGCTGTGTGCGGAAACCCTAGTGCTGGCTGCGACTGCGACTGCGACGACGACGACTATGCAGAGATCCTCAGTGGATTCGACAGCGACAACTACAACACTCAGCGATCGTTTATGGATAAGTGATACCGATCCTGTGTGCGTCTGATCCTGTGTAGGTCTTTGCGGGGGCTAGTTACCTATCGATCCTGTGTGGGTCAGATCCTTTTTGGGTCATTGCGAGGGTTACTTGCCTATCGATCCTTTATGGGTCAGATCCTTTGTGGTTCATTGCGGGGGTTAGTACCTATCGATACTTTGTGGTTCCGACGACATAGAAGAATCAGTGGCTATATCTGATCATCTCTATCGTCATTCGACGAAGTATACCTATGTGAGCTGAATCCTGTTTTTCATTCCTTTGTGGATTATGATGTGGTATCCTGTGTGGATTTTCGTTTTTCTTTCCTGTGTGGACTGGGTTGTACTTGGGCTCGGATGTTGGATTCGAACGAGAATTGATGACTTAGGTATATGTATGGGTATATACCTAAGCAGTGTTGAATTTTACTTCGTGATGGTATCTTTCCATTGTGGTTTATCCTTTGTGGATTCTGGGAGACCGTCGGGGGTCTCGGGGTCCCTACTGAGTATCATATACTCACCCATGCACAGGCTATGCCCGCACTACGTTGTGTTGGTTGCAGACGACAGACAGTGCTGATCGTGGTTGAGGCTTGCGGATCAGGACGATACCTGGAGGTGGACCACTGGGCGGGACCACTACTACAAAAACGGGCAAGGGAAGCGCGCCCTTATAACAGCGCTAAGCAAAAACGCTGATAAAGGATACCCTATATCAGCGCTAATATTACAGCGCTGAAAAAGCTAATTTTTATCAGCGCTTTCTTAGCGCTGATAATATAAATATTTATCAGCGCTAGAAAAGCGCTGATAAATATGATCTGTATCAGCGCTAAAATATTAGCGCTGATACAGTTGGTCTTTATCAGCGCTTTTTGAGCGCTGATAAAGGTTTCCTATATAAGCGCTAAAAAAGCGCTGATACAGAACACCTCTATCAGCGCTCAAAAAGCGCTGATAAAAATTATCTTTATCAGCGCTAAAAAAGCGCTGATAAAGAGACCCGTTATCAGCGCTATAATTGTAGCGCTGATACGGGGAATCTTTATCAGCGCTTTTCTAGCGCTGATAAATCATAATATTATCAGCGCTAGAAAAGCGCTGATAAAGCTAGATTTTATCAGCGCTATAATTTTAGCGCTGATAAAGGTAGCCTTTATCAGCGCTTTTTTAGCGCTGATAAAACCTTAGTCGACTTTTTTATAAAGTCGGTCGCACAGTGCCCTCGTTTTATCGCAGCTAAAGCTCTCGCGGAACCGTAACCCTGCTACTCTTCTCCCGAATACCGCTGCTGTGTTCGCTTCGCCGGAGCTTGCCGCCCTCGGTACAGTCGCCGTCCTCCGCCGCCCGCAACACCCTCGGCCGACCTCCACCGCCTGCCGCCCTCGGCTGCCCGCAACGCCCTCGGCCGCCGTTCTCTGCCGCCCTCGGCCGCCCTCCGCCGCCCTCGGCCGCTCTCCACCGCCTCCGTCGCCCTCCGCCTCACTCGGCCGCCCTCGGTCGCCCTCCGCGGCCGCCTTCCGCAACCCGCAACGCCCTCGACCAACTAAGGGTATGAATTCTATTCTAGTTTTATTTATTTGTTTCAAACATTCATGGAATCCCTTCAAGTTGTTATGGAATGTATAAAACCTACTAGAATTTGTCTTATGTAATGGAGAGTTGAGGCATGGTGTAGTTTAATGTCCTAAAACCAGGACCTTTGTGCAGGTTTCCATTTTGTTCTGATAAGGAGGGGAAATGATTCACCCTTTTCACTATAGTATAACCAAGAATGTTCTACCATAATCATGCATGAGGGGGGGGGGGGGTGGTAGATGTAAATTTTAACCCAGGGGTTCATGAATCCAAGGATTGATATGGTACTTAAATGTCATAGGGTGTTTGATGGTAGTAAAATCCATTATTGAGGACGAAATTGTCTTTGGTTGACATGCCTTTTTAGTGGGAAACATATGCAGATCCACCAGTGCATATTGTGATTAGTCAAATAAAGGTGACCTTAGGACGATGACCGCTCATTTCCGATGGCCATGGAAGGATATGAGGATTAAGACCTTTTTGTGCATAGTGTATGGTTTTTGAAAGGAAGAGACCTTTTTGGCTCCGACATAGTGACAATGGGGAAATTTATGTCTCATGAATAGACCCTAAATATGATGTTTATGTATCACCATGTTTCTTGTGATGGAAAGAATCAAGCTGTACATAGATATTTTAAGTTAAAACTACATGCATGGGTCTAACCCACACAAAGGGAGGGGGAATGTTTAGTTTTTGGGGTGTCTGGACTAGAACATAATGACTTAGGCATTACTATAGAATCAAACCAACTATAGTACTTGAAATCATGCATTTTAGAATCATGCAATTAGAACTATGGTAGAACTTTTTAGTGTCATATTGTGGGGACTGATTCCTTGAAAATCCTGAGTAACTTAATGGAAAATCAGTCTAAGATAATTTGACATGCGCTGGACATGAAGGTGGAGAAAGGTGTAGACTATGACACCATGGATTCTCGAATCGATAAGAATAAGTCCATGCACGCAACTTTTTACCATGCACGCAACTCTCTTTACAAACTCCTATTGAATGCAATTCTACGCGATTCAAAGCCTCATATTTTCTATAAAAGTTGAGATACTAAATTAAGGGGGTATCCTATTATTTATAATCGTTTCTGAACATGAACACATGTTTATCCCAAAGTGTGTAAAACCATGTTTGATGTCACATTAGGTGCATACGTATCTTTTTCTCCTAATAAAGTGATAGATAATCATCTTTTTAGTGAATCTAATATTCTTTTTTATGAATCTTGATTATAGGTTAGACTACTTGATCTCCTTCCAAGGAAGTGGTTCCCTTCTACTGTATTTGGAAGTCTTCTTTTGTGTACTTGAACCATAAATACTAATATTTGAGATTCAAATAGGATGAAGATGAATAAAGATTGGATGGATTCTAATCGTTTAACAATAGAGTACGAGAACGGAGTGAAAGAGTTCATCAAGTTTGCAAAGGATCACACAAAGGATCCTTCTCAAATCCTTTGTCCGTGTTTACGTTGTTGTTATTCTAGACTACTTACTCCAGAGGAGTTGGAAGAACATTTGATATGTCACGGAATAGATCGGAGTTATAAATGTTGGAATAAACACGGAGAAAAAGCGAATGTAGCTACTGGCTGGGATAAAACTGCGTTTTATGGATCGTCAGATATGAATACAAATATAGATAATGAAGAAGACCGTATGGAGGATGTGATTACAGATGTCAATGATGATGAAGATCGTATTGAGGAAATGACAAAGACAATTCAAGATGAACCCCGTGATTGCCCAAAATTGTTTGAGAAGTTAAAGAGTTGTGCAAAGACGCCATTGTATGCTGCTTGCACTAAGTATACAACATTGTCAGCTGTACTGAAGTTGTATAAATTGAAAGCAGGCAATGGATGGAGTGATGTCAGTTTTACGGAACTACTTGCTCTCTTGAATGACATGCTTCCGGAAGATAATGAGCTCCCAAGCCGGACGTATGAAGCTAGACGAATGCTACGCTCGATGGGAATGATTTCTGAAAGAATACATGCCTGCCCGAAAGACTGTATATTGTTTCGAAAGGAGAACAAATCACTTACAGAATGCCCAAAGTGTGGTGCTTCTCGATACAAGAAAGATAAATCCAATCCTACGAAAGTTGTATGGTACTTTCCAATCATTCCAAGGTTTAGGCGTTTATATGGAAGTAAAGAAACTGCAAGACAATTGTCGTGGCATGCAGATAAAAGAAATAAAGATGGGTTATTACGTCATCCGGCCGACTCTCCTCAATGGAAGAAAATTGATCATGAGTATCCTGAATTTGGAAAAGAGCCGAGAAACCTTCGTCTTGCGTTATCTACAGATGGAGTGAATCCTTTTGGTTTTCAAAGCAGCACTCATAGTACATGGCCTGTTATGTTGCTAAATTATAACTTGCCACCCTGGTTATGCATGAAGCGAAAATTCATCATGTTATCTATGCTTATATCAGGACCAAAACAACCAGGTAACGATATTGATGTTTATCTGACTCCTTTGATCGAGGATTTGAAGTTATTGTGGGACTCAGGTGTAATGTTGTATGATGCTTATAAAAGTGAATACTTCACGTTGAGAGCGATGTTGTATGGGACAATAAATGATTTCCCTGCTTATGGAAATTTGTCAGGCTATAGCATTAAAGGAACTCAAGGGTGTCCCGTGTGCGAAGAAGATACAGAATCAATTAGGTTGAAACATTCATCGAAATCTGTGTTTCTAGGACATCGTAGATTTCTACCTCGTCGGCATAAGTACCGATCTTGGACGACATCATTCAATGGAAGTTCAGAAAAACGCACAACACCGTCTCCACTAACAGGTGATCAGCTGTTTGAGAAAGTAAAAGATATGAACACTGTTTTTGGTAAACCATTTTCGAAAAACCTTACGAAAATCGGTTGGAAAAAGAGATCAGTTTTTTTTGAATTACCATACTGGAATTGTTTGTACGTCAGACATTTTCTTGATGTGATGCATGTGGAAAAAAATGTATGTGATAGTGTTATTGGAACGTTGCTAAATGCCCCTGGCAAAACAAAAGATGGAATTAAGGCAAGGTTGGACATGGTTGACATGGGAATACGAGAAGAGTTGGCTCCCGTGAAAGGTGAAAATCGAATGTTTCTTCCTCCTGCTGCTTATACTCTTTCTAGGGCAGAGAGATATCAGTTTTGCAACTTCTTTAATGATGTAAAGGTTCCAGAGGGGTACTCATCAAATATCAAGAACATTGTGTCAATGAATGATTTGAAGTTAAAAGGTTTGAAATCACATGATTGCCATGTTTTGATGCAAGATCTAATTCCTATAGCTTTACGTTGCATTTTACCCAAGAATGTTCGTCATACGTTAACCAAACTTTGTTTCTTTTTCAAAGCTATATGTAGCAAAGTTTTAGACCCGGGGAAATTGCCAGCTATGGAAAAAGAAATTGTCATCATATTATGTGAATTAGAAATGTTCTTCCCGCCAACATTCTTTGATATGATGGTTCATTTGATGATTCACTTGGTGAGAGAGATTCGACTTTGTGGTCCTGTGCACTATAGATGGATGTATCCTGTTGAACGGTATATGAAGATTTTGAAAGGATATGTCAAAAATCGAAGTCGGCCAGAGGGTTGTATAGTGGAGCGATATATTGTTGAGGAAGCCATTGAATTTTGTATTGAATACCTATCTGATGTGGAAAGCATTGGTCTCCCGAAATCTCGTCACACTGGACGCATTGAGGGTGAGGGAATTTCTGGAAGAGAAGTTGTAACAATCAGTATTACAGATCGGGAGCAGGCTCATCTTTATGTTTTGCATAACAGTTGGGAGGTTGCTCCATATATTGAAACTCACAAAGAAATTCTTAGGCAGTTGAATCCATCGAGGGCTGAAAAATGGTTAGCAGATACACATAATCACCAGTTTATAGGATGGTTTCAGGACCATATTTTTAAGCAGTTGGATGAAAATCCGAATTCAATTTCAGAACGACTTCGATGGCTAGCCGCTGGACCAAGTGTGTATGTATTATCTTACAGTGGGTATGTAATTAATGGTTATACATTCTATACGGATGAACATGATGAAGAGAGTACCATGCAAAATAGTGGAGTTACACTAGTGGCTGAAGCGATGCATGTTTCTGGTAGTAAGGATATAAATCCAATTTATGCAAATATGTCATACTTTGGCATTATCAAACTAATATGGGAGTTGGATTATACGACATTTCAATTGCCGATTTTTCAATGCAAATGGATTGATAACAATAGTGGTGTTAAAATAGATGAATGGGGATTTGTGAAAGTTGATTTTAGTAAAGAAGGGTACAAAGACGAACAGTTTATAATGGCATCACAAGCGGTACAAGTTTTTTATGTTCCAGATCCCGCAAACCGAAAGTGGTCGATTGTTCTGTTATCGTCCAAAACTATTGAGGGTTCCGATGAAAATTCAGTTGAGGACGATCCTTTTAGTGGTACGTCACAATCAATTCAGAGCGGTCCCAATGCAGATGATGTTTTGTATGTTAGAGGAGACCACAATGAAGGGATTTGGATTGTCGATAGAGGTGTCAAATCTCTTCAACCTTTGAAAAAAAGAAAGAGAGTTCAGTAAACAGGTTATATTTTGTTTGTAATATAGATCTTGTTATCTCATGTTATTATCTTATCATTACAGAATTTATGTAATTTGAATGAACTGTTCAACCACTTTTGCAGATAATGACTTCTGCACATTCTGGTGCTCCTAACCTTGAGACTGAACAAGTCTCTCAAGCAGCTGCTGCTGCGGCTGCTGCTGCTCCTGCTGCTCCTGCAGCTCATTCTGCTGATACTGTTGCTCCTGATGCGGCTCCTGCTGCTCCTACTGCTGTGACTCATACTCCTCCTCCTGCTGTGGCTCCTGGTGCTCCTGATGCGGCTCCTGCTGCTGCTCCTGCTGCTCCTACTGCTGCTCCTGCTGCTGCTCTTGCTGTTGCGGCTCCTTCTCTTAGTGTTGAGGTCCAACAACCATCAGCACATGCCGTTGATATCATAGTAGATGAACATATAGATGATGTTGATATCGATGAAATGGTCGGGAATGAAGGACCGAAGTCGCAGAAATCACAGGTGCGTCGTAGTTTGACAGTGTTAGCCAAAATTCTTAAGGCGAAAAGCAAAGGCATCAAATTTGAAGTCGGATGGAATGCACGAGGCCAACATGTGAATCCCAACAAGGCTATGTTTAGCAGTTACATTGGAGTTGTCACTCGGCAACGCGTGCCGATTGACGTAGATTCATGGCACCATGTTGTGTCCGGGTTGAAGGCTGTGATCTGGGAAGAAATTACGGTAACATTATGAATTTATTTTTTTAATTAACTAGCAAATAAAATGATGAAACAGTGTCTTACTCTTCTCAATCTCTTGCAGAGTACATTTATAGTAGACGACTCACACAAGGATTATGTACTAAGGCTTGCAGGAAAGATTCATCGAGGTTTTCGTACTATTTTAACAAGATGTCACCTGAAAGATTCTAAAGGTAAAATAAACCCGCACCCACCCATTGTCTATGCGCACCTGATATCCCAAGAAGCATGGGATGCATTTATTGGCCGTCGTGGGGATGAGAAGTTTCAGGTACATTGTGAGTGATAATACGCTGTTTGAGGATACCTGTATTCATCACTTTGATTGTCAATATTTCATTTATGAAACAGAAACTCTGTACTGAAAATAAGGAACGTGCATCAAATCCAACATACCCCTATCGTAAAGCAAGGATGGGGTACGCTTCATTAGAAAAGAAAATGGTACGTATTGTAAATTTACAGTAATATTGTTAGGTGCCAATAAACAACATCATAATTATCTTTCTATGTTTATATGTAGATTGATGAATCTAAAACCAAATGCACTTCTATCCCACGTCATGTGCTATGGAAGGAGGCACGTGTGAACAAAGAAGGGAAGTTAATAGATGAGAACACACAAAAAGTGTGGGAAATATGTGTAAGTATGACACGATGATAAAAAGATTTGTTTAAAATTGCTATTACATAAAAATAATTAGTTTTTTTCCTATATCTGACAGTCACAGGAATCAGCTACTCCTGTAGCTGATACAGACCTATTATCGACGGCTTTGAAGCAGCCGGAAAAATACGGTCGTGTCAGAGGTGCAGGGTTTGGGGTGACACCCCGAGTATATTTTGAGAAGAAGAAAAAAATAGATGATACAGAGAAAAAATTGGAACAAATGAGCGAAAAAATAGCAACCCTTGAAGAAAAATTGCAATGGCAGGGAGAGTTGCTAGCAACTTTTATGGGTGGGAAGCAAAGGGAGGACACAACTCAGGAAGAACCACCGCATGAACATCCTGCCCCACCCCCCACCAGCTTTGAGGCGAGCCATTCACCTAAAAAAAATGTCTTAGCCGTGGTAATCAATATTCTAATAACGGTTCCCATTAAATATGAATCAGACAAACACTGATAATTTATCTGTACTGATCTTCTACAGGGTGATAATGATTGTGATTTATATCTGTCAACACCCACCTATCACCTTGTAGCGAGGGCTACAGTGTTCAATATCCCAGATGCCACACTGCATAATAGACCACTTTCAAAAGATCATCTGAAAGTGACGATTACTGTAGCTCATGAGCCAAATGCAATGCTACCTATTCCACTTGATGACGATGATATTCATACGGTTGAAAAGGCTATTGGGACATTCATTGCATGGCCGGCAGAACTTGTAAGAGTACATGCAGACAAAGAGGTATTTATTTCCTTTTATTTTCAAGCTAAACCCTTAACAATTAATGAAAAGAGTGTCTGAATCAATGATTGTTGTTATAGACGGAGAAAGGAAAGGGGGTGACTAACATCGGCTCGAAACCATCTAAAGGATCGACCAATCGATCCCAAGGAGCTACTGAAAGCACAATAACACCACCTGTTCTCTTTCCACATTTACTAGCATTGAAGACTCATGTGGATACGAAGCTAAAAGATGGTAATAGTCATATAGTGATTTTCGAAGATAATATATACGGAGAGGAAAGTCAAGATTTCGTTGCTGCTGAAAATGTAAATGAAATCCTTGAAAACGGTTGGTTAGGCGTCACTGTTGTAAATGTATATATGAGGTATGTTTCCATGAATTGATTTTCTAAAAGCTGATCTAATGTGCAAATTATGACTAAATGCATTTTATATTGTTGACAGACGCATTTATGAAAAACAGTTGAAGGGATTTTCCCATGAGCCAAGATTTGGACTGGTTAGTCCTCATATCACATCAACACACCAAACAAAAATAGAGTCATCAAAAAGGGATGCAATAGTGAAGGACTTGCTGAAAACATTTGAACGCAAGATTACAGATGACAGACTTTTCCTAATACCAACCATGCAGGGGTAATACTCTACGATTAAAGCATATCAATTATATTTTCACTTTTTTTATTACTTATTCCTTTTTGTGTTTTTAGGCAACATTGGTTGCTAATTGCGGTGAACTTGGATACTCCGAAGATTTACTTTCTGGATTCAAAGTTAGGATATCCATCAAACCGACCATACATGATGGAGTTTGTGAATCTGTAAGACACTACATCTTACGTTTTAGGTCTAAACATCAATTTATATAATATATATTATCTTTTACTGAGGATTCTGTTATGATAGGGCGGTGTACCAATATCGTCTAAATCATGGTATGAGGACAGGGGCTAAGCATAAGGAGCCGAGCAAGTACTACGTCTGGACAAATATCAGGGTATATATAATAAAATTTCACTATCCAAACACACCTCAACACAAGTTATTTATTCTCCTAATGATCAATTTTTTTGCAGTGTCCAAAACAAACAAACGATAATGATTGCGGTTATTATGTTTGTAAATTTATGAAAGAGATCGTTTTTCATCAGCAAACTAGCATCCCTAAAGAGGTATTTTCAAAAACAATTACTAGTTCGTTTAAGTTATTTATTAATTCTTTATTTTTTTATTTTGCAGTACTACTATGACTGCCGAAAAGCCTCATACTCACAAGACGATATAGATGTGTTCAGAAACGAGTGGGCCGCATACCTGATGACAGATTGTACACAAATACAATGATGATCTGACTTGGGGACATGTACAATTGGTGGTCATTTTTGAGAGGGGTTAAGGGGATCAAAAGATAAAATATTGTTGTATGTAAATGTTCGTAGCAAAATTGTAATTGTTATTAAATAAAACATTCTTTCTCCAATGAGTCATTTTTCCATTTTAACAGATGATATGCACCAGCAACATGCAAGAATGTTGAACCACTAAAATGGTCGCTCTCTTGTTTAAAATGGACACCACTTTAATTGAAAACAACAACTGACCTACGGAAATCTGACCAGACGCATCTGGATTGCCTTCATCCTTTAGGAGAAGGATCCACGGGTCCTTGGTGACGTGTACGAGTCAACCCCGCCTCAATCCGAGGCACGGTGTGACCGCTACCACCCAAAGGGTCGCTCTCTTGTTTAAAATGGACACCACTTTAATTGGAAACAACAACTGACCTACGTAAATCTGACCAGACGCATCCGGATTGCCTTCATCCTTTAGGAGAAGGATCCACGGGTCCTTGGTGACGTGTACGAGTAACATGCAAGAATGATGGACCACATTTCTTTGGCCTTTGGACAAAAAAACCAGTAAAATCTCCAAAATACCTTCATATCATGCATGAACCAGTAAAATCTCCAAAATACCTTCATATCACGCAGTTCTGAAAAGAGTCACTATTTAAAAGAAAGTCACAAATTTAGATACATCTCGAGATGGTCAGTTGTTGATTTCACTTAAAATTAAGTCCATTTTTAACAAAACAGTGACACTGTGAGTGGTGTCGGCCACACCGGGCCTCGGATTGATGCGGTGTTGAATCGTACACGTCACACATGAGTCATTGATCATTGTGAAAAAGTATCAACGCAATCAGAAGCCGTTAGATCGATTTGGCATATGTACGTAAAATATTGTCCATTTTAAACTAAATACATACACTTGGAGTGATACCGGTCACACCGCGCCTCGGATTGAGACCCCACCCTTTCCCCTCGGCTGTCAAAAATCATAACCAGATAGTCGAAGGGTGATTTTGACAGCCGAGGGGAAAGGGTGGGGTCTGAAGACATTGTAGGATATGTCGAAGGGTGATTTTGTGTGTGACTGGTATCACTCCAAGTGTATGTATTTAGTTTAAAATGGACAATATTTTACGTACATACGCCAAACTGATCTAACGGCTTCTGATTGCATTGATACTTTTTCACAATGATCAATGACTCCTGTGTGACGTGTACGATTCAACACCGCATCAATCCGAGGCCCGGTGTGGCCGACACCACTCACAGTGTCACTGTTTTGTTAAAAATGGACTTAATTTTAAGTGAAATCAACAACTGACATACGGCAAACCGACCAAACACATTGGGATTCTATTGAAACTTAAGGACAACTATCCATGGGTCAAATGTGACGTGTAAGATTCAACCCCGCCTCAATCAGAGGCGCGGTGTGACCGGTATCACTCCAAGTGTATGTATTTAGTTTAAAATGGACAATATTTTACGTACATACGCCAAACCGATCTAACGGCTTCTGATTGCATTGATACTTTTTCACAACAATCAATGACTCATGATACATAGAGAAATTCACTGGCCACCTTCGAGAATGATCTGAAGCACAAACCATGACAGCATTATGTTTTTAACTTCAGCACCTCAATTGAGAATGTGACACCTTTCAGGACTTGGCGCCATTGTATGTCGTTTCGTCCACTGAATGGGTCTATCCTTTTATTTAATTTTTTTAACTTCAGTCAAATATTCTAGAAAGATGTCGCGGCAGATCCTTCACCATTTTGTTTTGCTGAACATCTCATTACATTGTTAAAAAAAAGCAGGGTGTCTTGCATGGGCAATACGTTCTTGTATTGAAGATGATGCACTCCCATTTATTCGAACCCACATGGTTAATTATTTTGTTTAAGCCTAATGATTGATTTAATTATTGTGGAACACATAATCATGAAAATCGTATGATGGTTGTACCCAGATAGGACTCCAATTCATTGGTTAAATCTATTTTCTCATGAGATGTTATGTATGAGATTAGGGAGTAAACCTAGTCCATTAAAATGGGAGTGCATCATCTTCAATACACGAACGTATTGCCCATGCAAGACACCCTGCTTTTTTTTAACAATGTAATGAGATGTTCAGCAAAACAAAATGGTGAAGGATCTGCCGCGACATCTTTCTAGAATATTTGACTGAAGTTAAAAAAATTAAATAAAAGGATAGACCCATTCAGTGGACGAAACGACATACAATGGCGCCAAGTCCTGAAAGGTGTCACATTCTCAATTGAGGTGCTGAAGTTAAAAACATAATGCTGTCATGGTTTGTGCTTCAGATCATTCTCGAAGGTGGCCAGTGAATTTCTCTATGTATCATGAGCGTTCTAATGCATATCTTGTTTGGAAGATCATTGTAGTAGACAACGATCTAAAAGTGGGGGATGAGTGCATATCTGAGCATGTCTTTAGTAGTGTCCCTCAAAATGTCTTTAAACTGACCATCTTGAGATGTATCTAAACTTGTGACTTTCTTTCAAATAGTGACTCTTTTCAGAACTGCGGGAGTTAACATTTCTCCAACATATTCACACACAAAATCACCCTTCGACATATCCTACAATGTCTTCAGACCCCACCCTTTCCCCTCGGCTGTCAAAAAAACCTAAAAGACCATGGCTAGCAATGATCATTCCAAAATGCATTTAAACTGAAACCTTCCAGAAAAAAATAGAGTAGAATACTTGCAAGTTGTAACTTAGGTCGCTTTTCACAAGCCGATTTCCACATTGTTTGTAGCAACCACATTTGCTCCAACACTCTAATGATCTTCATTGCTTCATGTCTTTTATACTCTTCCATAAACCCTTCTCTAAGAAGGTCAACTATCGTGTATGCATACTCACCTTCAAATGTGACGTGTACGAGTCAACCCCGCCTCAATCTGAGGCCTGTTGTGGCTGACACAACTCCAAGTGCCTCTGTTTTGTTCAAAATGGACTTATTTTTAAGTGAGAAATCAACAACTGACATACGGGAAACCGACCAAACGCCTTCGGATTGTGTTGACACTTTAGGACAACGATTCATGGGTTATATGTGACGTGTACGACTCAACCCCGCCTCAATCCGAGACGCGGTGTGACCGGTATCACTCCAAGTGTATGTATTTAGTTTAAAATGGACAATATTTTATGTACATACGCCAAACTGATCTAACGGCTTCTGATTGCATTGATACTTTTTCACAATGATCAATGACTCATGTGTGACGTGTACGATTCAACACCGCATCAATCCGAGGCCCGGTGTGGCCGACACCACTCACAGTGTCACTGTTTTGTTAAAAATGGACTTAATTTTAAGTGAAATCAACAACTGACATACGGCAAACCGACCAAACACATTGGGATTCTATTGAAACTTAAGGACAACTATCCATGGGTCAAATGTGACGTGTAAGATTCAACCCCGCCTCAATCAGAGGCGCGGTGTGACCGGTATCACTCCAAGTGTATGTATTTAGTTTAAAATGGACAATATTTTACGTACATACGCCAAACCGATCTAACGGCTTCTGATTGCGTTGATACTTTTTCACAACAATCAATGACTCATGTGTGACGTGTACGATTCAACACCGCATCAATCTGAGGCACGGTGTGGCCGACACCACTCACAGTGCCTCTCTTTTGTTCAAAATGGACTTATTTTTAAGTGAAATCAACAACTGACATGCGGCAAACCGACCAAACGCATTTGGATTCTGTTGAAACTTAAGGACAATGATCCATGGGTCAAATTTGACGTGTAAGAGTCAACCCCGACTCAATCCGAGGCCCGGTGTGGCCGACACCACTCAAAGTGCCTCTATTTTGTTCAAAATGGATTTATTTTTAAGTGAAATCAACAACTGACATACGGGAAACCGACCAAACGCCTTAGGATTGTGTTAACACTTTAGTACAATGATCCATGGGTCATATGTGACGTGTACGAGTCAAACCTGGGGTGGATTACATGGCTTTCCTACATGGAATATATCCCACTACACGTCTTTAATGAGCCAGCTACGCAGTTTATCCCTTGTACAGATACACAGGAAGAATCACACGAGATCGACGTCATGTACTAACATAGGGCAAGGGTGCATAAGAGGACACAAGATCAAAGGGTAACACGTATATGTTTTTTAACATGCCATGTAATTTCCTATTGATATGACATGTATATTCACACAGGCAGCTGAACATTGGAGTTACCCAGGGTAAAGCGACAAGGCATGTGACCCTTTAAATGACACATAATTTTATGTACCATGATTGATCTCTTTGAACACTATATCAAGGACATATTTCATTAGGGTTGGCTCCCATGATCCTTCCTAGGATGGTTTTGGTATCTTTTCCGACTTACGGTAGTACGATCGCTTCAGCAGGACGTCCTAGACATAGTTGGAGTCTCTCTGAAAGTCCTGGAGTGAGATCATATATCTATTTTTGAGGTCCAGGTAGAGTCATGTATCAACGCAACCAATCCTACCAGACATTGATCCTATATATAGAATGTTAATCTTGATGTCTCATTACAGTACCCCAATTTATGATATGTTACCTTTTTTGTATTAATATACATAATTACTAAGGGTGATGGTTGGGAGAGTTAGGATATCCTTTTTATGTATTGCAGAATGATTCAAGGAGCACGGGCTCTGCACGATTTGTCAAAACCAAGTGGCAATCCAAGGAGAAACAATGCATAGTGGAATGTTCTAGTATTTATCTTCTGAGTTGTGTAGGAATATTTTGTGATACTATGTAATGAGGTAGTTTTGCTTTCTGGGTAGATGGTATCTAACTCATGGTAAGAACACTGTTTGGTTGGGTTGTGATCGGTTGATGACATGCTTGTGGTTGATATACTGGTTTTTGTGCAGGTCTGTGGTTGATATACTGGTTTTTGTGCAGGTCTGCTCGGCTGGCTGTAATAGTGCAGGTTTTTTATTAGCAGCAGGCAGGGATTTAACAGCGCTTTTTTAGCGCTGTTAAATGTCGCCTTTAACAGCGCTAAAAAAGCGCTGTTAAAGGAGATATTTAACAGCGCTAAAAAAGCGCTGTTAAAGGAAACATATAACAGCGCTTTTTTAGCGCCATTAAAGGTATCCTTTAACAGCGCTTTTTTAGCGCCATTAAAGGTGACATTTAACAGCGCTTTTTTAGCGCTGTTAAAGGTGACATTTAACAGCGCTAAAAAAAGCGCTGTTAAAGGACCCCTCCTTTATCAGCGCTGAGCTTTACAGCGCTTTTCTAGCGCTGTTAAAGCCCGATTTTAGCGCTGTTATTTCCCGTTTTTGTAGTAGTGGACGTACTTGGAACGGTCGGCTGGATCCGAGGAGCAGTGGAGGCTATCTGTAGCCACCCTTCAGGTGGAATGTCCAGTGGACATCTCGACGCTGCGGCTTTACTTTTCAGTTGCTGTTTTTCTTTACAGTTGTACTTTACTTTCTGTTTGGGCTTGTATATTGGCCCACTTACCTTCCGCACTTACTGTTGTACTCAGTTTTATATAGTGTTTACTTCTACTGCTTGCTTTCTCTGTGGTGTTTGTGGTTTACTTACAAATGCAATGCCTTCCCCTTACGGGATTTTCGCCTTGGTGCTAGTCGCCAGCCCCTGGCCTATGGATGGCGGGCTTGGGGTAGTCACGGCACGGGCCCCGAGGATGGGTTGTGACAAATTGGTATCAAAGGAGTTCGGTTCTACTGCAGACTCTGGTCTTTTTCTATGTGAAGCAATAGTGTTAAGCATATTGGGTGTGGTTGTCAGTCCTGGGAGTCCAGTGTTGGTGCGTTGGCCGACGTATCCGTACACCAGGACCCTGACTTCTGATTTCCGACTTAATGCACAAAAACATTGATTGCATTTGTGTTTCAAGTTTTCATTGAGATTACTTTGTATCAGCTCACCAGGTGTACTGTTCTGACCATGTCACGCCTTTTTCCTTTTCAGGATGGCCCCACGACGGCAGCCAGCTTGGGTTCTGAGAGTTGAGCATGACGGCAGCCCGCCGAGCGACGAGGCCTCGGTGCAGGGCCCTTTGACAGCAGAGGCACCGTCGGAACCGCTACCCGCCGAGCCATTGATGCTACCAGCCCCAGCCGCTGGCGATGCACGTTTCCTTAGTGCACTGCATGAGTTCCAGCGCCAGTGACTGCCCAGGTTCCGTGGGGAAACGGACCCCCAGGCAGCCAAGGACTGGCTGGAGGAAGTGGTACGAGTTTTCCGGTTAGTGAGGACACCAGCAGACCTCATGGTGATCCTCGCAGCAAGCCTACTGAACAAAGCAGCGGTCCGATGGTGGAGCATGATGCTCCAGGTGCACAATGAGGCATCTCTTCTATGGACAGACTTTGAGAGCCTCTTCCTCTTAGAGTTCATCCCGGATACCATCCGTGCGGTGTGCATCCAAGAGCTTCTTCAGCTGTGGCAGGGCAGCTTGACAGTCGCCCAGTACTCGGCGAGATTTACCGATCTCTCACGCTACTCTATAGACATGGTACGGGACCCATTATTCTGGGCCCGGACCTTTGAGCAGGGATTGAGACATGAGATCAGGGCATCACTGATCTCCCTCAGTATTCCGACTCTGGCGGGAGTACTGGAGCTAGCCCTTTTGATCGAGAGCTTCCTTGCTGAGCCTTCTTCAGTAGTAAGACCTACCGCAGGGCGGCAGGTAGCAGAGTCTTATGCAGTAGGCAGTCAACGAATTACTCATGGGTCCAGGCAGACCATACCCTCAGGAAGATGACCTCAGGACACTGGCTCAGCAGTGCGGGGCACACAGAGCAGAGCCAGTCTTTCGAGAGGCAGGCATTGCTACTCATGCGGAGGGCAGGGCCACATGGCTCGTGACTGCCCGACCCACCATGGAGAGGAGCAGCAGATGGTTAAGGAACCACCTAGGAAGAGGCATAGGTTCGATCGTGGCGATCTGCTGGGAGCAGGAAGACGAGGTAGAGCAGCTGGCCGAGAAGTAGGTTGTGGATGATGTTTTGAGGCTCTACCACCACCAACACTAGGAGGTCCACCCCGACCTCAGGGGAGAGCACAGCTTCAGGCAGCTGAAGCTTACGATCATGGAGCTCCTGAAGCGGGTGGACTAGTGCGGGACTAGCTCCAGGCATAGAGGCCTTTGCCCATAATGCCTCTACCTTCATGGTTTGTGTTGCCTTGTGTCCTTTGTACTTTGAGTTGAAGTAATAAAAGACACTTGCATTGGTGACGTTTTCTTTCTTGTCTTTTGTTTGTTATTACTAAGAGGTTCCAGTTAAAAACTGTTGACTTGACCCTCACTTGCGAGATTCTTACTGGAGGAGACCTGGTGACCACACACTGATGCCGACAAGATGACTCAACCCTTGGAGGCGAGAGTAACGGTTGGATATCTTGGTAGTAGCGTCGAGGCCTTACGACATCATCCACTCTATGAATTAACTAATCATGATGGGATTGACTATATTAGGCAACGAACATGGTTTATCCAAGGGATGAGACCGGATTTCCCTTTTTAGAAAAGGAGAAATCTTTGCAGCTTTGCAGAACCTTAAGGAGGAAGGGGAAACCCTTTGTGTGGTCAGACAGATGTCAGCAGAGCTTCCAAGAGCTGAGACAGAGATTGACCAGCGCTCCTATCATGAGGTTTTTTGAGGAGGGAGTAGGGTGTGTAGTCTACTGCGATGCATCGAGGACTAGACTCAGATCTATCCTGATGTAGGAGTGCATGGTGATCGCCTATGGATCACGTCATTTGAGGCCGCATGAGCAGAAATACGCTACCCATGACCTGGAGTTAGTAGCAGTGGTCTTCGCTCTGAAGACATGGCGACACTATCTGATGGGAGAGCGCTTTAACGTCTTTTCTGACCATCCGAGTCTCATGTGCATCTTCTCTCAGAAGGACCTGAACCTACGACAGTGGCAATGGCTCGAGTTCCTCCTGGACTATGACGTTGAGATAGTCTATACTCCTAGGAAGGGGGAATGTAGTAGCTGATGCTCTCAGCAGGAGGACGGGCATTCAGCTTCTTGAGTAGATGACGGAGCAGCTACCCGCTTTGCGGATATCCTTCGTGGATAGAGATGGATCAGTTTTCCCTCAGTCTCTCACAGTCATTCCTCCAATACTGCAGCAGTTCAGAGAGGCACAGCGTGGGGACAGAGACTGTGAGACGCAGCGTGCACAGATATACTTAGGACAGGCACCTGATGGTTTATCCTTTGGAGTAGAGCATGCCATACTTTTCCGAGGATGTAACATGGTACTTGTTACATTATAGGAGGAGGTGCTGGAGAGTTTCACACTTCCCCCTTGGCGGTACATCCAGGAGTGGCGAAGATATACCGGGACCTCAGACAACAGCACTGGTGGCCGGGCATGAAGAAGGCGGTGGCAGAGTTCATTTCACGATGCCTCACCTGCCAGCAGGTGACGGCATAGCATCAGGTACCAGCATGCTTGGTACAACCCTTGGAGGTCCCGGAGTGGATGTTGGATGGGATATATATGGACTTCATGATAGGAATTCCACTCACTTCCAGAGGTCACGACTCCATTTGTGTGATTGTCGACCGACTCACCAAGTCAGCTCACTTTTTACCCATCAGAGAGCAGGGCTCAGTGGAGAGCTTGGGACGTCTCTACGTTCAAGAGATTGCACGTCTTCATGGTGTTCCATCATCTATCGTCTCTGATCAAGATGCTCACTTTACTTCTCAGCTTTGGAAGGGGTTGCAGGAGGCATTTGGGACACATCTACCTTTGAGCACTACCTTTCGGCCTCAGACAGATGGTCAGACGGAGAGATCCATTCAGCCTCTCGAGGACATACTCCGCGCATATGTCATCGACTTTGGTCGCAGCTGGGAGGACCACTTACCCTTGGTGGATGTTGCGTACAACAACAGGTACCACTCTACCATCGGGATGGCACCATACGAGGCGTTGTACGGAAGACCTTGCAGATCTCCTTTATGCTGGACAGACCCTGGGGAGTCAGCACTTGTGGGACCAGAGATGGCCCGGGCCACGACAGAGAAGGTCCAAGTCATCCAGGAGTAGATGAGGACAGCTCAGAGCTGGAAGAAGTCTTATGCTGATAGGAGGCGGAGGCCACTAGAGTTTGAGGATGGCAACCACGTCTTCTTGCATGTCTCACATCGATGTGGATTATAAAGAATTGGTCGAAGCGGGAAGTTGTCTCCACGCTTCATCGGACCATTCCAGGTCCTCAGCAGGATCGACGAGGTGGTCTATCACCTGGCTCTACCACCTCAGTTGCACCAGGTGCATGACGTCTTCCACGTATCTCAGCTGAGGATATACGTGCACGACCCGACGCATATCATTGACAATGGAGAGCTGGACGTTGATGATGGGGAGACTTTTGCGGAGGTCCCGGTGGAGATCGAGGATTGACAGGATCAGGTCCTACATGGACGATTGATTCCTCTAGTGCGCATCAGATGGCAGCACGGGAACCTTCAGGAGAGAACTTGGGAGCAGGAGGCTCAGATGCGTGCTCAGTACCCACATTTGTTTCCCTAGTTTATGATGTATCTTTACGGGAATGTAAAGCCCTGAGGTGGGAGTGATGTAATGACCGTTAAATTTCAAGGAAATTTTTTTCTTAATTTTCTTTGGAATTTTACAAGAATGCAGTTTCTGACAGCACCTGATTCTGAGGCCCGGTGTGCCCGGAATCATTTTCCGATGTTTGGCTCGGGTACGTTCAGTGAA
This sequence comes from Viscum album, assembly GCA_963277665.1. Lineage (NCBI taxonomy): Eukaryota > Viridiplantae > Streptophyta > Magnoliopsida > Santalales > Viscaceae > Viscum > Viscum album. The sequence goes on from OY728165.1 coordinate 120,075,904, forward strand.
CGAACGAGCGGGTTTTTCTAACTTTTGAACCGGTGCTCGGAATCGAATTCTGAGGGAACCAATGGAATCGTAGTGCCAATATTTTCTTAGAAACACCTCTTCCGGAGTTGTATTTGCTAGGGTGTGGTTTTTAATTTTTGGGGTTATGGGAAGAAAATAAAATAAGGTGGTGCAACAACTTTATTTTATTTCACTTAAAGTCACATAAAGCTACTTAAGCTGAGTTGAAGCGGATAGGGTGGAACCCAAAATATCCTACCCTCTTGGAAGGATATTTGTGAGGTGGGGCCCGCACGAGCACCACCATTTCATTTCCTTTAAGTAACGCACTCGTGAAAACTCCTCTTTAATGAAAGTCAACTGGTGCGTTTTCTAAAACTCTTAACGCCCCTATTAATTGGACAGTTAAGACGTTACCATTAATTCACCGAATTAATGGTTCGTTTCTTAACTTGTTTTTCAAATTGTTGGAATGTTAATAAAATAAGTCCAACACATGTCTTTCTTGAGGATTGCTCGTTGAGAGGATTTGGAGAAGACTCCAAGGCTTGAGATCTTCATCATACTTCGCGAAAAATGCGAAGAACGTGAAGAACGCCGGCCTTCGACGAAAGGCGACGAAGAATGACAAACCCTCAGAGATCAACGACGTGATGCCGTGTACTGCGATGCCGACGATTCTCCTCCCGTGATGTTCTTCTGCGTCAATCCTTCCCTGCGGCAACCTTCGAACAACACTGTTTGAGGTAGGGGATTACGGACCTTTTAATTTTTCCATTGTGGATTTTATCCTCATCATGGATTTAATTCGTGAAATTAAATCTGTGTGTTTTCTTTAACCATCGGAGATCGTCAACGCGACGCCGTGTACCGTGACGACGCGACGCCCCTTCCGCGACGCGACGATCCTCTTTTCCCGCGACGATCAATTCCGCGAAGAACTCTCGTTCGACGACTACGAAGAGGTAGGGGTTTTGATTCATTAATTCTTTGTGATTTATACCCTCTTCATATGATTAAAATTGTTGTGAGACTTTTAAAACCGCTAATGCGGTGGGTGAGGACCAACGAACAAGTCTGAACCCACCGCCCCTTTCGTTGTTGGTGTGCGAAACGGCGAATGTTGACAAAGCAGGACGCACGGGAGATGCAGGGTCCTCGCAGTGAAGGATGCACCCCGGGAGGACCTTTGGTGAGGACAGCGTGAATTTCCGACCACCAGAACTCATCCGGTGGTCCGCAGAGCAAACCGCCGGTGCGCCACGCCCGCACGACGGCACTGGCGGTGGAAGGCGGCGGCGCCCGGCGCGCCGCCGAGGAGAACCGCCGTGGCCGAAGCTGTGGCGATGGCTGACAGACCTGCGACCACATGGGTCTGGTGAGGGACGGGACGCAGTCGGCCGCCGCGTCTGCTGGCAAGGGTGGCCCCACGTGGGGCCGCGGCTTCTTCATGCGAGGGCAGCGCGCCCCCAGCCCGCGGCTCGGCCGTAACAGCCGAGCCGACCTGCCTGGCGGCCAGGCCGGGTCTCGGCCAGGCCGGGCCAGGCCCTGCTGTCCGGGTCGGACCCCGACCCGGGTCGGGTCGGCCCGGTGCGGGCCGACCCAGGGGGGGTTGGGCCGGGTCGGTCCGGGCCTAGACCCCCCATTTTCGGACCCTTTTCAGTCTGTTGCCCATATCATGGGATACGAGTCTCCGATCGACACACCGTTAGCGGCGATGTGATCCTTAGATCGAGGCGGTCATTTCGGTATATTACACTCAAGATTTCAGAATACTTTGGGTTTGGCCGGGTTGGTTCGTACACGAAACCAACCGGGCCCTCGGAGCAGAAACACTCATAACATGAGCTCCGGATGTTTGATTGATGTGTCGTCGACTTTGATGGATTTCTCTAAGTGAGAATGATCTTTTGTCTTACTCCGCCCAGTGTTTGGAAGCAGGTGGAATATGGTTGGGTTGGTTTTGCCTTAAAAACCAACCGGGCCCCTCGGACGAAAAAGCCAATAACTCTCAGACCGGGCATCCGATTGACGCGCCCTCTGCGACGTTGAGTTCCTATTGACGATACAGAACTTTTGGATACATCAACTCTGTACAATGTGTCAGTTGATGTATCAGCCTCTCGGCTCGTGGAGCAGACCCTCCCGAATGAGCATGCTGTGTGCAGGAACCCTAGTGCTGGCTGCGACTACGACTGCGACGACGACGACTGTGCAGAGATCCTCAGTGGATTCGACGGCGACGACTACAACACTCAGCGATCCTTTGTGGATCAGTGCTACCGATCCTGTGTGGGTCCGATCCTGTGTGGGTCAGCGCTCAGCAGTCTTGTGTGGGCCAGCGCCTACATATCCTGTGTGTGTCCGATCCTGTGTGGGTCTTTGCGGGGGTTAGTTACCTATCGATCCTGTGTGGGTCAGATCCTTTGTGGGTCATTGCGGGGGTTAGTTACCTATCGATCCTTTGTGGGTCATTGTGGGGGTTAGTACCTATCGATCCTTTGTGGGTCCGACGACTTAGATGAATCAGTGGCTATATCTGATCATCTCTATCGTCATTCGAAGAAGTATACCTGTGTGAGCTGAATCCTGTTTTTCTTTCCATTGTGGATTGTGTTGTGCTATCCTGTGTGGATTTACATTTTGCTTTCCTGTGTGTACTGGGTTGTACTTCGGCTCGGATGTTGGAGTCGAATGAGAATTGATGACTTAGGTATATGTATGGGCATATACCTAAGTAGTGTCGAATTTTACATAGTGATTGTATCTTTATTTTGTGGTTTATCCTTTGTGGATTCTGGGAGACCTTCGAGGGTCTCGAGGTCCCTACTGAGTAGCTTATACTCACCCCTGCATGGGCTATGCCTGCACTACGTTGTGTTGGTTGTAGACGACAGACAACGTTGATCGTGGTTGAGGCTTGCGGAGCAGGACGGTACCTGGAGGTGGACCACTGGGCAGGACTTACTCGGAACGGTCGGCTGGACCCGAGGAGCAGTGGAGGCTATATATACCCACCCTTCAGGTGGGATGTCCAGTGGACAGCTTGACGTTGTGGCTTTACTTTTCAGTTGTTGTTTTCCCTTCTAATTGTACTTTCCTTTCAGTTTGGACTTGTATATTGGCCCACTTACCTTCCACACTTACTATTGTACTCAGTTTTACATAGTTTTTACTTCTACTGCTTGCTTTATCTATGGTGTTTGTGGTTTACTTACAAAGGCAATGCCTTCCCCTTACCAGGATTTTCACCTTGGTGCTAGTCGCCAGCCCCTGGCCTAGGGAAGGCGATCATGGGGTAGTCACAGCACGGGCCCCGAGGATGGGTCGTGACAAATTGGTATCAAAGGAGTTCGGTTCTACCGCAGACTCTGATCATTTTCTATGTGAAGCAATAGTGTTAAGCATATTGGGTGTGGTTATTAGTCTAGGGAGTCCAGTGTTGGTGCAGCGGCCGACGTATCCGTACACCAGGACCCTGACTTCTGATTTCCGACTAAATGCACGAAAACATTGATTGCATGCGTGTCTCCAGTTTTCGTTGAGATTACTTTGTATCAGCTCACCAGGTATACTGTTCTGACCGTGCCACACCTGTTTCCTTTTCAAGATGGCCCCACGATGCCAGCCAGCTAGGGTTCCAAGAGTTGATCGTGATGACAGCCCGCCGAGCGATAAGGCCTCGGTGCAGGGCCCTTTGACAGCACATGCACCATCAGTACTGCTACCCACCGAGCTACCGATGCTACCAGCCCCAGCCACTGATGATGCAGGTTGCCTTAGTGCACTGTATGAGTTCCAGTGCCAGCGACCGCCTAGGTTCCATGGGGAGACGGACCCCCAGGCAGCTGAGGACTGGCTCGAGGTAGTGGTATGAGTTTCTGGTTAGTGAGGACAACAGCAGACCTCATAGTGATCCTCGCAGCAAGCCTACTGCACGCAGAAGTGGGCCGATGGTGGAGCTTGATTCTCTAGGTGCAAGATGAGACTTATCTTCTCTAGAAAAATTTTGAGAGCCTCTTCCACTCAGAGTTCATCTCGGCCACCCTCCGTGCGGTGCGCATCTAGGAGCGTCTTCACCTGCGGTAGGGCATCTTGACAGTCGCCCAGTACTCGGCAAGATTTACCGATCTCTCACGCTACTCTACAGACATGGTACATGACCCATTCTTCTAGACCCGGACCTTTGAACAGGGATTTAGACATGAGATCAGGGCATCAATGATCTCCCTCAGCATTCCGACCCAGGTAGGAGTACTAGAGTGAGCCCTTTTGATCGAGAGATTCCTTGTTGAGCCTTCTTCAGCAGCGAGACCTACCGCAGGGCGGCATGTATCAGAGTATTCTGCAGCAGGCAGTCGACGGATTACTCTTGGGTCCAGGCAGAACAGACCCTTAGGCAGATGACCACAGGACACTGGCTCAGCAATGCGGGGCACATAGCGCAGAGTCAGTCTTTTGAGAGGCAGGTAGTGCTGCTCATGCGGCGGGAAGGGCCACATGGCTCGTGACTACCCGACATTCCATTCATAGGAGCAGCAGACGGTTGAGGAACCACCTAGGCAGAGGCAGAGGTTCGACCGTGGCAGTCCACTGGGAGCAGGCAGATGAGGTAGCTGGCCGAGTAGCAGGTGGTCGACGATGTTTTGAGGCTCAACCACCACCACCACCAGGAGGTCCACCCCGACCTCATGGAAGAGCACAGCTTCAGGAAGCTGAAGCTTATGATCATGGAGCTCTTGAAGTGGGTGGACTAGTGTGGGACTAGCTCCAGGCATAGAGGCCTTTTCCCATAATGCCTCTAGCTTTGTGGTTTGAGTTTCCTTGTGTCCTTGTACTTTGAGTTGAAGTAATAAAAGACACTTGCATTGGTGAAATTTGCTTTCTTGTCTTTTGTTTGTTATTACTAAGAGGTTCCAGTTAAAAACTGTTGACTTGACCCTCACTTGCGAGATTCTTACTAGAGGAGACCCAGTGACCACACACTGATGCCACAATGTGACTCAACCCTTGGAAGCGAGAGTAACGGTTGGATCTCTTGGTAGGAGCGTCGATGCCTTACGACATCATCCATCCATGAATTAACTAATCATGACGGGATTGACTCTATTAGGCAAGGAACATGGTTCATCCAGGGGATGAGACTGGATTTCCCTTTTCAGAAAAGGATAAATCTTTGCAGCTTTGCAGAACGTTAAGGAGGAAGGGGAAACCCTTTGTGTGGTCAGACAGATGTCAGCAGAGCTCCCAGGAGCTGAGACAGAGTTTCACCAACGCCCCTATCTTGAGGTTGCCTGAGGAGGAAGTAGGGTGCATAGTCTACTGCGATGCATCAGGTACCAGACTCGGATGTGTCCTGATGCAGGAGCGGGCGATGATCGCCTATGGATCCCGTCAGTTGAGGCCGCATGAGCAGAACTATGCTACCCACGACATGGAGTTAGCAGCAGTGGTCTTCGCTCTGAAGACATGGCGACACTATCTGATGGGAGAGCGCTTTACAGTCTTTTCGGACCATCAGAGTCTCAAATACATCTTCTCTCAGAAGGACCTGAACCTGAGACAGTGTCTATGGCTCGAGTTTCTCCAGGACTATGACTTTGAGATAGTCTATACTCTTGGGAAGGGGAACGTAGTAGCCGATGGTCTCAGCATGAGGACAGACATTCTGCTGCTTGAGGAGGTGACAGAGCAGCTAGCCGCTATGCGGATATCATTCGTGGATAGAGATGGATCAGCTTTCCTTCAGTCCCTCACAGTCACCCCTCCACTACTGCAGCGGGTCAGAGAGGCACAGCGTGGGGACGCAGACTGTGAGACGCGGCGTGCACAGATATCCTAAGGACAGGCACCTGATGATCTCTCCTTTGGAGCAGAGCACACCGTCTTTTTCAGAGGATGTAACTTGGTACCCGTTGCATTACGGGAGGAGGTGTTGAGAGAGTTTCACACATCTCCCTTGGCGGTACATCCCGGAGTGGCGAAGATATACCAAGACCTCAGACAACAGAACTGGTGGTCGGGCATGAAGAAGGCTGTGGCAGAGTTCATTTCATGATGTCTCACCTGCCAGTAGGTGAAGGAAGAGCATCAGGTACCAGCAGGCTTGGTACAACCCTTGGAGGTCCCGGAGTGGATGTGGGACGGGATATCTATGGACTTCGTGACTGGATTTCCACACACTTCCAGAGGTCATGACTCCATTTGGGTGATTGTCGACTGACTCACCAAGTCATCTTACTTCTTACCCATCAGAGAGCAGGGCTCAGTGGAGAGCTTGGGACATCTCTATGTTCATGAGATTGAACAGCTTCATGGTGTGCCATCATCTATCGTCTCCGATCGAGATGCTTGATTAACTTCCCAGATTTGGAAGGGGTTGCAGGAGGCGTTCGGGACGCAGCTACGTCTGAGCACTGCCTTACACCCTCAGACGGATGGTCAGACGGAGAAAACCATTCATACTCTCGAGGACATACTCCACGCATGTGTCCTCGACTTTGGTCACAGCTAGGAGGACCACCTACCCTTGGTGGAGTTTGCGTACAACAGCAGCTACCACTCCACCATCAGGATGGCACCATACGAGGCGTTGTACGGCAGACCTTGCAGATCTCCTTTATGCTGGACAGACCCTGGGGAGTCAGCACTTGTGGGACCAGAGATAGTCTGGGCCACGACAGAGAAGGTCCAGGTCATCCAGGAGCGGATGAGGACAACTCAGAGCTGGCAGAAGTCTTATGCTGACAGGAGGCAGAGGCCACTAGAGTTTGAGGATGGCGACCACATCTTCTTGTGTGTCTCACCTCGATGTGGATTACAGAGATTTGGCGGAGGCGGCAAGTTGTCTGCACACTTCATCGGACCATTCCAGGTCCTCATCTGGATCGGAGAGGTGGATTATCGCCTGTCTCTACCACCACAGTTGCACCGGGTGCACGACGTCTTCCACGTATCTCAGATGAGGAGATATGTGCACGACCCGACACATATCTTTCACCATGGGGAGCTGGACGTTAATGATGGGGAAACTTTTGCGGAGGTCCTAGTGGAGATCGAGGATCGATAGTAGCAGGTCCTAAGTGGACGATCGATTCCTCTAATTAACATCAGATGGCAGCACTGGAACCTCCAGGAGAGCACTTGGGAGAGGGAGGCTCAGATGCATGCTCAGTACCCACATTTGTTTCCCTAGTCTATGATGTATCTTTACGGGGACATAAATCCCTAAGGTGGGAGTGATGTAAAGACCCATAAATTTCAAGGAATTTTTTTTCTTAATTTTCTTTGGAATTTTACAAGAATGCATTTTTTGACGGCACCTGATTCCGAGGCCCGGTGTGCCCAGAATCATTTTCCGAAGTTTGGCTCGGGTACATTCAGTGACCGAACGAGCAGGTTTTTCTAACTTTTGAATCAGTGCTCGGAATCAAATTCTGAGGGCACCGATGGAATCGCAGCGCTGGTATTTTCTTAGAAAATCCTCTTCGGGAGTTGCGTTTTCTCGGGTGTGGTTTTTAATTTTTGGGGTTAAGTTAAGAAAATAAAATAAAGTGGTGCAACAACTTTATTTTATTTCACTTAAAGCCACATAAGGCTACTTAAGCTGAGTTGAATCGGATAGGGTGGAACCTAAAATATCCTACCCTCTTGGAAGGATATTTGTGAGGTGGGGCCCGCATGAGCCCCACCATTTCATTTCCTTTAAGTAACGCACCCGTGAAAACTCCTCTTTAATGAAAGTCAACTGGTGCGTTTTCTAAAACTCTTAACGCCCCTATTAATTGTACAGTTAAGACATTACCATTAATTCACCGAATTAATGGTTCATTTCTTAACTTGCTTTTCAATTTTTTGGAATGTTAATAAAATAAGACCAACGCATGTCTTTCTTGAGGATTGCTCATTAAGAGGATTTGGAGAAGACTCCAAGGCTTGAGATCTTCATCCTCCTTCACGAAGAACGTGAATAATGTGAAGAATGCCGGCCTTCGACGAAAGGCGACGAAGAACGCCAAACCCTCGGAGATCGACAACGTGACATCGTGTACTGTGACGCCGATGATTCTCCTCCCGCGACGTTCTTCTATGTCAATCCTTCCCCGCGACAACCTTCGAACAACACTATTTGAGGTAGGGGATTACGGACCTTTTAATTTTTCCTTTGTATATTTTATCCTCAACATGGATTTAATTCGTGAAATTAAATCGTTGCGTTTTCATTAACCCTCGGAGATTGTCGACGCGACGTCATGTACGGTGACGACGCGACGCCCCTTCCGCGACGCGACGATCCTCTTCTCCCGCGACGATCAATTCCGCAAAGAACTCTCGTTCGACGACTATGACGAGGTAGGGGTTTTGATTATTTAAATCTTTGTGATTTATACCCACAAAATATGATTAAAATTGTTGTGAGACTTTTAAAACCGCTAATGCGGTGGGTACGGACCAATGAACAAGTCTGAACCCACCGCCCCCTTTCGTTCATGGTGTGTGAAATGGCGGACATCGAGAAAGCAGGCCGCACAGGTGACACGGGGTCCTCACAGTAAAGGACGGTCCCCGGGAGGACCTTTGGCGAAGACGATGTGAATTTCCGACCACCGGAACTAATCCGGTGGTCCACGGAGCAAACCGCCGGTGCGCCACGCCGGCACGGCGGCGCTGGTGGCGGAAGGCGGCGGCGCCCGACGCGCCACCGAGGAGAACCGCCACGGCTGAAGCCACGGTGGCGGCCGACAGACCCGCGACCGCGCGGGTCAGGCAAGGGACGAGACGCGGCCGGCCCGCTGGCAAGGGCGGCCCCACGCGGGGTCGCGGCTTCTTCACGCGGGGGCAGCACGCCCCCAGCCCGCGGCTCGGCCATAACAGCCGAGCCGACCCTCCTGGCGGCCGGGCCGCGCCTGCACCGGACCAGGCCACGCCGGCCGGGTCGGGCCCGGACCCGGTTCAGGCCGACCCTGGGGGGGTGGGCCGGGTCGGTCCGAGCCCAGACCTCCCGTTTTCAGACCCTTTTCAATCTTTTGCCCATATCTTGGGCTATGAGTCTCCGATTTATGCACCGTTATTGGTGATGCGATCCTTGGATCGAGATAGGAATTTTGATATATTACACTCAAGGTTTCAGAATACGTTGGGTTCGGCCGGGTTGGTTCGTACACGAAATCAACCGGGCCCTCGGAGCGGAAAGGCTCATAACTTGAGCTCCGGACGTCCGATTGACGTGCCGTCGACTTTGATGGATTACTCTAAGTTGATGGATCTTTTGTCTTACTATGACCGAGGTTTGGACGCAAGTGGAGTACGGTCGGGTTGGTTTTTCCTTAAAACCCAACCGGGCCCCTGGGACGAAAAAGTCAATAACTCTTAGACCGGTCATCCGATTGACGCACCGTCTGTGACGTTGAGTTCCTATTGACGATACAGAACTTTTGGATACATAAACTCCGCACTATGTGTCAGTTGATGTATCAGCCTCTCGGCTCGTGGAGCGGACCCTCCTGAATGAGCTTGCTGTGTGTGGGAACCCTAGTTCTGGTTGCGACTGTGACTGCGAAGATGACAACTATGCAGAGATCCTCAGTGGATTCGACGACGACTACTACAGCACTCAGCGATCCTTTTTGGATCAGTGCTACCGATCCTGTCAGGGTCCGATCCTGTGTGGGTCAGTGCTAATCGGTTCTGTGTGGGCCAATGCCTACAGATCCTGTGTGGGTCCGATCCTATGTGGGTATTTGTGGGGGTTAGGTACCTACCGATCCTGTGTGGGTCAGATCCTTTGTGGGTCATTGTGGGGGTTAGTTATCTATCGATTCTTTGTGGTTCAAATCCTTTGTGGGTCATTACGGGGGTTAGTACCTATCGATCCTTTGTGGTTCCGACGACTTAGATGAATCAGTGGCTATATCTGATCAACTCTATCGTCATTCGAAGAAATATACCTCTGTGAGCTGAATCCTGTTTTGCATTCCTTTGTGGATTGTGTTGTGCTATCCTCTGTGGATTTACATTTTTCTTTCTTGTGTGGACTGGGTTGTAATTGGGCTCGGATGTTGGAGTCGAACGAGAATTGATGACTTAGGTATATGTATGGGCTTATACCTAAGTAGTGTCGAATGTTACTTCGTGATTATATCATTCCTTTATGGTTTATCATTTCACTACTGGAAATGCAGGGTTTCCCAATGGTTTAGAACCATTAGGAAAGGCTGCAGAACCATTGGTATATGTTATACCAACCGTTCTGCAACCCGTAGGGAAGTAATCCATTGGGAAAAGTTTTTCCCAACGGTTTACAGTGAACCGTTTGGATAGGGTGTTGAAAAACTACCCTATCCCAACGGTTCTTGAAAACCATTGGGAAATCATTTTCCCAACGGTTTACAACCGTTGGGAAATAGTGCCAAACATATCCTCTTTCACAACAGTTATCTAAACTATTTGGAAATCTTTTTCCCAACGGTTTGGATAACCGTTGGGAAAAACCCAATATATTCTCCTTCCCAACAGTTTAGAACCGTTAAGAAAAGTTTTTTACCAACGGTTCATAGAACGGTTGGTAAAAGAAGGCATACACATTCTATTCCAATGGTTGAAAACCGTTGGCATAGCCTCTGCTGGTCAAATTGCACAGCAGCTCTGCAATTTACCCAGCAGATATCCAATTTTCCCACCAGGTCTCATTTTTTGGGTTCCCTCTCATTTTCAATCCAATTATTGTACCTGGAATAAACTAACACATAAATATACAATTATTGTACCTACAATAACCAACTAAAAATTACATATAGAGAACAAATTCATACACATTTAACATATAATGGTGGAACTATACCCATCCATAATTAAATTAGAATTCATAATGTAATTATAATTTAGATGACAATTATATGTGGAATCCGAAAGTCAATTCATAATTTGATCAGTTTTTTGTATACCATATATTTTTACTTGAAATAATGTCCATTTTAAACATAATACATACACCTGGAGAGCTACTGGCGACACCACGCCTCGGATTGAGGCGGGGTTGAATTTTTCACATCACATATGCCCCATGGATCGTTGTGCTAAAGTATCGACACAATCCGAATGCGTTTGGTAGGTTTTCAATATGGCAGTTGATGTTTTTCAATTAAAATGACATACTTTTAAAAAAAGGCAGACACTTTGAGTGGTGTCGGCCACACCACGGCTCGGATTGAGGCGGCGTTGACTCGTACATTTCACATATGACACATGGATCATTATCCTATTGTTTTAATGGAAACCAAATGCATTTGGATGGTTTTCTGTATGTACTTAAATTGATGTCCATTTTAAGCAAAAGTCAGACACTTTGAGTGGTGGCGGCCACACCGCACCTCAGATTGAGGAGGGGTTGACTCATACACATCACATAAGACCCATGGATCGTTGTGATAAAGTATCGACAAAATCCGAATGTGTTTGGTTGGTTTTCCGTATATCAGTTGATGTATTTCACTTCAAATGACATCATTTTGAAACATAAGACAGACACTTTGAGTGGTGGCGGCCACAACACGCCTCATATTGAGGCGGGGTTTACTTTTACATGTCACATATGACCCATGGATCGTTCTGCTAATGTATCGACACAATCCGAATGCATTTGGTAGGTTTTCCGTATGTCAGTTGATGTTTTTCAATTAAAATGACGTACTTTTGAAACAAAAGGAAGAAACTTTGAGTGGTTCCGACCACACCGCGCCTCGGATTGAGGCGGCGTTGACTCGTACGCGTCACATATGACCCATGGATCGTTTTCCTAAAGTTTAAATGGAAACTGAATGCGTTTGGCCGGTTTTCCATATGTACTTAAATTGTTGTCCATTTTAAGCAATAGACAGACACTTTGAGTGGTGGCGGCCACACCGTGCCTCGGATTGAGCTGGGGTTGACTCATACAAATCACATATGACCCATGGATCATTGTGCTAAAGTATAGACACAATCCAAATGTGTTTGGTTGGTTTTCCGTATAACAATTGATGTATTTCACTTCAAATGACATCCTTTTGAAACAGAAGACAGACACTTTGAGTGGTGGCGGCCACACCATGCCTCGGATTTAGGCGGGGTTGACTTTTACATGTCACATATGACCCATGGATCGTTGTGCTATTGTATCGACACAATCCGAATGTGTTTGCTTGGTTTTCCGTATGTCAGTTGATGTTTTTCAATTAAAATGACGTACTTTTGAAACAAAAGGTAGAAACTTTGAGTGGTTCCGGCCACACCACGCCTTGGATTGAGGCAGCGTTGACTCGTACACGTCACATATGACCCATGGATCGTTATTCTTATGTTTCAATGGAAACTGAATGCGTTTGGTCTGTTTTCTGTATGTACTAAAATTGTTGTCCATTTTAAGAAAAAGATAGACATTTTGAGTGGTGGCGGCCACACTGCACCTCCGATTGAGGTGGGGATGACTCGTACACATCACATATGACCAATGGATCGTTGTGCTAATGTATCGACACAATCCGAATGCATTTGGTCGGTTTTCCGTATGCCAGTTGATGTTTTCACTTCAAATGACTTCCTTTTGAAACAGAAGACATACACTTTGAGTGGTGGTGGCCACCCCACACCTCGGATTGAGGCGGGGTTGACTCGTACACGTCACATATGACCCATGGATCGTTGTGCTAATGTATCGACACAATCCGAATGCGTTTGGTCGGTTTTCCGTATGTCAGTTGATTTTTTTCAATTAAAATGACATACTTTTGAAACAAAATGCAGACACATTGAGTAGTGCCGGCCACACTGCTCCTCGGATTGAGGCGAGGTTGACTCGTACACGTCACATATGACCCATGGATTGTTATGCTAAAGTATCGACACAATACGAATGCGTTTGGTCATTTTTTTCATATATACTTAAATTGTTGTCCATTTTAAGCAAACGACAGAAACTTTGAGTGGTGGCGGCCACACCGTGCCTCGGATTGAGGCAGAATTGACTCGTACATATCACATATGACCCATGGATCGTTTTTCTAAAGTATCGACACATTCTGAATGCGTTTGGTCGGTTTTTCGTATTCCATTTGATGTATTTCACTTCAAATGATGTCATTTTGAAATAGAAGACATGCACTTTGAGTGGTGGCGGCCACACCACGCCTCGGATTGAGGCGGGGCTGACTCGTACACGTCACATATGACCCATGGATCGTTCTCCTAAAGTTTCAATGGAAACTGAATGCGTTTGGTCAGTTTTCTGTATGTACTTAAATTGTTATCCATTTTAAGCAAAAGACAGACACTTTGAGTGGTGGCGGCCACACCGCACCTCGGATTGAGGTGGGGTTGACTCGTACAAATCAAATATGACCCATGGATCGTTCTCCTAAAGTTTCGACACAATCTGAATACGTTTGGTTGGTTTTCTGTATGCCAGTTGATGTATTTCACTTCAAATGACGTCCTTTTGAAACAGAAGATAGACACTTTGAGTTGTGGCAGCCACACTGCACCTCAGATTGAGGTGGGGTTGACTCTTACACGTCACATATGACCCATGGATCGTTGTGCTAATGTATCGACACAATCTGAATTCGTTTGGTAGGTTTTCCGTATGTCAGTTGATGTTTTTCAATTAAAATGACGTACTTTTGAAACAAAAGGCAGACACTTTGAGTGGTACCAGCCACACCATGCCTCGGATTGAGGCGGCGTTGACCCATACACGTCACATATGACCCATGGATCGTTCTTCTAATGTTTCAATGGAAACTGAATGCGTTTGGTCGGTTTTCCTTATGTACTTAAATTGTTGTCCATTTTAAGCAAAATACAGACACTTTGAGTGGTGGCGGCCACACCGCGCCTCGCATTGAGGCGCGGTTGACTCGTACATATCACATATGGCCCCAGGATCGTTCTGCTAAAGTATCGACACAATCCGAATGAGTTTGGTCAGTTTTCCTTGTGCCAGTTGATGTTTTTCACTTCAAATGGTGTCCTTTTGAAATAGAAGACGTACACTTTGAGTGGTGGCGTCCACACCGCACCTCAGATTGAGGCGGGGTTGACTCATACACATCAGATATAACCCATGGATCGTTGTGCTAATGTATCGACATAATCCTAATGCGTTTGTTTGGTTTTCCGTATTCCAATTGATGTTTTTCAATAAAAATGACGTACTTTTGAAACAAAAGGCAGACACTTTGAGTTGTTCCAGCCACACCGCGCCTCGTATTTAGGTGGGGTTCACTCGTCCACGTCACATATGACCCATGGATCTTTTTGCTAAAGTATTGACACAATCCGAATGCGTTTGTTCAGTTTTCCGTATGCCAGTTGATGTATTTCACTTCAAATGACGTCCTTTTGAAACAGAAGACAGAAACTTTGAGTGGTGGCGGCCACACCGCGCCTCAGATTGAGGCGGGGTTGACTCGTACACATCACATATGACCCATGGATCGTTGTGCTAATGTATTGACACAATCCAAATGTGTTTGGTTGGTTTTTCGTATGTAATTAAAATGTTGTCCATTTTATGAGAATCCTCTGTGCGGGGGGTTATTCGGGGTCCAAGGAAGAGGGTGGGGGGCTGTCCGGGGGGGCTGTCTGGGGGGCTGTCCGGGGGGTGTTCGGGGGGTTGTTCGGGGTCCAAGGAGGAGGGTGGGGGGGCTGTCTGTGTGGCTGTCCGGGTGTTGTCTGGGGGGGCTGTTCGGGGGGCTGTCAGGGGTCCAGGGAGGAGGGTGGGGGGGATGTCTGGGGGGCTGTTGGGGGGGGGGGCTGTCTGGGGGCTGTTCAGGGGGCTGTCTAGGGTCCAAGGAGGAGGGGGGTGTCTGGGTGGCTGTCCAGGGGCTGTCTGTGGGGCTGTTTGAATGGTTGTCTGGGGTCCAGGGAGGAGGGTGGGGGGGGGGGGCTGTCTGAGGGGCTGTTTGAGGAAGTGATGGAAAACTGGGTTCAATTTTCTCATACTATTCTTCTTCATTTCTCATAGGTCTATTAAATCTTGTAGTAAGATCATACAAATACATCAAGCAGAAATCCATACATTTTCGAGCCATGTAACCGTTCACGATAGAACCTTCGGGATGATTTCTATTTTGGACATAAGACTTTAATGTGAACATATTTCTTTCAGTTAGATACATCCAACGAAAAGAAATAGGTCCTCCGAGAAGAATTTAGTGGGAATATGGATAGTCAGATGTAGCATGCATGTGAAAAATGATGGAGGATATATTTTCTCCAACTCACACAAAATTAATGGGGCATCTGTCAACATTTTTTGCAAGAAAGACTTGGACAACTTTTTAGCACAAAGATCTCTAAAAAATGGCACAACCGAATAACAACCACCCTTACATTATTGGACAAATGATAATGGATTGCTATTGGAAGCAACTCATGCAGTAGAACGTGATAATCATGAGTCTTCAAAGATTTTAGCTTCGACTCTCTTTTGTCAACCTGTTTAGATATGTTGCTTGAATAGCCATCAGGAACTCAAATAGTCTCTAATACTTCAGGAAATTGTTTTTTTTCGCAGGTGTCATCACATAAGAAGCACATGAAAGTTACCATTTATTTTCACTTATACGTACAGGATTCAATTTTGGTCTGATGCCCCAATCCACCAAGTCACGCCGAGATCGTAAATCATCTTTTGTCTTCCTCATGACATTTAGAAGAACTGAAAGCAACATTTCTCATATATTTTTTTCAGTACGCATTACATCTAATCAATGGCATAACAAATTCGTTGACCATCAAGGCAAATCAAAAAAGACACTCTTCTTCCTCCAATTGTAACAGGTTTCAGTGGAAACATTCTTTCTATTTGCAGATTGCATTTGACCCTTCCCGAATGAATAACTGAAATCTTTCAATTCATTAAGCATGTCAGTTCCAGACATACGCTGAGGTGGATCATTGGTCTCTATGGTATTATCAAATCTTCGACGATTCATTCTATATGGATGATCCTTTGGCAAGAATAGTCGATGTACCATAAAACTGAAACTATAGTGATGTTTCTGTCTTCTAGATCGTGTATTCTTCATAAAAACTGGACATGACAGTTTTCCCTTCATACTCCATCCAGACATCATTGCATAAGCCAGAAAATCATTAATCGTCCACATAAGCACAACACACATCTGAAATATGTTTTTCGAACATGCATCGTATGTGTGCACACCCACATCCCAAAGAAGTTTTAACTATAGTATTAAAGGTTTCATATATACATCAATATCAATGCCGGGATCAGAGGGACCATATATGAGTATACTTATGAAAGTGAAAGGTTTTTTTATACACTACCATGGGGGAAGATTATAAATGTGTATAAAAACTGGCCATGGGATGTGCGAAGTAAGCATCTGCCCAAATGGATTAAAACCGTCGCATGAAAGACCCAGCTTCACATTACGCACGTCAACTGCAAAATTAGGATGTCGAGAATCAAACCTTTGCCATGAAAATCCATCTGCATGATGAACCAACTCATCGTTACTCTTCTTTCTCTTGGTATCATGCCATCTCATTTTTATTGATATGTAATCAGACATAAAAAGATTCTGATGTCTGGGGATCAATGGAAAGTTACACATTAATTTTTGTGTAATGCAGGATGTTGTTCCATCAGATTTTTTCTTCCAGCATGATGTGCCACATTTTATACAATCATATCATTTAGCGGTTTCCTCCCAGAATAAACTGCAATCTTTCGGGCAAGCATGAATTTTGTTTCTTGAAAATCCTAGTTCCTCGACTAACTTCCATGCCATATAGTCGTTTGAGGGAATATCTGCATCATCTAGAAGTAAATACTTCATGATGGTAAGAATGTAATCGATTGTTGTATTAAAAATTACATACATAGTTTTCCCATGAAACATTCGGATTAAAAATTTCAGCTTTTTCATTTTATCGCATTGTCGATATACTGGAGTCGTGGCAGCATCATTCAATTTCTTCACCCTATCACTATCATCGTTTTCACTAGATGCATCAGCTGTCCTCATATTGAAGTCTTCATGAGTCGAAATACTTTCTTTTTCATGATGACGAATAAACGGATACCGATCATCTAACAAATTCTCCATTCCAGTCCTTTCATTTTGATCATCACCAATTTAAGATTTCATTTTCTCCCCATTGTGATACCATACAATGTAGTTTTCTTGAAAACCATTTTTGGTTATGTGGTATCTGACTTCTTCATGGCTCAACAAAGGTCTACCAACACAATTGGAGCATGGGATGTGTATGCGACCACTATCTAAAGCATTGTGAAATGCAAAATCTATAATGCTCTCCAATTTTTTTTGAAAATCGCTTGAGATCCGATTGGTTTCATACATCCAACTTCTGTACATTATG
Organism: Viscum album; assembly: GCA_963277665.1. Classification (NCBI taxonomy): domain Eukaryota; kingdom Viridiplantae; phylum Streptophyta; class Magnoliopsida; order Santalales; family Viscaceae; genus Viscum; species Viscum album. Next base: position 120,093,295 of record OY728165.1, read on the forward strand.
TAAAAAAGAATTTATATAAGTCATTTTGTCATAAACAATTCAATAGGATTGAACTTTAATAGAAAATACATTTAAGTAAACGATAAGGGAAGAAAATAGTCAAGGTATCAACTACACATGTGAAAAAAACATACAAATGTGTTATTCAAAAAATGTATAACCAACAAGAAATTAATGTGTTATATCACATCACAGCATGCCTCATCCCATAAACATATTAGTATGGTATCATAAACATGAATTACACCAACCTTGTGCCATTCTCCTATCCTACATGAACCAGACCACATGCCACATCTTATTATACCATTATCACATCTCACCTCACCAGAAAACACTAGGGAACTCATAGTTATATCACCTAAAGACACATGGACAATCACATCGCATCTTGCCTAAAAACGCATGGTCAATCACTTTTGATGGAAGAGTAGGGAAGACATGGTATCTATCCAACCATATAACCACCATCCTGGATATTAGATAAAATACCTATAACTCAAAACCTCTGATCATTGGTATGTTTATCCAACTCTGGTTGGGAATGTGTAGAAATAACATAAAAATACATGATATATAGATAGCACAAAATAATCAACCTATGGGTTCACATTAACTACATAATCACACACTTCACTACTACCATAAAACACATAAACCACACCACCACTACACAAGATGCATAGCATTTCTCACTTTCATTTATAAGCCACTTCATTCACAAATACATTGTCCATTCATTTAATGTTAAATTAATTAAATCCATTTAACACACATCCATTTCTATTCCATCTCATTTATTTAATATCTTGTTTTTTGGTTTTAACAGCATAATTTATTCCATAGATAACCAGGAAACTAATAAAACCACCACACAATAACTCCCCATCTCACAATAACAATCGACGCCATGTTACATCGACCAACCATCTCACCAAAACAACCACATATCACATCAAAAATACTGCACATCACAAACCACCGCACAGCCAAAAACACAGCAAAACCAAAACTATGAATCTTCAAAATTAGAACACAATAAAGAGACATCGTGCCCTTATAAATGTAAATGTGTAATGAAAACATTAATTGGACATACACCGATATCGGGATTTGACTACACAATTCGTGGAATAATCAAAAATGTTTACAGAAACCCTAAAATTTGGGAATTAGGAAATCATTCGTAGAAATATATTCTTTAAAATAGGTGGAACTAAAATATAGGAATCTAACCTGGTGGATGGTGATCCGATGGAAGATGTGGGGATTGGGAAGTGATTCTACTGAGGAATCGCTCCTAGAGAGCTTCTGGAGACAAGCAGAAGGCTCTGGATCCACTTCTAAATTTTGGGGAGGCCGCTGCTAGCATTGGGGTATTTGGGGGGTTTTTTTCCAGTGGTTCATAAAAACCATTTGGAAAAACCAGTCTTTCCCAATGGTTTCATAAAACCGTTGGGAAAAATAAGTTTTTCCCACATTTTCCCAACAGTTTTATGAAACCGTTGGGGAAGACTCAATATTCTCCACTTTTCCCAATGGTTTCATAAAACCATTGGGAAAAGTCTCTTATAAAAGGTATTTCCCAACGGTTTATATAAACCATTGGAAATGACAGAATATACCAATGGTTTCTTTGAACCGTTGGTAAACAACTGTTGGGAAAACTCCTTTTCCAGTAGTGTTTGTGGATTCTGGGAGACCTTCGGGGGTCTCGGGGTCCCTACTGAGTAGCTTATACTCACCCCTGCACGGGCTATGCCCGCACTACATTGTGTTGGTTTCAGACGACGAACAACACTGATCGTGGTTTAGGCTTGCCGAACAGGACGATACCTGGAGGTGGACCACTAGGCGGGACGTACTCGGAACGGTCAGCTAGACCCGAGGATCAGTGGAGGCTATTTGTACCCACCCTTCAGGTGGGATGTCCATTGGATATCTTGACGTTGCAGATTTACTTTTTAGTTGCTGTTTTCCCTTCCAGTTGTACTTTACTTTCAGTTTGGGCTTGTATACTAGCCCACTTACCTCCCACACTTACTGTTGTACTCAGTTTTACTTAGTGTTTACTTCTACTTCTTGCTTTCTCTTTTGGGTTTGTGGTTTACTTACAAAGGGAATGCCTTCCCCTTACTAGGATTTTTGCTTTGGTGCTAGTCGCCAGCCCCTGGCCGATGGACGGCGGGCTTGGGGTAGTCACGACACGGGTCCCGAGGACGGGTCTTGACATAAAGTTCCACCTTAGATAAATAATTAGCACCACATGGTTGATTGAATATTTCATATATCTATGGTAGGGGATACATGTTCTATATCATGATTTTTTATGCTCGTGATAATTAATTCAGAGGTGCATCAATTCATCCCTCTCTTTGAAAAATATAACTATCACACCACACGATAAAGCACTCAAGTGTATAAAACTCATTTCCTGGTTCTCTTGTAAATAATTATAAAATATGTCCAAATAAATGCTTTAAAACCTATAATGTGTCTTATGTATGGAAAATTATATAGATATAAATTCAATTTATAATAGAACATCTTGGCTGGGAGGAAGACCATTCAATTCTTCAAGGAACACATCAGTATAGTCAATCACTATGGGCATGTCTTCACGTGAGATCTTTTACTTCATCTCAAGAATTTTAACAAGATATGATTACTGATTTGGTAATTTTATCCATTCATAAGAGGAAGATTACAAAGGATATTAATACACTTTTTTATATTTGTACAGAATTGGAGGATGCCTCATGATTTGGAGAGTGATCTCTCTCAAACAACAATTGATGTTGGAATTATATAAAGATAGTCAATCCATACCCAATATAGAATGAAACTCCACTAAGTTATGTAATATGAGATTTTATGGTAGATTTAGTCTAGAAACATTTACCGAGTTGGATTAATAAACATTATATGGAATAATTTCTCCATTATCTATTCTCATAGACAACCCAACCTACATATTTTGAGGTGGAATTTTAATAGTTCTACTAAAGTTTTATAATAAGAAGGACTGTGTAGAACTAGATTTAAAAAGCATGTTTTCTATTATAAAATGAATTAATAGTATATCAGTCACCACATCATTATCATGATCCACATAATTAGTAGTGATATAATATTCCCTTACATGATGCATTAGAGGTTACTGTCATTGATTATCTCCAACAACCCTTCACTTAGGGAAATGGTGTGCATAACGTCTATATTCCTTAAAGTTAATACATTGTACTACATAATGATTATTTATCTGAAAAATTATTTATTATTATATATTAGTTGGATTATTCATATTCATTTATCAATGATTAGTAGGATACCCCTCTTTTCCACATTCTAATCATATCTCAATTCTCTTTATATAGTTCCCAAGATGCTTATTCCCCCAATTTTTACACATGGGATTCTGGGTTTTCTTAACTCTATGGGATTTATCTATTGATAATCCCATATTGAAGTCCATTTTCCTATTTTTATTTCTATGTCCATGAGATCACTGAGGGTCTCTAACCTCCATCTCAACCTTAAATGAATAACATTAAATCTCCTTATATTTTTAAAATTTTCAAATCACCAAGGATTTTTATAGACCCAGATTTAATCCCCATTTATTTTTTTGTTCATGAAAAATACATAGGCATATTATGAAAGACCTTTAATGGTTTTCTTGCATATCCAGATAAACTCAACATCAATTCTCTTCAATCCAAGGTACTCCCTCTCCGTCTAAATATCGAGACTTTGGGGAAATTTTTTATTGAAATAATATTTTCTTCAATCTTTCCCATTCAATGGAATAATTTTCCTCTTTGGAATTTCTTTTCATTATTAGTTTCCACTATTTATCAAATTACCTATATAAATTATAAACTTGTAGTTCATCTTTCTCTTATTCTAATCATTGGAGGATGTAGAATATATTATCAGTGAATTGATCCCATTTTTCTATGACGAAAGGATCGGAAGATACACTAAATGAATAATTCATTTTTAATATGAAGAATTTGACTATAACATGATCTTTATTAAGAGAATTTTGGTGTTCCACACAATTCAGGTTATTATTCATAACTTGATCTTATTGAGAAAGTACTATCATTAATTTTTGATCTATCGTTCCCATTAGATTTGGCATCTCATTAAGGAAACAATCTCATTTTTTAATATATCAGTTCTCCTATTTCTATTCATTAAATAAAAAAAAGAAAAATAAAATTGAATGGATTTAATACTTAGAAAATGATTATACAACAACAAAACAATAAATATAAAAGGATAAATATATAAATGAAAAGTATTTCTTAACATATGATTCTTTATGCTTCAATATAGGTTATCCATAGTGATATAATTATCCCTAGGGATATTAATAATGTTTTATTGTTTTAATCACTAAAAATAACTACATCATACTTTCATACCAACTATAGTGATCCATGCTTTTTTTACTTGTAATTAAGTAATTTAAATCATAATTATCCATCCAATACAAACCAACGATCAAAAATCATACTGTCTTTGGATAATTAGTTACATAATTGGAAAACCCAAAACTAGATAAAACATATTTTGATTAATCTCTGTAATTATATCATAACTCACGTTGAGTTCCTATAACAACATAGGACCACATAGGGAATAAATACAGAAAAGGGAAGTTCTATAAATCCCAGTAAGGGAATAAACAAGGAAAATAAGCATAAAACATGAGTCTGATGGAATAAAAAGATAACATAAAAGGAAATGAAGATGAGAAAACATATATATAAATATATATAACCTATTGATAATGGAATTATAATCTCAAAGAAATATAGGAATGTGTAACAAACATATTTCATGATATAAACATGAGTCGAGTCTAACATCCCAGATGATATCACATGGTGGAAAAGGTCCCATAATGAATTAGGTTTACTCCATAATCCTGTACATAATTAATCATGTGATAAAAAATTTCCCAATATAATGGAGAACTATCGAAACATTCCTATCATAACATGTAGATGCATATGTGTGCCACATAATGAAATCAAACTTAAGGAATAAACAAAAGTGTTACCCGGGGAGATAAATGGGTTTCATAATCATGTCATAAAGCATAACAAAAGTGTGTGTAATTAAGGAATACATAAAATAAGGGATTAAATAATTCTTGGAAGTTAATTAATTAAAAATAATAATATATCATGAATAATTATTTCAAATTTAAGTGAAAACAAGAAAAAAGTGGTTTAGTAACTTTAGAAATATACCACATAAGTATAGTTTTATAGAAAACAATGATGTTTCATTAAATAGAATAATGAAATAAATATTTCCACAAATTAATAGTTTAACTAAAATTGGATTTCATTATGTAATTATTGATTTTATAAAATATTGGAGGCATAATACATTTTATAATGTTTACTTGAAAATGGGTAAGAAACATATAAGTTTCCTTTAATCGGGTTTTCTTATCAAGAGGAATTTAGAAAAGAACCCATTTAAAACATGTATTTAACCACAATTAAAGATGAATTGATCTAGATATATATGTTTTGAATATATATACCAAATATAGAATAATTATATAATCATAATTAAGAGATAAATTTTGGAAAATGGAGATAAAGCTTTATCAAATAGAAATATGGTGGTTCGGAGAGATCCCTTACCTTATATCTAAATGAAATATTCACATGAACATAATTTCCTAGATAATAAAATGAAATTTATTAATTTATTAATTAATAACATATTCCACAAATATTTTATTTATTATAATTTTATTATGGTCATTTTTTTGAGTTATAGTGTTCAATTTCATTGTTCTGGAAGCACTTGTTTCATGGTTTCATGGTTAGTTCACATGTTTATAATTATGGAAGTTCTTGGAGATTGGGAATACTTATTTATAAGTGAAATGAAATGGTATTAATAAAATATCATAATTTTGAATGTTCCATATTTCATTTTTTTCTATCATGTGGATGATTCCTTTGATAAATCATTAATGATAAATGGTTAGTTTATTTTGTTGGTTTTTCTGACCATCTCAAACTAGTTTAATTTTATTTAATGTTATGTATATATATTAGTTACATAATATAAAATAAGTTATAATATATTTATTAAAAACTTATTTGACCATAATCATATTTTTTTGACCAGCCTTGTAGTAGGTAATGTAAAACGAATACTCATTATCCACATATTCGGTTAACCACCATAATTTGGACAAAAGTTGTGTTTCTTTGAATAAAATGATTTAAGAATGTGGATGGATATAAGTGGTTACATTATAAATATAAAATTAAATTATATATCTGTTACTAGGTTTATTGAGATTTTTTGGATGAAATAGGTGAGGGTAACATATAAGGAAAAAATAAATTAAAAGAAGTAGTTTTACAATCTTAGCTCTTGAATATCACCAAATTAAAGAACCCCTTGAGGAACATGGAAGGGGTATTTTTTAAATACTATAAGGACTTGTATATGTGGAGAGTTTAGAGGAGTGGTTTTGTTATATATTTGAAAACATTAAATCCTTATTATGTGTGAGAAGAATCGTTTTCGAGGGGTGTTATTTATAAGGAGAAGAGAGGGACGTTTTTTATTATTATATTCATTAGTTTATTATTTTTTCTCAAAAATATCAATATTATTGATTATTGTGAATATAATAATATAATAGTGAATTTTAGATCTAACTAATGGGTTCCTACATCATTCATAGATGGAAAACTCACGAATTTGACTTATAGTGTAAAATGTCGTAAATTATCGTATTTCACTATTGAACAAAAATTCAACTATTTTAGAAAAATCCCAAAAAATTAACATAACCATTTATCAAAATTTATATTCAAAAAATGGAATCCATTTTATTAAAATAGTTTTATAATTATGTAAAATTTAATTTTTAAATGTAATTCTCATTTTTTTGAAAAATACCGATTTTAATATTATATAAGATTTTATTACCCTTATAAAAATTACTTATCATATCATTAAATTATTATATAATTATAATAGAAAATAAAATTAATTTATGCATCCATTTTATGAAAATAAATATTATTTTAAATTATTATATTCATTAAAATTTTCAAAAAATTAGTTACAATTTACAAATAACCAACATTTAATTTTTAATTTTTAAAACATTTATTTACATGTACCATTATATAAATATATAATTTTTAATTTTATATAATATATAAATACTAATTAGAATTTACAAGGTGATATTATAATTTGAACAGTCATATTACTATTCCTAGAAGTCAGATTACAATTCCAATGGTCAGGTTTATAGTGGTCATGTGGGTTCACTAATTCTTATAAATAATGCTTATTCAATTCATTATTAATTACCTTATATTTTATCTCAATTATATATATACATTAATATTCAAAATAAAATTTTTATTAGTAACATTACGTTTTATTTATACATATTTTTTTGTGGGTGTGGTCATTATGGCAGGTTGAGTTAATCGAAATTATATAATTTTTATTCCCTTGTTTTCTATTTATTATACTGATATCATATTTGGAATACTTGATAGTTTAGTATCTAAATAATGAATCATTCCTCATTTATGATGATAAATTTTTTTCTCTCTATGTTATGTGTTTTCATTAATTATAAGATGGAAAATTTCATTGATAAAATTCGAGGACATTATATAATTTTCTCAAAATCCACTACGTCAATTCTTTGTTTTACATCCAAAAATATATAATAAGTTTGATCTAATAATATATATCATTTATTACTTTTATTTTTTTAAAACATAAATTATTATCTTCCCAAATTTTACATTCATATTTTTCACCTATTTTTAATATTATTTTATTTACAATATATGTGGATGAAAATTATACAATTCTAAACCAGTAAATTACTTTTTAATTATTGATATGTGTGATCTATTGGAAAAATATTTTATTTTTCAAGAAAATAGCCTTTACTCTATTCTGAAAATGGTGTTAAGAAGTCCCTTATTTTCAAATTGAAAAATCATTATATCCCTTAACACTATATCATGATAAGTTTAATTATGAAGGAAATTCATTTATTGTAAATATTACCACAGAACACAAAATAAAACCCCATTTCTTGTATGTATAAATTAAATTAAAACTGTTCTTAAATAAAAATATTAAACCATCAATCAATGGTGAAATAAAAACAATAATATCATTTATAGGTTATTTTGGTATATAAATCATCAAGATCATCGTAACATTTTTTAATGTATACATATACGTGTGGAAAAGTTGTGAACTACCAACATAATAGGGAAAGAATTGTGTTAGTTATTGATGCTCAAATATGGATTCATTATAATTTTATAGAGTCCCATTCTGAGATTTATATATTTATCTATAAAAAATAATAAATATTTGATCAAATATATTCCATTTTATTGAATTTACAGGGTGATGTAGGTTTTCATCAGAGATTCATTCATATTCATGTCATCTCATCAACATTTCATCATGTGAATTTACAAATAAATTCTTCAAATGGGTAATAATTAGAAGTTAACCGAATACCTTAGTTGGAGGTTGAATAATTTTCATTAATAATGAATCCCATAAGGGATATCCCAACCATTTTATATATTGGGGTCTTTCATTTAGGATGATAAAAATCAATACCTTTTTTAGGTATAGGATGGATTAAAACATTAGTGACCCTCATAAAGACCCTATTTTGGAGGTGATTTAAGAAATTTGAGATGTTTTAGGGATGTTTGAGGGACTAGAGATAGGATTGTGAAATAAAAAAATATGGGATTACAGTAGTATGACCTGCTGTAGTGCCACTAGAAAGCAGGAATTGAGCCACTGACTAGATGTTGTCTATCTAGTAGACCTGTATGGGAACTATGCTCATTAACCAGCTTGTGAGCCCAGAACTAGCCAACTGATGGAATATTATTTCTATCTTGTCACATCTTATGTGGTTTTTATTTAAGGTTATTCATATAATATTATATAGGACCACCACTTTGTTCTCCCACTCAGGATTATATCCCCTACTAAGCTAGTAAACCCCTACAATTCCCCTTTATCTTCATTTGAAGACCAAAGTGGATCTTCTTCATCTAGGGTTGGATTAATCATCCATCATGTGTGATCAGTGTTTAAGGTATACCTATATTCATATTTCTCCCTTTCATTAATTATTTTATGACTTTTCATCCAACTATTTTTTATTTTAACGCATCATATTTTGAGAGTATTAGTCTGGTTTCTCGATTTCTCCCATTTTATACTAAACTGGAAGCTGATATTTGGTAAGTAGAATTCTATAAGAATGAGGTTGGTGGTACCTAAATTTAAATCATATTATCACCTTTAATTCATTAGATTTTTTGGTCCTACGGTCACACCAGCCTCACCATGTATCAACTTAGTTTGAACTAAAAATTATAATGTCATTACCTTAGTTAAACACCCCCACCATTAATGTGTCTTGAACCTTAGAGCAATTTCTTTCCTATTCGAATACCTTGGGGATAGAATTTACCATCTATTTCGGAAAAAATAAAAATCTATTTCATATAAAAAATACATGGATAAGATTAAATGGATTTCACTACTTGAATCCTTGATAGTAGTTTAGTTTTATGTCATTAAATGGATAACTATGATATAAATGGTTAAAAATGGAAGTGTGATTTAAATATATGTTAATGAATTTTAATTTCACAAAAATTAATTTTGTAAATGGTTTTGGAACCTTAATAAAAATATATTAAATAAAGGGTCATTCTAAGGAGATGCAGTTGTTTGGAATTTGATCATCACGTGGATGAATATGTTGGTGAATGGAAACCACATAAATATTTGGTGCAATCAATTCTAAGAAATTTCAAACAGAAAATTGATTTTTTATTTTAGTCCACTAAATTATTTTTTAATTTCATTATTTAACAATTGTTTCCCTATATTTGATATAGTTTCAGATCAAAATTTTACACTAAATGATGAATTAATTTGGTTGTTCAGTGTATTTTTGGCATGTGTTATGTTATCTATATTGATCACATATGGTCTAAAATCATTTCTGTACTGTATGCTGAGAAAAAATCTTTCATTATAGGTAATGGGAAAATACTAGTTATTTGGAATTTGGTCAGATATTTTCTTCTTTTGGGCCACCCTTTTCAAAGGAATAAAAATAATTTCACAAAAGTTCTAATTGAAAGATAAAAACATCCAACTATTATCTCACGTATTTAGAGAAAATATATCATTATTGCATTACCTTCTATTACTTTTGGACCAATCATAAATAAACAAAAAAATAAATGGTTATTGGAAATATCATAATGGGATAATGTAGATTATTTTTTGCGACCTTCCATATTGTTCTGATTTTATGGTTCCTATCTTGTTATATATAATGCATATTGAGAATAATTTTTTTGATAACATATTTTATACCATGTTGAACAAACCGATTAAGATGAAAAATAATGTAAAATCATCTTATGCTCTATCTAAATAATTTTATCTATTATTTTGTATATATATTTTAGATTTGAGGTTACTGAATGGTTATGAATCAAATTTTTCCCTCTTTGTTAGAAATGGGCATATTAATGGTTAAAAAACTCATGAATTCCATGTCATAATAGAAATAATATATTTTTTCTTATACGGTTGTTTAATTATTCAATATGGATCATGTTGACTAGAATATAATATTTATTGTGATATATTTGTGAAGAAACATTAAATTATAAGGCATTGAGTATGCCATAGAAGTATATTGTTTTTATATAATGTAAATTAAAGAAAATATTCCAACCATTATTCATTGACTCAATGGGACATCTAATATTTCAGTTACTGTATGAAGATAAACTTGGACGATCGATAAAATTCTGATGGATGTACCCATTTGAGAGTTGAATGAAAAAGTTAAAGAAGAATGTATGTAAAAAATCTTTGGTTGAGGGATCAATTGTAGAAGAGTGCTTATAGGATGAAATTTTAAATTTATAATCTTATTTTTTTCAATCATAATATCCTTTAAAATACAACTGGATGGGTCATAATGAGGAAAATTTTGATGATTCCACATACCATCAAATTTTAGTTTTTAATCATCTCAAGCTTTGTTTTGGTGATTATCATGAAAAATATATTTCATATGAAGTACTCTAAAAATATCATACATATGTTCTTATGAATTGTGAATAAATGACATGATTTGTGCAGTAACTACTACATTTTGATTAAATTTTTAAATATTTTTAAAATATACCTATATTTGTATTAATTTTTTTTCATACATTTTGATTACCATATCAAAAAAAATTTGTAAAAATTAAATCTATTTCTCTTGATGAACATCGTAAACAAAGAATTTTATATTGGTTTCAATGAATGTTATTTTACGTTTATTTTAATGGAAAAATAATCAATATTTCAATGATATATATTATTAATAATTTTTTATGTTTTAAGAAATGCAGCATTAAATTAGAGTTGATTATCAACTATTCCTAATAAAAAACCCTCCATCAAAATTGGTTAAATCTTATAAAATGTATGTTGTAAATTGATTTCAATTCCATACATGAATATAATGTGACTCAATGAAATGAATAAATATGGGTGTTTATTTGAAAGGATATCATCATAAATAAAGTGATGTTGAATTTTAAGTTATGTTAGATGAATTGATTGAGTTATGTTATCTGAGACTAAATTATGTAACAATTTTTAAATTTAATTGGTTTGATACTGATTAAGGGTTGTGATTTAATCCCTGACATGAAGTCATCAAAATTAAATATAACAATGTTCTTTTATAAAATGAACCATTTATGTTGGCACATCAACCACATCATGTTTGTTGTGAAAAATATTATGTTGTATAAAGATATTTGAATGCCTGGTAGAGTGTGATAAAAATAAAATCATGTGGAAAATAGTATATTAATAATAAAAATGGTTGTATGGAAGTGAAACATAATGAAATTTTTTATGAAACATTCCAAAATATATCTCTTCCCATAGGAGATATAAATATTGATGGTGAACCCCCCCAAGCTATGGTCCAATGATATATATAAAGTTGATGATGTAATAAGGGACGACTAAATTGAACTTAGTATTTAATCTGACAACACGGAAGAGGAGGATAAAGAAATTTTTTTAAAAAGAAATGATGAAAAATATGATGAATGATGTATTATATTCAGGTATTTATTAGTTTTTTATATTTTATATTTTTATTAACAATTATTAACATGTAATTTTTTTATTTAATTGGATATATCATCTGATCTATTATGTTACCTTGATGATGATAGTAATTATTAGTTTTTTATATTTTAAATTCATAATAACATTTATTTATAGCTAATAATATTTTATTCTACATGATATTTTTTTGATATTTTATATCTTTAATAATAATTATTTGTATGTTAAATTATTATTTTCTGGTTTTTATTTACAGGTAATTATAATATATTGAAATTTATTAGTTTTTTAAATTTTATATTTTTATTAACAATTTCTTATAGGTAAGATAACTATATTCTAATATTTAATATATTTTTATATTCTATATATTTATCAACAATTTCATACAGGTGATAATATTTGATTTAGTTGGCTGGAGATTCTCCTGTTGATCTATTTCATTCTCTTACTGAAGACAAACTTCTTTCTATTGAGCATGAATCATTTGATCTATAACATGATGTTTCAATTAGGAGGGGGTGTGGTACTTCAAAATTGATGATTTCAGATCTGGTTCCCAAGAGATGAGCATTTTTCATTTTCAATCCTCATTTACGAAGGTATTTTTAATTGATTAAGATAATTTTTATATATTAAATTTTTGAATTAATTTTTGTAATAGGTTTATGGTTATTTTTTAAAGAAAATTCATTTAGACAGTGACAAGGATGGGGTTATTTGAAGAAATTTATTTTATGATCTATGGGATTCAGGGGACCTAGTTCCCATCTCCGTGTATCACTAGATGTTCGACCACTAGATTGCATATTATTAAACAATATAAATTATTTATTTTTTATTTTAATTACAAACATATTACTTTTAATTGCCTTATAGAATTTATTTTATCAAATTCTTAATAGTCAAACAGATCCTAGCCAAGAGGCATGGGATATTTTTATACATGATAATGTTTGTCAGTTTCTACTCAACATTAGAATGGGAGCTATAGATAAATATTCTACTGCTATTTTTGACTAGTCTTGTATCTCCCATTGACCTGACTATATCTCAAATCATGTATGGGATGGATTTTACTCCAACTATCTAGGAGATACTTTTATAAGGAGGTCATTATATGGACGTTAGAGACAAGGGAGGTAGGAGGTTACACATAGGGTTAAAAGTTGTACATTTGGAAAACATCGAGAGTCTATATCGTAGACTTTTCCCACCACACAGTATGATGAGAGGTTGTGAACTCAAGATGATATGATATGGTGGATGTAGAGAGAGATATAGGAGGAGCATGAGCAGTAGTGTCAGAGAGATGAGTAGATGTTTGAGTATACACGATGGCTTACATGTGGTGATGTTATGGAGTTTCCTCCCCTTGATCCTTCAAGTGATCCTCCTCCACCTTATGTTAGTTGATGATTGTGATGTTTTATGATTTTTTTTTAATTTGAGGTGGGAAACATATTATGTATGAAAGGATGTATTAATTTATGTTTGTTTTAATTATTTTATTTATTTTTAAATGTATTCATTTTTTATTTTCATTTTCATTAAAAATTTTAATTATTTGTAATTTTTTAAATTATTAGTAATTCTTTAAAATTATTTATAAATTTATTTAATTTTTTTTGTTATTTTTTATGATTTTTATTTATATTTAATTATTTTTAATTTTTTAAATATTTTTAAAAAAATTAATGATTTTTTATTTTTTTAATCATTTGTAGTTTTTTTAATGTTTTTAATTGTTTTTACTTTTAGTAATTACTTTATATTTTTAATATTTTTATATATTTTTTATTATATTTAGAAAAATTAATTATATTTATATATTTTTAATCATTTTTAATTATTTTTAATAAATTAGATTTTATTTTTTATATTTTAAAAAAATAGAAGTATTTGCAACCGATGAACTATTTATCACAGATAATATCAACTGTGGTTGAGCGTCGTAAATGATCTTTTCTACAAATACAAGAAATATTTGTGTTGGGTGCTTTACCCATCATAATAAATTTCTATTTACTATGTATCATCACAAATAACTTCATTTACAATGTTGGTTTTTGAAACGACCCATTAGCGATGTACTCTGATCCCATATGACCTTTTGGGAAGGATAATCATCATAAAATCACTATTGAAAATAACAAAATATCTAGTAGTGTAACCTTTTGAATGGTAAGATACCCAATTTTGAAAAGGATGAACTGAGGGTCCGCTTGTCTTGATGGATCTAGTAGGTTGTAAGATCATATTTAGTAGTTTAGGAGTGTGATTTCAGTCTCATGAAAATACGACTAATTGTGCCATGACATTTTCTCTATGATTCTCCATAGGTGAGCGTGGAACCCCAACATTTTGATAATAACATGGTATTATGTAATACCTACACAATGGACCTTTTAAATTTATATGTTGTTTAGTTAAGAGATCAGGTGGTTATTGTTCCATAATGAGATTAAATTAATAACTTATTTTTAGATATTCATGGTTCCATAGTAGGTTTTAATTAATATGACCTGTTGGAGTGAGGTGTCCAGCAAAGATTGTGAAATGATTGTAGATAGAATAACCAGAGATCTTGAGGGAAATTTGAAAAGTAATTATGTTAATGTAAAATATTGATGGAGACTATGTTTTGAAGACATGGTTGAACTGTATTTCCCTTTATATGAGAATTATCAGTTTAGTTAAGGTATGTGTCTTTAAAGTATTGATATATGTGTTTCTATGAAGTAACTTTTTCATTTTGTTCTAGCTAAGATGTTCCTATAAAGTCATGTATTGGGGAGTACACCATTATTCTATGAGTGGAGTGATCGTTACTAAAAATGGAAATTATGGATAATGATATTAATAGTGTCCTTGTGAGAGAGGAAATTATATAATTACTTATTATTTTGACATGGGGATGTGAGCAGGACAACCATGTATAGCCATTATGTTTGGTGATGGATAGTAAATAAGCCATGGTGATTGGGTTTTCAGTTTAGTGGTGTGACAAAAATGACACTCATATATTGGGGATTATTGTATAGTTCATTATATAAGGACCCTCGGTTTGGAGGATCATGGTTGTAATAAGAATGATTATTATATTATTATTGGAATAGGATGTCAGTGAGTGGTTCGAACATATTTTACCAAATTTTCTTAGGGATGTGAGGGGTAATTTTGTTGACATATATTATGGGATCAAGTAATAGCCTTAGAGAAGAATGAATTCAGTGATCTAAAAATGGGTTAGATCATTGGTGTGTCATTACTTTCGTGGGTAATTATGGTAGTTTCGATCAATTGGATTTTAAATCAAGATAATCACACTGGGAGTTGGGTACAAACATTATTGTGGGTATTTGGATGATTAAGGAATTTACATCATGGGTTGAGGCATCATGATCTATATTTTTAATTGCACATTAATAGTGTAATCCATGATTTTTGAGATAAGCTGTATAGACTTGGTCATAACTATTATCTTACATTGAATTTAATGTAGTGGCATGAATTCTTCCCCAAGTAAGAGGTCTCTGATGTAGAAAATGTGTTTTGATCTTGGTCAGGGATTTTTATGCCAATTTGAAAAGTTTTTAGAGTTGTTCATGTACAATTTCAATGTCTTGTTCATTGTTGTCATATGTTTTTTTGTATTTATTACTAATTCATAAGTTGAATACTACACCATGGATGGATTAATTACATGTAACATACCTTCATCATCTCAAAACATTATCGGAAGTGATGTCATAATGAACCCAAATCGGGAGTAAATTCAGAATTAATGTTGCCTAGAAATAAGAATATATGATTAGAAGGAACAAAAGGTGTCTATGTATCGGTATAGATTATTATATTATGGTGTAATATATATGGTAGTAGTTTTATAAATGATAAATATCGGTGACATTCAAGTGAAAGGACATGATGTGAGTATCGGGAGGTGGGTGGTATGAAAATGGAGTATGTGAGACTTTATTAATATATTATGGCATAATGAATGAAATTTGATGCAAGACATTTTATAACAAGTAGTATTGGAAGAGATATTGTTCTATAGTGTGTGAATTTATGTGATAATGAGATGGTTTACACCAATAAGATCAACCGATAAGATGTGATGTTGGAAAATATAGAATCTGATGATTCCACTAGTAGGGAGGTGTTGTAATGGGTTTTTTTGAGTGTTCTGTGCCATTATGTATGGACTGATGGGTTTTCTTTTGATTAGTGGACTGAGTTTAGGGTGGTGTTAGCATGACCATAACTAGTGAGAGGTCTTGTTTTAGTTCCTTAATCATGGATCAATGACCAATATGGTTCTTAGTTTATGCATATACAAGTTCAATGATTGTAAAAACTCAAACATTTATTAATTAAAATTCCTCTTGATCTAATTAAATTACTTATTTTATAAATTATTCTCTTCCTCAGTTTTTTTGATTTTAAATTACCATTAATAATTGTGATTGTTTCTAATATAATATTTGAATACTGGTTACTTGATTAGTATAAATATAGGTCTTTAACAAATCCAATGTACTTGAAAAAAGGAAGTGATATCCCCATCCATTATAATTTCTCCGTATGACACCCATTTTTCAGAGCATGTGAAGGAGGTATTACCATTGTGCTTTACTCTGGACCATCCCCAAGTAGAGCATCAACACATTAATCTTGAACAGAATCACCTACGTGAGAAGTGGAAGTTAATAGAGACTACCACCCAGGTGATGTTATTTGTTCCTCCTCAAGAGTCAGTCACCATCACACACCATACGATTAGGTTATATATAGATCTTATAAGGGGTTATGTAACAAGACCCTAGCACTATGATTATGTACATTATTTTGGTATAGATTTTGTAGAGACCCATATCTTGACATACATTGAAATTACATTACTTTTGCGGAATACTTAGTACATTAAAAAAACACACACACAAGGACCGTAATAGTTTAGTGTCTTTGGAAACTCGGACTATAATCTTCTAATCGTGGTGAAAGATCTTCAAAATCTCCCATAAAGATCTTCTTTTTTTTACCTAAAACCATTCTTTATATCCTGGGGAAAAGAAAACATAAAAGGGTGAGCTCAAATGCTCAGTAAGGGTAAACAAAATAAATATCAATCACATCATTTTCATAAGAACATAACATTTTGGAAATCATAACCTGCAAAAGAGAGCATAATTTCATAATCATGGGATAAATCATGGCAGTGAAAAAGTAATCCCAATAATCATAACATAAAACATGAAACTTTGTGGAATACACACATAATCATTGATAATCATTTCTTGTTAGTCAAGACTAATTGCCAAGACTATCTTAGTGGACAAAGTCCCTTTCTGAATCGAGTAACCCTCGTTTCAGTCCTGTTTCACTGAACCGGTATAACCTACCGTTCCAGCCCTGTCTATCTCATGAGATATAAAATCTTTACCCAATGCATTGGAGGGAGATATAGGTCCCACCCATCTCTTAATGATACCATTCTTATGTGTGCCACAAAATCATAAACCATACATCATTTCATAACCCATGTAATAAAAATGGGATTCTTAAACATCATGACATCATAAAACAATTCAAATAAGATAAAGGAATTCATAAAAATAATTCCATCACAACATAATCAAATCAATTTAATAATAGCGATAAAAACAGACCCCTTTATTATCTTAGATGGAAAATATTTTTGATAAAACACTTGAAATGATTTCTTGAGGAAAATATCCTTTCTTCTTCAAAATCAATTTCTTTTCACAAAACATCATGCAATATTAAAAGAAATAGATTTTATTGAAAATATTCATGAGATATTTTGGAGTAAGCTTCATAAATATAAGTCTTTATAAAACCGTAAAAATTTGTTCGTTCCGTATAAGTTTAAAAAACATTCTTCGTACTTTTGTCGAAAAAGTCAAAAAGTACCTCGTACGAAAAACGACAAAAGATTCCTTTCATTTCTTTTACTAAAAACTCACCGAAGGGTAAAAATGGATTTAAAAAATTGTAGGTGGATGGAAATAATATTACATATTTATGAAACATGGATGTGGAGGATAAAATACACCCCAGTAAATACTTACGAATAAACAATCTCGGATAAAAATGAGATTGTGATATTTCCCTTACCTTAGGTCCGATTTGATTTTTACGTGTCCGAAGCTCCTGTATAATGGTTTAAATAATGTCATTGACTTATTAAAGAATCATATTCATTGTTATGATATCATATATGGTTCACTTATGACATTATATTACCCGTTCTTTTGTAAATTCCATGTTAAAGAAGCGTTTTGGGTAAAATCGTTTCTTTTATCGTAGGTGTTTTGACTTGTTGTTATTGACACTATTATTACTTATATCATGATTTACTTACTTCCAGAATATAAAATATGATTTATATATCATATATATTCAGTATATATATATATATATAATAGATAGATAAATGAAATGAAAAACACCGTTCATGGAGACGGTAGTCCGTACGTACGCATGAACGATGTTTTCCTTTCCCTATTGTCTTGAATGGAAGTAAGTAGATGACATATATATATATATATACATAAATCCAGTAGCTTTATAATGTCATATATTTCATTATTATTTCTTATATATACTTTATAATCATTCTTAAATGGTTAACATGGAGAATGAATCTCATCGCGTCGTGGAGACGGTAGTCCGTACGTACGCACGAGCGATGATATCATTTCCATAAATATTGAATTGAATTGGAGTAGATTATACAATATATCAGAATCAATATGATGTTTTAATAACTATGTATAGTTATTCTTTACACCATTATACCCATCCATGTAAGGTGGTGGTGGAAAATAGATTACACCACGGCGTGGAGACGTTATACCGTACGTACGCACGCGCGGTGATTTCTTTTTCCGTAGGATAGATAGATGGTGAAATAGGGTTGTTTCATAATTATATTAACATATCAGAATATGAGTGATACTGATGTTATTACTTCATAATGAAACAACCTAAGAAGAAGAAGTGGAAGAAGAAATAAAGATGAAAGAATTGGTAACGGTAATTACCTCTTCTTTGAAGCGCCTTTTGGAGACCTCCTCTTAGGGAACTAAAATTGGTCTTTGAGGAAGACCAGAACCTCTAGGATGTTGCTAGGGAAGTGGAGAAGAGATTTTGGCAGGGGTTGGCCGAGCTTGAGTGCTCAAATTGGTGTGAGGAGGAGGGGGAGGAGGTGTCCTTTTATAAGGGAGGAGAGGGGCACCTTAGGAATATCTCAAAATATTATTTTATATTAAAGTCAAAATCGGTTTATAATGGTTCCAAAGGGACTTATTTCGAAGATAAAGTGGGGATGGGTCGAAATCCTATCAACCAATAGGATTTAGACAAGCTTAGGTTCTTATTTTAACCTTATCAATTAGATTTAACTCTAAGTTAAATAATTTAACTTTTACCGTGTCTTTTTGTTTTCTTTCACTATATGGTTAATACACTTACTATAACATGCCAAACGAACCCCAAATTGTATATTATTAATAATTATATCCTTATCTAAGTCATTTGTCCGAACCTTAGATTTTTAGGAATAAAATAACAATTAATAATATAATATTTGATTTAAAAACTATTTTGTGTCAATTTTGACACTATTTGATATATGATTTTTGTGAAAGTCATAACAGAATTATATGTTCGAACTAAGTTGATTAAATCAACACTAATATATCATAGTAACTTATAAAATTAGTTTAATTCATAAAAAGTCTAAAATTACATTCATTTGAGTATTTATAACATCAATTATGTTAATATTTCCTTAAAAGGGTAATTACTGCATCATCGTTGTGTCATAAATAAATTAATTTATTTAAAGTCTAAAAATTATAAATAAAATATAATTATTTAGGAAATCTTTTTAGCTTTATAATGAATATTTATAGTCGAATTTATCTTATGTATAACCCCATATTAAAAATGTTTTAGTGAATAAACTTTGATTTTAACTCTTTTAACTCTTCTTTGAATTAAATAATAATAAATGTCCTAATCTAATCCAAGTGGGACTAAATGATAATATTTTACACTTAAGGTTGTTTTTGGTCGAGATAAACTTGTCCAATAGAATTAGGACATGTGTTAGGGTAATATTAATATCATTCTTACCCTTAATTACTCTATTTACTTTTAACCGTGGTAAATAAAAGTAAAAAGTTACTATTCACCAAAAATTATTTTCATCTCATTGAACCACATTTTACATACTGACATCAACCGTGTCTCTCGGATTTTTGAAATTCCATTCACAAAAGCGGTAAAATTAAGATTTATGAAGAAATTAATTTTTTTAACTACCACTTAGTAGTTTCACTATTCATCAAAAATTGATGTTTTTCAGAACAATGCCAAAATTTCATCCTAAGCTATATTTCATATTCCGAATTCAAAAATGAAGTCTATTTTACCAAATTCATATCATAGAATTTGCATTAATTAATTTTATAATTAAATCCCGCTGTTAAAACAAATAACGTGTTTTTAAGAAACAATATCTATCAAAAGATTGACACTTGATTATGTCTTGTTTAAATGTGAAATTACATCCAATGACCAACATTGTATTAAATTGTAAACATATATTCTAAATATACTTTAAAACCACTCAAATTAATAATTTATCACTATTAATTATTTCGATTAAAAAAGTTGTTTTTAATTGTAATTTAGTAATTTTCACTATTCATCAGAATATGAAAGTTATCTGAAAAGTACCAAAATTTCACCTTAGGCTAAATTCGATACTCCGAATCCAAAAATGAAGTTCATTTTGAAAAATAAGATTTACAGAGTTTTAAAAAGAGGTTATTACTATTCATAACGGCTAGTTTTAATAATATTTTAATAGCATATCGTTGTTTAGTGAAACTCGGTATTGCGTATTACACATGCTATTGAGGAAGGTCGTGATTGTGTGTAATGCAAGGCAAGTCAAGGATGCGTGTTGTGCAAGCTCCTTTGGTGTAGCGTACAACACAAGACTTTAATAAAATTAAAAAGAATATTTTTTTATAAAATCTTGGGCTGTTACATTCTACCCCCCTTAAAATGAATTTCTCCCTCAAAATTTTCCGGGGTTATAAATGGTTTACTATTTGAAAGTTTCTTTAATAGAAACCCACATCGTAAAAAGGAATATCAAAACCAATCTTTAAAAACAAAAGTATGAAACGTAACGGTTACCCAAATAAACTAATCATTGGGTTTCCACATAGGTGAAAATATGGATATGGAAGAGAAATCTAACCATCATGTTCTGATGGAGAGTGGTAGAGAACATGGCTATGGAAAAGCCAGTAATCACAAATCCATAGATTTGTGATGATATAAGGTACCATCTGATTCATCAGGTATAAGATCACTAGGACAACATTTTTGGTTTTCAAGATCATTTCCCTAAAGTTGAAAATTTGAATTAGAATAAATACTTACTTTATTTTGGTACAATCTCACTGTTGTTCGTGCCTTGAACAATTTCCACTTCATCTCTTAAATAAATGATGTTGAATTTGTTATTCATGAAGTGTTAGCAGATCATGTGATAGAATGACGGGTCATTCCATCTGTCTCAAACAAAAGGTTAGCAAAAATTATATGCATAAGTCGATCTATAGTGAGATTAATCATATATGGTTCCTAAAATGGACTTATACTTCATATATCATACTGCTTAATATAATAAAACTAGTTTCTACTAAACAGGGACTTCCTGTAGGCCAGTGGTAGGCGATAAAGGCCAGTCGCACTTCGGTTGTGGGTTCGATTCCCACAGCCTTGTCCGACGCGATGGGCTGTCGCCCGTCCTGCAGGTTGTCCTTTTTCTAAAACTATATTACTATAACATACCATCAATAATATCGAAAAAACTTCTATCCTTAAATAATTCTAACTTATGTCCAACATAATACATTCTAATCTTTAGGCTTATCCATAATACTGCAGTCGACTCTCATAATATAGTGAAAATGATTACCAGAGATTTAACACCATCATCGATCCCCATATATCATAAGATATGTTTTGTTGGTCACATTCCAAACATTCAAAGTCCTTAATCGTGTATTCTCTTGAATACCTTAGTGAAAACATGAATCACTTTTCACATACCAAAATCCTCAAAATTCTATATACTCAAACTTAGTCCTTATATCAATCATGAGCTCATGAATACTGTTAAACATTTCATTTTCTCGTTTTCCCTTCATTATGCGCATAATATCTCAATCACTTTGAATACCACATTAGACCAATACATAAATATTCCAATATTCCAAGATACAACATTATTTTGGAATCCCATTACATAAACACTTAATCATTCCACCACATCGTTGTCATATTCAACATTGCCAATAGTGATCGCATGTGACTTCCCTTTGTCCTTTGCCTTGAGCGGTTGCTCATGTCGATCATCACTAACCCTTGGATTAGGGCATTTATTAGCATAATGCCCCATTTCCTTGCACTTGAAGCATTGAAGTGTTGGTTGTACGTTCTCTGCAGTGTTTGCTTTATTCACTTCATTAGAATCCCATTTTCCATTATTTCGACACTCAGCTGCTCGATGACCTTCTTTTCCACACTTAAAACATTTTCTAGTCCCTTTAAGACAATTTCTACCATGCTTCTTTCCACACTTTGTGCATAAGGAAACATTCATCTTCTTTTCACCATTATTCTGAGTTTTCTCCTTGAACTCCATATTTCGTTTCTTGTCAAACCCATGAGATGGATATGTAACACCAACTTCCATTTATACCTTGATAGCACAACGCACAATTTCTTCATAGCTACTGAAGTCTCTTATAGCTAATGCCCTTCGAAGACTTGGTTTTAAGCCACTGAAAAATTGATCAACTTTACTTTCAGGTTGGATGATAATACCAGAAGCGTACCTTGCAAGTCTTGTAAAATTCGCTTCATAGGTACCAACAGATTCATCATCCCTTTGCTTCAGTTCAAGAAACTCTTTCTCCATCTTTGTTCGTAGAATACGAGGGAAGTACTTATTGAAAAATAAGTTCTTGAACTCGTCCCATTCCATAGACTCAATTTCATCCCTTTTCCTCGTATTCTTAATAAGATTCCACCATTGATCAGCATCTCCTTCCAAACGATACACTGTTAGGATGACTTTATCATGTTCAGAACATTGAAGAACTGAAAATATCTTTTCAGTAGTACTAATCCATTGTTCAGCAACTAATGGATCAGTAGACCCACTGAAAGAAGGTGGACACTGCCTCATGAAGGATTCAACAGAATGTTGCTCCTTCCTTTGCTCTTTTGGAAGTCCTGCATGATTCATAGCTTGAGAAAGTTGTGTGAGCATGGCTACAAGATTTTGCATTCCGGCTCCCATATCGTTTGGTTTCTCAGGGGGACAATCATTGCATTGCCCATCACATTCCGCATTAACACGGTTCCTTCGGGTTCCAGCCATCGTCTAAAACCCCAAAAGAATAGTATGAGAGGCAAAAATCATGCTAGGGAAAACAACATAGTAAAGGGGTAGTACCCTCAATATCTAACATCTTAGGTTAAATTCGAAGATCATTAGCGCAATTCTAGGACTATAACCTATACGTATACTTAACCTTAGAGACATCCCTAGACATACCTTAGAAATATCTCTAGGGATCTCACTAACGTTTTCGCATCCTAGTTTCCAAAGGTTGACTAAACCTGTCCTCTGATACCAACTGTAGAGACCCATATCTTGACATACATTGACATTACATTACTTTTTCGGAATACTTAGTACATTAAAAAACACACACACAAGGACCGTAATAGTTTACTGTCTTTGGAAACTCAGACTATAATCTTCTAATCGTGGTGAAAGATCTTCAAAATCTCCCATAAAGATCTTCTTCTTTTTTTACCTAAAACCATTCTTTATATCCTGGGGAAAAGAAAACATAAAAGGGTGAGCTCAAATGCTCAGTAAGGGTAAACAAAATAAATATCAATCACATCATATTCATAAGAACATAACATTTTGGAAATCATAACCTGCAAAAGAGAGCATAATTTCATAATCATGGGATAAATCATGGCAGGGAAAAAGTAATCCCAATAATCATAACTTAAAACATGAAACTTTGTGGCATACACACATAATCATAGATAATCATTTCTTGTTAGTCAAGACTAATTGCCAAGACTATCTTAGTGGACAAAGTCCCTTTCTGAATCGAGTAACCCTCGTTTCAGTCCTGTTTCACTGAACCGGTATAACCTACCGTTCCAGCCATGTCTATCTCATGAGATATAAAATCTTTACCCAATGAATTGGAGGGAGATATAGGTCCCACCCATCTCTTAATGATACCATTCTTATGTGTGCCACAAAATCATAAACCATACATCATTTCATAACCCATGTAATAAAAATGGGATTCTTAAACATCATGACATCATAAAACAATTCAAATAAGATAAAGGAATTCATAAAAATAATTCCATCAAAACATAATCAAATCAATGTAATAATAGGGATAAAAACAGACCCCTTTATTATCTTAGATGGAAAATATTTTTGATAAAACACTTGAAATGATTTCTTGAGGAAAATATCCTTTCTTCTTCAAAATCAATTTCTTTTCACAAAACATCATGAAATATTAAAAGAAATAGATTTTATTGAAATTATTCATGAGATCTTTTGGAGGAAGCTTCATAAAAATAAGTCTTTATAAAACCGTAAAAATCCGTTCGTTCCGTATAAGTTTAAAAAACATTCTTCATACTTTTGTCAAAAAAGTCAAAAAGTACCTCGTACGAAAAACGACAAAAGATTCCTTTCATTTCTTTTACTAAAAACTCACCGAAGGGTAAAAATGGATTTAAAAAATTATAGGTGGATGGAAATAATATTACATATTTATGAAACATGGATGTGGAGGATAAAATACACCCCACTAAATACTTACGAATAAACAATCTCGGATAAAAATGAGATAGTGATATTTCCCTTACCTTAGGTCTGATTTGCTTTGTACGTGTCCGAAGCTCCTGTATAATGGTTTAAATAATTATATTGACTTATTAAAGAATCATATTCATTGTTATGATATCATATATGGTTCACTTATGACATTATATTACCCGTTCTTTTGTAAATTCCATGTTAAAGAAGCGTTTTGGGTAAAATCGTTTCTTTTATCGTAGGTGTTTTGACTTGTTGTTATTGACATTATTATTACTTATATCATGATTTACTTACTTCCAGAATATAAAATATGATTTATATATCATATATATTCAGTATATATATATATATATAATAGATAGATAAATGAAATGAAAAACACCGTTCATGGAGACGGTAGTCCGTACGTACGCATGAACGCTGTTTTCCTTTCCCTATTGTCTTGAATGGAAGTAAGTAGAAAACATATATATATATATACATAAATCCAGTAGCTTTATAATGTCATATATTTTATTATTATTTCTTATATATACTTTATAATCATTCTTAAATGGTTAACATGGAGAATGAATCTCTTCGCGTCGTGGAGACGGTAGTCCGTACGTACGCACGAGCGATGATATCATTTCCATAAATATTGAATTTAATTGGAGTGGATTATACAATATATCAGAATCAATATGATGTTTTAATAACTATGTATAGTTATTCTTTAAACCATTATACCCATCCATGTAAGGTGGTGGTGGAAAATAGATTACACCACGACGTGGAGACGGTATTCCGTACGTACGCACGCGCGGTGATTTCTTTTTCCGTAGGATAGATAGATGGTGAAATAGGGTTGTTTCATACTTATAATAACATATCAGCATATGAGTGATACTGATGTTATTACTTCATAATGAAACAACCTAAGAAGAAGAAGTGGAAGAAGAAATAAAGATGAAAGAATTGGTAACGGTAATTACCTCTTCTTTGAAGCGCCTTTTGGAGACCTCCTCTTAAGGAACTAAAATTGGTCTTTGAGGAAGACCATAACCTCTAGGATGTTTCTAGGGAAGTGTAGAAGAGATTTTGGCAGGGGTTGGACGAGCTTGAGTGCTCAAATTGGTGTGAGGAGGAGGGGGAGGAGGTGTCCTTTTATAAGGGAGGAGAGGGGCACC
Source organism: Viscum album (assembly GCA_963277665.1). Lineage (NCBI taxonomy): Eukaryota > Viridiplantae > Streptophyta > Magnoliopsida > Santalales > Viscaceae > Viscum > Viscum album. Next base: position 120,119,695 of record OY728165.1, read on the forward strand.
ATAGGAATATCTCAAAATATTATTTTATATTAAAGTCAAAATCGGTTTATAATGGTTAAAAAGGGTCTTATTTCGAAGATAAAGTGGGGATGGGTCGAAATCCTATCAACCAATAGGATTTATACAAGTTTAGGTTCTAATTTTAACCTTATCAATTAGATTTAACTCTAAGTTAAATAATTTAACTTTTACCGTGTCTTTTTGTTTTCTTTCACTATATTGTTAATACAATTACTATAACATGCCAAAAGAACCCCAAATTGTATATTATTAATAATTATATCCTTATCTAAGTCATTTGGCCGAACCTTAGATTTTTTGGAATAAAATAACAATTAATAATATAATATTTGATTTAAAAACTATTTTGTGTCAATTTTGACACTATTTGATATATGATTTTTGTGAAAGTCATAACAGAATTATATGTTCGAAATAAGTTGATTACATCAACACTAATATATCATAGTAACCTAGAAAATTAGTGGAATTCATAAAAAGTCTCAAATTACATTCATTTGAGTATTTATAACATCAATTATGTTAATATTTCCTTAAAAGGGTAATTACTGCATCATCGTTGTGTCATAAATAAATTAATTTATTTAAAGTCTAAAAATTATAAATAAAATATAATTATGTAGGAAATCTTTTTATCTTTCTAATGAATATTTATAGTCGAATTTATCTTATGTATAACCCCATATTAAAAATGTTTTAGTGAATAAACATTGATTTTAACTCTTTTAACTATTCTTTGAATTAAATAATAATAAATGTTCTAATCTAATCCAAGTGGGCCTAAATGATAATATTTTACACTTAAGGTTGTTTTTGGTCGAGATACACTTGTCCAATAGAATTAGGACATGTGTTAGGGTAATATTAATATCATTCTTACCCTTAATTACCCTATTTACTTTTAACCGTGGTAAATAAAAGTAAAAAGTTACTATTCACCAAAAATTATTTTCATCTCATTGAACCACATTTTACTTACTGACATAAACCGTGTCTCTCGGATTTTTGAAATTCTATTCACAGAAGTGGTAAAATTAAGATTTATGAAGAAATTAATTTTTTTAACTACCACTTAGTAGTTTCACTATTCATCAAAAATTGATGTTTTTCAGAACAATGCCAAAATTTCATCCTAAGCTATATTTCATATTCCGAATTCAAAAATGAAGTCTATTTTACCAAATTCATATCATAGAATTTGCATTAATTAATTTTATAATTAAATCCCGCTGTTAAAACAAATAGCGTGTTTTTAAGAAACAATATCTATCAATAGATTGACACTTGATTATGTCTGGTTTAAATGTGAAATTACATCCAATGACCAACATTGTATTAAATTGTAAAAATATATTCTAAATATACTTTAAAACCACTCAAATTAATAATTTATCACTATTAATTATTTCGATTAAAAAAGTTGTTTTTAATTGTAATTTAGTAATTTTCACTATTCATCAGAATATGAAAGTTATCCGAAAAGTACCAAAATTTCACCTTAGGCTAAATTCGATACTCCGAATCCAAAAATGAAGTTCATTTTGAAAAATAAGATTTACAGAGTTTTAAAAGGTCGTTATTACTATTCATAACGGCTAGTTTTAATAATATTTTAATAGGATATCGTTGTTTAGTGAAACTCGGTATTGCGTATTACACATGCTATCGAGGAAGGTCGTGATTGCGTGTAATGCAAGGCAAGTCAAGGATGCGTGTTTTGAAAGCTCCTTTTGGTGTAGCGTACAACACAAGACTTTAATAAAATTAAAAAGAATATTTTTTATAAAATCTTGGGCTGTTACAGATTTTATACATTCATTTTATTATTGTCAAATTCTTAAATAGTTTTTAAAGAAAAAATTGTATTTTTAGTTAATATTCAATTAATAAATATTTTTCCTTGAATTACAAGATTTTTTAATTAAATAAAATTTAAATGAAATATTATTAATAATTACTTTTTATTAAATATAAATGATCATATAAATTTTATTAATACAGTTGTAATTTTTATTGAGGTTTGAAATCTGTTTTTGTCAAAACCCATGAATTTTTTATAAATGGCGTTATTTATTTTAAAAGTAAAAACTCACATAATTATAAAATTATTTAGAAAAAAATTAATATCATTTTTTGATTTAGTCAATCGAAACTATCTAAGGGTGATTTTTTCATAATTTTCTGAGACAGCCGAATTTTTGGGTAAAAATTAAATACCATTTATTTATATAATGTGTTTTATGAAATCATAATGACCCAATAGTGATATAATAAAATACTATAAATGTTGTTTTCGGTGATTATATATTTTAACTTTAAAATATTGTGATTTTAGATTTGATTGATTAATTTTATGGTGCCTTAGTGGACCCTTCGAGACATATAAAACATTTTAACTATTAAAATGATTTCCTTTAGATTGTGACTCACCTCCACATAAGACAGCCTAATATTTTATTAATTTAGTCCATTTAGATATAAATTAATTTCTTACACTTCCCTTTGGAGAAAAACCAAGGGAAAAACCAATGGTTGGTATGTGGTTTTGGTTAGTTCAATGTGTGGTGTCCAAAACCTAAATAATAAAGAAATATCACTCTTTTTCTATATAAACCCACTCAATCTCCCACTTCTATTCACTATAAACACTTGTATCACGTCCCTACCCATAAATCATATCTCTAAAATCCTCCCAAGATTCCCCAAGCTCCCAACAATCCTCTCTCAATCCTCTCCCAATCCTCTGGGATCACACTTCTAAATAAGGGATTTTTTCCCTTTCTCATTTTTGTCCAAATTTCATTATGATGTTATACCATTTTATTTTCAATTAAAATTTCTAGGGTATGATTTAAAACATCCCCCATACTTACATCCTTATGTCTGAATTATGGTATATTTCTTTCTCTCTCATTAATTCCTCCCATGTACACCTATTACCATGCCACAATTCTGTAATTAATTTCTCTCTCCTCATTTATATTAAGGAAATTATTTTATATTATTCATCTAAATTTCATTTAATATGTTTTTACATGTATATATATGACCACCCTTACTTTATATATCATATAAAAATGTTTATATACCCATTTATCTCTCATAAACCATTTTTATGAATTCTTATGTCATGTAGTTATTCTGCCGAAATTGCACCACGATTTTCTAAGCCAATGTCATTGTGTAGTGAATACCATAATCATTTATCTATAAAGGTTATTCTACTTTATAAACATTTACTTATTTATTGTATATTTTTTTTATGTATTCGACCTTCCTTTATCATTGAATAAATGATGATGTGGAATGATTCCATGTTGTATGATCCATGAGGCACACTTATGCATTAAATGAAATGATAAAGATTTGTGTGCCCTGATTGCACTCCAATGCACTTGGTAATTATTAGTATCATGATACATCAAGTGAAATGAGGGTTTAATCATGATAATTCAAGTGAAATGAGGGTTTACTCATACTCCATGTGCAATGAGCCCCGACTCATGCTAATATCATGTTAAATGTTGATGCCATATTTCCATATTATGATAATCATGATATATTATGCTTTTATGTTCATGTTTCCCTTATGCTCCATTGATGTGACTATTTCTTAATATGTACTTTATTCTTCATGTTATTCCTCGTTTACTACCTTAATAGTCTTTATATCTCATCCTTTTCTTATGCATTTCCTCGGGTTATCCCATGCAATGCTATGTACGAAGGAATATGGGTGGTCATGTAAAAGAAGTTTTCAATAACGATGTGTATTTCATGTTATAATTTGTTATGTAATGTTCCTAACACACAAATACACTATAAATCTTGATATATAATGTTTTATCATGTAAATATTTAATTTAATAAATCAATTTTATGCGTGAAATAAAGTGCAATGTTGTTATAGTTGGTATTAGAGGATAGGTTTAGTTATTATTGGTATTAGGATTATAAAACCCAAGAGAAAGCCTTATGGATAAGACTAATTATAATAAAAAGATCCCAAAATTTGGGTAGTATATAGTAAGTGGTTTATCAAAAAAATACATCCCTGTCTAGATACAAACAAGTATAGGTGGCTGTGGGATAAATTTATCTTTGGGAAAACCCGAAAACACTTCGTTGAGATATACTCGAACGGGAACTCGTGCACAAAAAAAGGCCTTAATTTTATCTTGCTTATGACACTCCAGTGGAATGTTATTTGGTAAATTGAAAAGATTAATATGGACCATTATTAAGGGAATAAAAAAATACTACTTTAGAATATATATTGGGATGTAGATCATGGATAACATAGATTGAAGCCTATATATTAATATGTTAAAGAAATAAATGAAATTTATAAGATATCCCTTTTGTCATTGGATTCCCCTTTATGTGGTACCCCTAACTTTACTCTTATTCTAGACAATATCAGGTAATATGAGGACTCGGGCAAAAAACCGATGCGAAGATCAATGTGATGACTGTTCTAAGGAGATTCCCACAACGATGGGAGTGGGAATCACAATCATTATCAAGATAAACTCTCAGTTAACTCAAGTTTTGAATAGAAACATTGATAAATAGTATCTTCCATCCCCCCTAAGAAATAACAAGACACAATAGAGGGATTCTTGAGACAAAGGTGTCCTACATTTAAAGGATCATCTGATCCCTCAATCGTAGAATAATGGATCAACTCTATTGAGATGATCTTCTCCATCCTTCAGTTTTTTAGCCAGAGAATTTTCTTATGGTTTCTCATCATATGGAGGGTAAAAATGATCAATGGTGAACATTGATCAAGAATAAAAATCATGGGAAAGAGATTGAGCCACTGGAATAGAAGGATTTCCATAAAATGTTTTTTGATAAATATTTCCTCACATCCATCGACTTATGATGGAAAGGGACTTTCTTTCCATCATGAAAAAGATGAAAATTCCATTGGACTGTAGGATGAAACAATTACAAGGATTGCACGATATGTCTCCAGCTTTGTCGTAACCTCTAAATGCAAGGTTGAAAGCTTCTCAAGTGGGATAAAACCTACCCTAAAGAAATCCCTAGTGATTCATGACTTTCAGAGCTATGAGGAAATTGTCTGATGTTCCCTCAAATTCTAAATAGAGATTGAAAAATCTCAGGGGTATCACAAAGGTAAATAATCATAAGGTGGAATTTAATTCTAGCGATCCGATGGATAAATCCAACAGTGATAAGAAAATATTGAACCCCCTTGCTAAAGGTGCAGATAGAATAAACCTAGAAATTAACTGAATGGGACAATGAAATGATTTAGGTGTGGAAGAGAAGGGCACCTAGCCTTTAACAACTGACATGTAAAACTCTTTATTATGACAGAGGATATAAAAACTTTGTTTAACCCTCAAATCATTGTTCATTTATTCAACTACAAGGAACCAACGGACTTTTCAAACCAGAACCCTATGCCAAAGGGCTTTAGGAGGCAACCAATAACCTCCATGGAAAAAAGGGGGAGCTTTTTCCATCACTACCACCAAAGTGAATTCTGAAAATGAATTAGTAATAGGTATGAAATTATTTATTCAATAATAGAGAGAATAATTTTTTTAATCTAGTACTACACATTCATTTATATCCATAAATTTTATTAGTACAATCCCAACACCAACACAAATCATGAAAGTAAAGATGACAGTGAGAATGGAAAATGGGGAAATCATTGCATCCCATGAATATAACTCCTCCCATGTCACAATTTCTGAACTGAACTTCCTGGAGAACCTCATCATATTTTCTCTAGTGTAATTTGATGAAATTCTTGGAATTGATTGGTTTTCCATATATTGAGCCAACATAACATTCCATGAGAGAGAAATCACCCTCCATATTGAAAACCGACCCCTAATTATGTACAAGTGCAAGGAGTATTATGAATATTCATTAGAACCATCATCTCAGGAATGGATATTACTACTCTTTGAGAATTCATATTTTTCTTAGATGATTGACTATGATGAAGCAACCATCCTTGAAAACATGCATGTTGCGATGTAATTCACTGAAGTGTTTCCATGGAAATTTTTTTTCCTTCCTCCAAAAATAGATATTGAATTATCAATTGATCTTATACCTGGAGAATTTCCAATATCCAAGAATCCATGTAGAATAGTTGTTGTGGAGCCTGAAGAGATAAAGAAACAACTGCGATAGAATATAGATAAAGGGCTTATTCACCCAAGTGCTTCACCATGGGGTGCACTACTCCTCTTCATCACGAAGAATGATGTGTCAATGCACCATCTCATTGATTATCATGATCTCCAAAAATAACAACAAAGAACAAGTATCCTCTTCCACGAATTGATGACTTTTTTAATCAGCTACATGGAGCACAATAATTCCTCAATGTGGATTTTGGGTCGGGATATTACCACGTAAGGGTGAATAAGGAGGATATCCCCCTAACTACTTTCTATAAAAGATACGGTCACTATGAATTCATAGTAATTCCTTTAAGACACACTAATGCTCCAGCAATTTTCATGGACTTGATGAATAGAGTTTTTAAAGATTACCTTGATAAATTTTTGGTTGTATTTATAGAAGATAATCTAATATAATTAAAAATGAAGGAGGAGCATGGGGATTATCTAAGAATTATACTTGAGAGATTGAAAAAGGATATGATCTATGCGATGAACAAAAAGTGTTAGTTATGGTTGAAGGAGGTCTCATTATTGGATCATATCATTGCATGAAATGAGATATCTGTGGATCCCTCCAAGAAATATTCAATATAGGGATGGTCAAGTCCAATATCAAAAACAGATATCCATAGATTCTTGGGTTTAGCGTGATATTATCACCGATTTGTGAGAAATTTATCATGATTTACAAACCCACATACCAAGATAACTCGGAAGGGAGTCATGTTTTCATAGAGTGATGAATGTGAACAGATCTTCATGAAGGTGAAAAGAAGGCTTATCATTGAGACTTTTCTCACATTACCCATAGGTAAAGAAATTTTTGTGGTATTTAGTAATTCTTAAAATAATGGATTCAGTTGTTTGTTGATAAAAAATGAAAATGTCATTTCCTATGCTTCGAGGAAATTTAATTTCCATGAGAGAAACTATCCAACACAATATCTGGAGTTGGCTGTAGTAATATTCACATTGAAAATTTGGCAACATTAACTCTTTGTATAGAAGTGTTAAATATATATGAACCACAAAAGCCTCAAGTATATATTCATAAAGAAAAATTTGAACATGTTCCAAATAATATGATTAGTAATTATCAAAGACTGTGACTTCTCAATCCATTACCACCCTAGGAAAGTGAACAAGGTGGCAGATGCTCTAAGTAGACAAGACCCACTAATTTTATCATTTATATGAATTGAAAAAGAATCCAATATTCTTATATTTGATTAATATGGACATAGGAATCATAAATAAGGGAACATCATCAATACTTTCCCAAATGATTGTGCAACTGTATCTTTTGGAAAGGTTAAAGGATTATCAAAAGAAATATATAGAAATTCATAAGAATGTGGAAGCTATCAGAAAAGGTAAATCCTCATATTTCAATGTTAATAACGAAGGAATTGTGAGATTTTGGACTAGACTATGCATTTCATTAAATCCAGTGTTAAAGAGTTAACTTTTATATAATGCACATAGTTAGAATTTCTCCGTTCACCAAGGAAACACAAAGATGTATCAAGGTCACTGAGAGAATTTTTGGTGGGATAACATGAAGAAAGAGATTTCTAATTATACATCAAAATGACTGGTATGTCTGCAAGTGTAGGATGAGATCCATAAGTGTAAGGGGAGGATGAAAACATTACCCATTCCATCATGAAAATGGTAGAACATCACTATGGACTTTGTCACCGGACTTCCGAAGACATCCAACGGAAACAATTTTGTCTATGTTTTTGTGGATCATCTTACAAAGATTGCACACTTCTTTGCAATTTGGGAGGACTTCTCATTGAATAAAATGTCATGGATATATGTCAAAGAAATGGTAAGGTTTTATGGAGTACCTATATTTATTGTATCTTATTGAGATCCAAGATTCCTATCTAAGTATTAGAAGAGTCTGCAACATGCTCGGAATACAGATTTGAACTACATTACAGCTTATAATCCTCAAAATGATAGCTAATCTAAGCCGAATATCCATACACATTAGGACATGTTGAGAGAATTCTCAATATAATTCAAAGGAGGATGTTATCAACAACTTTTTCTGGTTGAGTTCTCTTACAATAAAAGTTTCCAATCAATCATCCAAATGTCTCTTTATGAATCCCTATATGGGAAGATAAGTAGAACCACTGAATGTTGGGATGAAGTTGGGGAGAAAAATCTCCTAGGTCCAAAAATGGTCAATTAAATGGTGGAAAAGGTAAAGACCATCAAGTAGCACATTAAAGATTCTCAGAGTCAACAAAATATCTTTGTTTATAATAATTGATGAGACCTAGAGTTTGATGTTGGAGACATTTTATTCTTCCATATATCACAGTGAAAGAGTGTTATGATATTTTTAAATAAGGGAAATCTTAGTCCAACATAAATCGGCCCTTTTGATATCCTTGAATTCAAGGGAGCAATGGCCTATCGACCATCACTCCCACCGAACCTATCTCATGTACATGTTGTATTCCATGTATCACTCTTGAGAAAGTACATACCAGACCCATTGCATGTACTCAATCCAGTGGTGGAACCATTGGACAATGACCTCTCATAGGAAGAGAATCTGGTGAAGATCTTAGATAATAAAGAAAAAGTTTTTATGAAATAAAACAACTCCCCATATGAAAGGTTTTTTGTAGAAACAATGAGTTTGAAGAGGCAATGTGGGAATTAGAGGAAGTGATGAAGCAGAGTTACTCAAATCTGTTTTCGTGTGGGAAAAGGAAATTTTGAGGGTGAAATTTCTTAAGGGGGTAGATTGTAATGATCCAGACATTTATTAATGAAAATTACTCTTGATCTAATTAAATGTATTATTATATAAAATATGTTCTTCCTTGGTTTTTTTTAGATTTCAAAATACCGTTAAGAATTGTGATGGTTTCTAATATATTCCTTAAACAGTTATCACATGATCAGTATAAATAGAGAGATTTAATAAATCCAATTTACTCAAACAAAGGAAGTGATACCCTCAACGAGTAGAATTTCACCATATGAATCCCATTTTTCAGATATCAGGAAGAGTTATCATCACTAGGATTCACTCGGGGCCAAGACCAAGCTAAGCTTGAACAGGTTAGGCTTGAACATAATCGCCTACAAGAGTAGTGGATGTTAATAGATATTACCTCTCGGGTGATGTTATCGGTTCCATAACAAGAGTATATCACCATCACACACCTTAACCTTGGATATTATGCGGGGGTTATAAGGGGTTATGTAATAAGACCCTAGCATTATGATTATTTACATTATTTTTGTATAGATAACATACATTCATTTTATTATTGTTAATTGTAAATATTTTTTAATGAAAAATATTATTTTTAGTTAATATTCAATTAAGAAATATTTTTTGATGAATTAATGGATTTTTTAATTAAATAACATTTTAATTAAATATTATTACTAAGTTAATTTTTATAAACTATAAATTATCGTATAATTTTGATGAATATAATTGTAATTTTTATTAAGGTTTGAAAGCTATTTTTGTCAGAACCCATGAATTTTTTATAAATGTTGGTTTTTATTTTTAAAGTAAAAATTCACCTATTTATAAAATTATTTATATAAAATGAATGTCATTTTTTGATTCAACATGTCAAAATTATCTAATGGTGAATTTTTTATAATTTTCTAAGAAAGTTGTATTTTTGGGTAAAAATTAAATATCATTCAATTATATAATGTGTTTTATGACTTCATAATGACCCAATAGTGATGTAATAAAATACTATAAAACGTATTTTCGTCCAATATATGTTTTACCTTTAAAATAATGTGATTTCATATTTGTTTGATTAATTTTATGGTGCCTTTGTGGACCCTCCAAGACTTATAAATCATTTTAACTTTTAAAATGATTTCCTTGAGAGTGTGAGTCATCACCACATAAGTAGGCATAATATTTTAATAATTTAGGACATTTTCCTTTTAAATTAATTTTTTACTCTCCCCATTTAAAAAATCCATGGGAAACCCATGTTTTGGTTTGTGTTTTTGATTAGATTAATATGTGGTGTCCAAAACCTAAATAATAAATATTCCCTCTCTTTTCCAATATAAACTCACTCAATCTCTCATCTCTCTTCACTAAAAACCCTTTTAGCACGTCCCTAACCTTCCTTCATCTCTATAAAATCCTTCCAAGGAGCTCCAATCTCCTAATCATCCTCCCTCAAGTGCCTCCCAAGCCATTGGTATCAAACATTCAAGTAAGGGATTTCTTCCTTTATCATTTTTTTCCAAATTTATTTATGATGTTATACCCTTTTATTTTCAATTAGAAATGTTTGGCTTTAATTTCTCAACTTCCCCATACATTCCCCTTATGTTTTAATGATGATATACCTATTTCACTATAATTAATTGTAGCATCCCAAGTAAGTAAAGATTTATGGATTTTCTTATCTATGTCTATTTATGAATTAGATAGTGTTTGATAGGTTTAAAATGAGAATAAATCCAATCTTAAGCATGGAATACTCTAATATTTTTCTAAAAGATTGTTTTACCGCCTTTTGATGGAAAACCATTTTTAAATCAACCTTTTGACAAATTTATAAGTTCTATTTGTCAAAATAAACTTATTCATTAGAATTGGGTCATTGAAATTTACTTTGGATAAATTTTTCGTATTTTTCTGACAATGTTCATTTTTTAATGAATAGTGACCAATTCTGCATTTTACTTCAAAACTTATTTTTCATCTAATTTAATTATATGGTTAGATTATCTTTATAATTGGTTTTAAAGTACAATTAGAATAGATTTTTACAATTTAATACAATGGTGGTCATTATAATTAGTTTCTCTTTGGAATTGGGCATAAACAAGTGCCAAAATTTTACTAGATATTGTTTCAAAAAAACCCGCTATTTGTTTTTACAATAAGAATTATTTTTAAATTAATTATTGCAATTTCTGTGTTTTGAACTTCATAAAATGGATTCCAAATTTGGAATCATATGGTCTAAATTATCTAATTAAGACTCTTTAGTTTTTGGACATTATGAATAGTAACGACGGTAATTATCTTTAATTATCGTGATTAATTAGTAATCGCGTAGTTATGGGTTATAAAATAATATCATAATAAAATCAAATGTCCCCAAAATGTGTCTTAATACTACAGGTTGTATCATGGCCGACCATGGGATTCCTTGTGCCAAAATTTGGGACCCCATGGAATCACTTTTGGGTGATAATGACACTTTATCATTTTATTTTTAAAAAAAGGAGAATATCACAAAAGTTTGTAACACCTAAGTAAACCAATTTTAATTTTGTCTACATAAATGATCACTTGGACTATAAATATTAATTGGGAAGATAAAAACATTTCCTACATCATAGTTGTTTTATTATAATTTTTAGACATTTAATAAATTAATTTTTTTTGACACCATGATGATGCAGCGATTACCTCATTAATTAACGATTTAAATAAAATGAGAAGATAATGTAAAATATAATACTTACACTTGTCAAAAACCTATTGTGTGGGTATATTTCAAACCATTATCTCCTTATCCTATAAATATATCAATTTGGGACCTTTAAAATCCCAAACTCATTTCTGTATAAAGTAACATTTTTTGACTTTCCAAGAGTGCCCCTCCTCCCTCTTATAAAAGGCCCCCACCTCTACCTCCTTACCCACACCCCTCAAGCCATTGGCTCAGCCAAAATCTGCACATTTTATCTCTCCACATCCCTCTCTTCATTATAGAAGCCTTACCTTAGGCATAAATATCTTCAAGAAACCCTTTTGGTTCAAACCAAGAAGAGTTACCCTATTTAAAGGAGATTAAAGAACGATCGAGTCAAGTCAGATACGAGGTAAGGGGCTTCGTCTCAATCTCCGTTCATTGAGGCATATTTTGTTTCATACACAACCTTCTTTTATACGGTGTATAAATCCCTTTGACTTTTACATTTATTCAAAAGGAATCTTTTTTATACGAAGCCTTTTACTAAATGAAAAAAGGGAATGATTTGTCGTACGTATGCGGTGACAACGACTTCTCTACTGCCGTGACAATTATTTGAGTTTAGACTCCCTCTACAAGATATAACTTTTTTTTAAATGGAAAATAAATACCAAGTTTTACTTTTATTTTATTTTGTTATTGAAAATGTTTTTGATAATGTTTTTATTATATCAATGTGTTATTGATATCTTCTGATTGAAATGTGGAAATGTTATGTTTCCTTTATGCATGTTTTATGTGATACGATTATGTTATAGTTCTTGAGCACTGTTTATGAATACGGGTGGTTTCGTGATAAACTATGGGCAGGTGATCCCGTGATAGCCCTCTAATGCATTGGGTAACGCGAAGGAGTTAAATGCTAAGGTTTCTCAGAAAAGATTTATGGAATATACTATGATAGGTATTCAAAACATAACCATGAGGGTTACACCCTAAGTAAGAATGTTATGAATGCATCAAGTTACCTTTATGTATTATGTTTTCTATGAGTTATTCATAAATATTTTGATTTCATGAGGAATGATAAAGTGCTTATGTTTTATGAGAAAAGTATGATTTCATCAATTCTTATGTATACATGGACTGATGTTTTCTTTCCGTACTTTTATATCCCTTACTAAGATTTTTATGCTCATCCCAGGTTTTTGAAAGAAAATTCACAGGTCAAGGGAAAATATTATCGAGGAAGTGTCAAGAAATAATCCATGTTTTATTTTAAATATGTCTCCTTTGAGGAGAAAAATTAATATTGTCTTTTATGTAACCACCTAGTTGAAATGTGGAATGAAATGCATGATTTATGATCTAATGCTATAAAACTCTAAACCTGAAAAGATCATCAATGTGTAATCTTGTAATAACTCACGATTATGTAATGTTTAAGGTTGGGGCTTCATTGTTGGTATCAGAGGACGGTTTAGAAATCTTTAGGAGTTATAATTCTAATAAATTATTATCCAAAATTTTTTTTTATGGTCAAATTAAAATGATATAGCATTTGAAGATTACCATGTTTCATCATCTAAGACATGTTTGTTCAGAATGGTTTTCCATAGAGGAAATAGGAAAGCAGTGCTAGGAAGGCATACAGAAGGAAATGACCTTCCGAATCAGCATCCTGAGATGGTCGTAATTGGAACTGAACAGTTTGTTGTAGTAATGGCGCAGTTGACTCAAGTGATAAATGGTGGTGGTATCCATGCACGAGATCAGCCAGATCAACCATAGAGGGGAATGTCAGTGGTGGAACATTTCATGAGGCAATATCCCACATCATTCCGAGGATCATCTGACCATGTTCTAGGTGAAGGGTGGATTAAAGCACTGAAAAAGATTTTCGATGTCATCGGGTGTTCAGACTATCAAAAGGTTAGTCTTGCAATTTACTCTTTGGAGGGTGAAGCAGATCAGTGGTGGTCGATGGTTAAAAATATTAGTGATGCTGATGATATTGATGCTCTCGAATGGTATGAATTCAAAGGTTTATTTCTTGAGAAGTATTTTCCTAAGGGTGATCGACTTAGGATGGAAAAACAATTCTTGGAATTGATGTAAGAGGATGACTCAGCAGCTAGTTAAGAAGAAAGGTTCACTCGATTGGCAAGGTATGCTCCAAATTTTATCCGAGAACATGATAATAAAATCAATCATTTTTACTCAGTATTAGAGCCAAAATATCGAAGGGATTTAGCTTCTCTAGATTTCAAGAGTTATGAAAATCTTGTTCGATAATCTAAGAAGGTGGAAATTGAGTTTTCCAATGATCAAGTGTTCTATAACAACAAACATAAGAAGAGACTGAGGTGGCTGGTGAAAGGGAAGAATCCTTTAAAAAGGTCTTATGGTAAGATAACTAAGTTTTCAGTTTGTGATAAATGTGGTAAAAGTCATTCGGAGGAATGTCTTTTGAATTATGGAAAGTGCTATCGATGTGGTAAGATATGACATAAGGCTTGTCATTGCACTGAAAATGATCAGGGTGATGGTAAGAACAAATTTGATTTACAGTTAGTGAAATGTTTCATGTGTAATGAGATGGGTCATTATGAAAAGGAGTGTCCGAGAAAGAGCTCGAGTGATGGGAAGCAGTTAGACTACAAGCAAAAAGGAGTGGTGAAATCCATTTCAACTACTTCAGCAGATGTTGGTCCATCAAATGAAGTGGTATCAGGTACTTTGTTTGTTTTATCAGATTATTCCAGCGTGTTTTTTATTTTGGGGTCTACACATTCTTTCATCTCTGAAAAATTTTCTAGTAAATCGGGAATCCCATCTCAAGAAATGACTCCTGAACTTATGGTAAAAACAGCTGGGGGAAATGCTGAGGCAATAAGAATTTATAATAGTCTTCATATCCTTATCCGTGGAATGAAACTTCTTGCAAACATTATTGTTTTACCTCTAGTAGAGTATGATGTTATCCTGGGTATGGATTGGATCTCTGTTTAACATGATAAGATTGATTGTAGAGATAAATAAGATTCTTTTCGGAAATACTTTCAGTTTGTGTACAAGAATGAACCCTTACTATTGATAACATATCAAGAGGCTGAGAAACATGTAAAAGATGTAAATGAATGTTACCTTGCACATATTGTTGAAAACAAAGAAACTCTTCAGATTACTGATGTGCTAGCGGTAAATGAGTATCCTAATGTTTTTCTGATGATTTTCTTGGAATAATACCCTATCGGAAATTTGAATTTACTGTTGACTTAGTTCCTGATGCTAAGCCAATTTCAAAACCCCCTTAGTGAATGGCTCAAATTTAACTTTTAGAGATGAAGGAGAAATTTCAAGATTTATTAGTCAAAGGTTTCATTCGACCTAGCACATCACCATGGGGTGCTCCTATCTTATTTGTTAAAAAGAAAGATGGTTCAATGAGACTTTTCATTGATTATAGAGCCTTGAATAACATCACTGTTAAGAACAAATATCATTTGCCTCATATCGATGATTTGTTTGATCAACTCCCGTGAGCTCAGAATTTTTCAAACATTGACCTGAGATCGGGGTACCATCAGTTGAAGGTCAAAGAATCAGATATTCCAAAGACCGCGTTTTGTAAAAGATATGGCCACTATGAATTTGTAGTAATGCCTTTTGGGCTAACCCATTCACTTGCTGTATTCATGAACCTTATGAAGAGAATTTTCCATGAGTTCTTGGACATGTTTGTGGTTATTTTCATTGATGATAATTTGGTGTTTTCTAAAAGTAAAGAGGAGCATGAAAGTCATTTAAGGGTTATTTTTCAAATGTTAAAAGAAAAAAATTTATATGGAAAATTCAGAAAGTGTGAGTTTTGGTTGCAACAAATTTCTTTCCTTGGTCATATTGTTTCTAAATATGGCATAACTGTTGATCCTGCAAAAAAAATGGTTGTTGAGGAATGGCCAAGACCCACAAATGTAACTGAGATTCATAGTTTTCTTGGTTTGGAAGGCTACTACCGAAGGTTTTTTAGAAATTTTTCAAGGTTATCTAGTCCAATGACTAAGCTAACTCGAAAGGGTGTTATGTTTATCTGGACAATAGAATATGATTATTTTTTTAAGGAATTGAAAAGAAGATTGGTGAATGCTCCAGTTTTGGCACTTCATTGCAGGAATGGTGAGTTTGTTATCTACAGTGATGCTTCATTGAAAGGACTTGGTTGCGTCTTAATGCAGAATGAGCAGGTAATTTCTTATGCTTCATGTCAGTTGAAAACTCATGAGGTAAATTACCCTACACATGATTTGGAATTAGCTGTTGTTGTTTTCTCTTTAAAAATTTGGAGGCATAATTTGTTTGGTGTAAAGTGTGAAATATATAATGATAACAAAATCTTAAAGTATATATTCACTCAGAAATAATTGAACATGAGACATAAGAGATGGCTAGAATTAATCAATTATTATGATTTTAAAATTCATTACCATCCGGGAAAAGAAAATAAAGTGGCTGACGCTTTGATTCGAAGAAGTAATGCCTCATTAACCATGTTATGTTTGGAACGTGGTCCATTGGATAAGGATTTGATGAACATTGGCATAGAAGTTGTTGGTGCAGGATGATCTTCTATTTTGTTTCAGGTATCAGTGAAATCTTCTCTATCAGACAGAATTAAGCAAGCACAGAAGCAAGACAGTGAGTTGCAGAAAAAGGTATAGCTGGTTCAGAAGGGTAAGTTGCCTGAATTCAACATTGATGATGATTGTGTTTTGAGATTTGGGAAGAGATTGTGTGTACCATGTGATTCATAGTTGAAGAGGGAGTTGTTATGTGAATGTCATAGTTCTCCGTTTTTAGTTCATCCAGGCAGTACTAAGAGGTATAGAGATCTTCGAAAGTATTACTGGTGGGATGGAATGAAAAGAGATATTGCTGATTTTACTGTGATGTGTTAGAATTGTCAACAGGTTAAAGCATAGAATCAGTTACCGAAAGGTATGCTTCAACCTTTACAAGTACCAGAGTGGAAAAGGGAGAATATATCCATGGACATCGTTGTTAGATTGGCGAAGACACCTCGAGGTAATAATGCAATCTGGGTTATTGTTGATTGCTTGACTAGATCTGCTCACTTCCTTGCTATACGAGATACTTTTTCCCTAGATCAACATTCTCGTTTGTATCTTAAAAAGATTGATAGGTTACATGGAGTTCCCCTATCTATTGTATCTGATCATGATCCCAGGTTTACCTCTAACTTTTCAAAAGGCCTTCAGAAGTCATTGGGTACTGAATTAAATTTTAGTACAGCTTTTCATCCGTAATCAAATGGGAAGTCAGAACGAACAATTCAGAATTTGGAGGATATGATACATGGTTTTTTGATGGATTATCAGGGAAGTTGGGACAAACATCTTTCTTTGGTTGAGTTTTCATATAATAACAGTTTTCATTCTAGTATTCAGAAGGAACCATTTGAGGCATTATATGGGAAGCGGTGATGAACTCAAGCTTTTTAGGATGAAGTGGGTGAAAGGAAGTTGATGGGTCTAGAATTGGTATAAGAGTTGGCAGAAAAAGTTCAGCTGATATAGAAACACATGAGAACAGCTCAGAGCAGGCAGAAAAGTTATGCAGACAACAGGAGGAAGGATCTATCTTTTGAGGTAGGTGATTGTGTCTTCCTCAAAGTTTAACCATGGAAAAGTGTGATCCAATTTGGTAAGAAATGAATGTTGAGTCCAAGGTTCATTAGACCATATGAAATTCTGGAAAAGTGTTGGATCAGTTGTATACCAGGTGGCTTTACCTCCGATTTTATCTCAGGTAGATAATGTTTTTCATGTTTTAATGTTAAGGAAGTGCATACCAGATCCATCTCATGTTTTGAGTCCAGAGGTAGTTTATTTGGAAGAGAACCTATCTTATGAGGAACAACCGGTCTAGATTTTTGACCATAGTGAGGAAGTGTTATGAAATAAGGTGGTTCATCATGTAAAGGTTTTGTGGAAAAACCATATGATTGAAGAGGCATCATGGGAATCTGAAAATGCAATGAGGGTTAAATACCCACACTTATTCGATAAGTAAATAAATTGCGGGGATGCAATTTTCTATAGGGGGAAGGATGTAATATCCCAAGTAAAGAATTATGTATTTTATTATCTATGTATATTTATGAATTAGATAGTGTTTTAGAGGTTTAAAATGAGAATAAATCCAATCTTAAGCAGGGAATACTCTAATATTTTTTTAAAAGATTGTTTTACCAGCTTTTGATGGAAAATTGTTTTTAAATAAAACTTTTGACAATTTTATAAGATCTATTTTTGAAAATAAACTTATTCATTAAAATTGGGACATTGAAATTTACTTTGGATAAATTTTTGGTAATTTTCTGACAATGTTCATTTTTTAATGAATAGTGAAAAATACTGCATTTTACTTCAAAAATGCTTTTTCATCTAATTTAATTATATGGTTAGATTATCTTTATAATTGGTTTTAAAGTTTAATTAGAATATATTTTTACCATTTAACCCAATGGTGGTCATTATAATTAGTATCACATTGGAATTGAGCATAAATAGGTGCCAAACTTTTCATAGATATTGTTTCAAAAAAACCCGCTATTTGTTTTGAAAATGGGAATTATTATTAAATTAATTATTGCAATTTATGTGTTTGGAATTTGGTAAAATGGATTCCAAATTTTGAATCATAAGGTCCAAATTATATAATTAAGACTCTTTTGTTTTTTGACATTATGAATAGTAATGATGGTAATTATCTTTAATTATCGTGATTAATTAGTAATCAGGTAGTTAAGGGTAATAAAATAATATCATAATAATAATAAATGACCCCAACATGTGTCATAATGCTACGTTTTGTGTCATGGCCGACCATGGGATTCCTTTTACCAATCTTTGGGACCCCATAGAATCACCTCTGGGTGATAGTGACATTTTATCATTTTATTTTTAAATAAAGGATAATATCACAAAAGTATGTAACACCTATGTAAAACAATATTAATTTTCTCTATATAAATGATCTCTTGGACTATAAATAGACATTGGAAAGATAAAAATATTTTCTATATGATAGTATTTTTTTTTATAATTTTTAGACAATAGATAAATTAAATTTTTTATGACACCATGATGACGCAGTGATTACCTCATTAATGAATGATTTAAATAAAATGAAAATATAATGTAAACTCTAATACATACCCTTGTAAAAAACCAATTTTATTAGTATATTTAGAACCCTTATCAAATTTTCCTTAAAATATATCAATGTGGGACCTTTAAAATCCGAAACTCATTTCAATATAAAGTAACATTTCTTGACATTCCAAGACTGCCCCTCCTCCCTCTTATAAAAGACCCCCACCTATACCTCCTTACCCACACCTCTCAAGCCATTGGCTCGGCCAAACTCTGCTCATTTTATCTCTCCACATCCCTATATTCAACATATAAGCCTTACATTATGTATAAATCTCTTCAAGAAACCATTTTTGTTCAAACCAAGAGGAGTTACTCGATTTAAAGGAGATTAATGAACGATCGAGTCAAGTCAGATATGATGTAAGGGAATTCGTCTCAATCTCCTTTCATTGAGGCATATTTTGTTTTATACACACCCTTCGTTTATTTAATCTATAAAATTATTTGAATTTTAGGTTTATTGAAAAATAAATCTTTTTTATACGAAGCGTTTTACTAAACGACAAAAGGGAATGTTTTGTCGTATGTATGCAGCGACAACGACTTCTCCGCTGCCATGACCATTATTTGAGTTTCGACTTACTCTACAAGCCATAAAAAATTTAAAATGAAAAAATACCATGTTTTACTTTTCTTTTATTTTGGTATTGTTAATGGTTTTGATAATTTTTTTATTATATCAATGTTTTATTGATATCTTGTGATAGAAATATGGAAATGTTATGTTTATTTTATTCATGTTTTATGTGATACGATTATGTTATGGTTTTTGGTCATTGTTTATGAAGATTGGTGGTTACATAATAAAATAAGGTTGGGTGAGCCCGTGATACCTCTCCAATGCATTGGGTAACGTAAAGGAGTTAACCGCTAAGGTTTCTCCGAAGAGATTTGGGGAATATACTGTGATGGGTATTCCAAACGTAACCATGAGGGTTACACCCAACGTAAGAATGTTATGAATGCCTCAAGTTACATTTATGACTTATGTTATCTATGAGTTATTCATAAATATTATGATTTCATGAGGTATGATAATGTTCTCATGTTTTATGAGTAATGTATTATTTCATCAATTCTTATGTATACATGGACTAATGTTTTCATTCTGTACTTTTATATCAGTTACTGATATTTTTATGCCCATCCTAGGATTTTGAAAGTTTTTTCACAGGTCAAGGGAAAAGTATATGATGTGATGATAGTATCAAGGAAGTGTCAAGAAAGAATCCATGTTTTATTTTAAATATGTCTCCTTTGATGAGAAAAATGAATATTGCCGTTTATGTAACCACCTAGTTGAAATGTGGAATGAAATGCATGATTTATGATCTTATACTCTAAAAATATAAACCTAAAAAGATCCTCAATGTGTAATATTTTAATAACTCAATATTAAGTAATGCTTAAGGCTGGGGCCTTATATTAATTCCTCCCATGTACACCTGTTACCATGCCGAAATTCAGTAAGGAATTTCTCCCTCCTCATTTACATTCAAGAAATTTTTTATATTATACATCTAAATTACATTGCATATATTGGTACATGTTTCTATATGACCCACTATATTGAATTTTAGGTACATATTATGAGGCACCCCTTTCTCTCTCATCCATCACTTTTTTTAATTCTTATGTTACACTGTTATAGTGCCGAAATTGCACCTGATTTTCCAAGATAAAGTCATTGTGTAGTGAATACCTTTCTCATTTAGTTATAAAGTGTATCGAACATTATTAACATTAACTTAATGATTATATAGTTACATGTATTTATTTTAAATTCATTTATCATGGAATAAATTAGGATGTTGAATGACTCTGTGTTGTATGATTCATATGGCACACTTATGCATGAAATGAAATGATAAAGAAGTGTGTTCCCAGATAGTCCTCTAATGCATTGGGTTAAGATTAATATAATGATATTTAAAGTTAAATGAGGTTTTACTCATGATAATTAAATTTTAGTGAGGTTTTACTCATTATCCATGTCCAATGAACCTTGGATCATGCTAATATCATGTTAAATGTTGATGCCACATTTCCATGTTATGTAATCATGTTAAATCATGCCTTTATGTTCCTGTTTCTCTTATGATCAATTGATATGTCTATTGCCTAAAACATACTTTATTATTCATTTTATGCCTTGTTTACTCCCTTATTAGTATTTATAGCTCTCCCTTTTCTTATGCACGTCCCTAGGTTATCCCATGCAATGCTAGTTACGAAGGAATGTGTGTGGTCATGTAAAAAAATATTTAAATAAAGATTTGTATTTCAAGTTTTAAGTTGTTATGTAATGTTCCTAATCCTCAAATACACTAGACCTATCAATCTTCTATGTTGTATCAAGTTAATATTTTATATTTTAAATTATGTTTAACTGTGAAATATAGATTAGGGTTGTTATAATGATTCCCAAAAATATTTCTTGAGGAAAAGTAATCTTATAGTGCGAAGGTTATAATACCCATCACATTTCCATTGTACAATTTATTTTAAACTTTAGTGGCCCACATATAAGCCCTATTCTAGAGGTGTTTTTCAGCAATTTTTAAAATCTCATTGGTGTTTAGGGGCCAATTTTTAAAATAAGAACTGAGGTCCTACTGTAGGATGTAATGTTATATTTCAATAGGCTTGATACTGAAGAGACACTAGCTTTATGGTGTCAAAACAGTAGTTCAACAAGGGAAATAAGATCTCATGCCAGCTAGGTGTTCCATTGGTTTCCTAGGGTAGTATTCTAGTTATCTAGTTTCTAACATTGTGATTTTAAAATAGGGTTATCCCCATAATATTACCCAATTCCAACCCTTCATTATTTCACATGAGATTTTGGCCCTCATTCATCTAGTAAACCCCTATCTTTACCCTTATTCCTCCATTAAAGGCCATGGTATATCTTCTTCATATGTGGTCTATTTCATCCATTTTCACCAATGATCATGAGATTATGGGTATTTTATGATTTATCTTTTCTCGTTATTTATTTATTTTAGCAGCTATTTCCCCCTCTAATTTTTACTATAAATTTTTTTATTTCCAATTATTTTCATTATATTCTATTTTTCTACCATTTTAGACTAAACCGGTTACCAATATTTTCTTTCTAGGTTTATCAAATAATTATATAGGTGATATATAAATTTTACCCATATTATCACAATTTTTTCATTAAATTTATGTGTTGTACGGTCATAGAAACCTCTCCATGTATCAACTTAATTTATATTAAATGTATAAATGAAGTTTCATTGGTTAAACAACCGCACTCCTTGATGTTTCTTGAACAATTGAATAAGGTGATTTCTATTGGAAAGCCTTGGTGATAGAATTTACCTTAGTTTTGGATAACAAAATGGTAAGGTATGTATTATAAAATACTAAATATATAAGACTAAAAAGATTTCTTAAGTTGAACCCTTGGTCTTCTTTTAATTTAATTTCATTAAATGGGTAACTATGTATGAAATGTTTAAAAGGTTATGTATAAAAATTCATGGTTTTGAAATGGAATTTCACAATCATTGATGTTGTAAATAGTTTTGGAATCTTAATAATACATTATATAATAAAAGGTGATTCCAAGGGGATATAATTGTTTTGAATTATAAATTTACAAGAATAAATATGTTGGTGAATGGAAAAATGGTATTTTATGAAATAGAAGGTAGAACATGAAATTATAATGACTTTTTAATTAGTAAAGCATGGTTTATGAAATTATTATTGGATGATATAACGTAGATATATGACTTTTAAATTGAAATAAATTTTTAAGTGAATTTTTGAATTCTAAATATAGAATGGAAGTAATTTTATAATTATATTTTGATGATGAATTCGTAATAAAACCCTGATATGGTAAATTGAAAGGGGCACTAGGATTTTTTTGACTATTGTTTGGACTCATATGAAAAAATCCCCTATTGAAGGGTAATAAAAACTCCCTCAAGGAGGTTATGAAAAAAAATTTAAGGTTGGTCATGAAAAGTACCTTTGTGGGAGGCTGTAAAAATTCTTATCAGGGTGATCGTTATACTTATATGGAAATTTTTTGAATGATTGGTTGTAATACTATAGATGAAATGGTCATTACGATATGACCAAAGACACCTGGATACTGTCTGAAGAAGAAATAGATGACTTGGTTCACAGACCATAGGATTGATGGTGATATATTCAGATCTCTATTGTCACTGTGGATCCTAATAATTGTTGGTTATTTACTGATTTTAATTAAATTTCTTAAAATAATAATAACAACTTATAACACTTATGAATGAACTTTTATTTTGGATTGGTCATGTTTCGGGATAGAATTAGTGGTGGCCTTATATGTTATATTGAAACCCTAATCAATATTCCCTATCACTTTGGTACTTGAGAATATATCACTACTTATCCTTTATAAATATTTAGATAAAAGGCACATTACTTTATTATTGAATTAAAATTGTAGGAGGAGTATGGATGAGGGAATCAAACTAGACATGGGACCAGTTGGGGATGAGTTTTACATTGATTTTTATTATTTTCTTTTTTTATATTTTTTATATAATGTTCCCATGGAGGATCTATCATGACATTTATGGAATACTTCTTTTTTAGAGAATTTTGATACTTTAGTCCTTTTTAGTACATTATTTTCTGTGACTATGATGATATTTTGATTTGGTTCATAATATTGTAAATTATTTATAATATTGTTTCTAAATTAACTAAATAGTATAGTATACACAATATATATCCTTACACCCTCATCATTAATCAATAGACTCTACTATATGGGAAGGCATGGCTTGTGTGATGTGTTGAATCTAGCTAAGACACCATTTAGTGGTCTTCGGTCCAGAGAGGTTACAAGTAAATTTTGATAAACCTTCATATTCCTTCCTATATTAAACATTTTATTTGGGAAAAAAATTTATTTTAGTACATCCTAGTCCCATTAGATATAATTTTTTATTCCATCATAATCCAAATTTGGAAGATCATTTTCTTTTAAAAGTAACACTTTTAAAAGATCATGAAATTCAGAAAATCTTTTTTAGATATAACTATTTTTTTAAGATGAAAAATCTATTTCATATTGGTAACACTGTAAATTTATCATAACCATGGAATTTTTTTCTTTAGTATTTCCATAAAATCAATAAATTGTTTTTGATTTTTTTCAATGGTTTCAATGCCTATATATTGAATTAATTCATCAAGACAGTCCTCTCTCTCATATTTTGTATCTTCATCACCATTAGATCTTGAAATTTATATTATTTAACAATGATATATCATGAATATAAAACTATAGATAAAACTATATAAAATCATATCACATTCAATTTATATAGACATTAACATTATTATATTGAAACACTATTCAAATAGACAAAAAAACATCTCTTATTTCAAGATTCTGTTTTGAAAATTCCAAGAAATTGTCAACTCCTTTCTCATATTCATTACAATATAATATGGTTATTATAGAAAATAGTATTATTAATTATGATAGGTCTCTAGGATGTATTTAAGGGCCTTCACACCCTAGGAATCACCAACCTGATTGTAGATCATGGTCATTTTTCTTCATAGATTGGACTTCCAAGTCCCTTGTCATTAAAACCATATTAGAGGCCTTTATAGAAACAAGAGGAACTAAGCCTCATTTCATATCAAAGTCTATTAAGCTAATAAATTGATCTTCCAACCCCTAAGGAAAAAAACTATAATAAAATAGGTCTATTGGGTGTATTCCATTTGTGATGGAATGGGATGAGGCTTGACCCACTAGGTTCTTATGTGTATGTCTTGTTTGTGGTTGTTAATCCACTATAATATACTAAAAATAAAAAAAATTAATTTATATAAAATATATAAACAAAAAATATGCAATTCAAAAACAAATTACAACCACAAAAAATTGTAATAATTTAGAAACCTAATAAATTATGGAAAAAACAATTATAATCACAGACAATTTTCCAATTAAAAATTTATAACTGTATAAAATATTTTATAACAAATGATAATAAATAAATATAAATATAAAAAAATTATGACAACAATGTATAATAGAAAAATAAATTTTCTAAAAAAATAAATAAAAATAAATTATAACAATGAAATTTTATATCTGAAAAAGATGCACATATTAAAAAATAAATATATAAACAAAATTTATAACTGAAAAATTTAAAAAATCATGTAAAATTAAAAAATAATAATAAATTACATTGATAGATATTCGTATTGAATATATACAATGAATATAGATATAATAGGGATAGATGAACTTCATATACTAATCAATAAAACAAGAGTGAAGTTGAAAACAGATATTGATGTCCAGTGACGGTGGAACATGAATGAGACAAATGGAACAACACTCCAGTGGGTGGAACATAGTTGAGAGAAGTTGAAAAAAATACAAGTATATATAACAATTTGAAATAGAAGTGAAACAATTGAAAAAATGGATATAAATGCACTCTAATGATGAAGATCGAATGTGTCGACGGGTTATAAATATTAGGGTTTCTTTAAATAATGTATACAAATAATGAGGGGTAAATTATAAACCATTTATATTGTTTATTTTTTATGTTTTTAACACTATCCATCAAATAAACAATAAAAAAATTTATGTTTTTACATGTGTTATTTGATAATTAATGTTAAAACTAAGATGGGAATGGTTATAACATACATTATCAAATAATGGATGTTGAAACCTGAGTTTTAATGATGTTTATTTTGTTACTGATGTTAATACCATATTTTTCAGTTTTATTATTAGTTATCAAAAACTAATGTTAAAATCCAGAGAGAAATCTACTTTTTCTAAAACTATTATTCATTATTTTCTTGGTAAATTTATGGTTAATGTGTCCCATACATATGAAAACAAACATGGTGATAATAACCAACTCATGGATTATTAGAGGTGGTATTAATGGTTCATTTCCATCTTCACAACCAAATAGGGAGGGGTTTATATAGGGATGTTCGAGAAAATAGCTATTTTTATATAAGATTTCACAATTTATATCAATCTAATCCATGTTGGGTTTCCTTTATCAATCCTATACTGGGATGTAACTATATAGACCCAAAATTATCATATATAGATATCACATATTAATAAATTAATATTCATTATATTTCACAAAGACACACCCAAGGATCATAATGTTTTAGTTCCTTTGGATACTAGGTACACAATATATTTATTTAATTAATTATATTCAATATCTCCCATAATAATCGACCCATTTTGTACTCTTGAAAAACATACCTTCCTAAAAAATTTATTCATAACCAGAGAAAGGAAATATAAGGAATGGTGATACCATATTCTTAATACAGATAAACATAGAAAATACATAAACAAAATGAGAGAATAAGGGTGTGAGAACATGAGTATAATATATGAAAACATACCATAAATATCAAAGATCAAAATCATTGGTCATGGAATAAATATTGGATGTTCATAAGACATGAATTATAATGGAGTCAATTAAAATGAGCAATAAGAACATAACATTGGAATAAGACATAGATATTTCGAATAAACATAAGATTATAAAATTATGAACATGTAAAAAATAGAAATAGGTTCACTCATTAAGTTAAGAAAATGAAATTATTCCATCATGTAAACCTATGGACATAAAACCAAGTCCATGCATAGCTTTATGGACATTGAATCCAGGTTCATGCATAACACTATAAACATGTAATCACATTCCCACATAACATTGTGAACATGTAATCAGGTCCATGCAAATCATATTTACCCATGAGTTATCCATTATTACCCAGTTCATTGATGGGAGTTCTAGGTCCCACATATCCATAATTCATACATCTAGGTTCCATAATATCATAAAACATTAATCATATCATAGACCATTAAAATAGGTCATGTTCCAAAAATAATAAATTATATTATAAAGCATGTAAAAAATGGTTTTCATAAATATATTTTCATCATAATCATAAATCATCCAAAAAATAATAAATATGGTATCATTGTATCATATCACCATTATATCCTAAGTACAATCTAAGGATTTAATCTTATAACAAAATTTAATTTAAAAAATTCACACAAACATTTATTGAGGAAAATAGACTTTTCACATTAAAAAAAATTTTTAAATCAGAAAACCATTTTGAAACTCATTTCCATGAAAATGAACTTAGAATTATATAAACTAATCTTTAAAACACTCAGTTTTCATGATGGAAGAAAATTCATTCATTTTTGAACAAATATTTCTTTAAAATTATTTGTAAAATCAAAATCACTCTTGTTTTGAAAATGACATGAATATTAATTTTAAAAAAAAACCTAGTAAAAATTCATAAATAAGGAAAAATATATATAAATAATTTTTTACATGTATATAAAAACTGGTGGTTTTTTTAGAAAACATGGATATAAAAGAAAAAGGGTTTCGGCTGAATAAATAAATAAATTTAGCTTCTCTTAAATAAATATTTTGGAAAATTGAATTCATAAAGAGAGATAAATTAAATTAAAAATTTATTCTCATTATATAATAATATTATAATAAAATTCATGATATTCAGGAGATGTAGAAAAAAATATTTCACCATTAGAAGCATAATTATAAACTATCTCGATAGACGATGAGATTGTATCATGAATCCCTTAAGACTTTTGTAACATTGAATCGTAATCCCTGTGAAATAGATATCCTAAAATGGATAAGTAAAACTCAAAATAATTATAATAATAATCATAAATTATGTTCACGGGAGGTATATACACTCTATAATTGAAATAGGGGATGGATATGTCATGTGTCTCAAAGAAGTAAAAACTAAAGTGGAAATCCTTTACCTTATGTATATACTTCTTTCATATAAGTTATAACAAAACAAATAATAAATATAATGTTATTATTCATAAATTAAAAAATCATACATATATATAATACCATATATGATTTATTTACCACCTTTTATTATCAGTTTATTAACAATTCATTATTAAAATAACATTATTTTTAATAACTACTTTCCTTTTCATATAAATTTATTTATTATTTTTAGCCCTCATACTTTGATAATGGTTCCATAATATATTTAATATTAACCATTATTTAAATATAATATAAATTGATTATATTTTTATTTCTATTAATCTATAATATTTAGAGATAAAAAATGAGATTCATGGTTCATGGAGACGTTATGTCATACGTACGCATAAGTGTTGCTTCCATTTTTTTGATGGATTGAAATAAAAAAAGGGTAGATAATATATTAACATTCCATAATCACCAGTGTTTCATCTTTATCAAATATTTTTATTTAAACTTTTCCTTATTACCTTTCATGTAAAGAGTACCTGGATAAAGAATCACATCGCTCTGTATGGTGGTAGTCCACCGTACACATGAATAAAGTTTCTGTACACCCCATGGAATAAAAAGTAAGAATATATATGTTATATAATTGAAGAAATATATTTTTTATAAAAAAAATAAATTATATACATTATATCCATCATCATACCAATCTGTGACATTTGGTGATGGAAGACGTGTCACATCAGTTCGTGAGGTGGTAGTTTATCGTACACATGAGTGACGTTATAATTTCCCTTTTGAGGGAAGAGGTCAAGAATTAAGGAAGTTACCATAACATATCAAAATATCATAATATGTAATATTGTATGGTTATTATATTATCATGGTTTAAAAATATTTGAAATCAGTGAAGGAAGAAATAAAATAAAAACACTCATTGAAAAAGTTACATATTCATTAGGTAACCTCCTTAGATTACCACCAAAATCATTATTATGTTATATTTATGGTATAAATAAGTGTTATAGTATTATAATAGGAATGTAAAAAAGTAATATTGGTATTTTTTTGAATGAAAAATTTTTGGAAGGGTGAATAGGAGTAGAGAGTTGGTATCTTTTTATAAGTGTGTGGAGATGCACAATTGTAATTTTTGAAAAGAAAATGGTGTTCCCATGTTTTTATCCAACCATAAGGATCCAAAATGGACCATTATTTATACTATACGATTTAAGGTCTAAATATGGCTGATTAAAGGGTTTTTTAAAGTTTATAGTTCATTTTACCCCTTATATTTTTAGTTTAACCCATGGTAAACCCATTTTTACCTTAACCACATTAGTTAATTTTTACTCCTTTTTATATTCATTATGGTAAAAATTTATCTTAAACATATTATTGAGTAAAAATAATATTTATTAAAAATATGAAATCAATTTTTTCCAAATTAAATTCACATATGTTGTAGAATTTAATTTCAAATTAAACCCACAGACATGATGTGAAAGTGATTTTCTAAAGAGAAAACTCTCATAAGTATGGCATGTTTAAATATCAAAATTCAATATATAATCCATTAAAATAACCTAAATTATTTTAATAAATATATTATTGAACTAATATAACTTTAAAAACCATTTCAAAAAAATTAAATTTTTTTAAATCTGTAAATCAAAATATAATAATTAGTAAAAACCAGTATTTTCACTATTCACTAAAAATTTTATCTTTTTAAAAAAGTATCAAAAATTATTTCCAAGATAAATTTTGAATAAAAATTTAAAAAATTAATTTTTTTTAGATTTAAATTTATAAAATTGGTAAAATTGTTTTTTTTCATAAAATGAAATAAAAAACTTTTTTTGAGAAAATGGTATTTTAAAAACATATAAATACTTGTCTAAAGATTTAGTAAATTTTATAAAAATGTTTTATTTATATGAATCAATTATACTTAAAATTTAAAAATTAGTTATTAATACATGTACCTCAATTTCTAATCGCTATATTATAGTGAATGTGTTTAAATTGTAATATTAATAATATATTGTTATTTGTTAAAACTTAGTGTCACGTGTAATTATAGATAAACTCAGTGTTGTGCGTAATGATACCTATAAAAAAACTAATTTATTCAAAAATAATAATTCATATAACTCATAGTATTACAGTAACACTATTTTTCGATAACTCTGTGTGGCTTGATTCATTTTAACACAATATATATAGTTATGACTAGATTTCTTATTCTAAGTCGAGTTGAAAATTCTATTTTTAGTATACTCTTTATTCATATTTTCTTTATGTATGTTTTTTCCAATTCACGTTGGGTTTATTTCTATTCAAATACTCTTGTTCAAAAAATCTATTTTCTTGAACTATATGTTTATTGATTCTTATATTCACATAATATATAATGACTCTTAGACCCCCTTTTTTAAGACCAATTACAAAATCCCCATTTCATCCAATTCCTCATTCAAACTATAATAGTATATGTGCCCCAAATTTATGTCAAGTTACATTCAATTAACCTTAATCCTGGATAAAACATCTCATTACTAAATTTTTTTTCTTTATCTTTATTATAAAAATATATATAGGGATTCTTCGATCACTTATCATTAGTCCCTATTATAGGTCAAATTAATAGATAGAACAACTTATAAGATTACTAATAAAAGTGGTGAATCAATAATAATTTCTTTAACATAAAATTTTAACTATTTTTCTATAAGTTTTGATTAAATTTCAAGTTAATACATGGATAATATAACACTTAAACCATTTGTTGATGATGATGATTATGATTATATAAATGAGAGAGATATGGGAAATGAATGTAAAAAATATTAACACATGGGTTTTTTTATAAATTTTACTAACTCTTCTCATCAAATAGTAAATCTATAGTGTATATAAGTTATTGTCCTATGTCTCATGTTAACTTTTTATGATCAATAAATAATACACACCTAGATGATGAGTATTTTCCTTAACTCTTAAAAGTGTACAATAACCAATACAGATGAATAATATCCTTCCATATTCCTTGAATACATATCCTCCCATGATTATTCTATGTATTATTCTTCTCCAAATCATTAACTAGTTTTGTTTTCCCTCTCTAACCTCTATCTCATTACATACCTTTCTCTTCAACTTATAATTATAATTACTTTTCTTAATATCATAATGTATTTCTATGTTTTAATATTCAAAAACATCCATAAACTTTTATCACATAATTATCATTCATTATACGTTATAAAGCATTAGAGAATAAGGAATTTTAAAATCTCCATAAGAGGAAAAGGATATCTACATTTAAACCACCATAATACTGAATAAAAAAATTTCTTTAAATTTCAAAGATATTTCTCATTTATTTCCACTCACAAAACCATATTTCATTTCAACTCAAGAATCAAACATTAATAAGAGATAAACATTTACATAGAATCTTCTTTATGATTCAATGATTCTTTCTACATGTATGTGAACTCAAGATACTCACATGAGAAAAATTGATTAATCATAGGTTATCCTTAAAATGAATAATTTAATTGGATATGAATTTCAATATATTCATATATAAGATCAATATGAATCATAAATAACCCCTAAAATAACAAAATTCCTCATATATGAACATTGTATTATTCTGTTGATTCATACATATAAAATTGAAAATTTTCTCACTCACTTTGAAAACATTTACAGCCTATCATAGTTATAAATTAATCTTATGTTTCATCTAGATTAATAATATTTATCATATTAAACCATGGAGTTATCATTATTAATATGATTATATATATATTTTTCAATCATTCATGAATAATAGAAAATATTTTTTACTTATAAATAGTTGAATATAATTATTTGACACCTCTATACTCTTCTAACATAATTTAAACCTATTCAAATCCCATTTACTTATATCAAATTATCCAAAAATATTTAGGAAATTTTGAACATATATTAAATCATATTATAATGATTCCTATACATTCTACATCATATAAGATCTTATTTGAGTACTTCTATTTATATTACATTTCCTCACCAAACTCATATCTATATTCATTAATTTACATTAAATAGTAGTGCTTTAATAAATAATAAATTAATGTATCACCATTCTAGTGTCATTATAAAACTAACTATCTTCCTCTATGTATAGATATAAAATATATAAATATCATCAAAATCAATAAAACTCATCTAAATTTAAACATTTAACTTATCTTCTTTTTTATCATTATTCAAATGATAAGAAATATTTATTCCAATTATAAGGAAATATTATAGAGAGTTCTTATAAGACAAAAAAATAAATCATGTGTGTATTAAATATTTAATTATTTCATAACCTCTTAAAAAATGGACATAATTTATAACCAACTCCATTCTAGGATTCAAGTAATCACACAATAAATTTGGAAACTTTTTATGAGAGATATTGATCCCTCTATGATCATGATATCTTATATATGTTTTAAACATGAATGATTATCACTTGGATTCAGAATATAAATCTTTTTCTTAATAATCAATATGATTATCTACCCTCTAATATTTTTTCATGAGGTATTCAAGTCATCTAATAGAAAAATAACTTGTTTCAAAAAACAACTCCATGTACTGCTTCATGAACCTTCACAATGATTCGATCAAGGAATATGATGAATTCCAATAATTTTTTGGATTTTCATAGACCATTAATAATATCCTAATATACCCATCCCATAGATAGTAGTAGAATCTCAAATAAAATTTTTTCTATTGTAGATCTAATTCATTCTACTCATAGTCATATTTATCTCCTTTTAGTTTCAACATTCACTCAAGGAGTATATCAATTTAACATGAGTAAATATATATCCTCAATTGTTAAAAAATCCAATATGATTTGTATTATTATTGAAATGAATAAAAATATCAATCTCACTTATCACATCGGACTCTCTAATGTTCTCTATGTCCAGAAAGCTTGATCATTAACAATTCATTAATTATTTCCAACAAATCCAATATGAAATGTATATACTTAATGTTTGATATATATGTGAATATAAATATACTTATTTGAATTTATTGGTAATAATATCATTATAAATACTTAAGATAAAAACTTACATTGTTTTATAAATATATTAAATGTAATTTAAATAATGATTGTAACATAATGCTTCTAATCCTGTATTTTTCCAAAATCTATATTTTAAATTTTTTTAAAATATATTTGGTTTTATTTTTTTATTCTCTCACTTAGATAATATAATAATAATGTAAAAAATATATATATATTTAATGATTGGTATTGGATATCAGTCTCTCCCTTTTGATAAGTATCGTAATTTCCTCACCCTTTTAATAAGTCTTTATCCTATTACTTTATAGGGATATATGAATATTTTCACCTCATATATTTACTCTATATTTGGATATATAACAATAATTTAATTATTTAACCTTTGTAACCAATGGAAATTTTTAAAAGAAACATATAATAGAGATATGAAAGTTTATAATATTCATATAAATCCATCTCATGAATATTTTTAAAAAATATCAACTCCTGATATTCCATCCCAAAAAGATTATTGAATCAAAAAAATGAATTCTTAAAAATTAATATATCATTTAACCAATCTAAGAATACATAAAAAATCGTTTTCAGATACATTAGTAATCAATCAAAAAAAAACCATGCATTCCAAAAGTGAACCTCTTTTTAAAAAATCATGGATGAGATATCCTCATTGGTTTTCATAATAAACATCCCCTTATATGAAGAAAATCACTATAATTTAATTTATTAAAAGATAATGGTATAAGGTTTATCAAATAATACATTATTTTCTAATAGTAGAAGGTTATCCCACTTGGAAAAACCTCATCTTTGAAATATTTTTAGATTTACCTCTAAGATGTTTCACCACCTTTTTTATCTATTCAATCAATAGCTATCATTAATTTCCTAAGAACATGTTGGTTTCCTCATTCATTAATTATAGATACTACATTGCTCTCATTTTCACATTTGTAATTTTTAGTCTTTCCTATTATTATCTCTATATATTGAGTCATATAAACAATATGTTTGGATTTTAAATATATAAATCCTCTACAAAATACTGTTCATTACTTATTCAAAATGTATTGTGCATAATGCACCATAAAATATATTTTAGTAAATATTTGATTAAATGGGTTATTTTTCTCCTTGTTATTATCTAAATATTTTTTGAAATAATATTATTTTTTTTCTTGGACAGCATTGAAAGAACGTCATTATGACTCCTATTCTTATGAGAATTAAAATCTACCCAAAACTTAAATTACATTAAATTTCATGTAATACATGTTTTAATAGTGTGTATATATTTTTTTCACGATTGAAAAAGTATTATTAGGTGAACCACTATTAACAAGAACATTTTAATCAACTTTGGAATACTGTGATATATTCTTAAACATATATTTTACCACTAGAGATTAGTAAATATTCATTTTTAAATAAATATAACAAAAACTGATAAACTAATTGAGTATTTTTATACTTTATAATATAATCATTCACATCATATCTCAAGGGTCATTTTCGTTTAACGTTAAATATGATAGTAATAAAATTCATCATCCTTAAAGATTATTTCAATTTCATATTCTCAATATGAGTGAGTCACCCTAGACTCTTTCACTTTCTTCTTTAGAGGAGTGTTCTCCTCCCATATTTTCTGTTTCTTCCAGGTTTCCTACTTCACTGAATCACTTATCCTCTTAACAATTTTTATTTTAATATCTCTTCTTTCATCAATGGTCATCAAGCAATGATTTTAAGGGTAACTCTTTTAGAAGTTTCTCTTGTTTTATCTTTCTAATTCTTTGAATAATTATATTGAACAACTAATGAATAAATATCTCTCTATTATTAGAAATCCTAAAAAATTATTAATTCAATATAAATGAAAAGAAATCACATGCCTCAAAAAACATTTAAAAAATTAGTATATGAACTTTTGATCATTTTATATTTTGAGAGATCAAAATTTATAACTTGGTGTTGATATTCATATAAACTCAACAAAGATTACATAATATCATATTTCAATATATAAATCTGATTTATATAATTTTTCGTTAAAAAATTACTTAATGATAACTCAATTGAAAAAATTTAATACATTAAAAAATATAATATAAATTTTTTTTAAGTGATGTAAAGATCTCATCTCAAGAATTAGATTTCAAGTTTTATCATTTTTTTCTCAATATCATTAAAAAAACTTGATTATCATGTGATCTTATAGAATCATTCATCAATTCTATCATATACATTGCGACTACTCTCTTTTGATTCCCCAGACACATATTTTTCATATCCCATACCTTTTCATTAGAATCAAACATAAAAAAAGTATAAAGAAAATTTAAGAAATTTATCATGAATTTTTTTTTAAAAAAATACTCAACAACATAATGATATCAAATTTAAACCATATTATATATCTAGTAATGAATTTATCAAATCAAAACCTCAAGATAAAATCAAAATTTAAATTAGAAAATGTTTTCCAAATCCACAATTTATAACATATACTAAAAACATTAACAAATCTATAGATAGGTAAAATATATTAATATTTCATAAATCATTCAAAAACTCATAAACCACATCGGTGAACCTGAAAACTTTGTAAAAAATATTTTCTATGTTTCTAATTAAATGTACCAACTATAATTCAATAACTGTGGAGAGTGTCAAAAATAATAATTATCTTCATCCATCTTCCTTGAATTCTTAGGATCCCTTACTTATTGTTTGTAGTGTTCTTATATTAGGGATGATGCATCTTTAGGGGATCTCTAATATCTAATACATCATATACCTTTCTCCTGAGTTAATTATAATAAATACTTATCTTAAATAAATGGATTATTATCATTTTTTCATATTCAATAAATTTTATAATCTTTGATCTTATAATCCTCATTTACTACTACTCAAATATCATCTAAGAATAATTTATATTTGAATTTGAATAATAAGAAACCAATAATATAATTTAAATCTCTAAAATTCAATTCAATATATCTCCTAAAATCATCATGATATTTTAAATTTAATTCTCAATAAAAAATGAGATTTTATTTCAACTCCAAAATTATTCTTCAAGATGTGATAAATACTTCCGTAGAATTTTATTAATATTACATATATTTTTTACTCGTACATGAGTTTGGGTTACACATACAATATAAAATATTAATCATACATGAGCACTTAAATATTTTGTTTAATCAGATGTGATAACTTTATTATTCACATGTGAGATCCAGATAAATCTTATATAGAATTTGAAATCAGAATGTACTCATAAATAGACTTCATATTCCTATGTTTATTTATATTAATCCACTAAAACAATTTCTCACCAACTCAAAATAATTATTTAGCATTTGATATTTTAATATTAATTATATATTTATCATATATTATTCAAAAACAGACTTTCAAATAATAAAGTTATTATTATGATATCGTGGACTTTTCATTTAATCTTATATAAATAATAGAATATCTGGTGTACTCATAAATAGTTGTATATAATTATTCAAAATTATTTAAACTCTTCTAAGAATATCTAAACAACTCTAAATAAACTTTATCCATCCAAAAGTTTAATCAATATGTAAGAACTCATTTGTGTACTTCAGTATATATTTTGTTGCGTCATCAAACTAAACTCCATATTCATTAATATACGTCAATTAATAGTACTATAATTAATCTTTAATTAATAAAACATATTTCTCACATAAATATAAAACCTATTCTATTTTTCTCTCTAGATACATAAAATTTAGTATGACCTTAAACTAAGTGAAACTAAACTCAATTTTAGTATTGAACATGTCTTATTGTATCATTATGATCCAAGTGATAATAAAGATTCATTCCCATAGCAAGGATGTATTCTCAAGAGATCATGGATGAAAAAATATAAAATAAATTTCATATGAAATCTGTTTAATTTTCATGATCTCCCCATCAATGTATAAAATCTATAGGAAATCCCATACAGAGGATTAAGTCACCACACCAGCAATATGGATATTTCTTGTGAGATATATCCATACCTTGTGTAAAATTATTCTTATGTCCATTAGAAAAATCATTTTTCATAATAAGGAGTTATAAGACCCATCTTGCTCTTCATACACCATGTGATTCTCTATGCAACATTAGTTTTTCATGAGCTAGTTAAGGTGTGTGATATTAGATTCACTTTATTCCAAAAATTAAATTGTCTACTCCTTCATGAATCTCTTCCATGATATAATCAATGTGTATAATGAACTCTGGTATCTTCTTTAGTTCAATAGACAACATGTAAATTCATTCTTTATTCAACCTGTGGAAAGTGTTGGAATCTCTAATGATCATTTTTATAGGACAAATACACGCATTTTATCTATTTATCATGATGTTCTATATTAACATTCAACATTTATCAATATAAAATATAAATTTAGTGATATTATATCCTTCCCCTCAATGAGTATAAAATCTAACATGTCATGTATTATTCCTAAAATCCATGAGCACATAAACCTACCTAGGAATATGATTCTCATCGATGTACTAAATGACTAAAATACTTAATCATTGATAATTATTTTATAAGATTTTGACCTTTTGAGAAAGTACAATCTTAATTAAATTTTTAGTTAACTCCCTTTATAATGGTTATGTAAAGGATTCCCATGAATATGAGGTAGATCAGGGGTGTGTTAGGGTTTTGGGAAATGAATGATGAAGAAAAGCTGATATACTATGAAAGGTGCATGGTGGTTCATGGTTACTACTAACCATGATTTTTAACCATAAAGCATGTAGGGGGAGGGTTTATAGTTGATAACCCATGTAAGGGGATCCTAAAATATATGTGTATTCTGAGAAAGATAAATGCATAGCCTCTGCATGGTTAGGAAAAGCATGTGGTCTCCCTAGGAGATTATGTGACCCATGCCCCCTCTCAAATAAAGTGTGGAGAAATGTTAGAGAATGGTTTCTAAACCACATGGGAAAACCATTTTCCTCATCAAAGTGGCGGAATTCCCATTTTCCCCCTCAGGATTTATAATTTTATAACGAATTTTCCTCCTCCTTCTATGGTGATGATCAAAGGGATCCCACCTCCTTCAAGGGTGATTCTCCCTTAATCACAGATTTTTTGAAGAACTGTTCAATGAGAATTGACGTTGTGGGTGATTATACCACTCATATTTCTCTAATTTTCTAAAAGAGACCATGTGTAATTGTTTTTATCCTTCTAATGGCTCAAAGGAATTGTTTTATATAATATTATTAGTCTTGTAATTCTGGGTTGATGGGACTTAAATCAGGGGGTTGTGTTTGGGAGATCGTTATTTTAAAATTTTGAGGTAGGTGGTCTATAATTTATATCTCATAGTATTGACGTTTAATTTATTTGTATATTAATTTTCCATTGTGTAGTATTGAAATGAATTTGAATAATTAGTATGAAATTATAAAATGGGTGTCTAAATGGTGTGTTTAACCCCTCATGATTCCTATTGGATTCATTTAGGTTGATCAGACTGGGCCTAGTGTCACACGTTGGTTGTTCCACTTCCATGAGAATGATAATTAATTTATTAAATGATTAATTAAAGGGTTTATGAGATTAAACCAATTTTAATTATGGAAATCACGTTGGAATTCAATAAATGGGTATTTTTCTTAACTTTAATAGTCTAAATGAGTTGTGGATTATAAATGGGTAGATGTGTGAAATGGTAAAAGGGGTTTCTCCATGTGAAAAACTATCTTTAAAGGGGTGAATAATGGTTGTAATCATTCTTTAAAAGTAAATTTTTTTAATAATTTGAATTGATAATATGTGGAATGTATTGAAACCTAGAATTGTGATTAATGAAAACATGAAAATCTATTTTCTTTGTATAATAAAAAGGTTAATGATGATGAGAATTTAAAATTTGAACACATTGTTTGTAGGGATGTTGGACCGATGATCCTCTCCCTTGGGTAGGCCAGACTGATGCTCCAAGCAATCCAATACATTGTAAGTTTCATAGAAATGACTGATGCAATAGAGTCTAAGGTCATGGATGTGTCATTCTATATTTTGGTTGGAATGGTTGGACATGGATTTCTGAATCTCAGTTTGATACTTTCAATAATACTCCTTGTTCTCTAACAAGTGACCCCATTAACACATTGTTAAGATGTAAAATATTGGGCCTATGTAGTTTTGATGAGTATGGGTGACACTAGGATCAAATATCAAGATGAGAGAATTTAAATACTATTAAATAATAAAAAATATTCTAATTACTACATTTCCTTGATAAATTTTAATTCATCATACACTGTTATAGAATGGATTTTTTTTACACCATTGGTTGTGGTCTAGTGAGTTTTAATCACAACCTACTGAGGCCATTTCTGGGCACTAGATCTTACTTCTAGGCTGAAGGGAAGGATAAGAGAATAAAACCATTTCTAGAAGGTTGATGTGTGATATGGGATAGAGCATTGATGAAGGAACCAGAATTTATTTTTGTACTCTAATTGTGGATTCTCTTTAGTGTCTTGTTTTTATTTACATTTGTCACTTTAAACAATGAAGACATGTCATATTTCATTGTATTAGTTTGTGGGTACTTATTTGGTTTGGGAATGTGGTATGTGATTTTTTGTGTATTTATTATTATTAAGTGTTAATGATTATGTTGATTTATTATTTGGGTTTACTCTAGTAATGATGTTATATTCTCAACACAAGATCCATATGACCCATGCTATTAGTTTACAGTCTTTCCCAAATAGGAAGGCATTCTTAAGGGAACGTACCTCTCCAACTTAGTGAACTGGTTATTGAGGCTCCCAATCTATGATGTTACATCTTTAATAATTGAAGAAAAAGTAATCATAACATGAATATAATTCATGTACCACATAAATTGGTACATCACTAGGTAAAAAAAATTATTTTTCAATTATCAATTCCTCAATGTTGTTTGGATCTAACTAATTCATTTCATGCCTTTACAGATTATCTTACACTAGGATATTCATAAACACTAATCCAATTTATCACTCTGTACATTGAAATTTTTTAACTCATTCATAGTGGGTTACATATATAATCTTTATTTTATAGACATTTATGTGGATTAAATTATGTTTTCAGAGGTTATATAGTGATGCATAGACCACCAATCCTAGTCCCACCCAGGTAATTCCTCTTTCATACCTTTCTTTATTTAAAATGTCATAATATATGGTCCAACAAAATCAGGTTAGTTTTTCTCCACTATCATTGTACTAAGATTTAAATCTGTGATTCTTAGATCCCAATTGCTAGTCACAACCACATAAAAATTATATATTCGTTTTCCTATCCCAATCTATCATTTTGATCCCCTTTTCTATTCATGTCAGGTTAGAAAATTTCTAAGAAACACCATTTAAGAAAAATATCTATTAAATTAAACTAGGATTTATACTTTTGTAAATTTAAATTCCAAGAATGTTTTAAATTTAAAAAGATAGGTTTTCTACACCAGTGTTTGATTGGATATTCACATTCAGTTAGTTATGATTATGTTAGGTGATTTATTCTCCTTCATTCAAAGTTGTGAGACCATATATTCCAAAAATCCAATTTTTATCTCATATATAAGACCTTAAACTATACATGTGAGTGATAGAAAAAAAAATCAAAAACATCTAAAGGGAATCATAATATAATTTCAATTCCAACCTCACAATGCATTTACCCTTTCAAGGCTTGTGTGAGATATACAGAAAATATTATAATAAAATGGCATGTATCTTTTCTATTAAAAAACCCAAAAATTCTATCCTACAAAAAAAATATTTTATCACTAATACATTCCCATTTTATACTTTGTAAAATGTTAGATAACAAAATAAAATAAAAATAAAAAAATATTTTAAGTTAAGAAAACTACAAAGGGTGTCCTGATAAAACATTTATGAATTTTTTAATCCTTTAAAATTTTATAGCTTATAAAAAATTTAGAATATAATATAAAAATATAAAAATTATATACTACCCGCATTTGGTTATATAAAATGTCAATCAGTTCACTCTATACCTCCTCGTGTAAGAAAAATATTGAGAAAATCCTATTTATGAAAATAATTTAACACTTTTCTAGGTTCTCTTTACTCGTTTTTTAATTTTGGACTCAAATAATGTTTGTTGATCACCTAAAATAATGATTTTACTTCATATTGGTTTTCCTCAAAAAAATTACTCAATTTTAATTGGTGTAACATCCAGGGTACTTGAACCCTTATTGAATATCCATTTAATTATAAGTATAATTCATATAAAAATTATTTCACTAATCATAAGACAAACTCTTACATAGAAATTTGAAATAGGTTAATTGATTTATCTAAACATACCCCCTCAGTAGAGTATAAGTTATAATTTATTTTTATCCAATTATAAACCAGCCATAGATGTTTCATGGTCCCAAAGTAAATCCCCACAAATTTTAAGTGTTTCATTTAGCACCAGAAATTATATATTTCACAAAAACTTTTTATGGGTTCATTGACTAATATTAACATACATCATTCATTAAGTTAATAAAATAATTTCTAATAATATATGGAGTACGTAACTAGGTAATTTTCATGGTTCTCAAGAAATGTATCCCTAATTTTATCTACTATTTCTTAATGGTGTAATAGTGGTGTTTATATTACTAATAATAAAACTATCCCAACCTATTATCATATTTTATTTTAATTTAGATGTTTTTAATCTATGATTTAAAATTTCAATATTCCCAAATTCTAAGTGGATGAAAATACCCCTATGTTACATATTCATTTATTTTTTCTATCATCAAAGTAATTTTATTTCATTCCCCCTTATGCATTATTATTATGGGTGTGTGTTATCATGAAGAAAAAATCCATTAGTTGAGACTCTCTTCACCGGAATAAAATATTTGAGTTCATATCATCCTTTGATTAATTAAAAAATGAATTTATTTGAGTTAATCCTTGATGTGGCCTTAAAAACACATGATTTTACACATCCTATTTAATTAATTTTTATTAATTTAATTTCTTATTTTAACACTTTTTAATAAATAATGAAACTTATATATTTTTATCACTAAATTTTTTAATTTATTGATTTTTACAAATAATTGTGTATTATAAGATTTAAAATAGATAAATTATTCCTTACTTTAATTTAATAGCATTACTACTTCTTTTTTAGTAAGGTATTCTTATCTGCATAGTTAATAATTTAACATTAAATAATTAATTATGTCTAATTTTTCATATAATCAATGTATTCTTAATTTAATAATGTATGTATTAAAAATTAATTATCATATGTCATTTGATAATTCTTTAATTACTTATTATGGTTTTGAAACAATCTAAATATATTCATGCTTTATAATTTATTTCTTAACTTAATTCAGTTGTCCAATAAAATGATAATTATTAGTTTACTTTAATTAATTTAGTTTGTTAAAGCATCATTAACTTAACTTTGTAATTTGATTGGTTAAATATTAAATGTTACTCTAATATTTAATTAGTTAGTTTCTTTTTAATTTTATTTTTAATTTTTTA
Organism: Viscum album; assembly: GCA_963277665.1. NCBI lineage: Eukaryota > Viridiplantae > Streptophyta > Magnoliopsida > Santalales > Viscaceae > Viscum > Viscum album. The sequence goes on from OY728165.1 coordinate 120,162,139, forward strand.
GGAATTTAATTTTTACTAATTGAAGTCTTTAATTACGTAACATAAGTTGAATTGGTTTTATTAATTTATTGAAGTTTATGTTGTATTTAATTTTCAATTATTTTAATTAATTTTTATTTTCAATTATTCATTTCATTCAGTTTTAATTTAAGTTTTAACTCATTTTATTCACTATGTTTATTTTGCAGGTAAACGGTTTCACTCCCTCTGGTCGCACCATAACTGCTTGTCACGGACGCGTCGTGACCTTTGTTTTCTGACTCACCGGTTTCCACCTCACGGACTCACCATGACATCCTTTACTCCACGCACTGGGTTAGAACTATCTCACTGTGAGGGTTAAAACAGACTCACCGTGAAACTCCTCACGGACACACCGTGAAACCCTCTAAGTTATCTCACCATTTCCGACAACTTCACGCACTGATCCTCCTTTCACCCAAAACCTTTGCTACCATTTCCTCGCCACTGCTCTGCAAGAATGGTGCTACCAATCTGCTCAACATCCACCACTTTTCACACAATTTTAACCATCTTCACCGAATGGATCAACAACAACTCAAGATCATAGGATCAAAGAAACTAAAAATACATACCCGGACCAGTTTCAGACTCAAATCAATTTCAATCCACACAAATCAAAACTTCAAAACCTATTTCATTTTCATATTTAAAATATAAGAACTCTCTGTTGCACCTCTTGTTACTTCGTTCCTCTTCCGAGCCTGATCTAGCTCATCCTTCACCTGAGATTTCGGGGCATGCTGCTGCTGGAGTTGTCGAGTCGTCGCGAGCCGATCTGAGTTGTCCGCTGCAGCTAATGATCATTGTTTTATTCCGCACTAGGAGCTTCAGCCGACCTCTGCTGAGTAGTTCGGGAGGAGTTGTCTGCCATGATGAAGACCGCCACACCACTGGACCAAGACATCCACTGTGCTGCTTCTGATGGAGGTGTTTCACTACTGAAAGCCGAAGCAAGGATATTTCACCTCCTGTAGAAGATCGTGTCGCCGCGGCTTGCACAGGAAGACGTCGTCAGTCTCTGCGTAGGGAGAAGCCAAACCCTACCCCTTTGGCTGTGCGCCGAATTTGGGGGGGATGAATAAAAAACTTAAACTAATTTAAAACATAAAAAATATAATAATAAAATTATTATAAAATTAAAGTAAAAAAAAGAAAAAAAAGTAAAATTAAATAATAAAAAAAGTTAAAGTAACCTAACTTTACATAAAAGTTGACTTTAACTAAGTAAAATTAATATAAAATAATTTATAAAATTTATAAATTTAAAACAATTATAATATTAATAAATATATAAATTATAAATTAAAATAAAAAACTAAATTAATAATTATTGTTAATAATAAATTAATACCCTATTAATAGTATAAATATATAATTAGTAATAATTTTAAATAAATAATAAAATATACATATTAATTTAATAAAATATTTAAAACTTAAGTATTAATTATAATTACTTAATTAAAATTAGATAATTAATAGATTAATCTAAGAACATAATTTCTTAACAGGTAATAATAAATTTATTAATACTATTTAAATTATTAAATTTCCGATTACTTATTTTCTTATGATTTTAAATTTGAATGATTCAGTTAAATATGAAAAACTAAAAAATTATTATTTAGTATTTATATTTATCAATATAATTAAATCAATAGCGTTCAATAAATTTATAATAATATTATATATAAGTAAATAATAATTTTTAACTTAAATATTTATTAGTTAACTTTTGTTAATTTTTATTGTTGAGTTTTAACTACTTTATTTCGTTAATATTATGTGCACGTTCATTCCAAAGTCAGAAACATGTCTATGTGCACGCAACTAACTCATCCAGAGTTAGTTACGTGCGGAAAACTCACGTGACGTTCTTGTCGTGGATTAAACGCATGTGTAAGTTACGTTTGTGAAGTAAAATTAAAGTCAGTGGAAGTGATCGGTAACATACAATAGATGGCGAAGGATTTAAAACAGAGCAGCAGTAGAATTTTAGGGGTGAGACTCTCATTCTGATTCCACAAGCACATCTTTCGAGAGCAGATACTTGGAGAGATACTCTCAGGAGACGCGATGAGCAGTTTGGAGTTGCATGAGCCAATAGTGATTAATGATTTTAATCTTTGAGGGAGAATTTTTCTTCCTCTATTTTAATTTTTTACTTTGTATTACTGCTATTAATGTGAATACGATCATAGGCTAACTTTTCTTGTTCGGGAAATTTGAATTCTACTGGTTTAATTTTCTTTTTCCTTCATTTAAATTTCCTTCACTGAGAATTAGCTTCTATCGGCGAGACTGAATCTGGTTCTCAATCCTTTAATTTAATTTTCACCTACACATGTTTCAATTTTTCAATCCTTGATCTTTCAGTGAGATTGATTATGGATACAATTCATCAAATAAATAATTTAAAAACGTCAGAAACTTTCGGTGAGATAGTTCTCTGATGACATTGTCTTAATAAATTTGCGAATTTTAGGTTTTCAAAGTAGAGAACTTCAAAAACATTAATGCAGTGTGTTAAATATTCTGGCGAGGGAGTTTTAACCAATCATATAAAGGAGAGAATTCAATAAAATTAAGAACATGTTGTCAAACTAGTGGGTTTCAAATCTCTTGAGCAATATTTTTTATCAACACTCAGCACTCTCATTCCAGTTTTGACACTGTTTTTTTAGATTATCTTTCAGCTGTTTCATATTATGGTTAGGAAAAAGTTAGTTTTTAAATTTATTGTGGGTGTTTTCATTTTATCAAAAATAAAATAATAAAAAGTAAAAAGTTGTTTACCTCATTGTTGACAACAGTGAGGTCTTTAGTTTTAAAACCATAGAATATTTCTCATCTGACTTTTCTGTGGTTCGACTCTACACAACTATGCTAGTGTACGTTAATAAATGTAATTTTGAGGGCCATGATGACCTCTAGCTACTTAAAAATTTGGCGCCTTTTCTAGGGAAGGAACGCACTGAGAGTCTAGGGTTTAAAAAAAATAAAAAAACACTAAAAACATAAAAAATCATTTAAAAAAATATGATTATAAAAAAAACCACTTTGAACTGCATCTGTTGCTTTTGTTGTTTTAAGAAGAAAACTCCACTTCACATAGAACTGTTGTTTGTTTAAGATCATTGGTTTTGAATTGAAAATGGTTGTTAATCAGAAATGGAATCAACCGGGACCTAACTGTGTTTGTTGTGGTGATTATGGACATACTACTTGGCAGAGTGTGTATAACCAGCCACAACATGATTTTTACATTGAAGAGAATGAGAAAAACATTGAGTTTAGTCCTGAAACCCTATCTAAAATTGAACTAATTGATTCTAAACTAGATTCTAGGGGGGGACAAATTAATAATTGGTTAACTCAAACCCATGAAATTCAACATAGAGATTCTCAAGAGCGGGATCAAAGAATGAAAAGAATGGAAAACATGCTCTTGGAATTAAAACAATGAGTTAAAGAAAAAAAAATTTACGAAAAAGAAAAAGAAAATGTGTATAAAATGTTTGAAAATCATGATGAAGAGGAGAGTGACTGCGAAACTAGACAAGAACCCATTCACTTTGAAAATCTGACTCTGTTGAACTAAATCTGGAAATAGCCAACTCTCTAAGTAAATAACACATCATTGAAAATCCAATAAAGAACTTTAATGGAATTGAGTTGGAAAATTTTGAATATGAATTGAAACAGATTGAAAAAGATAGCCCAGTTATATTCATAATTCTTAGATTAGAGAAAAATCATTGTTTTAGAAATTTTGAAAAGGAAGTCACTCGGGGTGAAGATATACTTGAAACTGAAAACATCAATGTTAAAAACTGTTCACCCAACATTTTTGAACTTGTGAACTTTGAGAAAGAACATGATATCGGGAATATGTTGGAAGAGAAACATAACCTAGAAGTTAAAGAATCTGATGTTTTTGAACCTCAGATGCACACTTCTCTTCCATGTTTTGAAACTTGTAACCCAATAAATTATGAAATGTTGCTGGATGTTGAAGCTGAGGGAATGATATTTGAAGAAAGATTAATTGATTAGTTTTCATTACCCTATTCTTACAGTGAACACATTTCTGAAACATTGTGCAGTGAAATTGAAAGTAGTGTTAACCAACTTGAGGAGAATTTTCTTAATCATAACATCCTTGAAACTGAATTTATTAAAACCGAATTATACAATTCTTCTCCTGAAATTGAATTGCAACACTCTAATGACATGGTTTTGGAAAGTGAGCCGTTTGAACTTGAACATAAAGTAGATATTGAACACACATTAGATGATGGTTGAAGAATTGATTTGTTTGAAGTAGTCGATATTGAGTGTTCATTTACTAATGAAGATCTTTTGGAAGAGATTTATAACATTGTTAAAGCTAAACCTGTTAGTGATAAAATAAATTCTCTTCACTGTCTGTCACTTCCATCCTAAACTGTGAAGGGTGAAAAAGATCTTCAAGATACTGTTAGTAGTCCAGTGGGGGAATCAGTCCTGAGTACCATTGTTCATAATTCTGTTCAACACTTTATTGAATCCCCTCTTGAAACCACTATTCTATATTCACCCATAATCACCCTGGAAATTGAACCTGTTAGTGTTGTGGTTAAGAGAGAAAGACATGAAAATAATGACACACCTTTTGAAGCACCAAGTACTATGTTGTCCCTTCATGTAAATTCAACTTCTGATAACTCTGAACTTATTTTGGAAGTGGATAGAACTATTCCCACAATTGTTAAAGGTTTTTTAGGGGTTATTTTAGGCTATGAGAGTTCGATATTTGTTTTGTTTAGTTTTGGTGCCCACAAATCTCATTGTTCTATTAAAAATATTTGGGACAAACACATGTGGTGGTTCGTATTAAGGAAACCACATCCACCTAGTGACTATGGTTAGTTCTAGGTGAGTCCAGCTAGGGACTATAAACCTAGCGCTGCATGGGAGGAAACCCATGGGTATTCTTTTGTTTTCCTAAATAAAAAATTTTGTAATTAAATAATGTCTAACTGAAGACTTTAAATTCAGTGCTTATTTTGAGTCAATCCATGTTCTTTCTTTTGTGTTTACTTTTGTTTCTGATTTTTTTTGTTTTACTTTGAATGATGTTTTGTTGCCCTACTTTCTATTTGCTCTATCTATGCTAGTTATTTGTTATTGGATTACATATTTTTTGTTTCTAGGATGATGTTTTGTGTCATTTAAAAAGTGGAATTCCCATGATGAAGGGGTAATGGAAAACATAATCAGGGAAGTGTCTCACTGTTATTGTTGAATTTCTTTTTTTTTGATCTTTAATGATTTAGAAGAAGAAATAATGCTCACTTAATAAATTCTTCTTGAATAAAAATAATCTACTACTTATTTGCTGAAAATTTGCTATATAAATTGCTTATATAATAAATTCTGATGCATGACACTGTTTAGACATAAAATCTGCATGTACTTCACTGCTTGGAACTGAATTGCATTGATATTAAAACCATTTCACTTCATGAAATTAAGTGTTGGGGGTACATGATGCTGGTCTTTTAAATCTTATTAGTCTATAGGGTGTTTAGCATGAATCTTAATGTTTAATTGAACAACTTTTTGAATCATACTTTGTTGAAATGCTTAAACCCAATTAATAGTGCACCCACATTGCACATAATATTTCTTGAGATGAATTGAAAAATATATATTCACTATACATAAATGTTAATGCATACACTTTCTAATGAACCTGCTGATTATTTATTTATTATGGAAAACAATAATATTTTTGAACTTCATTGGGACCCTTTATTCATGTCACATATCTACTTAATTGAAAATCTGTTTTGTACCTTAATTGATTAATTTTTCTTCTCCATATTTGGAAGTCTACTTTGGGGACAACGTTGGGTTTTAAATGTGGGGGAGGGGGTCAATTTTTTACTGTGCTAAACTATGCTTTATTGAAATCCTATCAATTCCCACTGCAACTTTTAAATGTTTTGTAAAAAATGGATAACATTTTTCAAAATTCGTCAATAATTTTAGGCTTTACACTTTTCTCAATTGGATCTTGCCTTAGGATATGTTCTGTGTTGGTGGTTAATGGCTACTTTGAGTATGAAATTGATGAGGATGGATGATTGCTGAGTGATCTTACTTAGTGATTTAATGGAAATTTGGTTTAGGAACTACTTCTGGAAGTGATATGGGATACATATTTATGGAGTTATGGTCATACCATTTGGAACTCAAAGTTTGATTCTGATTCTAGGGGCCTCATTCATCTTTTATTTATTAAAATTAATCGCTTTAATGAGCCAATGTAAAAGAATTATATATAAATCTTTTGAAACTGGATTAATATGTGCATCTCGGATCCCATGGTGAGTTTCAAGACCCTAGATGTTGGTTACATTTCTGTTTACTTAAATCCCTCTGTACACTATGAATAAGTGCTTATGCACAGTGCTTAGCACAATAATACATGGCTTGGAATAAATAAATAAAGTATCTAGGGTCAAAATTGAGCACATTAAGGTGAGGGGAATCATGAACACCAGATGAAGAAGGAGCCAATTGATTTATATGAAATCTTATAGGTTGTATTATTAAGGCGATTAAAAAAAAGATTATTTGTTCTCTGAAACCTAGGAGATGAATCAAAGTTCAAGGTTCCCCTAGTTATGTTCTTAATTCCACATAAATTTTACCTTTTTTCACCCTCGGACCTTGGAATTATGTCTGGATTGAAGTTAGTCACTAAGTAGTACCACATATGAGGCATGGCATCTTCATTACTTGATGATTCATAGTTTTCAAGACTACCAGTGAGTATTTTCTTATGGCAAGGTTCAAATGAGAAACTTAGTTTCTAAAAGCCTAGTGACATGTTACTGTCCTTTGTTTCAAATTGCTGGTCATGTTACATTTTCAGCAGTATCATGAAAATCAAACTTTTGCTTTCAAAGAATATAAAACATGAGATTTTTTTAGGAAAAAAATGATCAAGTGTGGGGAATTTGATGTGGCCTTAAAGACACATGTTTTTCCACATCCTTTTTAATTAATTTTTATTAATTTAATTGCTTATTGTAACACTTTTTAATAAATAATGACACTTATATAATTTTATCACTAAATTTATTAATTTATCGATTTTTACAAATAATTTTGTTTTATAAACTTTAAAATATTTAAATCATCCCTTACTTTAATTTAATAGCATTACTATTTCTTTTTTAGTAAGGTATTCTTGTCTGCAAAATTAATAATTTAACATTAAATAATTAATTAAGTCTGATTTTTCATATAATCAATGTAGTCTTAATTTAATAATGTATGAATTTAAAATTAATTATCATATGTCTTTTGATAATTCATTAATTTCTAATTAAGGTTTTGAAACAAACTAAATATATTCAAGATTTATAATTTTATTTCTTAAGTTAATTCAATTGTCCAATAAAATGATAATTATTAGTCTATTTTAATTAATTTAGTTTGTTAAAGCATCATTAACTTAACATTGTAATTTAATTGGTTAAATATTAAATGCTACATTAATCTTTAATTTGTCAGTTTCTTTTTAATTTTAGTTTTAATTTTGTAGGAATTTTATTTTTACTAATTGAAGTCTTTAGTAACTTAACATAAGTTGAATTGGTTTTATTAATTTATTGAAGTTTATGTTGTATTTAATTTTAAATTATCTTAATTATGGTTTATTTTAAATTAATCATTTCATTCAGTTTTAATTTATGTTTTAACTCATTTTATTCACTATGTTTATTTTACAGGTAAACGGTTTCACTCCCTCTGGTCGCACCGTAAATGCTTGTCACGGACGCACCGTGACCTTTTTTTTCTGACTCACCAGTTTCCACCTCACAGACTCACCATGACATCCTTTACTCCATGGGCTGGGTTAGAACTGTCTCATTGTGAGGTTTAAAACAGACTCACAATGACACTCCTCACGGACACACCATGAAACCCTCTAAGTTGTATCACCATTTCCAACAACTTCATGCACTGATCCTACTTTCACCCATAACCTTTTCTACCGTTTCCTCACCAGTTCTCTGCAAGAATGGTGCTACCAATCTACTCAACATCCACCACTTTTCACACCATTTTCACCATCTCCACAGAATGGATCCACAACAACTCAAGACCATAGGATCAAAGCAACTAAAAATACAGACCGAGACCAGTTTCAGACTCAAATCACTTTCAATTCACTAAAATTAAAACCTCAAAACCAATTTCATTTCTAGATTTGATATAGAAGAACTCCCTGCTGCACCTCTTATTACTTCGTTCCTCTTCTGAGTCTGATCTAGCTCATCCTTCACCGGAGATTTCGGGCCATGCTGCTGCTGGAGTTGTCGAATCGTCGCAAACCGATCAGAGTTGTCTGCTGCAGCTTATGATCATTGTTTTATGCCACACGAGGAGCAGCAGCCGAACTCTACTGAGTAGTTCGGGAGGATCTGTCTGCCGTGATGAAGACCACCCCCCCGCAGGACCAAGGCCGCCATAGTTCCGCTTCTGATGGAGGTGTTTCACCACTGAAGGCTGAATCAAGGATATTGTGCCTCCTATAAAAGACTATACCGCCACGACTTGCACAGGAAGAGGTCGTTAGTCTCTTCTTGGGGAGAAGACAAACCCTACCCCCTTTGGTTGTGCACCAAATTTGGGGGGGGGGATGAATAAAAAAACCTAAACTAATTTAAAAAATAAAAAATATAATAATAAAAGTATTATAATAGTAAATTAAAAAAAAAGAAAAAAAAGTAAAAGTAAATAATAAAAGTAATGTTAACATAACCTAACTTTACATAAAAGTTGACTTTAACTATCTCAAATTAATATAAAATAATTTATAAAAGTTATAAATTTAAAACAATTATAATATTAATAAATATATAAATTATAAATTAATATACAAAACTAAATTAATAATTATTGTTAATAATAATTTAATACACTATTGATAGTATAAATATAAAATTAGTAATAATGTTATGTAAACAATAGAATATACTTATTAATTTAATGAAATATTTAAAACATAAGTATTAATTCTTAGTACTTAATTAAAATTAACTAATTAATAGATAAATCTAAGAACATAATTTCTTAAATGGTATTAATAAAATTATTAATACTTTTTAAATTATTAAATTTCTGATTACTTATTTACTTATGATTTTAAATTTGAAAGATTTAGTTAAACATGATAAAATAAAAAATTTAGTATTTAGTATTTATATTTATTAATATAATTATATCAATAGTGTTCTATAAATTTATAATAATATTACATAAAAGTAAATAATAATTATTAACTTAAATATTTATTAGTTAACTTTAGTTAATTTTTTTCTTTGAGTTTTAACTGCTTTATTTGGTTTATATTATGTGCAGGTTCATTACAAAGTCATAAACACGTCTATTTGCATGCAACTAACTCATCCAAAGTTAGTTACGTGAGGAAAACTCACGTGACGTGCCTGTCGTGGATTAAACGCACGTGTATGTTATGTTTGTGAAGGACAATTAAAGTCGGTTGAAGTGATCGGTGACATACAGTAGATGACGAAGGATTTAAAACAGAGCAGCAGCAGAATTTTAGGGGTGAGACTCTCATTCTGATTCCACGAGCACATCTTTCGAGAGCAGATACATGGAGAGATACTCTCAGGAGACGTGAAGAGCAGTTTGGAGTTGTAGTATCCAACAATGATTCATGAGTTTAATCTTTGAGGGAGAATTTTTCTTCCTCTATTTTAATGTTTTACTTTGTATTGCTGCTATTAAAGTGAATACGATCATATGTTAACTTTTCTTTTTTGAGAAATTTGAATTCTACTGGTTTAATTTTCTTTTCCATTCATTTAAATTTCCTTCATTAAGAATTAGATTCTATCGGCGAGACTGAATATAGTTCTCAATCCTTAAATTGAATATTCACCTTCACATGTTTCAATTTCCCAATCCTTGTTCTTTCGGTGAGATCAATTATGGATACAATTCATCAAATACATAATATAGAAACTTCAAAAACTTTCGGCGAGATACTTCTCTAATGACATTTTCTTAATAAATTTGCGAATTGGAGTTTTTTGAAGTGGGGAACTTCAAAAACTTCAATGTATTGTGTTAAATCATCTAGAGAGGGAGTTTTAACCAATCATTTATAGGTGAGTATTCAATAAAATGAAGAACATACTATTAAACTAGTGGGTTTCAAATATCTTGAGAAATATTTTTGATCAACACTCAGTACTCTTGTTCCACTTTTGACACTATTTTTTTAGATTATCTTTCAGCTCTTTCATATTCTGTTTAGGAAAAAGGTAGTTTTTAAAATTAGTGTTGTTGTTTTCGTTTCATCAAAATTAAAATAATAAAAAGTAAAAATTTGTTTACTTCATTGCTGACAACAGTCAGGTCTTTAGTTTTAAAACCTTAGAATTTTTCTCATCTGCCTTCTCTGTGGTTTGACTCTGCACCACTAGGCTAGTGTAGGTTAATAAATTTCATTTTGAGGGCTGTGATGACCTCCAACTACTTTAATCCTCATAGAATGAAATTATATTATTTGATATCCATATCTTGTAAATCATTCTTAGAGTTAATATCCTTGTCTTGGTGAAAAATAATTACTTAATTTCGGGTTCCCTTCTTAGATAGAAAGAAAAACGATTCAATATCCCCCATTAGGGTAATAAAATAACTGGTTCAAAATCCACCCCTTCAAAATAATTCCTATAGTTGATATTATCTTCATTGAAACAATATCCTTCTTTTGAGATCCTTCTCTTGTTAAAAAAATTCCATGATTCGATATTCTTCTCTTGAGAAAAACTATTATAATTGAGAACCTCAACTTGGAAATAGAAAAATATCATTATTCAATATCCTACTCTTAGAAACAAACTACATGATTTGAGATCCTACCTTGTTCAAAATTTTATTCAATATCCTCCTCTTGGAAACAAAAAATAATAAGTTGTTGTCTTTATCATAAGAAAATAATCCATGGGACAATATCCCCCTCCATGAAACAAAACCGATGAGTAAATTTTATATTCTTATAAATATAATCCTTTAGTCATGAAATTATATGAAACATTTCACCAAAGATCTTTCCCTAAAAAATATGTTTAACCCACCCCTCATGGTTTACTTGGGGCTCATCCCTCATCCAATACAAATACCCAAATAAAAACTTTAATTTCTCTTAAATTGATTTCTTAAACCTAATGTACTAATTACACCCTATCCCTTACTGATTGTGTTGTCATGACACATCAAATTTATTATGATTTTAAGATTTATTTATACTCTAGGGAAGACTGTAGGGCGTCTCTCAAAGAGAGTTAATAGGTTTTGAGTGTTAATTTTTAAAAAAATATACTAAAAGAGGGGGTGGTTTTGAAAATTGTTTTAAAAATAAAATGACGTAATTAAATATTTTAATAGTTCATAAATAAAATTGGTGTTTTATAATTTTGATATAAAAAGATCATTTGATGTTTACTACACATCTTGGATAGTTCATTACTCTGTGAAGTGCCCAGATCAGTGTGAATCACTGAGAGGGGGAGGGGGTGAATCAGTGATCCCTTAAAACTTTTTACTAATTGATTCCTTATCAATTAAACCTCTATGGCTGGTTAAAGCCTCGATCCACTCTTCTTGTATCTCTCAACCTTTCCCGAATGATGCAGTAAAGAAAAGGCACAGGACACAAGGATTTACAAGGTTCGGCACCAAAGGCCTACATCCTTGCCATGCTCTCCCAGCATGGATTCTCCCATTATAACTTGTTAGAATTACAATGGTCGATACAGCTTCCCACCGTATCTCTCCTGAGTCCCACAGGAGGGTCTTTATACTGCTTCACACAGTGTTACCAGAGTCCCACTGGCCTGCTCCAGAATCCCACTGAATACTTCTTCTCCCTGAGTCCCACAGGGTCTTCTCCTGGCTCCTCGAGTCACACGAGTAGCTCTTCTTCACTTTAGGCTTCTTCAAGTATCCTCAGAAGTCTGGGATAAAGACTACTGGCCTTGCTCTGTACCTCTGATCACTTGTGATGATCAGGTCTTCTCGTCTTGCTCAGGCTTTATCTCCTTCTTCTAAGGATGACCTGGCTTCTCTCCAACTACTGAATACTCAGACAACTGATATCTTTAACTTCAGTCTGGTCCAGTCTCACTTCAAATCATCTTCATGCAATGAGTGCATGGCAACTCTGCTTCTTCATGCACTGATAGCATGGCTCCTCAAATTCTTCAAGAACCTCCTGGTCTTGGTCAACTCAAATGCACACCACTGATTTATCTTTGTTCACGTGTGCACGTGCATGCATGCATGCATGCACTCTCCTCTTTCTCTTCTTGGTGCAGTAAACCCACAAAGGGTGTAACACTTTAATCACACACCTTATCCACAATCTTCACACACTATATTCAAATTGCTCACACACTTAGAAGTGTGCTTTACTTTAGTGTGGAACTTATTCTTCTTCTTCTAATGTGTATACACTTTTAGTGCACACACTAGGTTCGGCCTTCGTGTCTCTTTGCACACACTTGTTTCACTTTTTCACACACTTGACACTTTGCCCCTTTTTGTTTGCACACTAAAGAGTGTGTTATACTTTAGTGTGAGATGTCTCCTTCTTCACTTGATGCAAACACTTAGCCGTAGGTTCTTTACTTGGCACTTGTGCACACACTTGGGTTCCCCTTTCTTAGCACACCTTCTGCCCGTAGGGCCTTCTCCTTTATGCACACACAAAGTGTATGTCTCGGACAAGGTGTGTTCAACCCGAACTCCTACTCAAGTGAGGCGCGCAAGGGGTGCGGCCCCTCCTTCTCTTCACAGCCGAGCTATTGACACTGGCCGTGGGTCGCGCAATCCACAAGGCGCGCAAGTGCACAAGGCACAAAGCGGTGCGCAAGGGTGCTGCCTAACCTTCCCTGTCGTGCAAGCAGTGGCGGGCAGGGGGTCCTCTTCTTGTCACGCAAAAAGGTAGCGTGCAAGGGACTCCTTCGGGCCAAGGATGGCACCGAGGACTTCAGCCGCGCAGGGTGCGCGCAAGGGATCTCACCGCGCAAGTGTGCGCGGGGCTTCGTCTTCGCGAGGCAGAGGTGCACTCACGGTTCTCCGGATCTTCAACAAAGGATCAGCAAATTAGAAAGCGTAAACGAGAGCCTCGGCCTCTCTTTTTATAGGCAAGGAGAGCCTCGGTTCATCCGCGTGTTAAATCTTGAATCACCGAAGATTTCGGATCTTCAAAATCTTTCCAAGTTTTTGCGTTTTCTCTTCGGTGCACGCGGGTTCTTTTATTTATTATCTTCTTCACGTGCATGCGACTTAGAACGCATGCACGGCCTCTTTTCTTCCAATCCATGCAAATCACGAACCCTTCAAAGCCTCGGCAGATTCTCTTGCCTCGGCCGAACACAAAATTCTCCATTTCACGTATGCATGTACATTTTAATGCATGATCGTGTTCGTAGAGGCCAGACGATCACAATGGAGGCTTCGGCTTCGAGAGAGATGTCCGGAATCTCAAAAACCGTGCTCGGGGAGCCACTGGTTTAGCGGGGGACGTCGGGTGGCACGGGGTGTCCTCGGCTCGAGCTCGAGGAAGGAGACGAGCTCTCGGCCGTCGGATGCGATGTTAAACGGCCAGGATCAGATCATCGCCGTGGAGATGAATCGTGCGGCGTGGATAAAGCGCGCGATGGCTCGGACGGCCAGGATACGCTCCCGGTGAATTTTCCGCGTCCCACATCGAAACGGGACGCGGTTTTTCCGCGGTTTATCAATATGCCGCTCCCTCAACCCGGCAATTGAATCTCCTCCCTCCACGGTGCCGCCCCGCACCGTGTTCTCCCTGCGGGCGCGCTCTGCGCCCACTCTGCTCCCTACGGGCGCGCTCCTAGCGCCCACTATGCACACTCGGGTGCGCGGGCTTCACCACCGCGTGCCCTCGGGGGCTTACACACGGCCCCTGCCGCGCTCCTCCGGGCGTGCCCCAGGCACCCTTGCGGTGTCCTGCGGGTGCGTCTGCCGCCCTGGGCTTGCCCCACGGGTTCCCCCTTGGGCGTGGCGCCTTAGGCCCACATGTGCCTTGGGGTTGAACCCTCATGGTGTCCATGGGCTGGCCAATTTTTTGGCTAAGTAAATGAATGTTACTTTGTCAAAAACAAAGTACTTCATATGAAAAATGCCCATTCTAAATGCCAAGCCATACTTCTTCTTCTTTATTTCTTCTTCTTCATTAGAATTCCTCCAATTCTATTCAACATGTATTCATCACTTAGGAATGGAAATTCTTGAAGGTTCTTCATCTTCAACCGAACTCCTGAATCAACATGAATTATCCAATGAGCTTCATTGATCTAATCAGAGATCAAGTTGGATCACTTCCAATTCACATGCACTAAGAGTTAGCACATGGACTTCTTTAATCCACATCATCCACTTAGAACTTGTGGATGGATCATCTTCATCTCCTCATGCATTGTCAATACAATGCATGGTCTTCAAACAATGTTGTGACATTGTATCATCAGGATACAAGTTCTATGAACATAAAGAGCAGCTCAGCAATCGTCAGATTTTCATGGAGAATGTTTCAACCACAATTTCCAATACAACTTAGTGAATCTCCTAAGTGACATGCATCTTTGTACCATGGCCATTCTCCTTCATCACCATCACCATCACAACCTTTGACATTCACATCTTGACTCCTTGACATCCATTCATTCCAAGACAACTTCATGCCTCATTGACAACAAATGCAACACAGTGCACTTCAATCTCCCCCTTTGTATTTGTTGTCAATACACTTCTTCACCACATATGAATGGGTCAATATGTGTGCCAATATTTCTCCCCCTTATTGGAAATCAAATGCAAAGGTGTGGTGTGGTTCACTTTCAAAAATATCTTCCTCCCTTTGAATAGTATCTTCTTGAAAATCACTAAGAGAGGGATGATGCCACATGTTCTTCTTTAGCAAAGAACCTTTAGTAAATCAACTCTAAGTCTACTTGGGCTAACCCGGTGTAGAAAACAAGAGTGATGTAACCAAGGAATTCAAAGCTGTCCATAATTCTCTACACATGTGAGATCATGCTTGGGGGTTTGAAATTTTTCAGATATAACAATGAATTGCTAAATCCTGCACATACTTCACAAAACTCATTAGAATGTTCAGTGCAATGATAAAGCTCCCCCTTTCATCCATTTATCTTCAATCCATACTCCCCCTTAATTGACAAGATAAACTCAATTAAGAAACAAGGGATGAAA
Source organism: Viscum album (assembly GCA_963277665.1). NCBI lineage: Eukaryota > Viridiplantae > Streptophyta > Magnoliopsida > Santalales > Viscaceae > Viscum > Viscum album. Next base: position 120,177,502 of record OY728165.1, read on the forward strand.
GTATGATTGGAATACCTTCACATTTCACAAGATGGTATTAATCTAAGAATGCCATCTTCTTCAGATTGGCTCCCCCTCAAGGGGTGCACTCCATTCTGCCCAAACCATCCTACAGCTGAGAATGATCATCATCTTCAATTCCCTGCAATGTCAGCACATGTAAATACAAGTGGTTAGGGAATAAGATGGAACCTCCTTGGTTCATCAATGTGAACAACAAGGTTGAGAAGATTCTCTCAACTGAGATGTCCCATTTTCACCATTCTTCACACTTGCACATTTGATCTTCAATGATGTTGGTGCTGGTGTGGATCTCAATATATCTTCATGTGAAATCTTCTTCTTCCCTTTTGCTTTAGCAATTGCCAGAACTTTATCTTCAGCTTTTTGCAGATCTTTGGCAAGTTGCAACTGATGTGGCCATATGACAAGTAAATCATTTGGAAGAGTGGCCCCAGTTCTGGAAGTTCCACATGGTTCTTTGGATGCTGCTAAGCTACCTCTCTTAGGCAACTTATTTTCAATCAATCCCTTCTTCTTCTGGATTGATTGTCTTTTGGAGTTCAGTCTGCTTCTATTTAGCTTCATGGCTTCTTTACAAAGGTCCATGATGTGTCCTTTCTTTCCACAGTAGAAGCATTTCTTGGTGGTCCTTCTGGATGCATCACCCTTCTTGGATTTAGACTCCAAGGTCTTCTCTTCATTCTTCAAACTCTTCTTGGGAGCATCTTCCACTTTCTTATGCTTGCTTCCCAAAGAATCTCTCTTAGCCAGGTTCAGTGATCTTCTCTTCATTCCAGCTTCGGATACATTCGGAGATTGATATGTATCAACTCTTTGACCACTTTTGCAACCATCCCAGATGTTGTCAAGTAATCCAAATCTATTAGCAGTAAACAGATGTCTCTGGACCTGTGGATGTTGCTTCCTTCCTTCTGGCTTGCTCCCCCTTGGCATGGGCTTCCTCTGTGCTTTGGAATTCAGTGGATTGTACCAACAATCCTTTGCACAATGCCCATACTTGTTACAACACCAGCATTGTCCCACGAATCTTGACCTCTTCAGTCCTTCTGATTGTAGGGTACTCTTCTTGACCTGTTGTGCTGTTTCAGGAGAGCTCTGCTTCTTTACTGCCTTCATCCATACTTGTTTGGATTCATTCTTCCATCGTGCACTTTTAGTAGAAACACTATTAGAAGCATCAATACAAGATGGGATGGATGGTACCTTCCTTTTAGAAGATGTTGCACTATCATTAGAGGATTTCTTTATCTTAGAATCATCCTGCTCAATGCTCACTTGAGTGGCAACATTTCTTCTTTTAGCTGACTGGGAGGATTCAGCTTTGGGTGATTGCAGATTTTTCAATATCACCTCCAGTTCTAAACACTTCATGTTGAGGGAGTTCTTATCATCCTCAATTGTTCTTAGCCTTCCTTCCCATTTCTCTTCCAGCTGTTTTATCTGGTCTTCATGCACCTGCTTCATTTCAAGCAATAAGTTGTCAAGCTCCTTCACCCTTTTTACTTTGTCTTCAAGTTGAGCATCTTTAACAACCATTGATACTCTATGCAGCTTCTCCAGTGCATGGAACACTTCTGTGACCATTATCTTAAAGAATTCATTCTCAGAAAGGATTCTTTGCAATTCTTCAGCAGTGTCTTCATATCTTTAATTTCAAAGAGATACTGTTTCATCTTTGGCATTTACCAGCTTTCTGAGAGTGTTGGTTATGTCAACCCTTTTAGCCAATTGATCTTCCATTGCATTGGTTTCTTCTTCTAACTGTGATTTTTCTTCATGAAGATCATGGATTCCTGTAGCTATACACTTTGCCACTTCCATGGGAACTGTCTTCTGAAGATATTTGAGTGCACTCTGAAGATCATTCATTGTTTCAACTTCATCACAGCTAGGACAGGCTTTCTTCATCTTCTTGGAATGTTTCTTCTTTCTATTTTTCTGAGTCTTGGCAGATATCTCCATTTGAGGCTGGTCGCTCGTTTCCTCAAATCTGCACTTCATAATGACTCCCTTGGATCTTTTAGAGGGAACCTCCCTTTGATACCAATTGAAGTGCCCAGATCAGTGTGAATCACTGAGAGGGGGAGGGGGTGAATCAGTGATCCCTTAAAACTTTTTACTAATTGATTCCTTATCAATTAAACCTCTATGGCTGGTTAAAGCCTCGATCCACTCTTCTTGTATCTCTCAACCTTTCCCGAATGATGCAGTAATGAAAAGGCACAGGACACAAGGATTTACAAGGTTCGGCACCAAAGGCCTACATCCTTGCCATGCTCTCCCAGCATGGATTCTCCCATTATAACTTGTTAGAATTACAATGGTCGATACAGCTTCCCACCGTATCTCTCCTGAGTCCCACATGAGGGTCTTTATACTGCTTCACACAGTGTTACCAGAGTCCCACTGGCCTGCTCCAGAATCCCACTGAAGACTTCTTCTCCCTGAGTCCCACAGGGTCTTCTCCTGGCTCCTCGAGTCACACGAGTAGCTCTTCTTCACTTTAGGCTTCTTCAAGTATCCTCATCAGTCTGGGATAAAGACTGCTGGCCTTGCTCTGTACCTCTGATCACTTGTGATGATCAGGTCTTCTCGTCTTGCTCAGGCTTTATCTCCTTCTTCTAAGGATGACCTGGCTTCTCTCCAACTACTGAATACTCAGACAACTGATATCTTTAACTTCAGTCTGGTCCAGTCTCACTTCAAATCATCTTCATGCACTGAGTGCATGGAAACTCTGTTTCTTCATGCACTGATAGCATGGCTCCTCAAATTCTTCAAGAACCTCCGGGTCTTGGTCAACTCAAATGCACACCACTGATTTATCATTGTTAACGTGTGCACGTGCATGCATGCATGCATGCACTCTCCTCTTTCTCTTCATGGTGCAGTAAACCCACAAAGGGTGTAACACTTTAAGCACACACCTTCTCCACAATCTTCACACACTATATTCAAATTGCTCACACACTTAGAAGTGTGTTTTACTTTAGTGTGGAACTTATTCTTCTTCTTCTAATGTGTATACACTTTTAGTGCACACACTAGGTTCGGCCTTCGTGTCTCTTTGCACACACTTGTTTCACTTTTGCACACACTTGACACTTTTCCCTTTTTTGTTTTCACACTAAAGAGTGTGTTATACTTTAGTGTGAGATGTCTCCTACTTCACTTGATGCAAACACTTAGCCGTAGGTTCTTTACTTGGCACTTGTGCACACACTTGGGTTCTCCTTTCTTAGCACACCTACTGCCCGTAGGGCCTTCTTCTTTATGCACACACAAAGTGTATGTCTCGGACAAGGTGTGTTCAACCCGAACCCCTACTCAAGTGAGGCGCGCAAGGGGTGCGGCCCCTCCTTCTCTTCACAGCCGAGCTATTGCCACTGGCCGTGGGTCGCGCAATCCACAAGGCGCGCAAGTGCACAAGGCACAAAGCGGTGCGCAAGGGTGCTGCCTAACCTTCCCTGTCGCGCAAGCAGTGGCGGGCAGGGGGTCCTCTTCTTGTCGCGCAAAAAGGTAGCGCGCAAGGGACTCCTTCGGGCCAAGGATGGCACCGAGGACTTCAGCCGCGCAGGGTGCGCGCAAGGGATCTCACCGTGCAAGTGTGCACGGGGCTTCGTCTTCGCGAGGAAGAGGTTCACTCACGGTTCTCCAGATCTTCAACAAAGGATCAGCAAATCAGCAAGCGTAAACGAGAGCCTCGACCTCTCTTTTTATAGGCGAGGAGAGCCTCGGTTCATCCGCGTGTTAAATCTTGAATCACCGAAGATTTCGGATCTTCAAAATCTTTCCAAGTTTTTTCATTTTCTCTTCGGTGCATGCGGGTTCTTTTATTTATTATCTTCTTCACGTGCATGCGACTTAGAACACATGCACGACCTCTTTTCTTCCAATCCATGCAAATCACGAACCCTTCAAACCCTCGGCAGATTCTCTTGCCTCGGCCGAACACAAAATTCTCCATTTCACGTATGCATGTACATTTTAATGCATGATCGTGTTCGTAGAGGCCAGACGATCACAATGGAGGCTTCGGCTTCGAGAGAGATGTCCGGAATCTCAAAAACCATGCTCGGGGAGCCACTGGTTCAGCGGGGGACGTCGGGTGGCACGGGGTGTCCTCGGCTCGAGCTCGAGGAAGGAGACGAGCTCTCGGCCGTCGGATGCGATGTTAAACGTCCAGGATCAGATCATCGCCGCGGAGATGAATCGTGCGGCGTGGATAAAGCGCGCGATTCCTCGGACGGCCAGGACACGCTCCTGGTGAATTTTCCGCGTCCCACATCGAAACGGGACGCGGTTTTTCCGCGGTTTATCAATATGCCGCTCCCTCAACCCGGCAATTGAATCTCCTCCCTCCACGGTGCCGCCCCGCACCGTGTTCTCCCTGCGGGCGTGCTCTGCGCCCACTCTGCTCCTTGCGGGCGCGCTCCTAGAGCCCACTATGCACACTCGGGTGCGCGGGCTTCACCACCGCGTGCCCTCGGGGGCTTACACACGGCCCCTGCCGCGCTCCTCCGGGCGTGCCCCAGGCACCCTTGCGGTGTCCTGCGGGTGCGTCTGCCGCCCTGGGCTCGCCCCACGGGTTCCCCCTTGGGCGTGGCGCCTTAGGCCCACATGTGCCTTGGGGTTGAACCCTCAAGGTGTCCACGGGCTGGCCAATTTTTTGGCTAAGTAAATGAATGTTACTTTGTCAAAAACAAAGTACTTCATATGAAAAATGCCCATTCTCAATGCCAAGCCATACTTCTTCTTCTTTATTTCTTCTTCTTCATTAGAATTCCTCCAATTCTATTCAACATGTATTCATCACTTAGGAATGGAAATTCTTGAAGGTTCTTCATCTTCAACCGAACTCCTGAATCAACATGAATTCTCCAATGTGCTTCACTGATCTAATCAGAGATCAAGTTGGATCACTTCCAATTCACATGCACTAAGAGTTAGCACATGGACTTCTTTAATCCACTTCATCCACTTAGAACTTGTGGATGGATCATCTTCATCTCCTCATGCATTGTCAATACAATGTATGGTCTTCAAACAATGTTGGGACATTGTATCATCAGGATACAAGTTCTATGAACTTAAAGAGCAGCTCAGCAATTGCCAGATTTTCATGGAGAATGTTTCAACCACAATTTCCAATACCACTTAGTGAATCTCCTAAGTGACATGCATCTTTGTACCATGGCCATTCTCCTTCATCACCATCACCATCACAGCCTTTGACATTCACATCTTGACTCCTTGACATCCATTCATTCCAAGACAACTTCATGCCTCATTGACAACAAATTCAACACAGTGCACTTCACTCTGAAAATTTCACATGGTTTTGTTTAATTCATTGGTTGAAGGTTTTCAAGATCTTGACTACCCTCTTACCACTTAAAACGATGCATAAAGAAGAAATCCTTAACACAACTATCGTGATGTCAACATTTGGTTCTCAATTATTGAACAAGGGATACCAAATTATACTGAAATATCATATATGTGTGAGAGAAAAGGGATTCTTGTGTTTTCCAATCGAAACAACCCAAGATTCCCACTTTAAATTTCAACCAAATCGGTGTAAAAATAAAAAGTGTTTCACTTAATTAAATCAAAATAAATTCATTCAGGGGAGAAGCATTTAAAGATAAGAAATAATTGAAAAATTTATCATAATAATTATACTAAACTAGTATAAGTACTAGTTCCTAAACTCCCTCCCATGTGTGTGTAGCTCCCTCAAAATGATCATCCACTATTTAGCTCGCCATCTAGAGGAGGATGAGGCTCTGGTGTAACATTACCTTCATATTTGATCCCCCTATGAGGAGAGGGGAATATAGAACTTCTAGGATGAGGAGGATACTCCTCTAAGACTCCAAAATGGTAGAGCTTCAATTTTGGTTCAATCCTACAAATGGGGAGCCCAAGGTTCCATTTTATAGGAAAATGGGAAGGTTGTTGTGAGAAAACCGATTTGTTAAAACCACTTGTCACATGGGTTTCAACCTCTATAATTTTTTATATCACTTTGGAGAAAATAAAAAAGTTCTAGCCTCACATCCTGGATGTCTCCACCAAAAGTTTGGCACAATTTGGACAACTAGATCCCTATATATGGATAGATCATAACACACCATTTTTTGACTTCATGCAGATTTGGTGTGATGGATAGATTAGGTTGGTTGGGTCACTGGATGGCCAAATGGGTCTTGTGTTTCATCAAACGAAATTTATTCTAATAAATTTTGGACCAAACCAAAAATTATCAGCTCATTTGGATGCACGGTGCATTATAAGTGTGCGGATGAGTCCAATGGTGTGTGTAGATCCTATGCAGTTTGGACCATGTTTCTTAGACATCATCATGGGCCCTCCGAATCACCTCCGCCTGAAATGGGATTATCCAAAAAAGTATAATTTCCCTTTTTAACAGTGATCAGCACAAAATAAATGATTCAAACATGAAATAAATTTCTTTATTATTTTTAAAATTCTCAATACAAAACTAGTTTAGCACAATGGTGTAAGGGTGAAAATGAAACAATGATTTGTAGTGTGATCACACCCCCACACCTAAACATTTTCACTCCTAGGAAAAGCCATAATTCAAAACATTATGCATGTATATATTTCCAACTTCATAATGATTTAACATACAATGAATATTTAATTCCTTGTAGAAATGTGATCAATGAAAAAATCACACTGAGGATTTATTCTCAATGATCATTGAAAAAGGCATCTCAAAAATTGCATCCAAATGAAGAAAATCATTCAAAATTTAATCATGTCACTAATTCTCCAAATATGTGTGTGACAACTATTTCATTCTATTGTTTCCAATTTTTATCAAGTAAATATAAGTTATTTTAATAATTTTCTACATACAATATCCTTTCCTCCAAACTTTCCCCACATACTTTGCAATCAAATTTCAAGACCCACCCACTAATGCATTTCCAAAAGTAAAACCATAAGCTCCTGACATAGATATCCTCATATGTTGTACATTTATTCACTCCCCTCATTTATTAATATTTCAAAATATTCGCTTGGAACAAATCTCACAATCTTCTCTCAACCCATATTTGACCTTCTCAAAATACTAATTGTAATAGTTATAACAAGATCAAAGATCTATGAAGGGTTGTTTTTAACCATCCCAATATACAACCCTTTTTTAATTTTTTTAGGGCATATAACAGCCAGATAACAGGTACACTCACATAGGTCACTATGGTACAGTAATGAAATAGATTGGATAAGTAAAAATAGTATGGAAATATGATTTTTTTAAAGTAGATAAAAATCAAACTAACTTATATTTACATTCCATTATGTAATAAATTTTCACATTTCATGGTTGGGTGAAAAAATATGTGAATAGATTATGTAACACAATTTTACCTTAAACTATTCACAAAAAAGGGAACCATTTTTCTCAATGTTTTAAAAATTATATAACCATTTATATCATCAACAAAGATCTAAATTTCAAAATAATGTCACACTATAGTATTGAATTCTTTCTGAAATGCAAATTTCATCAGAAATTGTTTTTTGAATGTTAAAAAAACCTGAAATACAGATATTCCACATGTGTTTTCAATAACTTCCATGATTAAACTTACATCTGTTTCTATGATAAAGTGGGAATAAAATAGTAATATTTTGAAACAAAAGTGAGGGGGGATGGGGGAAAGTAAAAATACAATTCAGAAAGTTAATAAGAGAAAAAAAACATGTGATGAAAATTCCTCACAAACCCAGAAATATACCCGTCCCCCCACACCTAATGTATGTAGTGTCCTCACTGTATGAAAATAGAATATTGAAAGGAAGGATAAAACCTGGTGATTTTGATTCATATACTTCTTCTTGAACATGTAGTTCCTCTATCAGGGACTCCAGAATAAATTCATTGAAGTGCTTCAGCCACTGCCCATTGACAGTGAAGGTTTTCATTATTTCTTCATTTTGAACCTGGAAATCTCCAAATGGAGAGACATTAGTAACAGTGTATGGTTCAAACTAGTAGGAATGAATCTTACCTAGATGCAACTTCATTCTTGCATTGTAGAGGAGGACCTTCTGCCAAAGGTGGAACTGACGATGAAGGATGAGATGGTCATGGGCAACCTTGGTAAGCTTTTTATAAATCCTGGAGTTCTCATATACATCTCTTCTCATTTCTTCTAGCTCCTGAATCTGTAACTTCTTTTGAGAACCTACACCAGAAAGATTAGAGTTGCATTATTTAATGGCCTAGTAGGCCTGGTGCTCAATCTCAATTGGGAGGTGACAACTCTTTCCTAATACAATATGATAGGGTGACATTCCAATGAGAGTTTTGAAAGCAGTACAGTTGGCCCATAATTAATCATCAAGTCAAAGGCTCCAATATTCTCTAATGGGTTGAACCATTTTTTCCTGAATCTGTGTTACTTCTCTATTTGACATCTCAGGTTGATCATTGTTTTATGGGTGATATGCAGAAGACACTCGATGCACAACCTTATACCGACGTAAAAGTGATTTCATTGTTCTGTAGTAGAAATGAGAACACTTGTCACTAATGATTTAAATATGTAATCCAAACCTACCCAAGATCTACGTTCTCAAAAATTCCACAACTATTTTGGAATCATATGTCCTTGTGGCTCGGAACTCTACCCATTATGAAACAAAATCAACCACTATAGGATTGTACAAGTTGCCATTGGAATTGGGAAATTGAACCATAATATAAATACCCCAAACATCAAAAATTTCATGAAAGATCAATAGTCATTGTTTCAATTCATTTCTTTTAGAGACATTCCCCATTCTTTGACAATGATGACAATATTTGAAAAAATCATGGGCATCCCAAAAAAGTGATGGCCAAAAGAGACTATAATCAAGGACCTTGTGAGCAGTCTATTGGGGACCAAAGTGTCCACCATAAGAAAGAGTGTGGTAGAATCTAAGGATAGACTGAAACTCACTATCGGGAACACAAATCCTAAGGACTTGATAACTACAGGTATGCAAAAGGTAGGGGTAATCCAAAATGTTCCCACATGACTCAGGTTTTAGAAGGTCGGCCTAGTTTTTGTTGAAATCAATAGGAATGAATGATGCTACCAAATCATTTACAATTTCATCATACCAAGGAATAGAATCTTGCACTCGGTACAGTTTCTCATCAGGAAACATTTCATTTATAGGAATATAGGGAGAAGAGTAATTTACAAGGACTTGTGGATCCTAATAATATGGTCAGCCACCACATTTTCTGCATCTTTTGTATCTCTAATTTTATGATTGAATTCCAGAAGGAGGAGCATCCAGCGAATGAGGCATGGTTTGGCTTACAGTTTATTAAGGAGGTACTGGAGGGATGCATAGTCAGAGGATACATTGAATTTGGACCCTAAAATATATGACCTAAATTTATCCATGGAAATCACTATGTAAAGGAATCATTTTATATTTGTGGTGTAGTTTTCTTGGGTAGGGTCCAAAGTACGTGAGGCATAGGAAATGACATGTGGAGCTCGATTAACCATTTGTGACAAGACTGCCCCAACTGCATAGTTAGAGGCAACAGACATGATCTCAAATAGTAAATCCTACCAAGGTGGTTGTATTATCAGGTGTGAAACGAGATTCCATTTTATCTTATTAAAAGCTTTCTAACATTCATTATCAAAAACAAATTCTTTTTATTTTTTGAGTAACTAGGAGAGTGGGAGTGAAATATTTCTAAATGCACAAATGAAATGACGGTAAAATCCAACATGACCAATGAAAGACCGCACATCTCGTATATTTTTGGGGAATGGTAAAGAATAAATGACATCTAATTTTTATTTATCTACTTGGATACCATCCCAAGAAATTACTTGCCCCAAAACTATACCTTGTCATACCATGAAATGGAATTTCTCATAATTTTATAAAATATTCTTTTAAATACAATGACATAGGACTAAACCAAGACTAATCAAACATTCATCAAAAGAGGATCCATAAATGTTGAAATCATCTATGAAATATTCCTTGCAATTCTCCTAGTAATCAGAAAAAATACGAACTATACATCGCTAGAAAGTACCCAAAGCATTGTACAAACCAAATGGCATCCTCCTATAAGAAAATGTGCCAAAGGGGAAAGTGATGTTTGTCTTTTCATGATCCTAGAGGGAAATATGGATCTGAATGTATCCAGAATACCCATCAAGGAAATAGTAGTGGGACTTACCTGGTAGCATCTCTGGCATTTGGTCAATGAATGTAAAAGGTAAATGATATTTCCTTGGGTATTGGTTTAGTTGTCGATAGTGTATGCAGACACGCCAAATAATCTGCAAAGTAGTTGGAACCAATTAATTATTTTAATTTTTAATTACTATAAGGCCAGTTTTTTAAGGAACTAATTGAATGGGACTGACCCATTGGCTGTCAAAAATGGGGTAAATGATTCCATTAGCCAATAATTTTGTTACCTCGTTTTTCACAACTTCTTGGAGGTTTGGGTTTAGTAACTGTTGTGCCTGCCTCATAGGTTTAGCCTAATAATTTAATTAAATATGATGTATTCAAATTGATGGGATAATACTAGGAATGGTAGTGAGTGTCCATCCCAGAGCATGTTTATACTCCCTCAAATGTTCAAGCAGTCGCAATTCATGGACAGGAGACAATGAACTAGAAATGATGATGGGAAGCTTTTTTCCATTCAAAAGATATGAATATTTTAAATCATGAGGTTGTTTTTTTAGTTCCAATTATTTTCAATTTTTCATTGATGGAAGTTTGTGTGAAAGTGAGAGGTCTCGGATCTCATATAATTACTCAATGGTATCATCCTCAATGGAGGAATGTTCTCTTACAAGATTAGAAGTATCATCGATGGTCATTGTATCCTTAGTGTTGAAGAAATCCTCAATCAATGAACATTCATTACACTTTTATAGACCACTACAACAATCAATGCATGATTCATTCCCTATCATTTCTATCAACGAAGAAAACTCAGAAAGGGGATCAGGGGAATGAAATGAGGTTTTTTCAAGGGAAGGGAGTATATCTATAAAATTAATAGAGAGAGAGAGGAATGTTATTCTGAGGCTTGCTTCATGGAATCTAGGATATTGAAGTGGAAAATTTCACCCGCAAACTCCATAGATAATGTACCATTATTGACATTAATTATGGTATTTTCAGTTTTCAAGAAGGGTCTCCCCAATATAATCAAGGCATTTTTGTTAATCCAATCATCTTCCATTTTGATCAAATAAAATTCAGTAGGAAAAATTAAATTTTTAACCCTCGCATGAACATCCTCTAACACACCCGAGGGGTGTGCAATACTACAGTTATCTTGTTAAAAAAATAATTACAATGGGATTTAATTCCCCGACATGCAATGTAGAGTAAATGGAGTGAGTCATCAAATTTATAGAATCACAAATATAAAGAATAGCATTAGAAAAATAATAATCCCCTATGGTTCATGGAATTGAGAATGTTCTAGGATCATTGCACTTGGTGGAAATTGATGGATCTATTAATGCTAAAACATTACTCCCCAAGCTCACCTGCTCATCACATCTAAGTCACCTTCGGTTTGTACATGTCTCTTTTAGAAACATGGAATATCTGGAATTTGTTTCATAGCATCAATCAAGGGAATATTTACATGCACTTTTTTGAAAGTCTCCAAAATTTTCTTATTCAGTTCAGTTTCCTTTTGTTTTCTAGGATGTGTGGCCCTTTTTTGGAAATGGAAGAGAGATTTTTGGTATAGGTGAATCATTAATAAACACACTTCTTCATTTGGAGGGGATTCTATCAATACAAGGTTCCACCTCATTTAGATTATGTCTAGTAGTTGTGATGGTGGATTTCTTTAGGAGGGGATGACTCTAGTGGAGGGGTCATTAGGCATTTTAGTTTTTTTTCACTCCAAAGGGTGATTACACTAAAAATTCATTTATCTCCAGGGTTAACTACTAGTTGAGAAGGTAGTTTACCTGACCCATGGCTCTGGATTTCCCCCACCGAGTTGGAAAGTTGGCCTAATTGGGTTTTTATGTTCTGTATGACAACTTGGGTGGTTTTTTGGAATTGGTTATTGTTTTCATCCATTTGTTTCACCATGTATTCTAAGCTAGGCTCAGGTTTTGGAGGGGGTTTGTTGGAAAGACCTATATTGTGGTTTCAGATTTCTGGGTCGAGTTAGTTGACTAATCTTCCCCAATTGGTTCGATGGATGTTGAGGTTGGTTTGAATACCCCCATTGCTTATAAGATTTTTATGTATTTACACCCATGATTAGATGGATAGTATGGTTCTTTCTTAAAGGGTTCGTTATAGAAGCGGCCTGGAAAGATTTCCTCACAACTCTCAAAAGTTTCTCTTAGTTTGGGGGATTGATCAGAGTAGTGGGTGTCAGATGAAAATTTACCACAATGTATGGGAGGAGCAGATTAGGATTCCCCTTGGGAAAGAAATTTTTTTCAAAGAAGGGTACTTTCCTATTCAAACTTCATGTCCACCTTTCTCTCAAATTTGGTACTTTTCACCTCATAGACACCTCGAATTGGAACATTAGACCTTGAACCAAATTTTAGAGTGTTCAATGACATGTTCTCAATTAAGTTACTTGCAGCTATTGGGGTTTTATCCACTAGTACACCACCTGTAGCAGCATCAATCAAATTTCAGTCAATAGGAATTAAACCTTCATAAAAATACTGAAGTAAATTTGATCACTTATTTAGTGGTGTGGATAGCTTGAACATAAAATTTTAAAGCGTTCCCAATATTCATGTAATGTTTGCACTTGAGATTTTATTATACAACATATTTCTTTCCATATAGTTTTAGTTTGAGAGATAAGTAAATATTTTTCAATAAAAAGTTGTTTCATGTCAACCAAGCATTTAATTGGTGAATTAACATAGTAAAGCCAGTCTTTTTCAGTGTCTTCCAATGAAAATGGGAATGCTCTGAGCTTTAATTATTCTTCATCGACATTTATAGGTTTTAAGGTAGAATAAAATGTATGAAATTATTTAATATTCTTGTATCAATCTTCTCTAGAAAGTCCATGGAATATTGGTAACAAATGAATTAAACCCGATTTAAGTTCAATATTTGGTGCCAAGCCTTGCATTTGAATGTAAGTGGGTTGGATATCAACATCTTCTGTGGATAATTCTTTTAGTATTATATTGTTTTCAGCCATTATAAACATGTTAATTTTAGTTTCTAATTTGGTTCCAGAAGAAGATGGGTTTAGAAAATTCTCGAGATGTGGTGTGGCCTCCTTCAAAGGGTTATCTTGTGCATTTTGGGGTCACTGATGTAAGATTCTCTCCAGTTTGGGTTCGAAAGGAGGTAATTATCTCGGAGTAGAATGTGTCATTCATAGAACCTATAGAATAAATAAATCATAACACAAATGTATATAAAAGTTTAGAAGATAAAAAAAATATTCACAAAAATTACAAAAATCATATATAAAACATGCACTAAAACCAAAGCGCTCTTAGGAAACGCCACCAAAATTTGACCACATTGTCATGACCAGTCAAATTTATTGTGATTTTAAGATTGATTTATAGTCTAGTGAAGACCCTAGGTCATCTCTCAATGAGCGTAAATAGGTTTTGAGTGTGTATTTTCAATAAAATTTACTAAAGGAGGGGGTGGTATTGAAAATAGTTCTAAAAATAAAATGACTTAATTAAAGAGTTTAATAGTTGATAAATAAAAGTGGTGTTTCAGAATTATGAGATAATGAGATCATTTAGAGTTCACTACACATCTTGGATAGTTCATTTTTCTGAAAATTTCACATGGTTTTGTTTAATTCATTGGTTGAAGGTTGTCAAGAACATGACTACCCTCTTACCCCTTAAAACAATGCACAAAGAAGCAACTCTTGACACAATGATCGTGTTGTATAGGTTCGGTTCTCAGTTATAGAACAAGGGATACCAAAGCATACTGAAATATCATATATGTTTAAGAGATAAATAATTATTGTGTTTTTCCATCAGAACAACCCAAGATTCCAACTTGAAATTTCAACCCAATTGGTGTTAAAATAAAAAGTGTTTCACTTAATTATATCAAAAGAAATCCATTCAAGGGAGAAGCATGTCAAGATAATAAATAAGTGAAATATTTAACACACAAATTAAACAAAACCAGTAGAAGACCTAATTCATGAGCTCCCTCCCAAGTGTATATTTCTCCCTTAAAATGATCACCCACTGTTTAACTCTCCATTGAGAGGATGAGAAGGTTCGGGTGGAACATCGCCTTCATATTTGATCCCCATATGAGGATAGGGGAATCCAGAACTTCTAGGATGAGGAGGAGACTCCTATATAACTCTAAAATAGAAGAGATTCACATCTAGTTCTAATTTACAAATGGGGAGAACAAGGTACCATTTTTTAGGAAAATTGGAATGTGGATTTGAGCACACTGATTTATTAAAAATATTTTTAAAATGGGTTTAGACCTCTAAATTGCCTTATCTCACTTTGAGAAAAACAAAAAAGTTGTATCTCCACCTCTTGGATTTCTCCACCGATTGATTGGCACAAATTGGACCACTAGAGTTTGAGATATGGATTGATCATAGAACACCACTTTCGACTTAGTGCTGATTCAGTGTACTGGTCAAATAAGGTAGTATAGTCCATCATATGGTCGAATGAGTCTTGTGTTTATTCATACGAAATGTAGAACAATAAATGTTTTACCATCCAAATTTTTTTAGCCCATTTAGATTCAAGTTACAGTAGAAGTGTGTGGATTATTCCACTATTGTGAATGGATCCTACGCAGTTTGGCACATTTTTTTTGGACATCATCCTGGGTCTTCCAAATCAAATCCACCTTCAATGAGATTATCAAAAAAAGTATCATTTACCTTTTTAACAGTGATCAACACAAAATAATTGATTCAGAAATGAAATTAAATTCATTATTATTTTTATAATTTTCAATACAGAACCAGTTTAGCAGAGTGGTGTAAGGGTGAAAATAAAACAATGAATCGTAGTGCGATCACTAACCCTAGTTAAGGATTTTCTTATCCTTAATACAAAATCTAAAACATCTCTAATTTCATCAAATATTCCTTATTGTGGAATATAAATCTAGTGTAATCCTCACACAATCACTAATTTAATATAATGGCTCAATATCTATGGGCTACCATTCTATTATTTGTCTCTTATACCTTCACCTATCTCATCAGTATGAGTACACCACAAAATGGTCACTCATGTGTTTGTTCTACACATAAAATTTTGATTGTAATTTTTATCTTGTGTTCCATATCATATGAGATTAAATTATAATACACAACATTACTAGTAACATGATATAAAAAGGAATAACCAATGGAACTTTTCACACACCCTTAAAAGGTATGATGTTCCTCGATATATAGCACTAAATTGTATGGGTTTTTATTTCCTTCATGTTGATATGTAGAAATCCCATATCGTGTGACCAATACTACCATTTAAACTCCTACTACCTTCCAATATGGTGTTAAAGTATATAGTTCCTTCTTATCATCTTTAAACTATAGAGTAATCAGATATTTGGGTTGAATGTGGGAAAATACAATTACCTTATATAATTTTCGTTAAATTGAACAGTTTCAAACAATCACATTCATGAAATGGGTAAATTATTTTATTAATATGTTGTATTTCATGAATATTTGATAAATATATAAGATATTTTGAGAATATACTACCATTGTCTTAAAAATATGATTTACCCTCCTATCTTCTAATATTAAATAGAAATAACACAAATAAAAAACCAAATAGGACCTATGTTTAAAAACATCAAAATCCAAAAAAATGGTGAACCTGATGTGAAATACTTTACATAGAAAATTATTAATTGACCATTATTTTTATTTAATGATTATACACTAAGGGATAAATTGTATTTGACTTCTCCCATATAATCCAAATTGTTTGTTTCAATGGATGATAGAAAATTGTACTCCCACCCATCTTCAGGGTAGTAGAATCACAACAATAGTTTCCATGTAATGGAATCTAATGACACCAAAAACATATTATAACACTACACTACTACAGCTACTTCATGTATGAGTCATATACTATCATTATAAACCACTAAACACCTACAATTATAGTTGATTCATACAATGGTCTAGAATTATCTCCATAATGGGATATTTTTTTAACAAATTTTTTGTGGAAATATAGAAGGTTGAAGGAAATGAAGTATAGTACCACATAGGCAACGTTGTAGGGGGTAGGTGGAAATTTTATTAACATAAGACTACTTTAATATTATCTCTCTAAATCATGGTATTACCTAACATAACTACAAAGAATAATCTAAGTGAGTCATTTTCTACATTCATTTGACTACCTTGGAGCCACCAAGGGTTGTCTCCCACAAATAATTTCTATTGCTACCACCAGATAACAATAATTCTATAGGAATTTATTGGGTAACTAGATCCTCATTCATCCACCTCAACCATCCAAAAGTAGGGCCATTAATACAAACAAATCATGGATGTTATTGAGGAAATATAAGCCTCTATTACTATTATCATCTCTATATCATAATATCAAATCTTTATAGTATCCTGAAGAGAATTCCTTGTCACACTCAGTAGGAAACCTAAAACATATTTTGGATGGGCATTGGTGACCTAGTTATTAAATCGTTATTTATTAATGGAGGGAAATTAAAAATTTCTTGTCCCTTGTAAAGTAGATTCCAATAACTATATAGGCCCTCCCCGGGGTCTTAGTCAAAGGCATTTATCCCTTGTGATAAAAAACTACTTAGATTGGTCCATCTCACAAAACATAAATTTATTGGATTGATATATTCCATATATAACTAAACTAATTGGATTTTTCAATCTCTTATGACCCTAAACTACTCAAATAGTTTCATTCCACATGATACTAAACTATTTGAAGTGGTTGATCCTGCATAGCCCTTATAAC
Source organism: Viscum album (assembly GCA_963277665.1). Taxonomy (NCBI): domain Eukaryota; kingdom Viridiplantae; phylum Streptophyta; class Magnoliopsida; order Santalales; family Viscaceae; genus Viscum; species Viscum album. Next base: position 120,194,556 of record OY728165.1, read on the forward strand.
ACATGGATATTTGGATGTCAAATAATCTTTAAATAAATACTACATTCAATAGATTATTTCACAGAAAACTGATATAAAATGAACAATGATACATTTTATTAAATATAATATTATAATAAATTTATATAAAACTTGGTATTACATACCTTGGTTGATTACATCTATTAATTGTTTATAAATTAAAGGAGAATAATAAATATAAATGAATAATATCTTTAAAAATCATAGATCCCATAGATCATCTTTACAAATTAGAATTATCATTAGTAGAACTAAAATTCCAATAAGAAATTGAATTTTTAAATATGAAAACATTATCCAAAACAGAGAATGATAATTGTGACTTAAGAATAGATAATGGAATGAATGATTTTATAAATTCTATATATAGAAATGAAATTTGATCATTATACATATTATTTTTTGAAATATATTCATTGGAAATATGGTTACTGGAGATACCGTCATTGGATATACAAGTATCAAATAGGTGTATTGACGTTCATTGTTTTTCAGTAACAAATTTAAAATAATATATTACATAAATAGTAAATAAAAATAGAATTTAGTTAGATATTTTATTATAAAATATTTTTATGTGTTAGAATATAGTCATTTTTAAAGTGTCATATGATGTTTTTATAAAAATCAAAAGTATGATTTTAATATTAAGCATTTGGTAAAATTAATTTTTTTGAAATTAATCGATTAATTTTATGGTATTTGGAAAATATTATTTAAAAAAAGTTATATCTTTCAATGAAATACTTTTTAAACTGTTTTATTACTATTTAATACTAAATAATTCTTTTAATTAAAATTATTTATAATATTTATGAAAATTGATTAATTTCACAAGAAAATTTATTACTAGGAAAATAATAAAAATAAATTCAGTTTATTCTTAAAAAAAAAATTTATATAAATTTCTTTTTAATACACTATGAATTTTTAAAAAACTCAATTTATTATGTTCAAATTATGATATAGAATATTTTCTATATGATGAATATATTAAAATTAATTTAATTATAAATTTATATTAAACTTGAATAAAATAGTCAATATTGTAAAAATTAATTTTCTAATAAAAATAAGTTTTTATTTTATTCTTTGTTTCCTTCTAAATGTTAAATTCCTAAATTTTGGAAATTAAATTTGAAAAAATAAACATCATTTATAGATTTGGACTATCAAAATTATCTTATGGTAACTTTTTGATATTTTTTTCAAATGATTAACTGAATTATAAAAATTATATAATTTTTACCAGTACCATATGTTTTATAACTCAATCATAAATTAACAACGAATTTAAATTTTTAAGAAATCATTTATCAATCAAAGGTGTATTTAAGATGTAAAATTTTTCATTCAAAAATAATATGATAAAATAAAATTATAAAACCTATGTTTAATATTTTGAGACTCAAGTGATATTTTATTCTAATAGAGCATATTCCTTATTATTATTTTAATTAAATATTTAGATTGTAGATTTCAGATTTAGATTGATTTTAAAGTTCCATAACAATTAATATTTTGTTATAAAACCAACTAATGTTATGAAAATAAAAATAAATTAATAATTTTAAACTAAACATATTTTTATGCTTAAAAATACTCGTTATTAAAGAACCATTATTAGATGTTATGTTCGCCAATACTGAAATTAAATTTTCTCACACTTAAAAATATTATTTTATAAGATTAATTTTATATTTTAATTAATCATGTTCAAATTAGTTAATTTGGATAAATTTAGTTTTTATCATTTAAAATCATTGTGGTTTACAATTAAGTTACTATAGTAAAAGTTAATAATGTTAAAAGTTAAAAATATGGATAAAAAGCATAAGACTCAACCAAAATTAACTCTAAATTTTTGTTTAATAGTTTTTTCAAAAAAATCCTCATAATACCTCCATTATTGTTAGCTTTTTACTCACATTCCTTGAATAATGATTTGTCATTTTATATTATTACAAAAATTCCACTCCCCTCACTTTTAGAAAGATTTATCTACCAATCCTTTATATACAGTTTAAATTTTTTTAATTCATCTTGAAATATTTCTGTTTTACTTCACTTATATCTATCTCCAACATTTTTATGTCCATTTACCCATGGAAAATAAAAAAAATAACTCATTTCATAGAGGTCCTCCAAGAGAAGGATCAAATTATAAATGAGAGAAAAAATCATTTCTTAACCCTCTTAATTCTTTATCAATATCCTCCAAACCAATTTTACCAATTATAATATAAATAAATAATTAATATTAGTTTTATAATTAAATTTTATTACTTGAATTTTATAATCATTATCTACCCTTTCTGCTTCCATATAGAAATGAGGGAATATTTCAAACGCACAAGTTGATTAAAGCCTCCACAAAGTGATGTAATTCATTTTTCAAAACTACATTACATGGATGGTTATAAAATGGAATTTTATAAATAAATATGATATTTATAAAATTTTTGTTACTCTAAAAAGATAAACCATGTATACATTTATACCATTCTATGTAAAATTAAAATAGTTTCCACGTGAACGTGTAAACTACCTTCTCCATGCAATGACTTATTCACTTTTTCCTCACAAACATAATTACATAGTTTTAAGAATTTAATTAATTAATTAATATTATATATATGAAATTATTAATTTTATATAAAGATAATCTATGTATTTTATAAATAACTTCATCCATTGGAAAATAAAATCATTGCTTGTGTTACGTGTGAACAATCACTACCATGGACTAAATGCTTAATTTTTTTATCACCACCTTCATTGATGGTTATAGAAAAACATTATTGCTAAAAATTATTATAATAATTTAAATATTACCAATATCAGATTATATAATTATTACACAAAAATAAATAACCATTATAAAGTGGAATGATGATATTTGTAAATTAATCAAGGTAATATCATCACTGATTTTATCTTCCCATATCGTAACTAAAACTCACATCGAATGACAATGGAAATTTTTAAATAATTATAGAACATATTTTTTAATACCTTTAATAATATTTGATTGGTTATTTTTTATTAAAAATTAGAATTAATATCTCCCTTATGAAACTTATATAAGTAAAAAAAAATTATTAACATTTGATGATAAAAATAAACTATAACTGAATGATATATGTGAAGATAATAATTATAAATAAAATACATAAATGGTAGTATATATTAAAAATTTTATAAAATGAGTTATTAATATAGTTATGTTTATTTTATAGGTGGAAAATTAATTTTCAATGAAGTTGATAGTTACGGTAAGAGTTATTTTTCTAACTTTTATTTCATTGAGACATATTACATAATCACCACTTAATTTATATTATTTTTTATATATAATTAATTATGGATATTCATATCATAATTTTATGAAATTAAATGATTTAAAACTATCTTTAAAGACCATTAAATTCAATAGATATTAATTTTGTAAGGTATTTTGTCAACTCAAGACTTCTTTATTCCAAGCCTCTTCCTTGGTGAATTTATTTCTCATAAAATTATAACTTTATTGAGACTAATTCTCATCATTTTTAACAACTATTTTTACCAATATCAACATTATTTACCTACAATAATTTTCCCCTTACTTATTTTGAAATATAAATATGTATTATTTATTATGATATTCACATTTCCCTTTAACCATTTTTATGATTTAGGATTCAATAAAAATTATTTCTACAAATTTTGAAAATATTTCTTATTTTTTAATCATGTATTTTATCATCCATTCCCAATTTCCATTTGAAAAACATTGTGCATCTTAAAGGATCCATTATTGAAATTTTTTTTTAATTTTTTTTTTGAAAATGTTTTCAATTAATTTTCTCAAAAATTATATTTTCAAAGTGACTCGTAACTGATTCACATTAAAAATAATGTTAATAAATATTTTCCAATGACTCTTTTATGTTATCCTTCTATTTTAAATTTAACTCCATTAGATCTATCACCTATAGAGTTATGTTTTTATGAATCACCTACCAAATAATTTTATGAAATTATTCTTTTGAATGATAGATTTATGGTAACAAATTGTTTAATTTTGATATCATGATAAGGGATGCCATTTTTAAATTATATGAAACCCATTTTATTTTCATTGGTTTCCATGTTAAGATTAATTATTAATATAATTTGGAACACATATATATGGATATTAAAGGGTGGGGTATTATATCATCCTCCATTGTATTGATTAAGGTTTTACATCTTAAGATCTAAGGAAGCATGTACCTACTTAGTTTTTTTGAAAACATAATTAGTAGACATAAAAATATTTTATAACAACATAAATTATAGACATAAATGGGTTTTGTACACTTTAAAGTGTCTGAATGAATGGGTTTACTCACAATTTGATATTTTTTTAGTTCTTATCTTGATTCCATAGTTCCATGTTTTTATTGTTTCTATTATACAAAACATTTATATGCCATATGTATCTTATTTTTCTCCATGTATCATGTTTATTATCTAACATACTTATTCCATGGTGCATGTTTGTTCTTTTGATACTATATATAATGTTATCTTGACTTATAGATGACATTTATTATACCATTTTATTTTTAATAAGATGTTTCTCCCATGATTATTTTTCTTATATCCAAATGATCTAAGACTTGATGAAATGATGTTATGTTCTTCCACTATTGAGAATTTGAGATCTTATGTTTCTATTCACCAAGTTATGAAGATGATTATAACTCATTGGAAGTTTATAAGGGATTATAGGGTGATTATATTACTGAAAAGTGTTCACAAGTATTATAAAATAATTTTCTTATGTAAGTAGTTCTAAAAGACAATAAACCTTTAGTTCATAGGATTGTGATATTATTTTGTAGTTATAATGATTATTTTACAAAAATAATGTGAAATAAATATATGTTTTGTCTAGGTCTCCAAACATGGTATCAAAGATATTATGTAAATTTTTTTCTTTTAGCATGAAACCTGATGTTATAGGTCTAGGGCACCTCAATTGGTATTAAATAATGGTTTAGGTTTTTTTGTATTGTTTTATTTATTTCTAGGGACTAGGATGAGAAAAAATTTCTAAATAATAGGGAAAAGTCTATTTATAATATAATATCCTAATGTTTTGGTAAAGTATTGTTTGTATGATTTCCATAAAATTAAATACCTTTCTATATAAAAATAAGTGGATATAGTATCTCAAAATAATGCACCTAGTGGTAATAAACCCAAAAACAATGTTCGAGTATTAACTCAGTCTTCACCTAGTTAATGATAAAGAGACTTAACTGTACAACTGTTTTAACACTTCCATGGGATATGATTTCTTGATGTAATATCCCAGATCCGGAATCTTCCTAGATGTTCCATATACACGGTTGGTCACATGGCCTCAAACACATTTCCCCAAATGCCAGAGGATGCTGACTAGAAGTGAGGTCCTTGGGTGTGATAATGGGGAAACTATTCCCCCATTAGCAGAGTAACATAGTGGAAGTAAAACTGATGGTAATAGATAAAGTAGTAATAATTCCATATAAAAATTAAATAGCAGAATTAATAAACAGTTGGAGCTCAAATATCTAAATAATTCATGATAAATATGTCTATAAAAGAATCCAAAAAAATCACAGTGTTGTAATATAGTACTAAACCAAAGTAAAAAAAATCAGTAAATAGCTTCATAGCATCGCAAGACTCAGCTTGGTCCCATGCTCCTCATCTCCATAGAAATCATGTGCCTCAAGTATAAGGGAGCTTTCCCTTATCTATACCTGTAGTAATATAATCTATTTAATCCTAAAAGCATACACCAAGTAGGGTGTGAGACTAATCCCAGTATGAAACCACCCAATGATCTGTTCCTAACAGTCGGTGAATTTATATGGTAGGCAACAAACAAAATAAAGTAGTAGGAAATGAAATACACATAGTAACAATCATACAAATTTAATTGCATTCATTTTCATATATAAATTAATTATATAATAGAAATTAGGTATCTCTCTAGAAAATACTTAGGGCCTAACCCCTATAGTTCAAACAAACAAACACAAGAATTCCTCTAATAATTACATAGATTCTAACCCCTCTAGTTCAGCTTTAGCAAAGACACTCTCAGGATGAACTCACCATCAATTCCCCCTGTGGTCTCATATCGATAACTATTATCCACTCTAAGGAAGCACTCAACATCCAATTCCACCTTTTGAATCATATTGAGGAAACTACATACACTCTAAGGGAGCACAAATTCCATCCCCACTATGGTCTCGCAACGTAATAGTAAATAGACACTCTGGAGAAGCCCTCAACGTCCATTCTCACTATGGTCTACTATAACAGCTTCTCACAGCCCTATGTAAGTCAGTCATGCATAACAGTACATTGTTTCCAATGTAATCCTCAATAAGTACTTGGATAAAAAATCTATAACATATCATAGCATGTCAGATAATAATCACTTCATTATAATAATACTAGGCATAGGAAACAATGTAGTAGCCTAATAAGAAAAGATAGACCAAAGGGTCAATACAAGTAAACATGGGAAAACCCTCCATAGAAAGGAAAAATTAACCCTATTCATAAAAAGACAACCTCTATACAAAAAAAACAAGGCATAGAAGGAAAAACAGGGCTAAAAACATAAACACGCAATACCCTATTCATTGTTATTGGGTACTTTTTCACATAAATTAAAAGACTTTATACGGAAAGGCACAAACCAACTACCTCGGCGTCATGAGATCAGTAGACATGATCCTTAGGCCTTGAATCTCCCTATAATGTTGTATATCTACAAAAACACTTAAAACATTCGACTGAGGATATCTAACGAGAGAGGAGAAAACAAGAGATGAAGTTCAAGAAGAAAGGAGAACTCACTAATGTGATTCCAATTTAATAGATGATGGTAGATTTAGAGAGAAGATATAAATTTGGGGGCTTTGAGAAAATCAGTGGTCGTACAGTTGCTCCTTGATGATATCGATTTAGAAGAAGTGTGTTCTATCTGTCAGATGTGACCTTCGTCCTTTTAATGTAAAAATAAAGTACACGATGTGTTATTTAAAAGTACATTGCATGTACTTGCCTTTTCTGGCCTTCTCTTTAGGTGGTCTCTGGGTTAACACACACATCCATGTACTCAAACATTATATGGCTAGTGCATAGTCACCCACGACAATTGGGTACATAGTGTGTTCTTAAAGTACACAGCGTGTACTGCTGAAATTTCCAAAAACTCATATTTTTCTCAAAAACAACTAGAAAGGAAAAACATTCCTAAAAAGAAGATATGGTCTCCTAAAAACGTTCCCCCTTAAATAAATATTTCCTTGAATTTCCCTAGAAATGCAGTGTAGAAGAAGAATCTTAAAATAGCTCTAGCCACAGCGATCGTACATCGGCCTCCCTCTCCCAGGTCTCGTGTTGTACTTGCTCGTGCTTCCCTAGCACTCATACCAAAGGAACATACCGACCATGGAGAACCTTCGCATTTTGATCCACATTCTTGATAGGATGCTCCTCGAACAAGGCATCCACCTCAAGCTCATTTTCCTTGGGTTAGAAAACAAGAGACGGGTCAGAGAAGTAATGTCGGAGCTGAGAAAAGTGGAAGACATCATACATATCCCAGTACCTCTGTGGTAATTGTAGCCAATAGGCAACCGGTCTGACTCTCCCCAACACCTCAAACGGCCCAACATATCTCAACGAAAGCTTACCTAGTTTCCCAATCCTCTTATGTCCCAACCTCAGTGTGAGACGCATGAAAACTTGATCTCCGACCTAGAACTCTATAGGTCATCTTTGTCAATCATCATAAGACTCCTGTCGTGAATTTGTAGTAGTCATCCTCTTTTGAATCAACTCTATCTGTTCTATGGTCCCTTGGACAAGATGAGGTCCTAGCATAGCTACCTATCCTACCACTATCCAACATAAGGGTGATCTGCATTGCCTACCATACAAAGCCTCAAAAGGTCCCATCTAAATAGTTGCTTGAAAACAATAATTTTAGGAAAATTCCACAACATGTATGTACTTCTACCAAGATCATATACAATCCAGCATGCATGCTCGAAGCATGTCCTCAAGTACCTGAATCCTTTGCCATGACTGGCCATCTTTTGGGGGATGGTAAGATCTACTCAGAAGTACCTATGTACCCAAATCCCAATGAAGTCCCTACGAGACCCGAGAAGTAAATTTTAGATCCATGTCTGAAACAATGTAGTGTGGAACTCCATGTAGATGTACAATCTCTCATATTTACAACCTTCCTAACTCATCAACATTGAAGGTCTCCTTGATCAAAAATAATTGAGAAAACTTCGTGAGTCTATCAATGACAAAACATACTACATCATTCCTTCTTGGTAACCTCAGAAAACTGGTCACGAAATCTATCTTGACATCATTCTATTTCTACTCGGGAATGGGTAACTACTACAAAAGCCATGTCTGTCGTTAATGATCCATCTTAACCTACTGATAGGTGGAACACCTCATGAAAAAACCAGAAACATCTATCTTCATTCCTGTCCACCAATACTAATAGTGTAGATCTCGATACATCATGGTGACACAAGAATGAAATTTCCAAATTTAGGAATGAATGTCTCACATAACCTCCTCGCATATTTCTTTTGGCACCCACATGCATCCATGAAAATTCAAGATCTCATCCTCACCTACTATCCATCTAGGATAGGGTCCTCTCCTGACACACTCTCCAATAGGAATATGCCTTCTAAATCTAGTAGTTACCTCATTCTCACTCGATTAAGAAGAGTAGAGGTAACAGCTACAAAAGATAGAAACGTCTATCCATGGCTATCGTTCACCATCAAATGCATTTCAGAGAATTGGGACATAACCTTCCTCCCAATGATGGTCTCATGAACTGCCTATACCTAAGTCCTCTTGTTCAATGCATCAGCCACTATGGTTCCCTTCCCTGGCATGTAGGCAAGCTCAAATTCAAAAGACCGAAGGTACTCAACCCACCTTTGTTGTCTAAAATTTAGGTCATGCTGACTGAAGATATACTTGAGACTTTTGTGGTTGGTGAAAACCAAAAAATTCTCTCATAATAGGTAGTGTCTCTAATAGAATAAAACATGAACAACTGTGGCTAACTCGAGATCATTAATCATGTAATTTCTCTCATGTGGCCTCAAATGCTGAGACCCATACGCAATGACTCCTTCTCCCTCCATAAGCACTGATCCCAGCCTGATACATGATACATCACAATACATAGTATAGCAATTTCTAGGCTCTAGAAGAACTAGTATCGGTGTTGAATTCAAACTTCCTTTCAGCTCATAAAAGTATAAATCATAAGAATCATACCACAAGTACTTATCACCCTTCCTAGTCAGACCCATCAGTGGTGCTGCTATGCGTGAAAATCCACGTATGAAATGTTTGTAGTAACTAGATAGTCCTAGAAAACTTCATACCTCAAAGATTTTCTTCATATTTTACCAAGAAACAACTAATCTCACTTTATTTGGGTCTACATATACTCCTATTTTTGAGATAACATGAACCTAGAAGTGAATCGGGTATATAAAAAAGTAGAATTTTGAGAGCATAGCATATAACTTATGCTCTCTCAGTGTACTCAAAATGATCTCAAGCTGAGTAGCATGGTCATGTCAAGTGTGAGAGGACACCAATATATCATCACCGAATACTACCACTAAAAAATCCAAGTATGAATGGATCACTCGGTTCATTATTTCTATAAAAACTGTAGGTGTGTTCGTGATAAAGAACTGCGTAAACACATTCTTGTATAGACCATACATGCTCTGAAAGGTTGTAATAGGTATATCAGATGGTCTAATGCACAACTAATGATAACCAGACCTCATGTAAATCTCTAAGAACACTCGGGCTCCTTGATGTTGATAAAATGTATCATCAATACTCAGCAAGGGATATCAGTTCTTTACCGCCAACTAGTTCAACTTCTTATAATCCACAAAAAATATAAGGGTCCCATCCAACTTCTTCGCAAACAGGACTAGCGAACCCCAAGGAGAAGTACTAGGTAGGATGAAATTAGTGGTTGTATTTACAGAAGATAATCTAATATAATTAAAAATGAAGGAAGAACATGGGGAGAATCTAAACATTATACTTGAGAACTTGCAAAAGGAGAAGCTTTATGCAATGAAAAAAAGTGTGAGTTATGGTTGTAGGAGGTATCATTATTGGATCAAATCATCACAAGAAATGTGATATCTGTGGATCCCTCCAAGAATGCTTCAATCAAGGGATCTTTAATGCCAACATCAGTAACAGATATCCATAGAATCATGGGGTTATCTTGATATTATCACCGATTTGTGAGAAATTTATCACGATTGCCAAACCCACATACCAAGATAAATCAGAAGAGATTCAAGTTTTCATGGAGTGATGAATGTGAAAAAATATTCAAGGAGTTGAAATGGATGCTTATCATTGAAATTTTTCTCACATTCCACACAAGTAGAGAAATTTTTGTGGTATTTTGTAATTCTTAGAAGAAGGGCCTCAAATGTTTGTTGATACAAAATGAAAAATTCATTTTTTATTCTTCAAGGAAATTTAAATTTCATGAGAGAAACTATCCAACACAAGATCTGGAGTTGGATTTAGTAATATTTGTGTTGAAAATTTGGCAACATTAACTCTTTGGGGAGAAGTGTTAAATATATACGAAACACAAAAGATTCGTGCATATATTCACATATAAAGAGTTGAACATGTGCCAAAAAAGATGGTTAGTGATGATCAAAGACTATGACTGCTCAATCCATTACCACCTTGGGAAAGTGAACACGTTGGAAGATGCTCTAAGTAGAAAGGACCCACTAATTATATCATTTGTGAGAATTGAAAGAGAATCCAATATTCTTAGATTTGATGAAGATGAACATGGGAATAATAAATAAGAGAACATCATCAATCCTTTCACAAATGATTGTGCAACTGTCTCTTTTGGAAAGGTTAAAGGATGATCAAAAGAAAGATGTCGGAATTTAGAAGAAAGAGGAAACTACCAGAAAAAGTAAATCCTTGGATTTTGATGTTAATAAAGAATGAATTGTGAGATTTTGGACTAGACTATGTGTTTCATTAAATACAGAGTTAAAGAGTGAACTTTTAGATAATGCACATAGTTATAATATCGTCATTCACCTAAGAAATACAAATATGTATCAATACCATTGACAAAATTGTGTGTGGGATAACCTAAAGAAAGAGATCACTGAGTATACATCAAAGTGACTAGTATATCGGTAAGTGAAGGATGAGATCCATAAGTATAAGGGGAGGATGCAACCATTACTCATACCATCATGAAAAAGGTAGAACATAACCATAGACCTTTTCACCATACTTCCGAAGACATCCAAATGAACCAATTCTATCTATATTGTTGTGGATCATCTTACGAAGATTGCACACTTCATTGAAATTTGGGAGGATTTATCATTGGATAAACTATTGTGGATATATTTCATAGAAATTGTAAGGTGGCATGGAGTACCTATATTTATTGTATCTTATCGAGATCCAAGATTCCTCTCTATGTTTTGAAAGAGTCTTCAACATGCTCTGAATACTGAGTTGAACATCAGTATTGCCTATCATCCTTAAACTGACAGCTAATCTAAGTAGACTATCCAAACACTTTAGGACATGTTGAGATAATTATCAATGGAATTCAAAGGTGGATGTTATCAACATCTTCCTCTGGTTGAGTTCTCTTACCATAATAGTTTCCACTCAAGAATCCAAATGGATCCTTATGAAGCCCTATATGGGAAGTGAATCATAACACTGGAATGTTGGGATAAAGTTGGGGAGAAAAATATCCACGGTCCAGAAATGTTCAATGAAATGGTGCAGAAGGTTAAGACCATCCAGTAGTAAATTAAATATGCTCAGAGTAAACAAAATATCTATTCTTATAATCATTGATGAGACCCAGAGTATGATGTTGGAGACATTTTATTCCTCCACATATCATAGTGGAAGAGTGTTATGAGATTTGGGAATAATGGAAATCTAAGTCCAACGTAACTCTGCCCTTTTGATATCCTTGATTGTAATGGAGCAGTGGCCTATAAACTAGAACTCCCATCAAACCTATCTCAAGTACATGATGTATTCCATGCATCACTCTTGAGAAATTACATACCAAACCCATTGCATGTACTCCATACAGTGGTGGTATCATTGGATAATGACCTCTCATAGGAAGAGAAGCTAGTGAAGATCTTAGATAATAAAGAAAAACGTTTTATGAAATAAGACAACTCCCTTTACAAAAGGTTTGTGTAGAAACCATGAGTTGGAGAGGCAATGTGGGAATCAGAGGAAGTGATGAAGCAGAGTTATCCACACCTGTTTTAGTGTGGGAAAATGAAATTATGAGGGTAAAATTTCTTAAGGGGGTAGATTGTAAGGACCCAAAATTTTATTAATGAAAATTCATCTTGATCTAATTAAATTTCTTTTTATATAAAATATGTTGTTCCTTGGTTTTTTGGATTTCAAAATACCATTAAGAATTGTGATAGTTGCTAATATATTCCTTAAACAGTGATCACATGATCAGTATAAATAGAGGGATTTAATAAATCGAATTTACTCGAACAAAGAGATACGCTCACCCAGTATGATTTCTCCATATAAATCCCATTTTTCAAATATCGAGAAGAGTTATCATCACTAGGATTCACTCGTGACAAATACCAATCTAAGCTCCAACACATTAAGCTTGAACAGAATCGCCTAGGAGAGTAGTGGAAGTTAATAGAGATTACCTCTCGGGTGATGTTATCTAAGCCGCCCCAAGAGCCTATCACCATCACACACCTTACCCTTAGGAATTATGCGGGGGTTATAAGGGGTTATGTAATAATACAAAAGAACTATTATTATTTACATTATTTTTGTATAGTGAATATACATTCATTTTATTATTGTTACTTCGTAAATAGTTTTTAATGAAAAAACAGTAATTTAAGTTAATATTTTATAATAAAATATGTTTTGATGAATTAATGGATTTTATAATTAAATAACATTTTAATTAAATATTACTACTAAATTACTTTTTATGAAATATAAATGATCGTATAATTTTTATGAATACAATTGTAATTTTTATTAAGGTTTGAAAGCTATTTTTGTAAAAAAACCCTGAATTTTTTATTATTGTCGGTTTTTATATTAAAAGTAAAAATTAACCTATTTATTAAATTATTTAGATAAAATTAATGTCATGTTTTTATTCAGGACGTCGAAATTATTTAATGGTGAATTGTTCATAATTTTCTAAGAAAGTCAAATTTTTTGGGTAAAAATTAAATATCATTCAATTATATAATGTGTTTTATGACTTCATAATGACCCAATAGTGATGTAATAAAATAATATAAATGTTATTTTCTTCCAATATATGTTTAACCTTTAAAATAATGTGATTTTATATTTTTTTTGATTAATTTTATGGTGCCTTTGTGGACTCTCCAAGACTTATAAATCATTTTAGCTTTTAAAATGATTTCCTTGAGAGTGTGAATCACCACCACATAAGCAAGCCTAATATTTTAATAATTTAGGAAATTTTCCTTTTAAATTAATTTTTCCCTCTCCAATTTGGAAAAATAAATGGAAAAACCCTATTTTGGTTTGTGGTTTTGATTTGATTGATGTGTTGTGTCCAAACCCTAAATAATAAAGATTCCCTCTCTTTTCCTATATAAACCCACCCAATCTATCATTTCTCTTCACTAAAAACCCTTGGAGAACGTCCCTAACCTTCCCTAATCTCTATAAAATCCTTCCAAGGCGCTCCACTCTCCTAATCATCCTCTCTCAAGTGCCTCCCAAGCCTTTGCGATCACACTTTCAAGTAAGGGATTTCTTCCTTTCTCATTTTTGTCCAAATTTATTTATGATGTTATAACATTTTTTTTAAATTAAAAATGTTCGGGTTTAATTTCTCAACTCACCCATACACTCCTCCTTTTTTAATGATGATATACCTCTTTCTTTATCATTAATTCATCCCATGTACACCCATTACCATGCCAAAATTTCGTAAGGAATTTTTCTCTCATCATTTAAATTCAAGTAATGTTTTATATTATGCATATAAATTCCATTACATTTATTTGTACATGTATAAATAATACCCACTTAATTACATTTCATGTACATATTATGAGATACCCTTTCCCTCTCATCCACCACTTTTTTTAATTCTTATGTTACGCTGTTATACTGTCGAAATTGCACCTGATTTTCCAAGCCAAAATCATTGTGTAGTGAATACCTTTCTAATTTAGTTATAAATTGTATTCACCATTATTAGAATTAACTTATTTATTATATAGTTACATCTATTTATTTTAAATTATTTTATCATGAAATAAATAATCATGTTGAATGATTCCATGTTTTATGATCCATGTGGCACTCTTATGAATGAAATGAAATGATAAAGAAGGGTGGTCCGTGATAGAGATTCAATGTATTGGGTAAATATTAATATAATAATATGTCAAGTTAAATGAGGGTTTACCCATGATAATTAAATTTTATTGAGGTCTTACTCATTATCCATGTGAAATTTTGCTTGGATCATGCTAATATCATGATAATTGTTGATGCCACATTTCCATGTTATGATAATCATGTTATATCATGCCTTTATATTAATATTTTTCTTATGATCAATTGATATTCCTATTGCCTAAAACTTACTTTGTTATTAATTTTATGCCTTGTTTACTCCCTTAATGGGCTTTATATCTCTCCCTTTTCTAATGCATGTCCCCAGGTTATTCCATTCAATGCTAAGTACGAAGGAATGTGTGTGGTCATGTAAAACAAGTTTTCAATAAAGATGTGTATTTCATGTTTTAAGTTTTTATGTAATGTTTTTAATCCCCAAATACACTAGACCTATCAATATTCTATCTTGTATCAAGTGAAGATTTTATATTTTAAATTATGTTTAAGTGTGAAATACAGTGTAGTGTTTTTATAATGATTCCCAAGAATATTGCTCAAGGAAAAGTAATCATATAGTGGGGAAGTTATAATACCCTTCCCTATTTCCATTATACAAGTTATTTTAAAATTTAGTGGGCCACATATAAGACCTATACTAGAGGTTTTTTTTTGAAATTTTTAAAATCATAGGGGTGTTTAGGGGCCAATTTTTAGAATAAGAACCGAGGTCCAACTATAGGATGTAATTTTATATTTCAATAGGCTTCCTACTGAAGAGCCACCATTTTTATGGTGTCAAACCAGAAGTTCTACAAGGGAACTAAGATCTCATGCTAGCTAGGGGTTCCAATGGTTTCCCAAGGGAGTATTCAAGTTATCTAGTCGCTAACTTTGTGATTTTAAAATATTGGTATCCCCATAATATTACCCAATTCCTTCCCTTCATTATTTCACATGAGATTCTGGCCCTCATTCATCTAGTAAACCCCTCTATTTCCCCTTATTTATCCTTTAAAGGCCATAGTAAATCTTCTTCATTTGTGATCTATTTCATCCATTTTAATCAATGATCACAAGATTATGGGGATTTTATGATTTATCTTTTTCGATTATTTATTTATTTTAGCAGCTATTTCCCCCTCTAATTTGTACTCTAATATTTCTTATTTCCATGTATTTTCTTTAATTTCTCATTTTCTCCCATTTTATACTAAACATGCTACAAATATTTTCTTTCTAGGTTGATCAAATAATTAGGTAGGTGGTATCTAAATTTTACCCATATTATCACAATTGTTTCATTATATTTATGTATTGTACGGTCATAGAGTCCTCTCCATGTATCAACTTAATTTACGTTAAAAGTATAAATGAAGTTTCCTTGGTTAAACGACCCCTCTCTTTGATGTTCCTTGAACAATCGAATAAGGTGATTCTTATTAGAATTCCTTGGTGATAAAATTTACCTTAGAGTTAGATAACAAAATGGTAAGGTATGTATAATAAAAAATTAAATAGATAAGACTAAAGGGATTCCTTAAGTTGAACCCTTGGTCTTGTTTAAATTTAATTTCATTAAATGGGTAACTATGTATGAAATTTTTTAATGTTTAAGTATAAAAAATCATGGTTTTGAAATGGAATTTCATAATCATCAATGTTGTAAATGGTTTTGGAATCTTAATAATCCCTTATATAATAAGGGGTGATTCCAAGGGAATATAATAGTTTTGAATTAGAAATTTTCAAGAATAAATATTTTGGGGAATGGAAAAATGGGATTTTATGAAATAGAGGGTAGAAAATAAAATTATAATGACTTTTTTAATTGGTAAATAATGGTTTATGAAACTATTATTTGATTATATAGAGTAGATATATGAGTTTTAAATTTAAATAAATTGTTAAGTGAATTTTTGAATGCTAAATATGGAATGGAACAAATTTTATAAATATATTTTGATGATGAATTCATAATAGAACCCTGAAACGGTAAATCAAAAGGGGCACTAGGATTTGTGTGACTTTTTTGCACACATATGAAAAAATTCCCTATTGGTAGGTAATGAAAAATCCCTCAAGGAGGTTATGAAAAAAGTTTTAAGGTTGGTAATGAAAAATCCATTTATGGGAGGTTGTGGAAACTTTTATTAGGGTGATCGTTATACTTATATGGAAATTTTTTGAAATAGTGGTTGTGATGATATAGATGAAATGGTCATTACGATATGATCAAAGACACTTGGATACTGTTTGAAGAAGAATTAGTCGACTAGGTTCACAGACCATGGGATTGATTGTGATATAGTCTGATCTCTATTGTCACTAAGGATCCCAAGAATTGGTGGTTATTTACCGATTTTATTTGAATTTCGTAAACTAATAGAAAAAACTTATAGCACTTATGAATGAACTTTTATTTTGGATTGGTCATATTTTGGGATAGAATTAGTGGTGACCTTTTATTTTATATTGACACCATAATCAATCTTCCCTATCACATTGGTACTTTAGAAGATATCACAATTTAGTCTCTATGAATATTTATATAAAAGGAACATTACTTTATTATTTAATTGGAATTATAAGAGGAGTATGTATGAGAGAATCAAACTAGTCATGGGACCAGTTGGGGATGAGTTTTACATTGATTTTCATTTTTTTATTTTTTTAAATTTCTTATATAATGTTCTCATGGAGGATCTATCATGACATATATGGAATACTTCTTTTTTAGAGAATTTTGATATTGTAGTCATTTTTAGTACATTCTTTTCCTTGACTATGATGTTCTTTTGATTTGGTTCATAATATTGTAAATTATTCATAATATTGTTTCTAAATTAACTAAAGAGAATAGTATACACAATATATATCTTTACACCCTCATAATTAATCAATATTTTCTACCGTATGGGGAGGCATGCCTTGGGTGATGTGGTGAATCTAGCTGAGACACCATTTAGTGGTCTTCAGTCAGGGGATGTTACAAGTAAATTTTGATAAACCTTCATATTCCTTCCAATGTTAAACATTTTCTTTGGAAAAAACATGTATTTTTTTATATCCTAGTGCCATTAGATATAATTTTTTATTCCATCATAATACAAATATGGAAGCTCAATATATTTTACAAGTAACTCTATTAAAAGATCAAGAAATTCAAAAAATATTTTTTAGATCTAACTATTTTTTAAGATGACAAATCTATTTGATATTGATCACAATGTAAATTTAGAATAACCATGGAATGGTTTTCTTTAGTATTCCCATAAAATCAATCGAATGTTTTTGATTTTTTTTCAATGGTTTCAATGCCCATATCATGAATTAATTCATCAAGACAGTCCTCTATCTAATATTGGGTATCTCCATCAACATTAGATCTCGAAATTTATATTATTTAACAATGAAATATAGAGCATATATAACTATAGATAAATCTATATAAAATCATATTACCTTCAATTTATATAGATATTATCATTCTTATATTGAAACACTATTCATATAGGCTAAAAAACATCTATTCTTTCAAGATTCTGTTTTAAAAAATTCCTGAAATTTTAAACTCCTTTCTCATTTTCATCACTATAGAATTTGGTCATTATAGAAAATAGTATTATTAATTATTATAGGCCTCTAGTATGTATTCAAGGTCCTTCGCACCCTAGGAATCAACAACCTAATTATAGATTATGGTCATTTTTCTTGGGAGATTGGACTTCCAAGTTCTTTATCATTAAAACCATATTAGTGGCCTTTATGGAAACAAGAGACACTAAGCCTTAATTCATATAAAAGTCTATTGAGCTAATAAATGGACCTTCCAACCCCTAGGGCAAAACACTCTAATAAAATAGGTCTATTGGGTGTATTCTATTTCTGATGGAATGGGATGAGGCTTGACCCACTATGTTCTTATGTGTATGTCTTGTTTGTGGTTGTTAATCCACTATAATATATTAAAAATAAAAAATTAATTCATATAAAATATTCAAATGAAAAATATGAAGTTCAAAAACAAATTATAACCACAAAAAATGGTAATAATTTATAACCATAAAAAATTATGGCAAAAACAATTATAATCACAGACAATTTTACCCATTAAAAATTATAAATATATAAAATATTTCCTTACAAATGATAATAAATAAATAAAAAAATATAAAATATATATAAAAATGAATAATAAAAAAAATCTATTTTCAAAAAAAAATATATATATATATTATAACCATAAAAATTTATAACTGAAAAACATGAAAATTTTAAAAAATAAATATATAAACAAAATTTATAACTAAAAAAATCAACAAATCATATAAAATTTAAAAAAATTACATACAATGATAGATATTTTTATTGAAGATATACAATAAATATAGATATAATAGGGTTAAATGAACTTCATATACTAATCAACAAAACAAGGGTGAAGTTGGAAATAGATATTGATCTCCAGTGATGGTGGAACATGAATGAGACAAATGGAACAACACTCCCGTGAGTGGAACATAGTTGAGAGAAGTAAACAAATAAAAGGATATATAACAATTTAAAATAGAAGAGAAACAATTGAAAAAGGGGATATAAATGCACTCCAATGAAGAAGATCGATTATGTCCACGAGGTATAAATATTAGGGTTCTTATAAATCATATATGAAAATAATGAGGGGTAAATTATAAACAATTTATATTGTTGATTTTTTATGTTTTTAACACTATCCATCAAATAAACAACAAAAAAATTATGTTTCAACATGTGTTATTTTATAATTAATGTTAAAACTAAGATGAGAATGGTTATAAAATAAGTTATAAAATAGTGGATTTTGAAAACTGAGTTTTAATTATTTTTATTTTATTAGATATGTTAAATCCTTATTTTTCAGTTTTAATATTAGTTTTCAAAAATTAAAGTTAAAATCTCAGTAAAAAATCTATTTTTTCTACTACTATTATTCATTATTTTCTTTGTAAATTTAAGGTTAATGTGTCCCATACATATGAAAATAAACTTGGTGCTAATTACCCACTCATGGATTATTAGAGGTGGTATTAATGGTTCGTTTTCATCTTCACAGCCAAATAGGGAGGAGTTTATATAGGGATTTTCGAGAAAAGATCTCATTTTATAAAATATTTCACAATGTATATATATCTAATTCATGTTGGGTTTCCTTCATCAATCCTATACTGGTATGTAACTATATAGACCCAAAATTATCATATATAGATATCACGTATTAATAAATTAATATTCATTATATTTCACAATGACACACCCAAGGATCGTAATGTTTTAGTTCCTTTTGATACTAGGTACACAATATATTTATTTAGTTAATTATATTCAATATTTCCCATAATAATATACCTATTTTGTATAATTTAAAAGAATACCTTCCTAAAACATTTATTCATAACCAGGGAAAGGAAATATAAGGAATGGTGATATCATATTCTTAATATGGGTAAACACAGAAAATACATATACAAAATGAGAGAATAAGGGTGTGAGAACATGAGTGTAATATATAAAAACATACAATGAATATCAAAGATCAAAATATTTTGCCATGGAATAAATATTGGATGTTCATAAGAAATGAATTATAATGTAATCAATTAAAATGACCAATGAAAACATAACATTGGAATAAGACATAGATATTTCAAATAAACATAAGATTATAACATTATGAACATGTATAAAAAGAAATAGGTTTAATCATTAAGTTAAGAACATAAAATTATTCCCTCACGTAAACCTATGGACATGAAACTAGGTCCATGCATAGCTTTATGGACATGAAATCCACGTTCATTCATAACACTATAAACATGTAATATGATACTCACATAACATTGTTAACATGTAATCTGGTTCATGAAAATCTTATTTACCCATGAGTTATCCATAATTTCCTAGTTCATTGATGGGAGTTATAGGTCCCACCAATCCTTGATCCATACATCTAGGTTCCATAATATCATACAACATTAATCATATCATAGCCTATAAAAATGGGCCTTGTTCCAAAAATAATAAATTATATTATAAACCATGTAAAAAATGGGTTTCATAAATAAAGTTTCATCATAATCATAAATCATCCAAAAAACAATAAACATGGTATCATTGGATAATATACCCATCAAATATTAATTAAAATATAAGTATTTAATCATAGAACAAAATTGAATTTAAAAAATTCACACAAACATTTATAGAGGAAAATAGCCTTTTCACATTAAAAAAATGTTTTAAATCATAAAACCATTTTAAAACTCATTTCCATGAAAAATAACTTGGTAGTATATAAACTAATCTTTAAAACACTCAGTTTTCATAATAGAAAAAAATTCATTCATGATTGAAGAAATATTTCTTTAGTATTATTTGTAAAATCAAAATAACTCTTGTTTCGAAAATGACATGAATATTATTTTAAAAAAACATAGTAAAAAGTCAGAAATAAGGAAAATTATTTATAAATAGTTTGGTAAATGTAAAAAAAATTCTGATTTTTTTTTAAAAAACATGGATATAGAAGAAAAAAGGTTTTCGGATGAAGAGAGAAATAAAGTCTGTTTTTCTTAAAAAATATTTTGTAAAATTGAATTCATAAATAGAGGAAAATTAAATTAAATAATTTATTCTCATTATATAATAATATTATAATAAAATTCATGATATTCATGAGATATAGAATAAAAATATTTCAACATTGGAAGCATAAACATAAACTATCTCGTTAGATGATGAGATTTTATCATGAAATCCATAAGACATTTTTAACTTTTAATCGTAATCCTCGTGAAAGAGATGTCCTAAAATGGATAAGTAAAACCCAAAATAATGATGAAAATAATCCTAAAATATTTCCATGGGAGGTATATACACCATATAATTGAAATAGGAGGTGAATATGTCATGTGTCTCAAAGAAGTAAAAACTAACATGGAAATACATTACCTTAAGTATATACTTCTTTCATACACTTTATAACATAATATATAATAAATATAATGTTATTATTCATAAATAAAAAAATAATACTTATATATAATACCATATATGATTTATTTATCTCATTTTATTATCAGTTTGTTAACAATTCCTTATTAAATAACATTATGTGTAATAACTGATTTCCTTTTCATATAACTTTATTTATTATTTTTTGCCCTCATACATTGATAATGGTTCCATAACATATTTAATATTAACCATTATTTAAATATTATATAAGTTTATTATATTTTTATTTAGATTAATCTATAATATTTATAGATAAAAAATGAGATACATGGTTCATGGATACGGTAGGTCATACGTACGCATAAGTGTGGTTTCCATTTTAATGATGGAATGAAACAAAAAAGGGTAGATAATATATTAACATTCCATTGTCACTGGTGTTTCATATTTATCAAATATTTTTATTTAAACTTTTCTTTATTACCTTTCATGTAAAGAGTACCTAATGAAGGAATCACATCACTCTACATGGTGGTAGACCACTGTACACACGAATGAAGTTTCTGTACACCCCATTGAATAGAAACTAATATGATATATGTGATATAATTGAACAAATATATCTTTCATAAAAAAATAAATTATATAAATTATATCCATCATCATATTCAACTGTGACATTTGTTGATAGAAAACATGTCACATCTATTAGTGAAGTTGTATTTTACCGTACACACGAGTGACGTTATAATTTCCATTTTAAGGGAAGAGGGGAAGGATGTAGGAAATTACCATAACATAACAAAATATTAGAATATGTAATATTCTATGGTTATTATATTATCTTGGTTTATCAGTATTTGAAATAGGTTAAGGAAGAAATAAAATATAAACACATTGAAAAAGTTACATATTCGTTAGGTAACATCCTTGGGTGTCCACCAAAATCATTATTATGTTAGATTTATGATCTAAATAAGTGTTATAGTATTATAAAAGGTATGTAAAAAAGTAATATTGGTATTTTTTTGAACCAAAAATTTTTAGATGTGTGAATAAGAGTGGAGAGTTTGTATCTTTTTATAAGTGAGTGGAGAGGCACACTTGTAATTTCTAAAAAGAAAAAGGTAGACCCACGTTTTTATCCAACCATAAAGATCCAAAATGGACCATTATCTATACTATATGATCTAAGGTCTAAATATGGCTATATAATGGGGTTTTAAATGTTTATAGATCATTTTACCCCTTATATTTTTTGTTTAAGCCCTGGTAAACCCATTTTCACCTTAACCACATTAGTTAATTTATACTTCTTTGAATATTCATTATAGTAAAAAATTAGGATGAACATATTATTGAGTAAAAATTTTATTGATTAAAAATATGAAATCCATTTTTTCCAAATTACATTCACATAAGTTACATAATTTAATTTAATATCAAACCCACAGACATGATGAGAAAGCGATTTTCCAAAGAGAAAAATCTTATAAGTATAACATGTTTAAATATCCAAATTCATTATGCAATTCTTTCAAATTTCCTAAATTATATTAATAAATATATTATTGAACTAATATTACATTAAAACCCATTTTTAAATTTTTTTTTAAATATATAAATCAAAAGATGATTAGTAGTAAAACCCAATATATTTATTATTCACTAAAAAAATATATCTTTTTTAAAAATATCAAAAATTAATTCCAATATAATTTTTACATGAAATATTAAAAAATTAATTTTTTTTACAATTAAATTTATAAAATTGGTAAAAATTATTTTTTTATTTTTTCTAAAAATGAAATAAAAAACATTTTTTGTAAAAATAGTATATTAAAAACTTATAAATACTTGTCTAAAGATTTAGTAAATTTAATAAAAAAGATTTATTTATATTAATTCATTATAATTAATATTTAATTTTTTTTATTAATATATGTAGCTCAATTTTTAATAGAAATATTATAGTGAATTTGTTTAAATTGTAATATTAATAATATATTTTTATTTTTTAAAACTTGGTGTCACATGTAAAGCTAGCTAATCATAGTGTTGTGCGTAATGATACTTATCAAACAAATTTATTTATTCAAAAATAATAATTCATATGACTCATGGTGTTACAGTAACACTATTTTTCAATAACTATGTGTTTCTTGAATCCTTTTAACATAATATATATAGTTATGACTAGATTTCGTATCCTAAGTCGAGTTGAAAATTCTATTTTTAGTGTACTCTTTATTCGTATTGTCTTTATGTCTATTTTTTACAATTCACATTGGGTTTATTTCTATTGAAATACTATTGTTTAAAACATCTATTTTCTAGAACTATATGTGGATTGATTCTTATACTCACATAATATATAATGACTCTTGGACCCCCTTTTTTGGGACCGACTAGAAAATACATATTTCATCCTATCCCTCATTCAAACTATACTAGTATATATGACCCAAAATTTATGTCAAGTCACATTCCATTAACCTTAAGCCTGGATAAAACCTCCCATTACAAAAAAATTTTCTTGATCCTTATTATAAAAATATATGTAGGGATAATTTGATCACTTATCATGGGACCCTCTTAAAGGTCTAGTTAATAGATAGACCAACTTCTAAGATTACTAATTGAAGGGGTGAATCAATACTAATTTCTTTAACATAAAAGTTTATCTATTTTAATATTACTTTTGAGTAAATTTCCAATTAATACTTGGATAATATAACACTTAACACATTGTTGATGATGATGATGATGATTATGTAAATGAGAGAGATATGGACAATGAAAGTAAAAAATACTAACAGATGAGTTTTTTAATAAATTTTACTAACTCTTCTCATCAACTAATAAATCTTTAGTGTATAAAAGTTATTGTCTTATGTCCCATGTTAACTTTTTTATGATCAATAAATAATATACACCTAGATGATGAGTATTTTTATTATCTATTAAAAGTGTTCAAAAATAAATACAGAAGAATAATATCCTCCCATATTCGTTGAATACATCTCCTCCAAAGATTATTCTATGTATTATTCTTCTCCCAAGAATGAACTCGTTTTGGTTTTCCTCTATAACCTCTATCTCATTACTTAAATTTCTCTTAAACTTATAATTATAAATACTTTAATTAATCTCATAAATTGTTTCCATGTTTTAATATTCAAAAACTTCCATGAACTTTTATCACATAATTATCATTCATTATAGGTTATAAAGCATTATAGAATAATGAATATTTAAATCTTTATAAGAGGAAAAGGATATCTACATTTAAACCACCATAATACTCAATTAAAATATTTCTTTAAATTTCCAATATATTTCTCATTTAATTCAATTCACAAAAACATTTTCCATTTCTACTCAAAAATCAAACATCAATAAGAGATAAACACTTACATAGAATCTTTGTTTATTATTCAAAGATTCCTTGTAAATGTATGTAAACTCAAGATACTGGCATGAAAAAAATAGATTAATCATAGGTGATACATAAAAATTATAATTTAATTGGATATGAATTTCAATATAATCATATATGAGATCAATATAAATCATACATAACCTCTAAAATGAAAAAGTTACTCATATATGAAATTTGTATTATTCTGTTTATTCATAAATATAAAATTTAATGTTTTCTCACTCACATTGAAAACATTTTTAGCCTTTCATAATTATAAATTCATATTATGTTCATTCAAGATTAATCATATTTATCCTATTAAAAATGGAGTTATTATTATTAATATGATTCTATATTTATTTTTTAACCATTCATGAATAATAGAAAATCATTTTTACTGAAAAATGGGTATATAATTCATTGACTTCTCTAAACTCTTCTAACCTAATTTGAACCTATTCAAATCCCCTTTAGTTATCTCAAAATAACTAAAAAATATTTAGGAAATTTTCATCATATATTCAATCATATTAGAATGATTCATATACATTATACATCATCTAAGAACTTATTTGAGTAATTATATTTATATTACATTTCTTCACTAAATTCCTATCTATATTCATTAATTTACATTAAATATTAGTGCTTTAATAAATAATAAATTAATGTATCACCATTCTAGCGTCAGTATAAAATCAAATTTCTTCCTCTATGTATAGATATAAAATATATAAATATCTTCAAAATCTATAAAACTCATCTAAATTTAATCATTGAACTTATCTTCTTTTTTATCATTATTCAAATGATAAGAAATATTTATTCTAATTATAAGGAAATAATTTAAAGAGTATTTATAAGACACAAAAAGAAATCATGCATGTATTAAAAATTTAAGTGTGTCATAACCTCCTCAAAAATGGATATAATTTATAACCAACTCCATTCTAGGATTCAAGTAATCACACAGTAAATTTGGATAGTTTTATGATATATATTGATCCCCCTATGATCATGATATCTTATATATGTTTGAAACATGAATGATTATCATATGGATTAAAAATATAAATCTTGTTCTTCATAATCAATATGATTCTCTACCCTCTAATATTTATTCATGAGGTATTCAAGGAATCTAATAGAAAAATAACTTGTTTCAAAAAACAACTCCATGTACTCCTTCATGAATCTCCATTATAATTCAATCAAGGAATATTATGAATTCCAATATTTTTTTTGATTTTCATATATCATTTATAATATCCTAATATACCCATCCCACAGATAGTAGTAAAATCGCAAATAAAATTATTTATATGGTAGATCTAATTCATTCTACTCATAATCATACTGATCTCCTTTCAGTTTCAACATTCATACAAGGAGTATATCAATTTAACATGAGTAAATATATATCCTCAATGATTAAAAAATCTAATATGATTTGTATTATTATTGACATGAATCAGAATATCAATCTCACTTATCACATCGGTATCTCTAATGTTCTCTAAGTCTAAAAAGCATGATCATTAACAATTTATTAATTATTTCCAACAAATCCAACATGAAATATATATACTTAATGTTTGATATAAATGTGCATATAAATATACTCATTTGACTTTATTGGTAATAATATAATTATAAATACTTAACCTAAAAACCTACATTGTTTTATAAATTTAAAAAATATAATTGAACTAATGGTTGTAACATAAATCTTCTAATCCAGTATTTTTCAAATATCCATATTTTAATTTTTTTAAAAATATATTTGGATTTATTTTTTTATTCTACCACTTAGATAATATAATCAAAATTTAAAAAATATATAGATTGAATGATTGGTATTGGATATCAGTCTATCCCTTTTGATAGGTATGGTAATTTCTTTACCCTTTTAATAAGGATTTGTCCTCTTACTTTATAGGGATATATTAATGTTGTCACATGATATATTTACTCTGTATTTGGATATATAACAATAATATAATTATTACCCTTTTGTAACCAATGGGAAATTTTTAAAATAAACATGTAAGAGAGATATGTTTCTTTATAGGATTCATATAAATCCATATCATAAATACTCTAAAAAATATCAACACTTTATATTCTATCCCAAAAATATTATTTAATTAAAAAAAGAATTCTTAAAATGAAAATAACATTTAACCAATCTAAGTATACAAAAAAACTTATTTTCAGAAACAAGAGTAATCAATCAAAAAAACCATGCATTCCATAAGTGATCCTCTTTTTAAAAAAATCATGGTTTAGATATACTCTTTGATTTTTCAATATAAACATCCCCATATATGAAAAAAAATCAATATAATTTAATTTATTAAAAGATAATGTTATAGGGTTCATTAAATAATACATTATTTTCTAATAGGAGAAGGTTGTCCCACTTGGAAAAACCTCATCTTTGAAATATTTTTAGATTTACTGCTATGATGTTTCACCACCTTTTTCTTTCATTTCAATAAATACCAATCATAAATTTCATAAGAATATGTTGGATTCCTCATTCATTAATTATAGATACTAACTTGTTCTCATTTTCACACTTGTAATTTTTAGTATTTCCTATTATTCTATCAATATAGAGAGTTATATAGATAATATGATTGGATTTTAAATATAGAAATCCTTGAAAAACAACTGTCCATTACATATTCAAAATGTAATTTGTATAATGAACCATAAAATATGTTTTAGTAAATATTTGAACAAATCGGTTATTTTTCTCCTTGTGATTATCCAAATGTTTTTTGAGATCATCTTATTTTTCTACTTGGATACATTTCAAAGAACATCATTATGACTCATCTTCTTATTAGAATTAAAATCTACCCAAAACTTCAATAACATTAATTTTACTGTACGAAATTTTTTAGTAGTGTGTCTAGATTTTTTTTCACCATCCAAAAAGTATTATTAAGTGAACCACTACTAACAAGAACATTTTACTCATCTTTGGAACACTGTGATATATTCTTCAACATAGATTTTACCACTAAAAATGGTAAAAAAATAAATTTTATTTCAATATAACATAAAATGATAAACAAATTCAGTATTTTTATACTTCATAATATAATCATTCCCATCATATCCCAATTGTAATTTTCTTTTAACATTAAATATGTTAGTAATAAAATTATTCATCCTTAAGGATTATTTCAATTTCCTATTCTCAACATGAGTGAGTCCCCCTAGAATCTTTAAGGTTATTTTTAGAGGAGTGTTCTCCTTCCATATTTTTTGTTTCTTCCAAGTTTATTACTTCATTGAATCACTTATCCTCTTAAATTTTTATATTTTAATATCTCTTCTTTCATCAATGGTCGTCAAGGATATATTTTAATGGTAACTATTTTCAAAGTTTCTCTTATTTTATCTTTCTAATTCTTTGAATAATTATATTGAACAACTAATGAAAAATTATATCTCTATTATTAGAAAGCCGAAAAATTATTAATTCAATATAACGTAAAATAATTTACATGCCTCAAAAATCATTTAAAAAATAAGAATATATACTTTCGATCATTTTATATTTTGAGAGATCAAAATTTATAACTTGGTGTAGATATTCTTTTAAACTCAACATAGATTAATTAATTTCATATTTCAATATATTAATGTGATTTATATAAGTTGTAGATAAAAATTCACTTAATGATAACTCAATTGAAAAAA
This sequence comes from Viscum album, assembly GCA_963277665.1. Classification (NCBI taxonomy): domain Eukaryota; kingdom Viridiplantae; phylum Streptophyta; class Magnoliopsida; order Santalales; family Viscaceae; genus Viscum; species Viscum album. The sequence continues at coordinate 120,223,252 of OY728165.1, forward strand.
TTTAATACATTAAAAAATATAATATAAATTTTTTAAAGCTATGTGAAGATATCATCTCATGCATTAGATTTCAAGTTTTATCTTCCTTTTTCTCAATCTCATTAATATCAAATTGATTATCATTTGACCTTATAGAATAATTCATCAATTTTATTATATTTATTATGACTATTCTCTTTTGATTTCTCAGAATCATATTTTTCATATACCCTACCTTGTAATAATACTCAAACATCAATCAAAAAGTAGAAATACAATTTAAAAAATTTATCATGAAATTTTTTTAAAAAAAATACTCAAAAACATAATGATAATAAATTTAAACCATATTATATATCTAGTAATGAATATATCAAATCAAATCCTCAATATAAACTCAAAATTTATAATCAAAAAATGTTTTTCAAATCCACAATTTAAAAAATATACTAAAAACATTAACTAATCTATAGATAGGTACAATATAAAAATATTTCATAAATATTTCAAAAACTCATAAACCACATCCATGAACCTGGAAACTTTTGAAAAAATATTTTTTATGTTTCAAATTCAATGTACATACTAAAATTCTATAAGTGTGGAGAATGTAAAAAATAATAATTATCTTTATCAATCTTCCTTGAATTCATAGGATCTCGTAGTTATTGTTTGTACAGTTCTTCTATTAGGGATAATGCATAATTAATGGATCTATAATATCTAATACATCATATACCTCTCTCCTTAGTTAATTATAATAAATACTTATCTTAAATACATGGATTATTTTTATATTTTCATATTCAAAAAATTTTATAATCTTTGATCATATAATAATTATTTCCTACTACTCAAAAATCATCTAAGAATAATGTATATTTGAATTTGAATAATAAGAAACCAATAATATAATTTAAATATCTAAAATACTAATACAATATATCTCTTAAAAGCATCATGATATTCTAAATTTAATTCTCACTACAAAATGAGATTTTATTTCAACTCAAAAATTATTCTTCAAGAAATGATAAATACTTCCGTAGAATATTTTTGATATTACATATATTTTTTACTCATACATGAGTTTGGGTTACAAATACAATATAAAATATTAATCATACATGATCACTTAAATATTTTGTTTAATCACATGTGATAACTTTATTATTCACATGTGGGATCCAGATAAATATTTTATAGAATTTAAAATCAGAATGTACGCATAAATAGACTTTATATTCCTATGTTTATTCATATGTATCCACTAAAACAATTTCTCACCAACTAAAAATAATTATTTTGCATTTGATATTTTAATATTAATTATATATTTGTCCAATATTATTCAAAAACAGAGATTAAAATAATAAAGTTATTCTTATGAAATCTTTGACTTCTTATTTAATCATATATAAATAATAGAATATATTGTTTACTCATAAATAATTGTATATAATTATTCAAAATTATTTAAACTTTTCTAAGAATATCTAAACAACTATAAATAATCTTTAAAAATCCCAAAGATTATTCAACATGTAAGAACTCATTTAAGTACTTCAGTATATCTTTTATTGCATCATCAAACTCAACTCCATATTCATTAAAATCCTTAAATTAATATTATTATAATTAACTTCAATTAATACAACATATTTCTCACATAAATATAAACCCTACGCTCTTTTTCACTCTAGATACATAAAATTTAGTATGACCTTAAACTAAGTGAAGCTAAACTCAATTTTAATATTGAACATGTCCTCTTGTATCTTTACGATCCAAATGATAATAAAGATTCATTCCCTTAACAAGGATGTCTTCTCATGAGATAATGGATGAAAGAATAGAAAATAAATTTCAAATCAAATATGTTTTATTTTCAAGGGAACTCCATCAATGTATAAAATCTATAGGCAATCCCATACAGAGGTTTAAGTCACTACACCATAAATTTAGATATTTCTTGTGAGATATATCCATAACTTGTGTAAAATTATTATTATGGCCATTAAAATGATCATTTATCGTAATAAAGAGTTTTAAGACTCATCTTTTTATTTATACACAATGTGATTCTCTATCCAACAATTGTTCTTCATGAGCTTGTTAAGGCGTTTGATCTTAGATTCACTTTATTCCAAAAATTAAATTGTGTAATCCTTCATGAATATATTCCATGAGATAATAAATGTGTATAATAAACTCTTGTATCTTATTTATTTCAATAGGTAACATGGACTTTGCTTCTTTATTAAACCTATGGAATGTTTTGGAATATCTAATCAACATTTTCATAGGACAAATACAAGTCTTTTTTCTATTTATCATGATGATCTCTATTAACATTCAAAATTTATCTATATAAAATATAAATTCAGTAATATTATATCCTTCTCCTCAATGAGTATAAAATCTAACAATTCATGTATTATTCCTAAAATTCATGAGCACATAAATCTACCTAGGAATAGGATGCTCATTGATGTACTAAATAACAAAAATACTTAATCATTTATAATTATTTTATAATATTTTGACCTTTTTATAAGGTATATTCTTAATTATTTTTTTAGTTAGCTCCCATTATAATGGTTAATTAAATGATTCCCATGAAAATGAGGTAGATCAGGGGTGTGTTATGGTTTTTGGAAACGCACGATGAAGAAAAGAAGATATACTATACAAGGTTCATGGTGGTGCATGGTTAGTACTAACCATAATTTGTAACCATAAATCAAGGAAGGGGAGGGTTTATAGTTGAAACCCATGTAATGGGATCCTATTAGATGTTTTAATTCTGAGAGAGCTAAAAATATAGCCTATACATGGTTTGGAAAAGCATGTGGGCTCTCTAGGAGATTGTGTCACCTATTCCCCCTCTCCAATAGAGGGTGGAGCACGGTTAGAAAAATAATTCAACCATATGGGAAAACCATTTTCCTCATTAAAGTGGGGTAATTCCCATTTTTTCCCCTCAGGATTTATGATTTCATTACAGATTTTCCTCCTCCATCCATGGTTATGTCAAAGGGATCACTCCTCCTACAAGGGTGATTCTCCCTTAATCATGGATTTTTTGAAGAACCATTCTATGAGAGTTGATGTTGGGGGTGATTATACCTCTCTTATTTATTCAATTTTCTAAATGATACTATGTTTAATTGTTTGTATCCTTCTAAAGTCTCAAATACCTTGTTTTATAGAATATTCTTAGTCTTGTAATTCTGGGTTGTTTGGAATTAAATCAAGGGTTGTGTTTTAGAAATTTCTATTCTATAAATTTGAGGTTGGTGGTCGATAATTTATATCTCATTGATGTTTAATTTTTTTGTATGTTACTTTTATTTTGTGTAGTTGTGAAATGAATTTGAATAATTAGTATGAAATTATAAAATGGGTGTGTAAATGGTGTGTTTAACCCCTCCCGATTCTTATTGGATTCATTTAGGTTGATCAGAATGGGTCTAATGTCACATATTGGGTGTTCCACTTCCATGAGAATGATAATTAAGTTATTAAATTGTTAATTAAATGGTTTATGAGATTAATCCAATTTTAATTATGAAAATCATGTTGGAATTGAATAAAGGGGTGTTTTTCTTAACTTGAATAGTCTAAATGAGTTGTGGATTATAAATGGGTAGATGTGTTAAATGGTAAAAGGGGTTTCTACATGTGAAAAACTATATTTATAGGTTTGACTAATGGTTTTAATAATTATTTAAAATTAAAATGTCTTAATAATTTGAATTGATAATATGTGGAATGTATTGAAACCTAGAATTGTGATTAATGAAAACATGAAAAACTATTGTCTTTGTATAGTAAAAAGGTTAATGATGATGAGAATTTAAAATGTGAACAAATTGTTTATAGGGATGTTGGGCTAATTATCCTCTCCATTGGGTAGGACAGACGGATGCTCCATGCAATTCTATACATTGTAAGTTTCATAGAAATGACAAATGCTCTGGACACTAATGGAATGTATGTGGCATTCCATATTGTGGTTGAATGGATGGACATGGAATTCTGAATCTTGGTTTGTTACTTTCAATAATACTCCTTGTTCTATAATCAGTGAACCCATTAACACAAAGTTTAGATGTCCAATATTTGGCCGATGTAGTTTTGATGAGTATGGGTGACACTAGGAACAAATATCAAGAGGGGATAATTTAAATAATCGTAAATAATTTAATATATTATAATTACTGTATTTCCTTGATTATTTTTAGATCATCATACACTATTATAGAATGGATTATTTTAAACCATTGGTTGTGGTCTAGTGAGTTTAAATCACAACCTACTAAGGTCGTTTCTGGGCACTAGATATTACTACATGGATGAAGGGAAGGATAAAGACATAAGACCATTTCAAGAAGGTTGATGTGTGATATTGGACAGAGCATTGAAGAAGGTACAAGACATTATTTTGGTACTCTAATTGTGGATTCTCTTTAGTGTCCTATTTTTATTTACTTTTGGAACTTTAAACAATGATGACATGTCATATTTCACTGTATTGGATTAAGGGTACATCTTTGGATTGGAAATATGGTAAGTGATTTTTTGGGTATTTTTTACTATTACATGTTAATGTATATGTTGATTTATTATTTTGGTTTACTCTAGTAAAGACGCTATATTCTCAACACAAGATCCATCTGACCCATGCTATTACTTTGCAGCCTTTCGAAAGAGGGAGCCATTCATGAGGGAACGTACCTCTCTAACTTAGGGCACTGGTTATAGTGTCTCCCAATATTTTTTGTTACATTTTTAATTATTGAAGAAAAATTAAACATAACATGAATATATTTCATGTACCACATAAATTGAGACATCACTAGCTAAAAAGTTTATTTTTCAATTATAAATTCCTCCCTGTTTTTTGGATGTAACTAATTCATTTCATGCCTTTACACATTATCTCACACTAGTATATTCGTAAACCCTAATCCAATTTATCACTCTTTACTTTGACATTTTTTTAACTCATTAATATTGGGTTACATATATCTTCTTTATTTTATAGATGTTTATGTGGATTTATTAATGTCATTAGAGGTTATAGAGCGATTCATGGACCTCCAATCTTAGTCCCACTCAGGGAATTCCACTTTCATACCTTTATTTAAAATTTCATAATATATTGTCCAACAAAATCATGTTAGGTTTTCTCCACTATCATTGTCCCAAGATACAAATATTTGATTCTTGGATACCAATTCATAGTCACAACCACATAATTATTCTATATTCCTTTTCTCATCCCACTCTATCATTTTGATCCCATATTCTATTCATTTCAGGTTAGAAAATGTGTAAGAAACACCATTTAATAAAAATATATATTAAATTAAACTAGGATTTATACATTTGTAAATTTAAATTCCAATAATGTTTTAAATATAAAAAGATATGTTCCCCACACCAGTGTTTGATTGGATATTCACATTAAGTTAGTTATGATTATGTTTGGTGAATTATTCCCCTTAATTGAAAGTTGTGCGACCATATATTCCAAAAATCCAATTCTTATCTCACATATAAGACCTTAATCTATAAATTAGAGTGATAGAAAAAAAAAGTTGTCAAAAACATCTAAAGGAAATCATAATAGAATTTCAATTCCTACCTCACAAATCATTTAACCTTTCAAGGCTTGGGTCAGATATAGAGTAAAAATTATAAGAAAATGTAATGTATCTATTTTATTCAAAAACCTCACAATTCTATCCTAAAAAAAATATATTTTTTCACTAATACATTACCATTTTATACTTTGGAAAATGTTAGATAATAAAATAAAAGAAAAATATAGACATATTTTAAGCTTAAAATCTTCAAAGTGTGTCCTGATAAAACATTTATGAACTTTATAAGCCTTTAACATTTTATATCCTATAAAAAATACAGAATATAATATAAAAAGATTAAAATGTTATAAGATCCTCATTTGGTTCTATAAAATTTCATTCAGTTCACTCTATACCTCCTGGTGTAAGAAAAATATAGAGAAAATCTTCTTTATGAAAATAATTTTACACATTTCTAGGTTCTCTTTACTCACTGTTTAATTTTTTACTCAAATCATGTTGGTTGATCACCTAAAATAATCATTTAACTTCATATTGTTTTTCCTCAAAAAAATTACTCAATTTAAAGTGGTGTAACATCCAGGGTTCTTGAACCCTTATTAAATATACATTTAATTATAAGGACAATTAATATATTAAATATTTCACTAATCGTCATAAAAACACTTCCATATAAATTTTTAATAGGTTGATTGATTTATCTAAACATACCCACCTCAATAGAGTATTAATTTATAATATCTTTTGATCCAATTATAAACCACCCAGAGAATTTTCAATGTCCCAAAAGAAAATCCCCACTAATTTTACGTGTTTCATTTATCACCATAAATTATACATTTCACAAAAATTATTAATGATTTAATTCACTAATATTAACATAAATAATTCATTAAATGAATAAAATAATTTCCAATAATATATTGAGTACCTAACTAGGGACTTTTCTTGGTTTTCAAGAAAGGTATCCCTAATTTCATCTACTTTTTTCTAATGGTGTAATACTGGTGTTTATATTACTGATAATAAAACTATCCCAACCTATTACCATCTTCCATTTTAATTTAAATGTTTTTAATCTATGGTTTACAATTTCAATATTCCCACATTCTAAGTGGATCAAAATACCCCCTATGTTACGTATTCATTTATTTCTTCTATCATCAAAGTTATTTTATTTGATTCCCACTTATGCATTCTCATTATGGGTGTGTGTTACCATGAAGAAAAAATAAATTAGTTGAAATTATCTTCAACAAAATAAAATATTTGAGTTTATATCCTCCTTTGGTTAATTATAAAAGGAATTTATTTGAGTTCATCCTCTTTGAATGAAATTATATGATTCGATATCCATATCTTGTAAAAAATTCTTTGACTTAAAACCCTTGTCTTGGTGACAAAGAATTACTTAATTTAGGTTTCCCCTCTTAGATAGATAAAAAATGAGTCAAGATCCCTATTAGGGTAATAAAATAACTGGTTCAAAATACTCCCCTTTAAGTTGATATTCTCTTTATGGAAACAATAGCCTTCAATCGGGATCCTACTCTTGTTAAAAAAATTCCTTGATTCGATATTCTTCTCTTGGAAAAAAGTCTTATAATTGAGAACCTACTCTTGGAAATAAAAAATATCATTATTCAATATCCTACTCTTAGAAACAAACTACATGACTTCAGATCCTACCTTGTTAAAAATTTAAGTCAAGATCCTCCTCTTGGAAACAAAAAAAAAGTTGTGGTCTTTATCATAGGAAACAAATCCATTGGTCAATATCCTCCTCTATGAAAGAAACCCCATGAGTCAATTTTATCTTCTTAAAAATATAATCCATTATTCAAGAAATTAAATGAAATATTTCACCACATTTCTTTCCCCAAAAAATTTATATCACCCACCCCACATGGTTTACTTGGGGCTCATCCCTCATCCAATACAAATACCCAAATAAAACCTTTAGTTTCTCTTAAATTGATTCATTAAACCTAATGTACTAATTACACTCTATCCCATACTGATTGAATTTCCATGATACACCAAATTTATTATGATTTTAAATTGATCTATAGTCTATGGAACACCCTAGGTCATCTCTCAAGGAGATTTAATAGGTTTTGAGTGTTTATTCTTAATAAAATTTACTAAAAGAGGGGGTTATTTTGAAAACCGTTTTAAAAATAAAATGACTTAATTAATGATTTCAATAGTTGTTAAATAAAAGTGGTGTTTTATAATTGTGATATAAGGAGATCATTTCATGTTTAATACACATCTTAGATAGTTCATTGCTCTGATAATTTGACATGGTTTTGTTTAATTCTTCGGTTGAACGTTGTCAAGATCTTGACTACCCTTTTACCGCTTAAAACGACGCACAAAGAAGAAACCCTGGACACAACGATCATGTTGTAAAGGTTTGGTTCTCAATTATAGAACAAGGGATAAATAATTATTCTGAAATATCATATATGTGTGAGAGGGAAAGGATTTTTGTGTTGTCCAATCGGAACAACCCAAAATTCCCACTTGAAACTTCAACCCAATCGGTGTTAAAATAAAAAGTGTGTCACTTAATTAAATCAAAATAAATTCATTTAGGGGAGAATTATGTCAAGATAAGAAATAATTAAAATATTTAACTCATTAATTATAAAAAACTAGTAGAATAAATAGTTCTTAAACTCCCTCCCATGTGTGTGTAGCTCCCTCAAAATGATCATCCACCATTTAGCTCGCCATCGAGAGGAGGATGAGGCGCTCGTGGAACACTACCTTCATATTTGATCCCTCTATGAGGAGATGGGAATATAGTACTTATAATATGATGAGGAGACGCATATAGGACTCTAAAATGGTATATCTTCACTTCCAGTTCAAACATACAAATGGGGAGCCCAACATTCCATTTTTTAGGAAAATGGGAGGGTTTTCATGAGCACCCAGATTTATTAAAACCACTTGTCACATGGGTTTCAACCTCTATACTTCTTTATATCTATTTGGATAAAAATAAAAAAGTTCTAGCATCACATCCTAGATGTCTACACTAAAAGTTTGGAACAAAGTGTACAACTAGATCTCTAGATATGGATAGATCATAACACACCATGTTTGACTTCATGCAAATTCAGAGTGATGGAGAGATTAGGTCGGATGGGTCACTGTATGGCCAAATGAGTCTTGTGTTTTTTATGACTAAATATATCCCAATAAAGTTTTTACCAAACCACAAATTATCATCTCATTTGAATGCACAGTTCAGTATATGTGTGTGGATGAGTCCAATGGTGTGCGTGGATCCTATGTAGTTTGGCCCATTTTTCGTGGACATCATCATGGGCCCTCCAAATCACCTCCACCTTCAATTAGATTATCCAAACAAGTATAGTTTCCCTTTTTAACAATTATCAACACAAAATAAATGATTCAAACAAGAAATAATATTCTTTATTATTTCTATAATTTTCAATACAGAACATGTTTAGCACAGTGGTGTCAAGTGAAAATGAAAGAGTGAATCGTAGTGTGATCACACCCCACACCTAAATATTTCCACTATTGGGAAAAGTCATAATTCAATAAATTATGCATGTAGATATTTCCAAATTCATAAAGATTTAACATTCAATTAAAATTTAATTCCGGGTAGAAATGTGATCAATGAAAAAATCACACCGAGGAGTTATTCTCAACGATCATTGAAAAATTCATCTCAATAATTGCATCAAAATGAAGAAAATAATTCAAAATATAATCATGTCATTAATTCTCCACATTTTTTATGACAACCATTTCATGCTATTCTTTCCACTTTTTATCAAGTAAATATAAGTAATTTTAGTAATTGTCTACTTATAAGATCCTTTCCTCTGAACTTTCCCCACATACTTTGCAATCAAATTTCAAGACCCACTCACTTATGCATTCCCAGAAGTAAAACCATAAACTCTTGACCTAGATATCCTCATATGTTTTACATTTCATCACTCCCCTCATTTATTAATATTTCGAATGTTTCACTTGGAACAAATCTCACACTCTTCTCCCAACCCAAATTTGGCATTCTCACAACACTAATTGTAAATGTTATAACAATATCAATGATCGATGATGGGTTGTTTTTAATATTCCCAATATAAAACACTTTTTTAAATTTTTTTAGGGCATACAATAGCCGGATAATAGATACACATTAATAGGTAACTATTGTATAGAAATGAAATAGATTGGATAAGGAAAAATTGTATGGAAAAATGATATTTTGAAAGTAGAGAAAATAAACCTAAATTATATATACCTTTTATTAAGTAAGAAATTTTCACATTTCATGGATGGGTGCAAAAATATGTGAAGAGATTATGTAACACAATTTTCCATTAAATTATTCAAAAAAAGGGAACCATTTTTCTCAAATTTTTCAAAATGATACAACCATTTATATCATAAACGAAGATCTAAATTTCCAAAGAATGTCACACCATAGTATTGAATTCTTTCTGAAATGCACATTTCATCAGAAATATTTTTTGAATGTTAAAACAACCTGAAATACAGACATTCCACATGTGTTTTCAATAACTTCCATGATTAAAAAGCCATAACTTTCAATGATAAAATGATCATAAAAAATAAATATTATGAAACAAAAGTGATGGAGAGGTAAGTGGGAATGTAAAAATACAATTCAGTAAGCTAAAAAGAGAAAAAAAATGACAGATGATGAAAATTACTAACTAACCAAGGAATATACCCGTCCCCCCAAACCTAAAGTTTATAGTGTCCTCACTGTATGAAAATAAAATATGGAAAGTAAGGATAAAACCTGGTGAGTTTGATTCATATATTTTGTTCTTGAATATGTAGTTCCTCTATCGGGGACTCCGGAATTGATTCATGGAAGTGCTTCAGCCGCTGCCCATTGATAGTGAAGGTTTTCTAGATTTCATCATTTTGAACCTGGAAAACACTAAATTGAGAGACATTAGTAAAAGTGTATGGTTCACACTAGAGGGAATGAATATTACTGGTATGAAACTTTAGCCTTGCATTATATAAGAGGACCTTATTCCCAATGTGGAACTGACGATGAAGGATGAGATGGTCATGGCTAGCCATGGTATGCTTCTTATAAATCATGGAGTTCTCATGTGCATCTCTCTTCATTTCTTCTAGCTCCTTAATCTATAACTTCTTTTGAGAACCTACACCATAAATATTATAATTGCATTGTTTGATGGCCCAGTAGGCTCGGTGCTCAATCTCAATAGGTATGTGACAACTCTTTCCAAACACAAGGTGATAGGGTGACATTCCAATGGGAGTTTTGAAATCAGTGCGGTAGGCCCATAATGAATCATCATGTCAAAGAATCAAATATTTTCTATTGGTTTGACCAATTTATTCATGAATCTGTTTTACTTATCTATTTGACACCTCATATTGACCATTGGTTTATGGGTGATATGCAGTAGACACCCGATGCCCGACCCCATACTGACACAAAAGTGACTGCATTGTTCGGTTGCAAAAATGAGAACACTGGTCACTAATGATTTACCTAGGTAATCCTAACCTACAAAATATCTGAGTTCTATAAAATTCCACAACTTTTTTTGAATCATGAGTCCTTGTGGCTTAGAACTCTACCCATTTTGATACATAATCAACCACTAGAATAATTTACAGGTTTCCAAAAGAACTGGGAAATGGAACCATAATGACAATTCCCCAAACATCAAAAATTTCATGAAAGATCAATAGTTGTTGTGTCATTTCATTTATTTTATAGACATTCCCCATTCTATGAATATGATGAATATATTTGAAAAAATCATGGGTATCCAAAAAAAGTGATGGCCAAAGGAGACTAGAATCAAGGTCCTTGCGAGCAGTTTTTTGGGGACCAAAGTGGCCCCCACAAGTAAGAGTGTGGTAGAATCTAAGGATATACTGAAATTCACTATCGGGAACACAACGCCTAAGGACTAGATATCTATAGGTACTCCAAAGGTAGGGGTTATCCCATATGAACCAATGCGACTCCTTTTTTAGATGGTCGGCTTAGTTTTTGTTCAAATCAGTAGGAATGAAAGATGCTACCAAATAATTTACAATTTCATCATACCAATGAATAACATCTTTCACTCAGTATAGTTGCTCATCAGGAAACATTTCATTTATTGGAATAGAGGGAGAAGGGTCAATGTACAAGGATAGGTGGATCCTACTAATATAGTCAGCCACCACATTCTCTACAACTTTTCTATCTCTAATTTTAAGATTGATTTTCTGAAGGAGGAGCATCTAGTGAATGAGGCATGGTTTGGCTTCCAGTTTCTTAAGGAGGTACCGGAGGGCTGAATAGTCGGATAATACATTGACTTTAGACCGTAAAATATATGACCTAAATTTATCAAAGTAAATCACTATGGAAAAGAATAATTTTTAAGTTGTGGTGTAGTTTTCATGGGCAGGGTCCAAAGTACGTGAGGCATATGCAATGACATATGGAGCTCGATTGACCATTTGTGACAAGACTTCCCCAAATGGATAGTTAGAGGCAACAAACATGATCTCAATCAGTAAATCCCAATGAGGTGGTTGTATTATCGGTTGTGACACAAGACTCAATTTTATCTTATTAAAATCTTTCTCACATTCATTATCAAAAACAAATTATTTTTATTTTTGAAGTAACTGGGAGGGTGGGAGTGAAATATTACTAAATTCACAAATGAAACGATGGTAAAATCTTGCATGGCCATGTAGAGACAACACATCCCATATATTTTTGGGGAATGTTAAAGTTGAAATGACATCTAATTTTGATTTCTCTACTTGGATACCATCCCCAAAAATTAAATTCCCCAAAACTGTATGTTCTCCCACCATGAAATGGAATATCTCATTATTTAATAAAAGGTTCCTTTCAATATAGTGACATAGGACTAAACCAAGACTAATAAAAATTTCATCAAAAGAGGATCCATAAATGTTGAAATCCTCTATGAAAACTTCCTTGCAATTATCCTAGTAATCTGAAAAAAATACAAACTATACATCGCTGGAAAGTACCCAGAGCATTGCACAAAGCAAATGGCATCCTCCTATAAGAAAACATCCAAAGGGGAATGTGAAGTTGGTCTTTCCATGATCTTAGAGGGAAATATGGATCTAAAAGTATCCAGAATACCCATCAAGGAAATCATAGTGAGACTTAACTGGTAGCCTCTATAGAATTTGGTCAATGAATGGAAAAGGTAAATGGTATTTCCTTGTGTATTAGTTTAGTCGGTGATTATCTATATGGACACACCAACTATTGTGCATAGGAGTTGGAACCAATTCATTTTTTTCTTTTTTAATTAATGTATGGCCAGTTTTTTAAGAAACCAATTGAACAGGACTGACCCATTGGCTATCAAATATGGGGTAAATGATTCGAGTAACCAATAATTTTGTCACCTCATTTTTCACACCTTCTAGGAGGTTTGGGTTTAGTCGACGTTGTGACTACCTCACAGTTTTATCCTAATAATTTAATTAAATATGATATGTAAAAATTGATGGGTTAATACTAGGAATGTCAGCAAGTGTCCATACCAAAGTTTGTTTATACTGCCTCAAAATTTCAAGCAGTCGCAATTCATTCTCAGGAAGGAGTGAACTAGAAATGGTGATGGGGATATTGTTTCCATTCTCAATATATGAATATTTTAAATTATGATGTTGTTTTTTTAGATCCAATTGATGTAAATTTTTCATTGATTGTAGTGTGTTTGAAGGTGATAGGCCTCTGATCTCATATAACAGCTCAACAGTATCATCCTCAATGGAGAAATGTGCTCTTACAAGCTTAGTAGTATCATCGATAGTCATTTTATCCTTAGTATTGAAGAAATCATAAATCAATGAACATGCAAGACACTTTTATAGACCACTACAATAATCAATGCATCATTCATTTCCTATCATTTCTATCAATGAAGAAAACTCATAAAGGGGATCTGGGGAATGAAATGAAGTTTTTTCAATGGAATGGAGTATATCTATAGAATTAACAGAGAGAGACGAATGTTCTACTACGGTTTTCTACATGGAATCATGGATATTGAAGTGGAATATTTAACCCCCAAACTCCATAGATAATGTACCATTATTGACATTAATTATGGTTTTTTCATTTTTCAAGAAAGGACTCCCAAATATAATCAGGGCATGTCCATTCATCCTATCATCCTCCATTTGGAGCACATAATATTCAGTAGGAAAAATTAAATTTTTTACCCTCACAAGAACATCCTCTAACACACTCGAAGTGTGTTCAGTACTTCGGTTAACAAGTTGAATTATAATTCCAGTGGGATTCAATTTCTTGAAATGCAATGTAGAGTAAATGAAGTGAGGCATCACATTTATAGACTCACTTAAATCAATCATAGCATTAGAAAAAGAATACTCCTCTATGGTTGATGAAATTGAGAATGTTTGGGGATCATGGCACTTGGTGGGAAGAGATGGATTTGTTAATGCTGAAACATTCCTCCCCATGCTCACCTTCTCATCACCTCTAAGTCACCTTTTGTTTGTACACATCTCCTTTAGAAACTTGGAATATCTGGAATTTATTTCATAACATCAATAAAGAGAATTTTTCCAAAAACTTTTTTGAAATTCTCCAAAAGTTTCTCATCGAGTTTATTTTCCTTTTGTTTTCTAGGTTGTGTGGCCCTTTTTGGAAATTGAAGAGAGATTTTTGGTATAGGTGACTCTTCAATAAACACACTCTTTCATTTGGAGGGGATTCTATAAGGACAACGTTTTACCTCATTTTAAGTATTTCCAGTAGTTTGTATGGTGGTTTTCATTAGGAGGTGATGACTCTAGTGGAGGGGTCATTAGGTCTTTTAGTTTTGTTTTACTCTGAAGGGTGATTTCACTGACATTTCCTTTATCTCTATGGTTAACTACTGGTTGAGAAGGTAGTTTACCCGACCCATGGATCTAGATTTCCCCCACCAAGTTGGAAAGTTGTCCTAATTGGGTTTTTGGGTTTTCTGTGACAGCTTGGGTGGTTTTTTGGAATTGGGTATTGTTAGCATCCATTTGGTTCCTCATGTTTTCTAAGCTAGTCTTGGGTTTTGGAGGGGTTTGTTGGAAAGACCTTTGTTGTGGATTAGGATTTCTGGGTGGAGGTGGTTGACTACTCTACCAAGATTGGTTCCATGGGTGTTGAGGTTGGTTTGAATACCCCCTTGCTTATATTGTTGGTTTTTTTACACCCAAGATTAGATGGATAGTATGGTTCTTTCCTAAAGGGTTAGATATAAATGTGGCCTGGAATGATTGCCTCACAACTCTAAAACATTTCTCTTAGTTTGGGGGATTGATCAGAGTAGTGGGTGTCAGAATAAAATTTACCACAATGGATGGGAGAAGGAGATTGGTATTTTCCTTGGGAATGAAAATGTTTTCGAAGAAGGGTACTTACCTCTTCGAACTTCATGTCCACCTTCCTCTAAAATTAGGTACTTTTCACCTCATAGACACCTCGAATGGGAACATTAGACCTTGAACCAAATTTTTGAGTGTTCTCTGACATGTTCTAAATTAATTTTAATTCAGTGATTGGGGTTTTATCAATTGGTACACCACTTGTAGCAGTATCAATCAAATTTCGTTCAACAGTAATTAAACCTTCATAAAAATACTGAATAAAAAGTAGATCACTTATTTAGTTCTGTGGATAGCTTGAACATAAAATTTTAAAGTATTCTCAAAATTCATGTAATGTTTCCCCTTGATATTTTCTTATACCACATATTTCTTTACATATATTTTTAGTTTTAGTGGTTGGAAAATATTTTTTATGAAAAAGGCGTTTAATGTCTACCCAGCCTCTAATTGGTGAATTAACATAGTAAATCCAGTCTTTTGCAGTGTCTTCCAATGAAAATGGGAATGATATGAGCTTTACTTCTTCTTCATCCACATTTATAGGTTTTAAGGTAGAATACATGGTATGAAATTCTTTAAGATTCTTGTATGGATATTCTCCAGAAAGTCCATGGAATATTGGTAATAAACGAATTAAACCAGAATTATGTTCAAAATTTGGTGCCTTGCCTTGTATTTGAATGTAAGTGGGTTGGATATCAACATCTTCTGAGGTTAATTATTTTATTATTCTATTGTTTTAATCAATTTTAAATATGTTAATTTCAGGTTTTAATTTGGTTCCAGAAGAAGATGGGTTTAAAAAATTCTCGAGTTGTGGTGTGTCGTCCTTCAAAGGGGTGTCTTGTGCATTTTGGGGTCATTGATGTAAGATTCTCTCCTGTTCTGGTTCAAAAGGAGGTAATTACCCAGAAGTAGAACATTTCATGAATAGAACCAATATTATAAATAAAAAATAAAACAAATTTATATGAAAATGTAGAATATAAAACAAATAAATATTCAAAAAAATTAAAAAAATCTTATAAAAAACACGCACTAAAACCAAAGCGCTCCTAGGAAACGGCTAAAGAATTTGACCACATTGTCATGACCAGTAAAATTGATTGTGATATTAAGATTTATTTATAGTCTAGTGATGAACCTAGGTCATCTCTCAATGAGAATTAATAGGTTTTGAGTTTGAATTTTTTATTAAATTTATTAAAAGAGGAGGTGGCATTGAAAATAGTTTTAAAAATAAAATGACTTGATTAAAGAGTTTAATAGTTGATAAATAAAAGTGTTGCTTTAGAATTATGAGATAATGAGATCATTTCAAGTTCACTACACATATTTTATAGTTCATTTCTCTGAAAATTTCATATGATAATGTTTAATTAATTTGTTGAAGGTTGTCAAGATCTTGACTACACTCTTACCCCTTAAAACAATGCACAAAGAAGAAATTCTTGACACAGTGATCGTGTTGTCAAGGTTTGGTTCTCAGTTATAGAACAAGGGATAACAAAGTATACTAAAATATTATATATTTTTAAGAGAGAAAGGATTCGTGTGCTGTCCAATCGGAACAACACATGATTCCCACATGAAATTTCAACCCAATCGGTGTTAAAATAAAAAGTGTCTCAATTAATTATATCAAAAGAAATGCATTAAAGGGAGAAGCATGTAAAGTTAAGAAATAATTGAAATATTTAAATTAAAAATTAAACAAAACCAAGAAAATAACTAGTTCTATAACTCCATCCCAATTGTATATTTTTCCCTTAAAATAATCGTCCACCGTTTAGCTCTCCATTGAGAGGAGGAGGAGGTCCAGGTGGAACTTCACCGTCATATTTGATCCCTATATGAGGATAGGGGCCTCCCAACATCTAGGATGAGTAGGAGACTTATATATAACTACAAAATAAAAGAGATTAACATCTAGTTCAAACTTTCAAATGGGGATCATAAGATACCATTTTATAGTAAAATTGGAAGGTTGTTTTGAGCACATTGATTTATTAAAACCATTTTTAAAATGGGTTTAGACCTAAATATTTCCAAATATTGCTTTGAAGAAAATAAAAAAGGTTTATCACCACCTCTTGGCTATCTCCACAGATTGTTTGGCACAAATTGGACAACTAAAGTTTAAGATATGTTCAGATCATAGAACACAACTTTTGACTTAGTGCAGATTCAGTGTGCTGGACAAATCAGGTAGTTTGGGCCACCATATGGCCGAATGAGTCTTGGGTTTATTCATACGAAAATTAGATCAATAAAATTTTTACCATACAAAATTTTTTTGTCCCATTTAGATTCAATTTACAGTATAAGTGTGTGGATTATTCCACTGGTGTGCATGAATCTTGCGCAGTTTGGCCCATTTATATTGGACAACATTATGGGCCCTCCAAATCACATCCACCTGCAATGAGATTATCAAAACAAGTATCATTTCCCTTTTAACAGTGATAAAAAAACGATTCAAACATGAAATTAAATACATTATTATTTTCATAATTTTAAATACAAAACTAGTTTAGCACATTGGTGTAAGGATGAAAATGAAACAATGAATCGTAGTGCGATCACTTACCCTAGTTAAGGATTTTTCTATCTTTAATAAAAAATCTAAAACATCTCCAAAGACGTCAAATGTTCCTTATTGTGGAATATCATTCTAGTGTAATCCTCAAACAATCACAAAGTTAATATAATGACCCAATATATATGGGATACCATTCTATTATTTGTCTCTTATACCTTCACCTATCTCATCAGTATGAGTACACCACAAAATGGTCACTCATATGTTTGTTTTATACAAAAAAGTTTTCTTGGATCTTTTTAGCTTGTGTTCCATATCATATGAGATTAAAAAATAAGATACAATAGTACTAGTAGCATTATATTAAAAGGAATAACCAATGGTACTATTCACGCACCCTTAAAAGGCATGATGCTCCTCGATATATAAAACTAAATTTTATGGGTTTTTATTTCCTTCATGTTAATATATAGAAATCTCATGTCGTGTGACCAATTCTACCATTTTAATTCCTACTACCTTCTTAGATGGTGTTAAAGTATACATTTCCTTCCTATCGTATTTAAACTATCGAGTAATAAGATATTTGGGTTGAATATAGAAAAATATAATTACCTTATATAATTCTATTAAATTTGAATAATTTCAAACAATCACATTCATGAAATGGGTAAAATATTTTATTATTATGTTTTATTTCATGAATATTTGTCAAATATGTAAGAGATTATGAGAATATACAATGTGATTCATAAAAATATGATTTACCCTCCTATCTTCTATGATTAAATAGCAATAAACCCGAGAAAAAACCAAATAGGCCCTCTGTTTAGAAACACCAAAAATCTAAAAAATAGTGAACCTGATGTGAATTACTTACTTAAAAAATTTATTAATTGACCATTACTTTTATTTAATGATTATACACTAAGTGATAAATTGTATTTGACTTCTCCCATATAATCCAAATTGTTTGTTTCAAGGGATGATAGAAAATTGGACTCCCTACCCATCTTCAGGGTAGTAGAATAACAACTATATTTTCCATGTAATGGAAACCAATGACACCAAAAACATATTATAACACTACACTACCACACCTAACTCAACTCTGAGTCATATATTGTCATTATAAACCACTAAAAACCTACAATTATAGGTGATTTATACAAGGGTCTAGCATTATCTCTATAATGGGATATTGTTTTAATAAATTTCCCGTGGAAATATAGGAGGTTGAAGGAAATGAAGTATAGTACCACATAGAAAAACTTGTAGGGGGTAGGTGGAAATTTTATTAACATAAGACTAATTTAATATTATCTCTCTAAATCATGGTATTACCTAACATAACAACAAATAAAAATCTAAGTGAGACATTTTTTACATCCATGTGACTAACTTGGAGCTACCAAGGTTTGTATCCCACAAATAATTTATATTGTGACCACTGGATAACCCTAATTCTATATAAATTCATTGAGTAACTAGATCCTCATTCATCCAAATCAACCATACAAAAGTAGGCCCATTAATAGAAACAAATCATCGATTTTATTGAGGAAATATAAGCCTCTATTGCTATTATCATCTCTATATCATAATATCAAATATTGATAGTATCATGAAGAAAATTCCTTTTGACACTCTGTAGGAAACCTAAAACATATTTTGGATGGGCATTCGTGACCTAGTTATTATATCATTATTTATTAATGTAGGGAAATTAAACTTTTCTTGTCCCTTGTAAAGTAGAATCTAGTAATTATATAGGCCCTTCCTAGGGTATTATTCAAAGGCATTCATCCCTTGTGAGAAAAAACTACTTAGAGTGGTCCATCTCACATAACATAAATTTATGGGATTGAAATATCCCATATAAAACTAAACTAATTGGATTGTTCAATCTCTTATGAACCTAAACAAGGCAAATAGTTTCATTCCACAGGACACTAATCTATTTGTATTGGTTGATCCTGCATAGCCATTATAACACATTGATATTTGGATATCAATTCTTCTTTACATAAATACTACATTCAATAGCTTATTTCACACAACACTTAAATAAAATGTACAATGATACATTTTATTAAATAGAATACTATAATAAATTTACATAAAACTAGGTATTACATACCATAGTTGATTACATCTATTAATTGAGTATAAATTAAAGGAAAATAATAAATAGAAATGAATAATATCATTAAAAATCATAGATCTCATGGATCATCTTCACAATTTTGAATTATCTTTAGTAGAACTAAAATTCCAATAAGAAATATAATTTTGAAATAAGGAAACATTATCCAAAATAGAGAATGATAATTGTGACTTAAGAATAGATAATGGAATGAATGATTTTAGAAAGTCTATATATAGAAATGAAATTTGATCATTATAAATATTATTGTTTTAAATATAATAATTGGAAATATGGTCACTAAAGATACCATCATTGTATATACAAATATCCAATAGGTGTATTGATGTTCAGTTTTTTAAGTAACAAATTCAAAATAAGATATTACATAAATATTAAATAAAAAATAGTATTTAATTAAATATTTTATTATAAATTTTTTTATGTGTTAGAATATAATCATTTATAAAGTGTGATATGATGTTTTTATAAAATTCAAAAGTTTTATTTTAATATTAAGAGACTGATAAAATTAATTTCTTTTGAAATTAAACAATTATTTTAATGGTATTTGGTGAAGATTATTTAACAAAAAGTGATATCTTTCAAAGAAATTCATTTTAAATTTTTTTTACTATTCAATACTAAATAATTAATTTATTTAAAATTATTTATATTATTGATGAAAAAGATTAGTTTCCCTTTAAAATTTATTACAAGAAAAATAATATGAATAAATTCATTTTTTTCTTAAAAATATATTTTTATATAAATTTATTTTTAATATGCTTTTAATTTTTAATAAACTCAATTTATTGTGGTCAAATGATGATATGGAATTTTTTAATATTACGAATATATAAAAATTAATTTAATTATAAATTTATAGTAAACTGGAATAAAATAGTTTATATTGTAAAAAGTACTTTTCTAATAAAAATGGGTTTTTTATTGTAATATTTGTTTCCTTTTAAATGTTAAATTCCTAAATTTTAGAAATTTAATTTGAAAAAATGAACATCATTTATAGATTTGGAATATCAAAATTATCTTATGGTGACTTTTTGATATTTTTTCGAAATGATTAATTCAATTGTAAAAAATATTTAATTTTTACAAATATCATACGTTTTATGACTCTATCCTAATGTAACCACGAATTTAAATTTTTAAGAAAACATTTATCATCCAATGGTGTATTAAAGATTTAAAATTGTTCATTTAAAAATAATATGTTAAAATTATAAAACTTATGTTTAATATTTTGGAACTCAAGTAATATTTTATTCCAATAAAGCATATTTTTGGTTATTATTTTAATTAAATATTTAGATTGTAGATTTTATATTTTGATTGATTTTAAATTTCCATAACAATTAATATTGTATTATAAAACCAAATAATGTTATGAAAATAAAAATAAATTGATAATTTTATCCTAAACATAAATTTATGCTTAAAAATACACATTTCTAAAGAACCATTTTTAGATGTTATGTGCGCCAATATTGAAATTAATTTTTATCACACTTAAAAATATTATATTATAAGTTTAATTTTATATTTTAATTAATCGTGTTCAAATTAGTTAATTTGAATAAATTTAATTTTTATCATTAAAAAATCACCGAGGTTTAAAATTAAGTTATATAGTAAAAGTAAACAATGTTAAAAGTTAAAAATAAGGAATAATTTCATAAGACTCAACCATATTTATCTCTAAATTTTTTTAATGGTTTTTTCAAACAAATCCTCATAATACCTCTATTATTGTTAACTTATTTTCTCACATTCCTCGAATAATGACTTGTCATTTTATATTATTACAAAAATGTCACTCCTTTCAATTTTAGAAAGAGTTTTCTACCAGTCCTTTATAAATAGTTTAAATTTTTTTATTCATCTTGAAAATATTCCTAGTTTACTTCACATAGACCCATCTCCAAAAATTTTCTGTCAATTTATCAATGAAAAATCAAAAAAATAACTCATTTCATAGAGGTCCCCCAAGAGAAGGATCAAATTCTAAATGTGATAAAAAAATCATTTCTTAACCCTTTTAATTATATATCAATTTCCTCCAAACCTATTTTACCAATTATAATATAATTAAATAAATAATATTAGTATTATAATTAACTTTTATTACTTGAATTTTCTAATCATTATCTACCCTTTCTACTTCCATAGAGAAATGAGGGCATCTTTCGATCATACAAGTTGATTACAGCCTCCACAAAGTGATGTAATTATTTTTTCATAACTACATTACATGGATGGTTATTAAATGGAATATTATAAATAAATAAGGTATTTATAACATTTTAGTTACTTTAAAAGATAAACAATGTATACATTTATAACATTCAATGTAAAATGATAATAGTTTCCATGTGAACGTGTAAACTACCTCCCCCATGCAATGACTTATTCACTTTTTCCTCCCAAACATAATTACATAATTTTAAGAATTTAATTAATGAATAAATATTATATATATAAAATTATTAATTTTATATAAATATATTCTGTGTATTCTATAAATAACTCCATCCATTGGAAAATGAAATCATTGCTTGTGTTGTGTGTGGAAAATCACTACCATTGACAACATGCTTAATTTTTTATCACCACTTTAATTTATTGTTATAGAAAAAAATTATTGCTAAAAATTATTATAATAATTTAAATATAACAAATATCAGATTCTATAATTATAACACAAAAATAAATAACCATTATAAAGTAAAATGTTTTTATTTATAAATTAACCAAGGTAAGATCATCACTGATTTCATCATACCATATCATAACTAAAACTCACATCGAATGAAATTGGATGTTTTTAAATAATTATGGAACTTATATTTTAATACATTAAATAATATTTGAATGGTTATTTTTTATTAAATATTAGAATTAATATCTCCCTTATGAAACATATATAAGTAAAAAAAATTATTAACATTTGATGATAAAAATAAACTGTAACTAAATGATATATGTAAATAGAATAATTAAAAATACATTATATAAATGGTAATATATATTAAAAATGTTATAAAATGAGTTATTAATATAGTTATGTTCATTTTATATGAGGGAAATTCATTTTCAATGAAGTTGAGAGTTACGGTAAGATTTATTTTTCTCACATTTATTTCATTGATACGTATTACATAATCACCACTTAATTTATATTATTTTGTATATATAATTAATTATGGATATTCTTATCATAATTTTATGAAATTAAATTATTTAAAACTGTCTTTCAATATCATTAAATTCAATAGAAATTAATTTTGTAAGGTATTTTGTAAACTCAGGCCTTGTTTCTTTGAATTGTACTACTTTTACTTGAACTTCTTTCTTCCCCCATTGGTTTATTCTAGAATATAATTTTATTATATGAAATTTTATCTTTCTATCAAGGGAAATTTAAATTTAAATTCCATTCATCTTCCTTGGTGAATTTATTTCTCATAAAATTATAACTTAATTAAGACAAATTCTCATCCTTTTTAACAACTATTTTTCACCTATATCAAAATTATTTATCTAAAATATTTTTCTCCTTAATTATTTTAAAATATAAATATGTATTATTTATTATGATATTCACATTTCCATTTAACCATTTTTATGATTTTGGATTCAATAAAAAAATTTTCTAAATTTTTTGAAAATATGTCTTATTTCGATATCATATATTTTATCTTGCAATCCCCATTTCTATAACACCACGATATTTTATGAAAAATATTCTTTTTAATTTCATTAATGTCTTGTGTTATACGCTACACCGAAAGGAGCTTTCACAACACACATCTCTGACCTAGCTTGAATTACACGCAATCACGACCTTCCACGATAGCGTGTGTTGTACGCAACACCAAGTTTCGCTAAACAATGATATGCTATTAAAATATTATTAAAACTAGCCGTTATGAATATTAATAACCACTTTTGAAATTTTTTAAATTTTATTTTTCAAAATGGACTTCATTTTTGGATTTGGAATATCAAAATTAGCCTAGGGTGAAATTTTGGTATTTTTCTGAAAACTTTCATTTTTTGATGAATAGTGAAACCACTAAGTGGTAGTTAAAAAAACTGAATTTTTCATAAAACATACTTTTACCGCTTCTGTGAGTGGAATTTCAAAAATCCGAGAGACACGGTTGATGTCAGTAAGTAAAATGTGGTTCAATGAGATGAAAATAATTTTTTGGTGAATAGTAACTTTTTACTTTTTTTTACCACGGTTAAAAGTAAATAGTGTAATTAAGGGTAAAGATGATATTATTATTACCCTAACACGTGTCCTAATTCAATTGGACAAGTTTAATTCGAACAAAAACAAACTTAGGAATAAAATATGACCATTTAGGCCCACTTGGATTAGATTAGGACATTTATTATTAATTTATTTAAAGAAGGGTTAAAATAGTTAAAATCAAAGTTTAATAAGTAAATAATGTTTAATATGGGGTTATACATAAGATAAATTCGAATATAAAAATTAAATAGAAAGATAAAAAGATTTCCTACATAATGGCACTTTATTTGTAATTTTTAGACATTAAATAATTTGATTTATTTATGATAGAAAGATGATGCAGTAATTATCTTATTAATGAAATATTGACATAATTGATGTTATAAATACCCAAATAAATATAATTTGGGACTTTTTATGAATTCCACTAATTTTATAGGTTAATATGACATGTTAGTATTGATTTAATTTACTTTGTTAGAACTTATCATTCTGTTATGATTTTCACAAAAATCAATTACTAAATAGTGTCAAAATTGACATAAAATAGTTTTTTTTTAAAAACTATATTATTAATTGTTATTTTATTCATAAAAATATAAGGATCGTCCAAATGACTTAGATAAGGATATATATATTAATAATAAACAACTTGGGGTTACTTTGGTTTGATATAGTATGTTTATTACCCTTATAGTATTAGAACACAAGAAGACACGGTAAAAGTTAAATTATTTAACTTAATGTTATATCTAAATGATAAGGTTAAAATAGGAACCTAAACCTGTCTAAATTCTATTGGATGAGAGGATTTCGACCCATACCCACCTTAGCCTCGAAATAAATCAATTTGGAGCTATTTAAAACCGAACTTGACTTTATAATAAAATAATATTTTTAGTTATTCCAAAACTGCCCCTCTCCTCCCTTATAAAAGGGCACCTCCTCCCTCTCTTCCACACACAACATTGAGCCTTCAAGCTCGGCCAAACCCTGCCAAATTCTCTTCTCCACTTCCCTAGAAACATCCTAGAGGTTCCGGTCTTCTTCAAAGACACATTTTAGTTCCCTGAAAGGAGGTCTCAAAGAAGCACTTCAAAGAAGAGGATGATCAGACACTTACGAAGCAAATCAGACCTAAGGTAAGGGAAATATTACAATCTCATTTTTATCCGAGATTGTTTATTCGTAAGTATTTACTGGGGTGTATTTTATCATCCACATCCATGTTTCCACAATATTTAATATTATTTCCATTCACCTACAATTGTTTAAATCCTATTTTCTCCTTCGGTGAGTTTTTAGTAAAAGATATGAAAGGAATATTTTGTCGTTTTTCGTACGAGGTACTTTTTTGACTTTTTCCGACAAAAGTACGAGAAGAATGTTCTTTTAAACTTATACGGAATGAATGTATTTTTAAAACATTATTTCCAATATGCTTCCTTTACAATTTTTCAAGTTTATTTTTAATCAACTTCTTTTACTTTAGAATTGTATGACATGTTAAGAAAGGAAAAGTGTTTTTGAAGTAGAAAGGACATTTTCCTCAAGAATGGAGTTCAAGTGTTTGATCAAAATTATTTTCCATCTATGATAATAAAGGGTTCTCTTTTTATCCCTATTATTACATTTATTTGATTATGTTGTGATAGAATTATTTTTATGAATTCCTTTATCTTGTATGAATTGTTTTATGATGTCATGTTGTTTAAGAATCCCATTTTTATTACATGGGTTATGCTATGATGTATGGTTTATGATTTTGTGGCACACATAATAATGGTATCATTATGAGATGGGTGGGACCTATATCTCCGTCCAATGCATTGGGTAATGATTTTATATCTCATGATATAGACATGGATGGAATGGTAGGTTATACCGGTTCAGTGAAACAGGACTGAAACGAGGGTGACTCGGTTCAGAAAGGGACTTTGTCTACTAAGATAGTCTTGGCAATGAGTCTTGACTAATAATAAATGATTCTCTATGATTATGTGTGTATTCCACAATGTTTAATGTATTAAGTTATGATTATTGTGATTACATTTCACTGCCATGAGTTATCCCAGGTTACGAAAATATGATCTCTTTTACAGGTTAAGATTTCCAAAAGTTATGTGCTTATGTATATGATGTGATTGATATTTCTTTTGTTTACCCTTACTGAGCATTTTAGCTTACCCTTTTATGTTTTCTTTTCCCCAGGATATAAAGAAAGGTTTTAGGTATAAAAAAAGGGAAGATCTTTATGGGAGATGTTGAAGATCTTTCACCAGGATTAGAAGATTATATTCCGAGATTCCAAAGACAGTAAACTATTACGATCCTTCTGTGTGTGTTTTTGTTATGTACTATGTATTCCGCAAAAGTAATGTAATGTCCATGTACGTCAAGCTTCGGGTCTCTACAGTTGGTATCAGAGGAAAGGTTTAGTCAACCTTTGGAAACTAGGATACAAAAATGTTAGTGAGATCCCAAGAGATATTTGTAAGGTATGTCTAGGGATGTCCCTAAGGTTAAGTATACATATAGGTTATAGTACTAGAAATACGCTAACGATCATAGAATTAAACCTAAGATGTTAGATATTGAAGGTACTCCCCCTTTATTATGTTGTTTTCCCTAGCATGATTTTTGCCTCTCACACTATTCTTTTTGGGGTTTAGACGATGGATGGAACCCGAAGGAACCGTGTTGATCAATGCAGTGGACAATGCAATGATTTCCCTTCTGAACAAACAAATGTTGTGGGATATGGAGTGAAAAATCTTATTCCTATACTTACACAAGCTATGAATCATTCTGGACTTCCAAATGAGCAGAGAAGGGAACAATACTCTATTGAGTCCTTCATGAGGCAACGTCCACCTTATTTCAGTGGGTCTCCCGATCCACTTGCTGCTGAACAATGGATCAGTACCACTGAAAAGATATTTTTAGTTCTTCAATGCTCTGAGCATGATAAATTCATCTTAGCAGTAAATAGGTTGGAAGGTAAAGCTGATCAATGGTGGAATCTAATCAAGAATATGAGCCCAAGAGATGAAATTGAGTCCATGGAATGGGACGAGTTCAAGAACTTGTTTTTCAGTAAGTACTTCCCTCGTATTCTTCGAACAAAGATGGAAAAGGAGTTTCTTGAGCTGAAGCAGAAGGATGATGAATCTGTTGGTATATACGAAGAGAATTTTACAAGACTTGCAAGGTATGCATCTGGCATTATCATCCAACCTGAAAGTAATGTTGATCGATTTTTCCGTGGCTTAAAACCAAGTATTCGAAGGGCATTATCTATAAGAGACTTCAATAGCTATGAAGAAATTGTGCGTTGTGCTATGAAGGTAGAAATGGAAGTTTGTGTTACATATCCATCTCATGGTTTTGAAAAGAAACTAAAGATGGAGTTGAAGGAGAAATCTCAAAATAATGGTGAAAAGAAGATGAATGTTTCCTTATGCACAAAGTGTGGAAAGAAGCATGGTGGATATTGTCTTAAAGGGACTAGAAAATTTTTTATGTGTGGAAAAGAAGGTCATCGAACAGCTGAGTGTCGAAGTAATGGAAAAAGGGTTTCTAATGATGTGAATAAAGAAAACACTGCAGAGAACGCACCACCAACACTTCAATGCTTCAAGTGCAAGGAAATGGGGAATTATGCTAATAAATGCCCTAATCCAAGGGTTAGTGATGATCGACATGAGCAACCGCTTAAGGCAAAGGACAAAGGGAAGTCACATGCGATCACTACTGGCGATGTTGAATATGACAATGATGTGGTGGAATGATTAAGTGTTTATGTAATGGGATTCCAAAATAATGTTGTATCATAAAGTATGGGAATATTTACGTAATGGTCTAATGTGGTATTCAAAGTGATTGAGATATTTTTGGAAGAAAGATGATATGCGCATAATGAAGGGAAAACGAGAAAATGAAATATGTGACAGTATTCATGAGCTCATGATTAATATAAGGACTAAGTAATATAATGGTTTGAGTATATAGAATTTTGAAGATTTTTGTATGTGGAAGGTGTTAAATTTTAACTACATTCATGTTTTCCCTAAGGTTCAATGAGTATTCAAGAGAATACATGATTAAGGACTTTGAATGTTTGGAATGTGACCAACCAAACATATCTTATGATATATGGGGATCAACGATGGTATTAAATCTCTGGTAATCATTTTCACTATGTTATAAGAGTGGACTGCAGTATTATCGATAAGCCTAAAGATTGGAATGGATTATGTTGGACATAAGTTAGTATTGTTTAAGGATAGAAGTTTTTTTGATATTATTGATGGGATGTTATAGTAATATAGTTTTAGAAAAAAGACAACCTGCAGGATGGGCGACAACCCATCGCGTCGGACAAGGTTGTGGGAATCGAACCCACAATCGAAGTGCGACTGGCCTTTATAGCCTACCACTGGCCTACAGGAAGTCCCTGGTTAGTAGAAACTTGTGTTATTTTATTAATCGGTATGATATATGAAGTATAAGTTCATTTTTGGAACCATATACGATTAACCATAAGATGGACTTATAACTTTTGCTAACCTTTTGGTTGAAAGAGATGGAATGACCCATCATTCTATCAAATGATCTGCTAACAATTCACTAATAACAAATTCAACTTTATTTATTTAAGAGATGAAGTGGAAATTTTTCAAGGCACGAACAATAGTGAGATTGTACCAAAATAAAGTAAGTATTTATTCTAATTCAAATTCTTCATCTTTAGGGAAACGATCTTGAAAACCAAAAATGTTGTCCTAGTGCTCTTATATCGGATTAATCAGATGGTACCTTAGATCGTCACAAATTTATGGCCTTGTGATTCCTAGCTTTTCCATAGCCATGTTCTCTACCACTCTCTATCAGAACATGATGGTTAGATTTCTCTTCCATATCCATATTTTCACCTATGTGGAAACCCAGTGATTAGTTTATTTGGGTAACCGTTACGTTTCATACTTTTGTTTTAAAAAAAAATGGTTTCGGTATTTCTTTTTATGATGTGGGTTTCGATTAAAGAAACTTTCAAATAGTAAACCATTTATAACCCCGATGAATTTCGAGGGAGAAATTCATTTTATGGGGGGTAGAATTTAACACCCCGAGATTTTATGAAAAATATTCTTTTTAATTTCATTAATGTCTTGTGTTATACGCTACACCAAAAGGAGCTTTCACAACACACATCTCTGACCTAGCTTGATTTACACGCAATCGCGACCTTCCATGATAGCGTGTGATGTACGCAATGCCAAGTTTCACTAAACAACGATATGTTATTAAATTATTATTAAAACTAGCCGTTATGAATAGTAATAACCACTTTTTGAAATTTTGTAAATTTTATTTTTCAAAATGGACTTCATTTTTGGATTCAGAATATCAAAATTAGCCTAGGGTGAAATTTTGGTATTTTTCTGAAAACTTTCAATTTTTGATGAATAGTGAAACCACTAAGTGGGAGTTAAAAAAACTGAATTTTTCATAAAACTTAATTTTACTGCTTCTGTGAGTGGAATTTCAAAAATCCGAGAGACACGGTTGTTTTCAGTAAGTAAAATGTGGTTCAATGAGATGAAAATATTTTTTGGTGAATAGTAACTTTTTACTTTTTTTACCACGGTTAAAAGTAAATAGGGTAATTAAGGTTAAATATGAAATTATTATTATCTTAACACATGTCCTAATTCTATTGTATAAGTGTAATTTGAACAAAAACAAACTTAGGAATTAAATATGACCATTTAGTTCCACTTGGATTAGATTAGGACATTTATTATTAATTTATTTAAAGAAGGGTTAAAATAGTTAAAATCAAAGTTTAATAAGTAAAAAAAATTTAATACGAGGTTATACATAAGATAAATTAGACTATAAATATTAATTATAAAGATAAAATTATTTCCTACATAATGGTATTTTATTTGTAATTTTTAGACATTAAATAATTTAATTTATTTATGACACAAAGATGATGCAGTAATTATCTTATTAATGAAATATTGACATAATTGATGTTATAAATACCCAAATAAATTTAATTTGAGACTTTTTATGAATTCCATTAATTTTATAGGTTAATATGACATGTTAGTATTTATTTAATTAAATTTGTTCGAACTTATCATTCTGTTATGATTTTCACAAAAATCAATTACTAAATAGTGTCAAAATTGACATAAAATAGTTTTTAAAACAAATACTATATTATTAATTGTTATTTTATTCCTAAAAATCTATGGTTCGGCCAAATGACTTAGATAAGGTTATATATATTAATAATAAATAACTTGGGGTTAGTTTAGCTTTATATAGTAAGTTTATTAACCTTATAGTATAAGAACACCAGAAGACACGGTACAAGTAAAATTATTTAACTTAATGTTAAATCTAAATGATAAGGTTAAAATAGGAACCTAAACCTATCTGAATTCTATTGGATGAGAGGATTTCGACCCATCCCCAACTTATCCTCGAAATAAATCAATTTGGAGATATTTAAAATCGAACTTGACTTTAAAATAAAATAATATTTTTAGTTATTCCAAAGGTGCCCCTCTCCTCCCTTATAAAAGGGCACCTCATCCCTCTCTTCCTCACACAACTTTGAGACTTCAAGCTCAGCCAACCCCTACCAAATTCTGTTCTCAACTTCCCTATAAACATCCTAGAGGTTCTGGTCTTCTTCAAAGACCCATTTTAGTGCCCTAAAAGGAGGTCTCAAAGAAGCACTTCAATGAAGTGGAGGTTCGGACACTTACGAAGCAAATCAGACCTAAGGTAAGGGAAATATCACAATCTCATTTTTATTCGAGATTGTTTATTCGTAAGTATTTAATGGGGTGTATTTTATCATCCACATCCATGTTTCCTCAATATGTAGTATTATTTCCATTCACCTACAATTTTTTAAATCCTATTTTACACTTTGGTGAGTTTTTAGTAAAAGATATGAAAGGAATCTTTTGTCGTTTTTCATACGAGGTACTTTTTTGACTTTTTCTGAAAAAAGTACAAGAAGAATGATTTTTTTAAACATATACGGCATGAATGGATTTTTAAAACATTATTTCCAAGATGCTTCCTTTACAAATTTTCAAGTTTATTTTTAATCAACTTCTTTTACTTTAGAATTGTATGACATGTTAAGAAAGGAAAAGTGTTTTTAAAGTAGAAAAGATATTTTCCTCAAGAATGGAGTTCAAGTGTTTTATCAAAATTATTTTCCATATAAGATAATAAAGGGTTCTGTTTTTATCCCTATTATTACATTGATTTGATTTCGTTGTGATGGAATTATTTTTATGAATTCCTTTATCTTGTATGAATTGTTTTATGATGTCATGTTGTTTAAGAATCCCATTTTTATTACATGGGTTATGCTATGATGTATGGTTTATGATTTTGTGGCACACATAAGAATGGTATCATTATGATATGGGTGGGACCTATATCTCCCTCCAATGCATTGGGTAATGATTTTATATATCATGAGATAGACATGGCTGGAATGGTAGGTTATATCGGTTCAGTGAAACATGACTGAAACGAGGGTGACTCGGTTCAGAAAGGGGATTTGTCCACTATGATAGTCTTGGAAATGAGTCTTGACTAATAAGAAATGATTCTATATGATTATGTGTGTATGTCACAATGTTTAATGTTTTATATTATGATTATTGTGATTACATTTCACTGCCATGAGTTATCCCAGGTTATGAAATTATGATCTCTTTTACAGGTTTAGATTTCCAAAAGTTATGTGCTTATGTATACGATGTGATTGATATTTCTTTTGTTTATCCTTACTGAGCATTTTAGCTCACCCTTTTATGTTTTCTTTTCCCCAGGATATAAAGAAAGGTTTTAGGTATAAAAAAAGGGAAGATCTTTATGGGAGATGTTGAAGATCCTTCACCAGGATTAGAAGATTATATTCCGAGTTTCCAAAGACACTAAACTATTACGATCCTTGTGTGTGTGTTTTTGTTATGTACTAAGTATTCCGCAAAAGTAATGTAATGTCCATGTATGTCACGCTTCGGGTCTCTACAATTTCCATTAGAAAAACATTGTGCATCTTAAAGGATCCATTATTGAAATTTATTTTAAGTTTTTTTTTAAAATGTATTCAATTAATTTTCTCAAAAATTATATTTTCAAAGTGAATCGTAACTAATTCACATTAAAAATAATGTTAATAAATGTTTTCCTAAGACTCTTTTATGTTCTCCTTAAATTTTCCTTTTAACTCCATAAGATCTATCACCTATAGAGTTATGTTTTTATGAATCACCCACCGAATACTTTTATGAAATTCTTCTTTTGGATGACTAAATTTATTGAAACAAATTATTTATTTTTGATATCACGATATGGGATGCCATTTGTAAATTATATGAAACACGTTTTATTTTCATGGTTTTCCATGTTATGATTAATTATTAATATATTTTGCAACACATATATATGGATATTAATAGGTTTGGTGTGATATCACCCTCTAATGTATTGGTTAATGTTTTATATCTTAAGATCTAATGAAGCATGTACCTACATACTTTTTTTTAAAACATAAATGGCTGATATAAAAATATTTTTACACAACATAAAGTATAGACAAACATGGTTTTTGTACACCTTAAAGGGTCTGAATGAATGGGTTTACTCACAATGTGACATTTCCTAGTTTTTATCTTGGTTCCATAGTTCCTTGTTTTCCATTTTTCTATTATATACAAACTTTTTGTGTTATATGTATCTTAATTTTCTCCATATATCATGTTTATTATCTAAAATACTTATTCCTTGGTGCATGGTTGTTCATTTGATACTATATGTAATGTTATCTTGACTTATAGATGACATTTATTATACCATTTTCTTTTTAATAAGATGTTTCTCCCATGATTTTGTTTTCTTGTATCCAAATGATCTAAGACTTGATGAAATGTTGTTATGTTCTTCCATTATTTAGAATTTGGGATCTTATGTTTCTATTCCCAAAGTTATGAAATTGATTATAACTCATTGGATGTTTATAAGGGATTATAGGATGATTATATTATTGAAAAGTGTTCACAATTATTGTAAAATAATTTCCTTATCTAACTAGTCCTAAAAGACAATAATCCTTTATTTGATGGGATTGTGATATTATTTTTGAGTTATAATGATTAGGTTACAAAAATAATGTAAAATAAAGATATTTTTGGTCTGGGTCACCTCACTTGGTATCAAAGATATTATGTGAATTATGTTCTTTTATCATGAAACCTGATATTAAGGGTCTGGGGAAACACAATAGGTATTAAATAACAATTTAGGTTTTTTTTGTATTTTTTTATTTATTTCTAGGTACTAGGATGAGAAAAAATTTCAAAATAGTGGGGAAAAGTCTAAGTATAAGATAATATCTTAATGTTTGGGTAAAGTATTTATTGTAAGCTTTCCATGAAATGAACTAGATTTCAAGATAAAAATAAGTGGATGCAGTATCTCAAAATGATGCACCTAGGGAAAATAAACCTAAAAATGATGTATGGGTATTAACTCAGTCTTCACCTAGTTATTGATACAGAGACTTAACTATGAAACTGTTTTGACACTACCATGGGATATGATTTCTTGATATAACGTCCCGGTTCCGGAAGCTGCCTAGAGGCACCCTGTACCTGGTTGGTCACATGGCCTCAAGTGCATTCCCCCAAATGCTAGAGGCTACTGAGTAGTAGTTAGGGCCTTCGGTGTGATAGTGGAGAATCTATTCCCTCATTAGCATAATAACACAGTGGAAGTAAAATATATAGTAAAAGCTGAAGTAGTAATAATACCATACCAAAAGTAAACAGCAGAAGTAATAAACAGTTGGATCTCAAATATCTAAATAATACATGATACATTTGTCTATAAAATTATTCAAACAAATCACAACGATGTAATATAGTACTAAACCAAAGTACAAAAGAAAATTAGTAAATATATTTATAGACCACAAGCCTCGGCTTGGTCCCATGCTCCTCAGCTCCATAGCAATCATGTACCTGAATTAGAAGGGTTCTTTCCCTTATCTATACCAGTAGTAATAAAATATATTTGACCTTAAAAGAATAAACTAAAAATTGTGTGAGACTAATCCCAGTATAAAACCACCCAATGATCTCTACCTAATTGTCAGTGAATATATATGTCAGGCAACAATCAAAATAAAGTAATAAGAAAGGAAATACACATAGTAACAATCCTACAAATTTAATTACATTAATTTTCATATATAAATTAAGTATATAATAGAAAGTAGGTAACCCTTTGGGAAGTACTCAAACCCTAACCCCTCTGGTTCAACCAAAAAAATACAAGAAACCCTCTAAAAATTACACATAGTCTAACCCCTCTGGTTTAGCTTTATAAAAGACACTCAGAGGAAGCACTCACCGTCAATTCCCCTTGTGGTGTCATATCAATAACTAATATGCACTCTGAGGAAGCACTCAACATCCAAATCCCCCTTTTTCATCATATTGAGGAAACTAAAGACACTCTGAGGTAGCACAAAGTCCATCCCCACTATGGTCTCACAATGTAATAGTAAATAGACACTATGGAGAAGCCCTCAACATCCATTCTCTCTACGGTCTAATACACCAGGTTCTCATGACCATGTGTAAGTCATTCATGCACAAAAACAAATGGTAGCCAAAGTAAACCTCAATAAATACTTGGATAAACAATCAATAACATATTATAGCATGTCAGATAATAATCACTTTATCGTAACAATACAAGGCATGGGAAACAAATAAGCAACCTAACAGGAAAATCTAGACCAAATAGTGAAAACAATAAAACATGGGGAAAACCTCAATAGCAAGGAAAAATTAACCCTATTCATAAAAAACAACCTCTATCCAAAAAAACAAGGCATATAAGTAAAAACAAGGTTAAAAACCATAAATACACAATACCCCATTCTTGGGTATTGGGTACTTTTTCAAATAAAATTCAAAGACATTCTACGGAAAGGCACAAA
Organism: Viscum album; assembly: GCA_963277665.1. NCBI lineage: Eukaryota > Viridiplantae > Streptophyta > Magnoliopsida > Santalales > Viscaceae > Viscum > Viscum album. Next base: position 120,258,331 of record OY728165.1, read on the forward strand.
CCACCATCCTAGGCATCTTGAGATCAATATACATGAACCTCAGGCCCTGAATCTCCCTAGAATATTGTAGATCTACAAAAACACTTAAAACGTTCGACTGGGGATGTCTCACGAGAGAGGAGAAAATAGGAGATGAAGTTCAAGAAGAAAGGAGAACTCACTAATACGATTGCAATTCAACTAATGATGGTAGATTCAGAGAATGGATGGTGAGTTGGGGGCTTGGAGAATATTTGCGTCAGTACAGATGGTCCTATACGAGATTGGTTGAGAAGAATTGTGTTCTTTCCATCTGATGTGACCATGTCCCTTTTAATGAAAAAAAAAGAAAGTACACAAAATATTATTTAAAAGTACATGGAATGTACCTGTCTTTTTAGGCCTATGATTTAGGTGGTCTTCAGGTCACCACACATAGCCATGTACTCTGCCATTACATGGCTTGTACATAGCCACCCGCAGCAACTGGGTAAATAGCGTGTACTTAAAGTACACAGCGTCTAATCCTAAAATTTCCAAAAACTCCTATTTTTCTCAAAAACAACCAGAAATGAAAAACATACCTGAAAAGAAGATCTGGTGTCTTAAAAAATTCCACCATTAAAGAAATTTTTCCCTGAATTTCCCTAGAAAGGTGGCGTAGAAGAAGAATCCTCAAACAGCTCCAGCCACTGCGATCGTACATCGGCCTCCCTCTCCCAGGTCTTGTTTTGTGCTTGCCTGTGATGTCCTAGAACTCGTACCAAAGGAATAGACCGGCCATGGAGAACCTTTGTATTTCGATCAAAAATCTGGATAAGACACTTCTAGAACGAGGCGCCCACCTTGAGCTCAACTTACATGGGTTAGAAAACATGAGACGAGCCTGAGAATTAATGTCAAAGATGAGAAAAGTGGAAGAAATCATACATATCCCAGTACCTCTGTGGTAATTGCAGTATGTAGGCAATCGCCCCGACTCTCACCAACACCTCAAACTGCCCGACCTATCTCTGAAAAGGGTTACCCAGTTTCCTAATCCCATTGTGTCCCAACCATAGTCTGACATGCAGGAAAACCTGATATCCAACCTCGAACTCTATAGGTCATCTTCGTTGATCATCATAAGACTCTTTTCGTGACTATGTAGTAGCTATCCTCTTTCGAATCAACTCTATCTACTTCGTGGTCTCTTGGACAAGATGAGGTCCCAACATAGCTACCTCTCCTACCTCCAACCAACATAAGGGATATCAACATGGCCTACCATACAAAGCCTCAAAAGGTGTTATATAAATAGTTTCATGAAAACAATTATTGTAGGGAAACTCCACAAGAGGTGTGTACATCTGCCAAGAAAATATAAAATCCAGCATTCATGCTCGAAGCATGTCCTCAAGCACCTAAATCCTATGCTCGGACTGGCCACCTTTCTAGGGATGGCAAGCTCTACTCAGAATTACTTGTGTACCCAAAGCCCTATGAAGTCCATACGAGACTCGAGAAGTATAATGTACATCCATGTATGAAACAATTTAGTGTGGAACTCCATGTAGACGTACAATCTCTCAGATGTAAAACCTTCCTAACTCATCAACATTGAATGTCTCCTTGATCAGAATGAAGTGAGAAACCTTCATGAGTATATCAATGACAATAAAAACTACATCATTCCTTCGAGGTGACCTCAGAAAACCTGTCACGAAATCCATCTTGACATCATTCCATTTCTACTCAATAATGGGTAACTACTACAAAATCAATGTTGGTCATTGATACTCCGCCTTCACCTGTTGACAGGTGGAACACCTGATGACAAAAACAGAAAAATCTCTCTCCATACCTAGCCACCAATACTGATAGTGTAGATCTCGATACATCTTGGTGACACAAGGATGAATTGCCCAAACAGAGGAATTAAAGTCTCGCATGATCTCCTCACATATGTCTGCTGGCACCCACACGCATCCATGAAAATTAAAGATCTCATCCTCACCTATTGTCTATCTTGGAATAGGGTCCTCTCCTGACACACTCTCCCATAGGAATAGGCCTTATAAATATAATAGCCACCTCATTCTCACTCAATCAAGAAGAGTAGAGGTTACAGCTATAGAAGATAGAAACGTCTATCCATGTCTATCGTGCACCTCCAAATGCATTTTATAGAATAGGGACAAAAGTTTCCACTCATTGATGGCCTCCTGAAATGCCTATACCCGATTCCTCATGTTCAATGCATCAGCCACTGTGGTTCCTTTACCTGGCTTGTAGGCAAGCTCAAATTCAAAAGACCGTAGGTACTCAACCCACCTTTTTTGTCTCAAATTTAGGTCATTCTGAGTGAAGATATACTTGCGACTTTTGTGGTTGGTGAAAACCTCAAAATGATCTCACAATAGGTAGTGTCTCCAATAGCATAAATCATGAACAACTGCAGCCAACTCGAGATCGTTCATCAGGTAATTTCTCTCATGTGGCCTCTAATACTGAGACCCGTACACAATGACTCATTCTCCCTACATAATCACTACCCCCAGCCTGATACATCATGCATCACAATACATATTATAACTCTTTCTCGACTCTAGAATAACTAGTATCAGTGTTGAATTCAACCTTCCATTCAACTCCTAAAATGATGAATCACAAGAATCATACCACAAGTACTTCTCACCCTTCTTAATCAAACCCATCAGTGGTGCTGCTAAGCCTGAAAGGTCATGTATGAAACATTTGTAGTAACTAGCTAGTCCTAGAAAACTTCGTACCTCAAATATTTTCTTCTTATTTTCCCAAGAAACAACTACTCTCGCTTTATCTGGGTCTACGGATACTCCAGTCTCTAAGATAACATGACCCAAGAAGTCAATCGGGTGCATCCAAAAGTGGAATTTTGATAGCATAACATATAACTTATGCTCTCTCAGTGTACTCAAAATGATCTCAAGATGGGTAGCATGGTCGTGTCGAGTGTGAGAGTACACCAAGATATCATCCTCTATGACTAAAACTAAAGAATCCATGTATAAATGGAACACTCATTTCATCAGTTCTATAAAAACTATAGGTGTGTTCGTGAGAACTAACGGCATAACCACATACTCGAATAGACCATACCTTCTCTGAAATCTTGTACTAGGTATATCATATGGTCTAATGTACAACTGATGATAACCAGACCTTAAGTCGATCTTCAAGAACACTCATGATCCTCAAAGTTGATCGAAGAGATCGTCAATACTAGGTAAGGGATATCAGTTCTTGATCATCAACTAGTTCATCTTTCGATAATCCACACAAATTCTACGGGTACCAATGACCTTCTTTGCAAACAGGACAAGCGAACCCCAAGGAGAAGTTCTGGGTCAGATTAAACCCTTTTCCTGCAACTCCTCCAACTTCTTCTTGAGCTCCTAAAACTCAGGTGTAGCCATAATATAAGGTGTAATGGACACAAGTATCGCTCCTGGAATAAGCTCAATAGAAAAGTACACCTCTATCTTCAGAGGAAAACCAATAAAGTCCTCTAGAATGATTTCCCTAAAACAATCCACCACTGGAGGAAAGTATATCTGGGAAGTCCCCTGGTCATCCAAATATAGACTAGAAATATGGGTTGTAACTCCTCCCAACACATGATGCTCGAGTCCTTCTCTGCTCTCCTGGACATCCCACTCGCCCTTTTAAAGAAATGATCTGCCCTCTGGTGAAGTGAAACTCAACCAATGGAGATAGAAATCAACAACTGCCTGGATGGGAACTAACCAGTCCATTCAAACAATGACATAATAGCTTGTCATCTATAGGACATAAAGGTCCCATTAGAAGTGACAACCACCAACCTTGAGAGGGAACTCCGCTCACTAACGTATACTTGTCATTTTAGTCCCCAGCAGAGTGTCTAACATCAAGATATCAACAGAAGAAAAGATACAGAGCCCAAGGATCTCTACAACCGCAATAAATATAAAACTATGGGAAACCCCTATATTGAAAAGAGCATAAGGTAAAACTGAGCAAACAAGGATCATACCACGGACGATAGAGGGTCTAAGATCCTACTTCTACTAGGTCTATTCCACTATAAATGTATGACCTGCACCACGGCTTTGTGACCCTTCCTAAACACTCTGAGATGATCCACCATGTTTTCATTGAATTCCTAGTGACTAGCTACCATGGCCACGACCTCCAACTTGGCCTGAACGGCAGGAATAACTCTAGTTCCAAGACTGGTTACAAACTGGTGGTGCTACTCCCGAATGAGGAGTCATAGAAGAACCCCATTCACCAGATTTTGGTGAGAATATCTGACAGAATTGTTGAAGATGACCAATCTTGCCGCATGATCGTCACTCCACTGGGTCTCTTGGGAAATTTGGTCATGTATGCCTAATCTTCTTGCATTTTTAGCACACCACCTAGCCACCAGAAGAAGTATCCTTCCTACTTTGATCTCCACAGGTAGAATCCATGTGACACTTCCAAATTTCGGTAAGAGGAATACAAACTCTGAATGTCGAACTTCCCTGGATCACCACTCTAGAATCCCTTAGATTGCATTCCGTGATTAGCACGTACTTTAATATCGAAGTGATGGTAGTCAACATGAAGATGTTAACCTAAGATCGGATGTCATTCCTGAGACCATCCTCAAACATCCTTGCATGAAATATGTAACAGCCCAAGATTTTATAAAAAAATATTCTTTTTAATTTTATTAATGTCTTGTGTTGTACGCTACACAAAAAGGAGCTTGCACAACACGCATCCTTGACTTGCCTTGCATTACACGCAATCGCGACCTTCCTCGATAGCGTGTGTAATACGCAATACTGAGTTTCACTAAACAACGATATGCTATTAAAATATTATTAAAACTAGCCGTTATGAATAGTAATAACCACTTTTTAAAATTCCGTAAATCTTATTTTTCAAAATGAACTTCATTTTTGGATTCGGAGTATCGAATTTAGCCTAAGGTGAAATTTTGGTTCTTTTCGGATAACTTTCATATTCTGATGAATAGTGAAAATTACTAAATTATAATTAAAAACAACTTTTTTAATCGAAATAATTAATAGTGATAAATCATTAATTTGAGTGGTTTTAAAGTATATTTAGAATATATTTTTACAATTTAATACAATGTTGGTCATTGGATGTAATTTCACATTTAAACTAGACATAAACAAGTGTCAATCTTTTGATAAATATTGTTTCTTAAAAACACGCTATTTGTTTTAACAGCGGGATTTAATTATAAAATTAATTAATGCAACTTTTATGTAATGAATTTGGTAAAATAGACTTCATTTTTGAATTCGGAATATGAAATATAGCTTGGGATGAAATTTTGGCATTGTTCTGAAAAACATCAATTTTTGATGAATAGTGAAACCACTAAGTGGTAGGTTAAAAACTGAATTTTGCATAAAACTTAATTTTACCGCTTCTGTGAATGGAATTTCGAAAATCCGAGAGACACGGTTAATATCAAGGACTAAAATGTGGTTCAATGAGATAAAAATAATTTTTGGTGAATAGTAACTTTTTACTTTTTTTTACCACGGTTAAAGGTAAATAGGGCAATTAAGGGTAAAAATGATATTAATATTACCCTAACACATGTCCTAATCCTATTGTACAAGTGTATTTCGACCAAAAACAAACTTAGGAATAAAATATGACCATTTTGGCCCACTTGGGTTAGATTAGGACATTTATTATTAATTTATTTAAAAAAGGGTTAAAAGAGTTAAAATCAAAGTTTATTTACTAAAACATTTTTAATATGGGGTTATACATAAGATAAATTTGACTATAAATATTCATTAGAAAGCTAAAAAGATTTCCTACATAATGGTTTTTTATTTGTAATTTTTAGACATCAAATATGTTAATTATGATGCAGTAATTATCTTTTTAATGAAATATTGACATAATTGATGTTATAAACACCAAACTAAATATAATTTGAGACTTTTTATGAATTCCACTAATTTTCTAGGTTACTATGATATATTAGTGTTGATTTAATCAACTTGGTTCGAACAAATAATTCTGTTATGACTTTCACAAAAATCATGTATCAAATAGTGTCAAAATTGACACAAAATAGTTTTTAAATCAAATATTATATTATTAAATGTTATTTTATTCCTAAAAATCTAAGGTTCGGCCAAATGACTTAGATAACGATATATGTATTAATAATATACAATTTGGGGTTCGTTTGGCATGTTATAGTAAGTGTATTAACCATATAGTGAAAGAAAACAAAAAGACACGGTAAAAGTTAAATTAATTAACTTAGAGTTAAATCTAATTGATAAGGTTAAAATAATACCCTAAACTTGTCTAAATCCTATTGGTTGATAGTATTTCGACCCATACCCACCTTATCTTCGAAATAATACCCTTTGGAACTATTATAAACCGATTTTGACTTTAATATAAAATAATATTTTGAGATATTCCTAAGGTGCCCCTCTCCTCCCTTATAAAAGGGCACCTCCTCCCCCTCCTCCTCACAACAAATTGAGCACTCAAGCTCGGCCAACCCCTGCCATTTTCTCCTCTCAACTTCCCTAGAATAATCCTAGAGGTCCTGGTCTTCTCCAAAGACCAATCTTAGTTCCTTAAGTGGAGGATTCAAAGAGGCCTTCCAAAAGAAGAGGTAATATCCATTACCGATCTTTTCAATTTCTTTCTTCTTCAACTTCTTCTTCTTTAGTTGTTTCATGATAAAGTAATAACATCAGTATTACTTACATACTGATATGTTATTATAAATATGAAACAACCCTAATTCACCTTCTATCCATCCTACGGAAAAATGAAATCACCGCGCGTGCGTACGTACGGAATACCGTCTCCACGCCGTGGTGTAATCTATTTTCCACCATCACCTTACAAGGATGGGTATAATGGTGTAATGAGTAACTATATATGATTATTATGAAGTAATATTGATACTGAATTAATATATATATATACTCCAATACAATTCCACGATCATAGGAACGATATCATCACTCGTGCGTACGTACGGAATACCGTCTCCACGATGTGATGCGACTCGTTCTACATGATCTTCATTTCATAATGATTATAGAAATGAATTGAATTAATGAATATGGAATATACTACACTAATACCATTCTGGAAATGAATTATCTATAACCTAAAGATAAGAATAAGGATTTATTCGACAAAACACGCATAAGAACAAAAAGTTATAAAGACCCGAGTAACAAGTAACAATGAAATATTACTAACAAGAAGCTAATAATATGACCATATATGATCTCATATCAATATGTATGATTCTGGAATAATTCAATAACATTATTTAAACCATTATACAGGAGCTTCGGACACGAACAAAGAAAATCGGACCTAAGGTAAGGGAAATATCACAATCTCATTTTTATCCGAGATTGTTTATTCGTAAGTATTTACTGGGGGGTATTTTATCATCCACATCCATGTTTCATAAATATGTAATATTATTTCCATCCACCTACAATTGTTTAAATCCATTTTTACCCTTCGGTGAGTTTTTAGTAATATCTATGAAAGGAATCTTTTGTCATACGAGGTACTTTTTGACTTTTCCGACAAAAGTACGAAGAATGTTTTTCTTAATTTATATGACATGAATGGATTTTTAAAACATTATTTCCAAGAAGCTTCCTTTACAAGTATTCATGTTTATTTTTAGTCAACTTCTTTTATTTTAAAATTGTATGACATGTTAAGAAAGGAAAAGTGTTTTTAAAGTAGAAAGGATATTTTCTTCAAGAATGGAGTTTAAGTATTTTATCAAAATTATTTTCCGTCTAAGATAATAAAAGGGTTCTTTTTTTATCCCTATTATTATATGGATTTTGTTATGTTGGGATGGAAACATTTTTATGAATTCCTTTATCTTATATGAATTGTTTTATGATGCCATGTTGTTTAAGAATCCCATTTTTATTACATGGGTTACGCTTTGATGTATGGTTTATGATTATGTGGCACACATAAGAAAGGATTCATTATAAGATGGGTGGGACCTATATCTCCCTCCAATGCATTGGGTAAAGATTTGATATCTCATGAGATAGACAGGGCTGGAATGGTAGGTTATACCGGTTCAGTGAAACAGGACTGAAACGAAGGTTACTCGATTCAGAAAGGGACTTTGTCCACTAAGATAGTCTTGGCAATGAGTCTTGACTAACAAGAAATGATTTTCCATGATTATGTGTGCATGCCACAAAGTTTCAAGTTTTATGTTATGATTATGGGGATCTCATTTTCACCTCTATGATTTATCCCATGTTATGATATTATGAGCTCTTTTGCAGGTTAAGATTTCCAAAAGCTATGTTCTTATGTATATGATGTGATTGATATTTCTTTTGTTTACCCTTACTAAGCATTTGAGCTCACCCTTTTATGTTTTCTTTTCCCCAGGATATAAAGAAAGGTTTTTAGGTAAAAAAAAGGGAAGATCTTTATGGGAGATATTGAAGATCTTTCACCACGATTAGAAGATTACGTTCTGAGTTTCCAAAGACACTAAACTATTACGATCCTTGTGTGTGTGTTTTTTTTATGTACTAAGTATTCCGCAAAAGTAATGTAATGTCCATGTACGTCAGGCTTCGGTTCTTTACAGTTGGTATCAGAGGAAAGGTTTAGTCAACCTTTGGAAACTAGGATGCGAAAACGTTAGTAAGATCCCTAGAGATATTTCTAAGGTATGTCTAGGGATGTCCCTAGGGATAAGTATACGTATAGGTTATAGTAATAGAATTACGCTAATGATCATAGAATTAAACCTAAGATGTTGGATATTGAAGGTACTCCCCCTTTATTATGTTGTTTTCCCTAGCATGATTTTTGCCTCTCACACTATTCTTTTTGGGTTTTAGACAATGGCTGGAACCCGAAAGAACCGTGTTGATCAATGCAATGGACAATGCAATGATTGCCCTCTTGAACAAACAAATGTTATGGGAGATGGAGTGCAAAATCTTATTGCTATACTTACACAAGCTATGAATCATTCTGGACTTCCAAATGAGCAGAGAAGGGAACAATATTCTATTGAGTCCTTCATGAAGCAACGTCCAACTTCTTTCAATGGGTCTTCTGATCCACTTGTGGCTGAAAAATGGATCAGTACTACTGAAAAGATATTTTCAGTTCTTCAATGTTCTGAACATGATAAAGTCATCTTAGCAGTATATCGTTTGGAAGGTGAAGCTGATCAATGGCGGAATCTTATCAAGAATACGAGGCCAAGAGATGAAATTGAGTCCATGGAATGGGACGAGTTCAAGAACTTGTTTTTCAGTAAGTACTTCCCTCGTATTCTTCGAACAAAGATGGAGAAAGAGTTTCTTGAACTGAAGCAAAGGGACGATGAATCTATTGGTACCTATGAAGCAAATTTTACAAGACTTGCAAGGTATGCTTCTGGAATTATCATCCAACCTGAAAGTAAAGTTGATCGATTTTTCTGTGGCTTAAAACCAAGTCTTCGAAGGGCATTAGCTATAAGAGACTTCAGTAGCTATGAAGAAATTGTGTGTTGTGTTATCAAGGTAGAAATGGAAGTTGGTGTTACATATCCATCTAATGGTTTTGATAAGAAACGAAAGATGGAGTTCAAGGAGAAATCTCAGAATAATGGTGAAAAGAAGATGAATGTTTCCTTATTCACAAAATGTGGAAATAAGCATGGCGGAGATTGTCTTAAAGGGACTAGAAAATGTTTTAAGTGTGGAAAAGAAGGTCATCGAGCATTTGAGTGTCGAAGTAATGGAAAAAGGGTTTCTAATGATGTGAATAAAGCAAACACTGCAGAGAACGCACCGCCAACACTTCAATGCTTCAAGTGCAAGGAAATGGGGCATTATGCTAATAATTGCCCTAATCCAAGGGTTAGTGATGATCAACATGAGCAACCACTGAAGGCGAAGGACAAAGGGAAATCACATGCGATCACTATTGGAAATGTTGAATATGACAACGATGTGGTGGAATGATTAAGTGTTTATGTAATGGGATTCCAAAATAATGTTGTATCATTGAGTATTGCAATATTTATTGATGTGGTATTCAAAGTGATTGAGATATTTTTTGGAAATAAGATGATATGCGCATAATGAAGACGAGAAAATGAAATGTTTAATAGTATTCATGAGCTCATGATTGATATAAGGACTAAGTGATATCATGGTTTGAGTATATAGAATTTTGAGGATTTTGGTATGTGGAAAGTGTTAACTTTTAACTACACTCATGTTTTCACTAAGGTATTCAAGAGAATACACGATTAAGGAATTTGAATGTTTGGAATGTGACCAAGAAGACATATCTTATGATATGTGGGGATCAACGACAGTATTAAATCTCTGGTAATCGTTGTCACTATATTATGAGAGTGGACTGCAGTATTATGTATAAGCCTAAAGATTAGACTGGAAATAAGTTAGTATTGTTTAAGGATAGAAGATTTTCGATATTATTGATGGGATGTTATAGTAACGTAGTTTTAGAAAAAGGACAACCTGCAGGACGGGCGACAGCCCATCGCTTCGGACAAGGCTGTGGGAATCGAACCCACAACCGAAGTGCGACTGGCCTTTATCGCCTACCACTGACCTACAGGAAGTCCCTGTTTAGTAGAAACTAGTTTTATATTATTAAGCAGTATGATATATGAAGTATAAGTCCATTTTAGGAACCATATATGATTAATACCACTATAGGTCGACTTATGTATATAAATTTTGCTAACTTTTTGAGACAGATGGAATGACCCGTCATTCTATCACATGATCTGCTAACACTTCACGAATAACAAATTCAACTTCATTTATTTAAGAGATGAAGTGGAAATTGTTAAAGGCACGAACAACAGTGAGATTGTACCAAAATAAAGTAAGTATTTATTCTAATTCAAATTCTTTAACTTTCGGGAAATGATCTTGAAAACCAATAATTTTGTCCTAGTTCTCTTATACCTGATGAATCAGATGGTACCCTAGATCGTCACAAATTTATGGATTTGTGATTACTGGCTTTTCCAAAGCCATGTTCTCTACCACTCTCCATCAGAACATGATGGTTAGATTTCTCTTCCATATCCATATTTTCACCTATGTGGAAACCTAGTGATTAGTTTATTTGGGTAATCGTTACATTTCATACTTTAGTTTTTAAAGCCAAGTTTTGGTATTCCTTTTTACGATGTGGGTTTCTATTAAAGAAACTTTCGAATAGTAAACCATTTATAACCCCGACGAATTTCGAGGGCGAAATTCATTTTAAGGGGGGTAGAATGTAACAGCCCATGATTTTATAAAAAAATATTCTTTTTAATTTTATTAATGTCTTGTGTTGTACGCTACACAAAACGTAGCTTGCACAACACGCATCCTTGACTTGCCTTGCATTACACGCAATCGCGACCTTCCTCGATAGCGTGTGTAATACGCAATACTGAGTTTCACTAAACAACGATATGCTATTAAAATATTATTAAAACTAGCCGTTATGAATAGTAATATCAACTTTTTAAAATTCCGTAAATCTTATTTTTCAAAATGAACTTCATTTTTGGATTCGGAGTATCGAATTTAGCCTAAGGTGAAATTTTGGTACTTTTCGGATAACTTTCATATTCTGATGAATAGTGAAAATTACTAAATTATAATTAAAAACAACTTTTTTAATCGAAATAATTAATTGTGATAAATCATTAATTTGAGTGGTTTTAAAGTATATTTAGAATATATTTTTACAATTTAATACAATGTTGGTCATTGGATGTAATTTCACATTTAAACTAGACATAAACAAGTGTCAATCTTTTGATAAATATTGTTTCTTAAAAACACGCTATTTGTTTTAACAGCGGGATTTAATTATAAAATTAATTAATGCAACTTTTATGTAATGAATTTGGTAAAATAGACTTCATTTTTGAATTCGGAATATGAAATATTGCTTGGGATGAAATTTTGGCATTGTTCTGAAAAACATCAATTTTTGATGAATAGTGAAAACACTAAGTGGTAGGTTAAAAACTGAATTTTGCATAAAACTTAATTTTACCGCTTCTGTGAATGGAATTTCGAAAATCCGAGAGACACAGTTAATATCAAGGACTAAAATGTGGTTCAATTAGATGAAAATAATTTTTGGTGAATAGTAACTTTTTACTTTTTTTTACCACGGTTAAAGGTAAATAGGGTAATTAAGGGTAAAAATGATATTAATATTACCCTAACACATGTCCTAATTCTATCGGACAAGTGTATTTCGACCAAAAACAAACTTAGGAATAAAATATGACCATTTAGGCCCACTTGGGTTAGATTAGGACATTTATTATTAATTTATTTAAAGAAGGCTTAAAAGAGTTAAAATCAAAGTTTATTTACTAAAACATTTTTAATATGGGGTTATACATAAGATAAATTTGACTATAAATATTCATTAGAAAGCTAAAAAGATTTCCTACATAATGGTATTTTATTTGTAATTTTTAGACATCAAATAAGTTAATTATGATGCAGTAATTATCTTATTAATGAAATATTGACATAATTGATGTTATAAACACCAAACTAAATATAATTTGAGACTTTTTATGAATTCCACTAATTTTATAGGTTACTATGATATATTAGTGTTGATTTAATCAACTTGGTTCGAACAAATAATTCTGTTATGACTTTCACAAAAATCATGTATCAAATAGTGTCAAAATTGACACAAAATAGTTTCTAAATCAAATATTATATTATTAATTATTATTTTATTCCTAAAAATCTATGGTTCGGCCAAATGACTTAGATAAGGATATATGTATTAATAATATACAATTTGGGGTTCGTTTGGCATGTTATAGTAAGTGTATTAACCATATAGTGAAAGAAAACAAAAAGACACGGTAAAAGTTAAATTAATTAACTTAGAGTTAAATCTAATTGATAAGGTTAAAATAATACCCTAAACTTGTCTAAATCCTATTGGTTGATAGGATTTCGACCCATCCCCACCTTATCTTCGAAATAAGACCCTTTGGACCCATTATAAACCGATTTTGACTTTAATATAAAATAATATTTTGAGATATTCCTAAGGTGCCCCTCTCCTCCCTTATAAAAGGGCACCTCCTCCCCCTCCTCCTCACACCAAATTGAGCACTCAAGCTCGGCCAACCCCTGCCATTTTCTCCTCTCCACTTCCCTAGAATAATCCTAGAGGTCCTGTTCTTCTCCAAAGACCAATCTTAGTTCCTTAAGTGGAGGATTCAAAGAGGCCTTCCAAAAGAAGAGGTAATATCCATTACCGATCTTTTCAATTTCTTTCTTCTTCAACTTCTTCTTCTTTAGTTGTTTCATGATAAAGTAATAACATCAGTATTACTTACATACTGATATGTTATTATAAATATGAAACAACCCAAATTCACCTTCTATCCATCCTACGGAAAAATGAAATCACTGCGCGTGCGTACGTACGGAATACCGTCTGCACGCCGTGGTGTAATCTATTTTCCACCATCACCTTACAAGGATGGGTATAATGGTGTAATGAGTAACTATATATGATTATTATGAAGTAATATTGATACTGAAATAATATATATATACTCCAATACAATTCCACGATCATAGGAACGATATCATCACTCGTGCGTACGTACGGAATACCGTCTCCACGATGTGATGCGACTCGTTCTTCATGATCTTAATTTAATAATGATTATATAAATGAATTGAATGAATGTATATGGAATATACTACACTAATACCATTCTGGAAATGAATTATCTATAACCTAAAGATAAGAATAAGGATTTATTCGACAAAACACGCATAAGAACAAAAAGTTATAAAGACCCGAGTAACAAGTAACAATGAAATATTACTAACAAGAGGCTAATAATATGACCATATATGATCTCATATCAATATGTATGATTCTGGAATAAGTCAATAACATTATTTAAACCATTATACAGGAGCTTCGGACACGAACAAAGCAAATCGGACCTATGGTAAGGGAAATATCACAATCTCATTTTTATCCGAGATTGTTTATTCGTAAGTATTTACTGGGGGGTATTTTATCATCCACATCCATGTTTCATCAATATGTAATATTATTTCCATCCACCTACAATTGTTTAAATCCATTTTTACCCTTCGGTGAGTTTTTAGTAATATCTATGAAAGGAATCTTTTTTCATACGAGGTACTTTTTGACTTTTCCGACAAAAGTACGAAGAATGTTTTTCTTAACTTATATGACATGAATGGATTTTTAAAACATTATTTCCAAGAAGCTTCCTTTACAAGTATTCAAGTTTATTTTTAATCAACTTCTTTTATTTTAAAGTTGTATGACATGTTAAGAAAGGAAAAGTGTTTTTAAAGTAGAAAGGATATTTTCTTCAAGAATGGAGTTCAAGTATTTTATCAAAATTATTTTCCGTCTAAGATAATAAAAGGGTTCTGTTTTTATCCCTATTATTACATGGATTTGATTATGTTGGGATGGAAACATTTTTATGAATTCCTTTATCTTATATGAATTGTTTTATGATGTCATGTTGTTTAAGAATCCCATTTTTATTACATGGGTTACGCTTTGATGTATGGTTTATGATTATGTGGCACACATAAGAAAGGATTCATTATAAGATGGGTGGGACCTATATCTCCCTCCAATGCATTGGGTAAAGATTTTATATCTCATGAGATAGACAGGGCTGGAACGGTAGGTTATACCGGTTCAGTGAAACAGGACTGAAACGAGGGTTACTCGATTCAGAAAGGGACTTTGTCCACTAAGATAGTCTTGGCAATGAGTCTTGACTAACAAGAAATGATTTTCCATGATTATGTGTGCATGCAAAAAAGTTTCAAGTTTTATGTTATGATTATGGGGATCTCATTTTCACCTCTATGATTTATCCCATGTTATGATATTATGAGCTCTTTTGCAGGTTAAGATTTCCAAAAGCTATGTTCTTATGTATATGATGTGATTGATATTTCTTTTGTTTACCCTTACTGAGCATTTGAGCTCACCATTTTATGTTTTCTTTTCCCCAGGATATAAAGAAAGGTTTTTAGGTAAAAAAAAGGGAAGATCTTTATGGGAGATATTGAAGATCTTTCACCACGATTAGAAGATTACGTTCCGAGTTTCCAAAGACACTAAACTATTACGATCCTTTTGTGTGTGTTTTTGTTATGTACTAAGTATTACGCAAAAGTAATGTAATGTCCATGTACGTCAGGCTTCGGGTCTTTACAAAATAACTCAAAACCTCCTGGAATAGGCATGAAGCACTCTAGATCTGTGAAGCGAGAAGAATACTCCATAACATAAAGAATACCCTACTCCAGACACATGAACTCTTAGGCTCGATCGGCCCTCAATGTATCTACGTAGAAGTATACATAAAAATCACACTGAAACTCGTCCCATGACTTAACCTGTTGGCGTAACACCTGTGAGATCACATCCCACCAACTCTGGGTGGATTATCGAAGCATATACGTAGCGAGCTTCACCCTACTCTCTGGAGGCGTCAAATGATGCTCATAGATAGAAAGCATGGATTCTAACCATGACTCTACAGGCTAAGGTCATTCTTCCCCTGTGAAGGTGGGAGGATGATGCTGTTGGAAACCCCACGTATACTCTTCCATAGAAGGGGCAGGATGAGGTACTACTCGGAAGGTCTGTATGAACTGCATATAAGACCTATAAAAACTATGTGTCAACACATGAGTCTTGAATGATGATTGGTGCCAATACTGGAATAATTGGAGGATCCATTGGTAGTCCCTGATTAGCCATAACCAGTGTCCGATCACTACCCTGTAACTAGCGGACAATAGGAGGACATCTTGGTGGCATGACTCTGTAAGGTCTAACAGACACCTTAGATCAATATTAACAGGAACTGAAACTTAGAAGTGTTAGAAGGTAACAGTAGAAACAAGAATTCATGTTTTTCAAACCATGGATACATGGCCTGTATAATGCCTACATGGTGTGTTACCTTATGTCTTTACATGGGCTTGTACTTCTTCCATCCCAAGTCCTGTAACACCCCATACACATGGCATGTTGTCCTAACACATTGCATGAACTTGTATCCTCATCCCCTACCTGAGTTCTACTACACAGTTAGGCCCCAAAGTTTCCCAAGAACAAGACTACATGGCGTATCAGTTCTAGATGCAGTGTGTACTAGATGAACTTCACTAACCCATGTTGTTCTTCACACGTCTGGTTACACAGCTCACTCTATAGGGCATGTTTCAGATGGACACATCGTATACTAGACGGATTCCACCGCCCCGTGTTGTTCGTTAGACGGTCGAATACAAGTGTTATACTACACAGAATTTTCAAGGATGACACGACGTGTATAAATTAATCTTTATCCATCCATTTCGTTAGTCACAAGGGTGAAAACATGGACTACACAACACGACGTGTACCAAATTTTGATCCATGAGGGCCCATGTCACCTCAAAAAACCACAGTATGACATCCATTCAAACAAACCCCAAAAAAACTAGTACCTTATCAAACATAAATTACTCTATAATGGAATATATCAAAACAAAATTCATATGTTACACAACATCTATCAAAACAATATGAACTCCCTAATGCACCCTAAATGGCATGGTAGGAATGCATGACATGTGATTTCTATAAAGTGCCTATATGATGCATGAGATGGAATACCCTCATCTCATTGGGTTGAAACAGAATAGAACCACAATAGTATCAACAATAATATCACAAAACATGTGAATCCTTCAATGGTGAAATCAAATCAACTTTAAAAATTGAAAATTAAAAAAAATCCAATAATGAGGTAAATTGGATTTTCTCTGTACATGGATTAGCTACTCCTAGGCACAACTTATTACCATGAAACTATTTCCTTCCTATCCCTAGATATAGGCTCCAAACAGTAAGTCAAGAATAAAATAATTCCTCCTCTGATACCGCATTGAAACATCACTATTTTAGAAGCCACCTAGAGTTGACCCATACCCAGTTGGTCACATAGACTGAAGATCATTTTCCTAAACGCCAGAGGCCGCCGACTACTAGAGAGGGCCCTAGGTGTGATAGTTGAGAAACTATTCCCTCATTGGTAGAGTAACACAGTGTAAGTAAAATAGATAGAAATAGAAAAAGTAGTAATAATACCATACCAAATGTAAACAGCGGATGTAATAAATGGTTGGAGCTCACATATCTAAATTATGCATGATACATATGTCTAGGATAATAATCCAAAAAAATCACAATGCTGGAATATAGTACTAAAACAAAATACAAAAGAAAAGCAGTAAATAGCACCACATCATCGCAAGCCTCAGCTTGGTCCCATGCTCCCCAACTCCATGGAAATCATGTACCTGAAGTATAATGGTGGTTTCCCTTATCAATACCTGTAAAAATATAATCAATTTGGGACAAAAATCATGACCCAAACAGGGTGTGATACTAATCTCAGTAGGATACCACCTAATGATATTTGCCTAAAAATTAGTGAATATATATGGCAGACAATAAACAACATGAAACAGTAATCAAGTAAGTACACATAGTAACCATCATACAAATTCAATTGCATGCATTTTCATATATCAATTAAGTAGCTAATCGAAAGTAGGTAACCCACTAAGAAGTACTCACAGCCTAACCCCTATAGTTCAACCAAACAAACACAAGCAATCCTTAGGGATGTACACACAGTCTAACCCATATGGTTCATCTTTATCAAAGACACTCTAAGGAAGCACTCACTGTCAATTCCCCATGTGGTCTTGAATCGGTAACTAATAGAAACTCTGAGGAAGAACACAATAACCAATTCATCCATGAGGACCATATCGAAAAAACTACAGACACTCTAAGGGGGAATAAAGTCCATCCCTCCTATGGTCTAACAAAGTAATAGTAAAAAGACGCTATGTGTAGAGACCCGAAGCTTGGTGTACATTGAAATTACATTACATTTGTGGAATACTTAGTACATAACAAAAACACACACACAAGGATCATAATAGTTTAGTGTCTTTGGAAACTCGGAATATAATCTTCTAATCCTAGTGAAAGATCTACAACATCTCCCATAAAGATCTTCCCTTTTTTTATACCTAAAAACTTTCTTTATATCCTAGGGAGAAGAAAACATAAAAGGGTGAGCTCAAATGCTCAGTAAGGGTTAAAAAAAGAAATATCAATCACATCATATACATAAGCACATAAATTTTTGAAATCTTAACCTGTAAAAGAGATCATAATTTCATAACCTGGGATAACACATGGAAGTGAAATGTAATCACAATAATCATAACTTAAAACATTAAACATTGTGTCATACACACATAATCATAGAGAATCATTTCTTATTAGTCAAGACTCATTGCCAAGACTATCTTAGTGGACAAAGTCCCTTTCTGAACCGAATCACCATCGTTTCAGTCCTGTTTCACTGAACCGGTATAACCTACCATTCCAGCCATGTCTATCTCATGAGATATAAAATATTTACCAAATGCATTGGATGGAGATATAGGTCCCACCAATATCATAATGATGCCATTCTTATGTGTTCCACAAAATCATAAATCATACATCATTTCATAACCCATGTAATAATTATGGTAATCTTAAACATCATGACATCATAAAACAATTCATATAAGATAAAATAATTCATAAAAATAATTCCATCACAACATTATAAAATAAATGTAATAATAGAGATAAAAACAGAACCCTTTATTATCTTAGATGGAAAATAATTTTGATAAAACACTTTTACTCCATTCATGAGGAAAATATCATTTCTTATTCAAAAACATTTTTCCTTTCTTAACATGTCATACAACTTTAAACTAAAATAAGTTGATTAAAAATAAACTTGAAAAAATGTAAAGGAAGATTCTTGGAAATAATGTTTTAAAAATCTATTCATGCCATATATGTTAAAAAAACATAATTCTCGTACTTTTGTCGGAAAAGTCAAAAAGTTCCTCATACGAAAAACGACAAAAGATTCCTTTCATATCTTTTACTAAAAACTCACCGAAGGGTAAAATAGGATTTAAGTAATTTTAGGTGAATGGAAATAATATTTAATAGAGAGGAAACATGGATGTGGATGATAAAATACACCCTAGTAAATACTAAAGTATAAACAATCTCGGATAAAAATGAGATTGTGATATTTCCCTTACCTTAGGTCTGATTTGCTCCGTAAGTGTCCGAACCTCTTGTATAATGATTTAAATAATGTCATTGACTTATTACAGAATCATATTCATTGTTATTATATCATATATGCTTCACTTATGACTTTATATTACCCGTTATTTTGTAAATTAATGTTAAAGTAGCGTTTTGGGTAAAATCGTCTCATTTATCGTTTGAGTTTTAACTTGTAATTATTCATATGATTACTTAGATCATTATTACTTAATTATATAATATAAAACATGATTTATATATAATATATATTCAGAATATACATATATATAATGGATCTATAAATGGAAAGAAATACACTTTTCATGGAGACGGTAGGCCGTACGTACGCATGAACACTGTTTTATTTTCGTTATTGAATTGAGTGGAATTAAGTAGATGACATAAATATATATACACATAAATCCAGTAGCTTTATAATGTCATATATTTCATTATTATTTCTTATAATCATTCTTAAATGGTTAACATGGAGAATGAATCTCATCGCGTCGTGGAGACGGTAGTCGGTACATACGCACGAGCGATGATATCATTTCCATAATTATTGAATTGAATTGGAGTGGGTGATACAATATATCAGAATTAATATTATGTTCTAATAACTATGTATATTTATTCTTTACACCATTATACCCATCCATGTAAGGTGGTGGTGGAAAATAGATTACACCACGGCGTGGAGACGGTATTCCGTACGTACACACGCACGGTGATTTCTTTTTCCGTAGGATGGATAGATGGTGAAATAGGGTTGTTTCATACTTATAATAACATATAGGTATATGAGTGATACTGATGTTATTACTTCATGATGAAACAACCAAAGAAGAAGATGTGGAAGAAGAAATAAAGATGAAAGAATCGGTAACTGACATTACCTCTTCTTTGAAGTGCTTCTTTGAGACTTCCTTTTAGGGAACTAAAATGGGTCTTTGAAGAAGACCAGAACCTCTAGGATGTTTCTAGGTAAGTGGAGAAGAGAATTTTTCAGGGGTTGGCCGAGCTTGAAGATTCAAAGTTGTGTGAGGAAGAGAGGGATGAGGTTCCCTTTTATAAGGGAGGAGAGGGGCACCTTTGGAATAACTAAAAATATTATTTTATTATAAAGTCAGGTTCGGTTTTAAATAGCTCCAAATTGATTTATTTCGAGGCTAAGGTGGGGATGGGTCGAACTACTCTCATAAAATAGAATTTAGACTGGTTTAGGTTCCTATTGTAACCTTATCATTTAGATTTAACATTAAGTTAAATAATTTTACTTTTACGGTGTCTTCTTGTGTTCTTATACTATAAGGTTAATAAACTTACTATATCAAGCCAAAATAACCCCAAGTTGTTTATTATTAATATATATAACCTTATATAAGTCATTTTTCCGAACCTTAGATTTTTAGGAATAAAATTACAATTAATAATATAATATATTTTTTAAAAACTATTTTATGTCAATTTTGTCACTATTTAGTAATTGATTTTTGTGAAAATCATAACAGAATGATAAGTTGGAACAATGTTAATTATATCAATACTAACATGTCATATTAACCTATAAAATTAGTGGAATTCATAAAAAGTCTCAAATTATATTTATTTAGGTATTTATAACATCAATTATGTCAATATTTCATTAATAAGATAATTACTGCATCATCGTTGTGTCATAAATAAATTAAATTATTTAATGTCTAAAAATTATAAATAAAATATAATTATGTATTAAATATTTTTATCTTTCTAATGAATATTTATAGTTGAATTTATCTTATGTATAACCCCATATTAAAAATGTTTTAGTAAATAAACTTTGATTTTAACTCTTTTAACCCTTCTTGAAATAAATTAATAATAAATGTCCTAATCTAATCCATGTGGGCCTAAATGGTCATATTTTATTACTAAGTTTCTTTTTGGTCGAATTAAACTTGTCCAATAGAATTAGGACATGTTTTAGGGTAATAATAATATCATTTCTACCCTTAATTACCCTATTTACTTTTAACCGTGGTAAAAAAAGTAAAAAGTTACTATTCACCAAATAATTATTTTTATCTCATTGAACCACATTTTACTTACTGACATCAACCGTGTGTCTCGAAGTTTTGAAATTCCACTCACAAAAGTGGTAAAATTATGTTTTATGAACAATTCAGTTTTTTTAACTACCACTCAGTGGTTTCACTATTCATCAAAAATGGAAAGTTTTCAGAAAAATACCAAAAATTAGGCCTAAGCTATATTAGATATTATGAACTCAAAAATTATGTCTATTTTACCAAATTCAAAACTTATCAGTTTCATTAACTAATTTAAAAATTAATTCCCGTCATCAAAACAAATAGCGTGTTTTTAAGAGATAATAACTATCCAAATATTGAAACCTGTTTAGAACTAGTTTAAATGTGAAATTACATCCAATGACCATAATTGTATTAAATTGTAAAAATATATTCTAAATATACTTTAAAACCACTAAATTTAATAATTTATCACTATTAATTATTTCGATTGAAAAATTTGTTTTTAATTAAAATTTAGTAATTTCCACTATTCATCAAAATATGAAAGTTATCTGAAAATTACCAAAATGTCACCCTAAGCTAATTTCGATATTCCGAATCGAAAAATGAAGTCCATTTCGAAAATTAAAATTTAAAAAATTTCAAAAATTGGTTATTACTATTCATAACGACTAGTTTTAATAATATTTTAATAGCATATCGTTGTTCAGCGAAACTTGGTGTTGCATACAACACACGCTATCGTGGAAGGTTGCGATTGCATGTAATTCTAGCCAAGTCAGAGATGTGTGTTGTGAAATCTCCTTTTGGTGTAGCGTATAACACAAGACATTAATGAAATTAAAAAGAATATTTTTAATAAAATCTCGGGGTGTTACATTCTACCCCCCTTAAAATGAATTTTTCCCTCGAAATTCGTCGAGGTTATAAATTGTTTACAATTCAAAAGTTTCTTTAATCGAAACCCACATCGTAAAAAGGAATACCAAAACCAAATTTTTTTAAAACAGAAGTCTGAAATGTATCAGTTACCCAAATAAACTAATCACTGGGTTTCCACATAGGTGAAAATATGGATATGGAAGAGAAATCTAACTATCATGTTCTGATGGAGAGTGGTAGAAAACATGGAAACAGAAAAGCTATCAATCACAAAGCCATAAATTTGTGACGATCTAAGGTACCATCTCATTAATCAGATATAAGAGCACTAGGACAAATTTTTTGGTTTTCAATATCGTTTCCCTAAAGTTGAAGAATTTGAATTAGAATAAATACTTACTTTATTTTGGTACAATCTCACTTTTGTTCATTCCTTGAACAATTTCCACTTCATCTCTTAAATAAATGAAGTTGAATTTGTTATTCGTGAAGTGTTAGCAGATCATGTGATAGAATGATGGGTCATTCCATCTCTTTCAAACAAAAGGTTAGCAAAAGTTATAAATCCGTCTTATGGTTAATCGTATATGGTTCCAAAAATGAACTTATACTTCATATATCATACCGCTTAATAAAATAACACTAGTTTCTACTAACCAGGGACTTCCTGTAGGCCACTGGTGGGCGATAAAGGCCAGTCGCAGGTCGATTGTGGGTTCGATTCCGACAGCCTTGTCCGACGCGATGGGTTGTCACCCGTCCTGCTGGTTGTCCTTTTTCTAAAACTATATTACTATAACATCCCATCAATAATATCGAAAAAAACTTCTATCCTTAAACAATACTAACTTATGTCCAACATAATCCATTCCAATATTTAGGCTTATCCATAATACTGCAGTCCACTCTCATAACATAGTGAAAACGATTACCAGAGATTTAATACCATCGTTGATCCCCATATATCATAAGATATGTTTTTTGGTCACATTCCAAACATTCAAAGTCCTTAATCATGTATTCTCTTGAGTACTCATTGAACCTTAGGGAAAACATGAATGAAGTTAAAAGTTAACACCTTCCACATACCAAAATCCTCAAAATTCTATATACTCAAACCATGATATCACTTAGTCCTTATATCAATCATGAGCTCATGAATACTGTTAAACATTTCGTTTTGTTGTTTTCCCTTCATTATGCGCATATCATCTTATTTCCAAAAATATCTCAATCACTTTGAATACCACATTAGACCAATACATAAATATTCCAATACTTTATGATACAACATTATTTTGGAATCCCATTACATAAATTCTTAATCATTCCACCACATCCTTGTCATATTCAAAATCGCCAATAGTGATCGCATGTGACTTACCTTTGTCCTTTTCCTTAAGCGGTTGCTCATGTCGATCATTACTAACCCTTGGATTAGGTCATTTATTAGCATAATGCCCCATTTCCTTGCACTTGAAGCATTTAAGTGTTGGTGGTGCATTCTATGCAGTGTTTTCTTTATTCACATCATTAGAAACCCTTTTTCCATTACATCGACACTCAGCTGCTCGATGACCTTCTTTTCCACACTTACAACATTTTCTATTCCCTTTAAGACAATCTCCACCATGATATTTTCCACACTTTGAGCATAAGGAAACATTCATATTCTTTTCACCATTATTTTGAGATTTCTCCTTGAACTCCATCTTTCATTTCTTTTCAAAACCATGAGATGGATATGTAACACCAACTTCCATTTCTACCTTGATAGCACAACACACAATTTCTTCATAGATACTGAAGTATCTTATAGCTAATGCCGTTCGAACACTTGGTTTTAAGCCACTGAAAAATCGATCAAATTTACTTTCAGGTTGGATGACAATGCCAGATGCATACCTTGAAAGTTTTATAAAATAGGATTCGTATATACCAACAGATTCATCATCCTTCTACTTCAGCTCAAGAAACTCCTTTTCCATCTTTGTTCGAAGAATACGAGGGAAGTACTTACTGAAAAACAAGTTCTTGAACTCGTCTCATTCCATGCACTCAATTTCATCTCTTGGGCTCGTATTCTTGATAAGATTCCACCATTGACCAGCTTCACCTTCCAAACGATATACTACTAAGATGACTTTATCATGCTCAGAACATTGAAGAACTGAAAATATCTTTTCAGTGGTACTGATCCCTTGTCCATCAACAAGTGGATCGGGAGACCCACTGAAATAAGGTGGACGTTGCCTCATGAAGGACTCAATAGAATATTGTTCCCTTCTCTGCTCATTTGGAAGCCCAGATTGATTCATAGCTTGTGTAAGTATAGCAATAAGATTTTGCACTCCATATCACATAACATTTGTTTGTTCAGAAGGGAAATCATTGCATTGTCCATTGCATTGATCAACACGGTTCCTTCGGGTTCCAGCCAACATCTAAAACCCAAAAAGAATAGTGTGAGAGGAAAAAATCATGCTAGGGAAAACAACATAATAAAGGGGGAGTACCTTCAATATCTAACATCTTAGGTTTAATTCTATGATCGTTAGCGTAATTCTAGTACTATAACCTATATGAATACTTAACCTTAGGGACATCCCTAGACATACCTTACAAATATCTATAGGGATCTCACTAACATTTTCGCATCCTAGTTTCCAAAGGTTGACTAAACCTTTCCTCTGATACCAACTGTAGAGACCCGAAGCTTGAAGTACATGGACATTACATTACTTTTGCGGAATACATAGTACATAACAAAAACACACACACAAGGATCGTAATAGTTTAGTGTCTTTGGAAACTCGGAATATAGTCTTCTAATCCTGGTGAAAGATCTTCAACATCTCCCATAAAGATCTTCCCTTTTTTATACCTAAAACCTTTCTTTATATCCTGGGGAAAATAAAACATAAATGGGTGAGCTCAAATGCTCAGTAAGGGTACACAAAAGAAATATCAATGACATCATATACATAAGCACATAACTTTTCGAAATCTTAACCTGTAAAAGAGATCATAATTTCATAACCTGGGATAACTCATGGCAGTGAAATGTAATCACAATAATCATAACTTAATACATTAAACTTTGTGGCATACACAAATAATCATAGAGAATCATTTCTTATTAGTCAAGACTCATTGCCAAGACTATCTTTGTGGGCAAAGTCCCTTTCTGAACAGAGTCACCCTCGTTTCAGTCCTGTTTCACTGAACTGGTATGACCTACCATTCCATCCATGTCTATCTCATGAGAAATAAAATCATTACCCAATGCATTGGAGGGAGATATAGGTCCCACCCATCTCATAATGATACCATTCTTATGTGTGCCACAAAATCATAAACCATACATCATAGCATAACCTATGTAATAAAAATGGGATTCTTAAACAACATGACATCATAAAACAATTCATACAAAATAAAGGAATTCATAAAAATAATTCTATCACAACATAATCAAATCAATGTAATAATAGGGATAAAAATAGAACCCTTTATTATCATAGATGGAAAATAATTTTGATAAAACACTTGAACTCCATTCTTGAGGAAAATGTCCTTCCTACTTCAAAAAAACTTTTCCTTTCTTAACATGTCATACAATTCTAAAGTAAAATAAGTTGATTAAAAATAAACTTGAAAAATTGTAAAGGAATCATCTTGGAAATAATGTTTTAAAAATACATTCATGCCGTATAATTTTAAAAAAAAATATTCTTCTCATACTTTTGTCGGAAAAAGTCAAAAAAGTACCTCGTATGAAAAACGACAAAAGATTCCTTTTATATCTTTTACTAAAAACTCACTGAAGGGTAAAATAGGATTTAAACAATTTTAGGTGAATGGAAATAATATTACATATAGAGGAAACATGGATGTGGATGATAAAATACACCCCAGTAAATACTAATGTATAAACAATCTCAGATAAAAATGAGATTGTGATATTTCCCTTACCTTAGGTTCGATTTGCTTCGTAAGTGTCCAAACCTCATGTATAATAATTTAAATAATGTCATTGACTTATTATAGAATCATATTCATTGTTATTATATCATATATGGTTCACTTATGACTTTATATTACCCATTCTTTTGTAAATTCATGTTAAAGTAGCGTTTTGGGTAAAATCGTCTCATTTGTCGTTCGTGTTTTAACTTGTAATTATTCATATGATTACTTAGATCATTATTACTTAATTATAGATTATAAAACATGATTTATATATACTATATATTCAGAATATACATATATATAATGGATCGATAAATGGAAATAAATACACCATTCATGGAGACGGTAGGCTGTACGTACGCATGAACGTTGTTTTTTTTCGTTATTGAATTGAGTGGAATTAAGTATATGATATAAAAATATATACACATAAATCCAGTAGCTTTATAATGTCATATATTTCATTATTATTGCTTATAATCATTCTTAAATGGTTAACATGGAGAATGAATCTTATCGCGTCGTGGAGACGGTAGTCCGTACGTATGCACGAGCGATGATATCATTTCCATAATTATTGAATTGGATTGGATTGGATAATACAATATATCATAATCAATATGATGTTCTAATAACTATGTATAGTTATTCTTGACACCATTATACCCATCCATGTAAGGTGGTGGTGGAAAATAGATTACACCACGGCGTGGAGACGGTATTCCGTACGTACGCACACGCGGTGATATATTTTTCAGTAGGATGGATAGATGGTGAAATAGAGTTTTTTAATACTTATAATAACATATCAGTATATGAGTGATACTTATTTTATTACTTCATAATGAAACAACCTAAGAAGAAGAAGTGGAAGAAGAAATAAAGATGAAAGAATCGGTAACGGACATTACCTCTTCTTTGAAGTGCTTCTTTGAGACCTCATTTTAGGGCACTAAAATGGGTCTTTGAAGAAGACCAGAACCTCTAGGATGTTTCTAGGGAAGTGTAGAAAAAAATTTGGCAGGGTTTGGCCGAGTTTGAAGGCTCAATGTTGTGTGAGGATGAGAGGGAGCAGGTTTTCTTTTATAAGGGAGGAGAGGGGCACCTTTGGAATAACTAAAAATATTATTTTATTATAAAGTCATGTTCGGTTTTAAATAGCTCTAAATTGATTTATATCTAGGCTAAGGTGGGGATGGGTCGAAATCCTCTCATCCAATAGAATTTAGATAGGTTTAGGTTCCTATTTTCACCTTATCATTTAGATTTAACATTAAGTTAAATAATTTTACTTTTACCGTGTCTTGTTGTGTTCTTATACTATAAGGTTAATAAAATTACTATATCAAGCCAAAATAACCCCGAGTTGTTTATTATTAATATATATAAACTTATATAAGTCATTTGGCCGAACCTTAGATTTTTAGGAATAAAATAGCAATTAATAATATAATATTTGTTTTAAAAACTATTTTATGTCAATTTTGACACTATTTAGTAATTGATTTTTGTGAAACTCATAACAGAATGATAAGTTCGAAAAAAGTTACTTAAATCAATACTAACATGTCATATTAACCAATAAAATTAGTGGAATTCATAAAAAGTCTCAAATTATATTTATTTGGGTATTTATAACATCAATTATGTCAATATTTCATTAATAAGTTAATTATTGCATCATCGTTGTGTCATAAATAAATTAAATTATATAATGTATAAAAATTACAAATAAAATTCCATTATGTAGGAAATCTTTTTAGATTTCTAATTAATATTTATAGTCGAATTTATCTTATTTATACCCCCATATTAAAAATGTTTTAGTAAATAAACATTGATTTTAACTCTTTTATCCCTTCTTTAAATAAATTAATAATAAATGTCCAAATCTAATCCAAGTGGGTCTAAATGGTCATATTTTATTCCTAAGTTTGTTTTTGGTCGAATTACACTTGTCCAACAGAATTAGGACATGTGTTAGGGTAATAATAATATCATATCTACCCTTAATTACCCTATTTACTTTTAACCGTGGTAAAAAAAGTAAAAAGTTACTATTCACCAAAAATTTATTTTTATCTCATTGGACCACATTTTACTTATTGAAATCAACCGTGTCTCTCAGATTTTTGAAATTCCACTCACAGAAGCGGTAAAATTAAGTTTTATGAACAATTCAGTTTTATTAACTACCACTTAGTGGTTTCACTATTCATCAAAAATTGAAAGTTTTCAGAAAAATACCAAAAATTAGGCCTAAGATATATTTGATATTATGAACTCAAAAATGATGTCTATTTTACCAAATTAAAAACTTATCAGTTGCATTAACTAATATAAAAATTAATTCCCGTCGTCAAAATAAATAGCGTGTTTTTAAGAGATAATAACTATCAAAAGATTGAAACTTGTTTATAACTAGTTTAAATGTGAAATTACATACAATGACCATCATTGTATTAAATTGTAAAAATATATTCTAAATATACTTTAAAACCACTAAAATTAATAATTTATCACTATTTATTATTTCGATTGAAAAATTTGTTTTTAATTAAAATTTAGTAATTTCCACTATTCATCAAAATATGAATGTTATCTCAAAATTACCAAAATGTCACCCTAAGCTAATTTCGATATTCCGAATCCAAAAATGAAGTCCATTATGAAAAATAAAATTTAAAAAATTTCAAAAAGTGGTTATTACTATTCATAATGGATAGTTTTAATAATATTTTAATAGCATATCGTTGTTTAGCGAAACTTGGTGTTGCATACAACACACACTATCGTGGAAGGTCGCGATTGCGTGTAATTCAAGCCAGGTCAGAGATATGTGTTGTGAAATCTCCTTTTGGTGTATTGTATAACACAAGACATTAATGAAATTAAAAAGAATATTTTTCATAAAATCTCGGGGTGTTACACTATGGAGAAACCCTCAACATCCATTCTCCTTATGGTATACTACACTAGATTCTTACGGCCCTGTGTAATTCATTAGTGCAAAATGATACATGGAACCCAATGTAAAACTCAAGAAATGCCTATCGAAAAATCTAAAACATATCATTTCATGTGAGATAATAATCACACCATCCTAATAATACTAGGCATGGGAAGCAAAGTAGCATCCTAACAGCCAAAGCCAGACCAAACGGTCAAAAAATGCAAACATGGGAAAAACCTCCATAGCATGGAAAAATTAACACTATTAATAAAAAACAACCTCTATCTAAACAAACAAGGAATATAATGAAAAACAGTGCTAACAACCCTAAACACGCAATACCTCGTTCTTGGGTATAGGGCACTTTTGCACATAAAATTCAAAGACTATCTACAGAAAGGAAAAAACCACCTACCTTAGCGTCATGAGATCGATATACAGAAACTCAATCCTTGAATCATCCTAGAACACTGTAGATCTATAAAAATGCTTAAAAATTCGACTGAGGATATCACATGAGAGAGGAGAAAACAGGAGATGAAGTTCAAGAAGAAAGGATAACTCACCGATGTGATTCCAACGCAATAGATGACGATGGATTTGAAGAAAGGACATCGAGTCGGGGGATCAGAGAATATCCATGGTCATACAGATGCTCATAGACAAGATAGGTCGAGAAGAAGTGTGTTCTGTCTGATAGATGCGACCCCGGTCTGTTTAATGAAAAAAAATTAAATGGCGTGTTCATTAAAAGTACACAGCATGTACTTGCCTTTTTCGGCTTCTGATTTTGGTGGTCTCTAGGTCACCACACAAGGCCATATACTTGGCCATTACACAGCTAGTACACAGTCACATGTGGAGATTGAGTACATTATGTGTACATAAGGTACACGACATGTACTCCCAAAATTCCAAAAAAAAACTCTAGATTTTCTAAAAAACAACGAAAAATGAAAAAACATACCTGAAAAGAAGATCCGGGTTCTTACACTTGAGTTCACATGATATTTATATACCACGATGAAGGATTTCAGAACATTTTTAGTGTATTATTAGAGAACTTAATAATAAATAGGCAGTGAAAAACCTTGATTGTATCCAATAAATTTATAAATAAGGGTATGTATGTCATTTATAAATATTCATTTTATATTAATAATTTTCATTTTTATAAGAATAAATAATTAAGCATTATTATCCTTAAAATTATTATATTTTAGTGAATATATTAAAATAGGTGGATAAAATTTATCAATGGTTTTTATTAATAATACGTTTATTATCCCAATGAATTACATAACCTAATAATACATAGACTGTGAAATATTATTGTTATGGATGACGAACTATCGTGAATTATGATTTACAACTAGATTTTTTTTATATCTTAATAAACCAAAGTAGATATGTAAAATTTTTCATAGACATTATAGGGTTAAATACCATTGAGGAAACAAGGATAAATTACTTATGTGTCACGAATGAGGAAATAAGGACTCTCGGAAATTTTTCAAATGAACTCAAAAATGTTTTATTTATGGTAATGGAGTACGTGGGGAAAATAATTTACCATGTAAAATTAAGAGTTTGGTTAACATTATATAAGTGAATAAATTTCATCCTTTGGTACCACTAATAATTAAATGTAATATATATGGGGATCATGGTCATTATCTAATCTAATTCTTTAATCAAGGGGATAAAAAAAGTGAAAACATCATAAAATTATTAAACTAAGGGAACAAGGAAGGATAAATTCAAAGAAAACTATTTAATTAAATAATGATAATTAAGGTGCACTTATCCTCCCCTATATATTTATTGATATTTTATTTAAGATTTATTATATGAACTATAGTATATCTAGGATGATTTTTAATAGAATTAAATCACTACCTTGGTGATCTCATTATCAAATAAAACATCTAGTTATTATATCTCTAGGTTATGTTTATGGGAATGTGTTTTGTGTAAATCTTATTAATTATTCCTTTATATGAATATTATTTTATTTTGGAAAAAGTATTTTTTATCTCTATAGACTCCATTTTAATTACAAAAATTGGGAAATTAAATTTCACATTTCCAACAAACCTTGATCATTTATCAATGAATGACTAAATACAAAATCTATAGTAAATTAAATTCAATTATTGGAGTCATTATACCCAATAATGCTGTTTTTATCTCAAATGATTAGAGAAAAACACAATATTTGTGATGTGCCTATTTTTATGAAAAATTCATGTTCCCTAAGTTTGTGTGTTCAATATCTCACTAAAAATTATATATTGACTCTTATATATCTTATAAATAGCCTTATTTTTTCATTAGAAAATGATAATTCAAATTTTCGGGATGAGACTTATTTTGGGTGTGATAATATGACACCCCGATATTTTTTATTAATTTATATTTATATAAATACTATGTTTCATATCTTGTTTCATGAAACATTGAACTAAAATGAACCACAATAAATCATATTGAGATAAAAATTTAAAATAAAGTACATGAAACCATCTATTACATACCCTTATTGATTATATCCATTAATAGTGTATAAATGAAATGGAGAAACTAAATAGAAATGAATAATATCTTTAAAACTAAGAGATCCCTTGGATCATATTTACCCTTGGGAATGAGAATTATATCAACTAAAAAATCAAATAGAAATAAAATTATGAAAGGAGAAATCATTAACCTAAATAATGAATGATTATTGTGAGTTGCGAATTAAAAATAGAATGAGTGATTTAATATATAACGAATTTATAACAACCCTGCTCTTTATTTCTCATTAATACTTGATTTATTACATAAAACTACACTTAATAAAACATTAATGATTGATAAGTTTAGTGTATTTGGGAATTAGGTACATTACATAATAACATAAATTAAGGAATACAACATATTTATTGAAAACTTCTTTAAAATTCTCAAAATACTCCTTCAAACATAAAATTGTATGGGATGACCTGGGAAAATATTTTAGAAATGGGTGATCTATGAAGCACGGTGTTGGAATATAGATGGAATAAGTGAGACATGATAGATAGTAGGCATATCTATGAGGAATAAAACGAACATGAATAATAAGTCATAATATAGAATGATAGTCATAACATGGAAAATGTGGAAACAACTTGAAAACACCGAATCATAAACATAGTCCAGGGATAAAACTACCAAGACATCATGGTGGAAAATATCCCATAAAATAATTAGGTTCACTCTCTAATTTCCTGTTAGATTGATCATGTAATTTACCACATTTTATAAGTTCCCATTCAGTTAAAAATACTTTTATGTGATTTTCTTGGGTTTACTGCAGACTGTAAAACAGGTACATACCATGTACCTAAAGTACATGTGTTGTACTTTGTGTTGGTTTCATGTCGTGAATTGGGAGATCACACCGTGAATGGAGAGATCATGATGTGAGCAGGTACATGTCTTGTACCTGAGTTACATGTCGTGAAGGGATTAAATATCGTTTTTTCAACCACAGGAGAGGGGTTTTTCAGCGTACTTATCTAGAATGGCCTACATGTCATGAATCCTTGGTACACATCGTGACTTAGACCCCGCCTAACTTAAAGTCACATGTTTTTATTTTTCTCTCAGTCTTTTTCATTCCAAGCTTCAAGGATCTAGTTGTAGAGAAGTTCTCGTGCATTTTTTGAGAGACTCAACACCTTCCAAATCAAACTAAAGGGATTGGGATCTTTGTTCTTCTTATGGTTCGATTCCCGATTATGTGTTCCCCCTCATTATTCAATTTTTTCTCTTCCTATCATCTTGTTTATTTAATGTATCATCTTGGGATTTAATGATCCATGTCATGTGGTGTTGGATCTTGATACTTGGGTGAGTTTTGAGTTCTTCTACACCTTCATTATCATTGACAGGTGCCATTGCGAGTGTTGTTCTTTAGAAAAGAGGTAGGTGGTTCCGTCCTATATTTCCAAATTGATTACCATTATATTTCATGGTTGATTTCAATTTTTAATTTAAATTCAAATGCTTAAACATACTTTCAAATTCTTTTCTAAAACCCAATTCCATTTAATTGGGAGATTTGAAATGGTTTGGGCAAGGAAACATGGAAACACACTGATTACATTGAATTGGGGTGGGTTTATAGAAATTGGATGATTTAAATTATTGAATTTAAATTTTTTATTGGATGGAAATGTTTTCAATTAAATAGTTGAATTTAATAGTATAAATTAATTTTGAAAATGATCGAATTAGTTTTTAATGGATTTCAAACTCATGAAAATGGCTAAAAATTATTTCATAGAAACCCTGTAGTTTTATCTTGTGAAAAAATGCATGTTTTTTAATAAAACCTTTTTTGGTTTAAAATGTAAATGAATTGGAAATTTTTAAATGGAAGAATAGGATTGATTTTATTTTCAATCAGTCGTAAAATAGTTCACTCATCATGTAAGAGAGAATTAAAGACATAGTTAGTTTGTGAATTATTGGCATACACTATATGATACAGCAACATTCTAAAACATACTTGTGGTGGGTCACATCCCCAATGGGTTACTGATGAGTCTCATTTTTCCAGTTTCATAGGGATGTGTGAATAATCATTTTTCTAGGTTCACATAGAGAGTGTGGAATCCTATAGCTAGTTAATACTATCATACCTTTTGGTAGATGACTATGTTTATCACTTGATTATTTATATTTGAGATATAAATGTATGCCAATTATTTTTGAATCTACGTTACATGCCTACTGAATTTATATAAAGTGTTTTATATAAATTTTTTACTTATGCCATTGTTTTAGAAATATTCCATCTCTTCTAATGTAAAGAATGTGTCTTCCATCATTTTAAAAATATATATCATGTTTTGTATAATATACTTTTGAATTTAAAATCCTATTTATTTTTAAAAATTAAAATATTTTATTTGGATAATCTGTATTTGGAATATATTATGGAATCTTTGGTGGTATCCTACTGGTCATAGGCTACACCATACTTTTTCTTTCGGGTTTTTGTATACTTTCTTCTTCCGAGCTCGAGCAAATAGAAGGAATATCATAGAGGTGGACCCAGATATTGACCTTTGGACATGGTGAGTTGGGTCCTTAGGGATTTGGGGATTTTTTTCTATTTAAGTACTTGGGTTTCAATAATATAGATTTCTGAATTTTTTTTATTTTTGTACCTTACTCCCAATGGAGTTTCTTCTTGATATTCATATTGTCTGTTTTTTCTTTTTCTTTTGTATTCTTGTGGAATAAATCATTCCCACTAATATATAGTATGACATTAGGTGCTTGTCATTGACCCATGGGAACTAGTAATTCCCTTTGGGTTATGTCAGGACTAGCTCGGATATCGGGTTACCAGGGTACTCGGGCTGGTTCATGACAAATTGGTATCAACGGAGGCTATTGATCTTCCTTTTCTTGAAGTTAGTATTCATTTTTGAAATTTTTTCGGGACTTTGGAGGTAGTTTCAATTGATTTCCTAGCTAGATCTCACTGAAATGAACATTATGTTTACAGGGGTGGTTAGGTAAAGATTCCTTATGGATTAGTACTTGTATTTTCACTATAGATATTTGGATAGGTTGAAATCCACATCTGGTTTGTCCCTTCTGTTGAGAATATTTTCTCTTATTAATTAGTTTGGGTGTTAATCTAATGTCTTTTTTTAATGTCATGTAGCATCATGTATATAAGGAGACTTGTGAATAAGATACCTGAAAATTGTGTTGTTGATCCTCAAAAAACAAGTCATTTTGTTGATCTAAATGTGGTTGAGGTGATTGTTCACACTATCCAAGCTCAGGGATAGGCACCAGATTCAGTTGTCTCTCGATCTCTAGTTGTGGATCCTTAGGGGGGATGTTCTTTTAAATCATTCTCAAGAGTTCCTTCACCAAAATACACTAGTCTTAAAATCCCCACTAATCATCAACATGATGAGGAATGTTTGGGAAATATAGAACATTTTTTGTAGTTCTTGGAGACACTATAAGTAATCGGGGTGAAGTGTGCTGCCTTCATGCTGGAGGGACCGAAAAGGAGATGGTTGGAATATAGAGATGTTCGGGAATCATGAGGAATTAGAGTGAATGGAATTCAAGGTTATTTTCACCAATCAGTTATATCTAGTTTCAGTGGTGTTTCCCAAGGCTGTGGAGTTTTTCAAGCATGAGTAGTCCAACAAAACTGTGACCGAGTATTAAAATCACTTTGCTGAGTTGGTGCAGTTTTCACCTAAGGTAGTATCTAATGAGAGGATTAAGGAATAACAGTTCGAGTCGATAATTTGATCATATATTCATTATCATGTTTTATTACTTAATATTCCTACTTAGTCTTATGTTCCATATAGATTGATTATGGTTGATATGGACTTGGCTGGCAAGTTAGGGTTGACAGGTGTTCCTTTTTCTCCTAGTGTTATGGTTGGTTCCTTCAAAGGAAAATTGAAGCATAATGATCCACATGGAAGTTATCAACATAAAAGTCATTCCTGTCCTCCTATAGCTCCACAAGGAAGTTCTTTGACTTGCTACAAGTGTGGTAATATATGACATTTTAGGATGGTTTTCCCTGAAGCACCCAAGAACTATAGCTCCTATAGACATTCAATGAATTTATAGACGTTCTTCCATCACATCTATACTCCGCGTAGTGGTATAGGATCATCATATCCTATTAACATTGTGGGTAAATCAAATTCTTAACGTTTCATTTTGTTCTAGCCATAGGCATCTAGAACAAATCTCCTTCACACAGTGTAAGAGTCTCTAAAGGAAGCAGACACGAGTCCAGTGACTGTGAGATGTAATATTACCATTGCTTCATCATTAGTGACTTATATTTTTTATATTGGTGCATATTAGTCTTTTATTTCAGTCAATATTTTTAACCTACTTAATCTTCCTATGGAGAAACTATCTTGTGCAATGGATATTACTACACCCCTTGGTACAAAGAGAGAGCAGGGCCTCCGTAGTCATACATGTGTCTTCTCTCTATCAGATGTCTAGCTAGCCTAGTGTTTTTAGGTTCATGATATGAAAAATCATGAAGTCATATTCAAGATGTATTAGATCATTTCAAAAAAATCCTAGATTTATTTTTATCTATGACGGTTCTACATTACTACACCAAGTGGTGTGCCTCTTATTTTTCAAGAAGAATGGGACCCAAGGTTAAGTAGAGATGAAACATCTTATCTAGAGTTGGAGAAATGGATATTAGTGATTTATTTTGAACTATAGCTATATCCAATGGGTTTTTATCTTCCTCTAGTTGTCTCTGAGTTTTATGATATGTTCCCATCAGGTTTTTCTAGTCTACCACTGCTAATAGGTTGAGGTTCATATTGACTTAATTCATGGTACTCAATTGGTCATTATTACTTATTAACTCATGGAAACGACTGAGCTAAAAGAGTTAAAGTCTCATTTGGATATTCTTTTAGATAAAGGCCTTATTTTTCCAAGTGTGTCACCTTGGGAAACACCAGTGTTCTTTACTAAGAAGGCTAATGGTTTTATTTTCATATATGTTTATTATCAAAAGTTCAATCAAGTTACAATAGAGAACTAATATCTATTTCCCCAGATTGATGATATGTTTGACTAGCTGAAATGGGTGAAGTGGTTTTCAAAGATCAAACTTCTATCTAGTTACCATCATTTGAGGATTAAAGAATCTAACATTTAGAAGACTGCATTTCAGAGCAGGTGTGGGAACTTTGAGTACATTGTTATCCCCTTTGGGCAAACAAATTATCCTATAGTTTTCATAGATTTAATAAACATGGTTTTCCATGAGTATCTGGATACCTTTGTGGTAGTATTTGTGGATTATATTCTTTTTTACTCCATGTCCAATAAGGATCATGAAAAACATCACTGAATAGTTCTAAATCTACTAATAAATCTCCTATATTATTACAAGCATTGAAAGTGTGATTTATGGATTTGGGAAGTGAAATTATTGGGTCACGTGGTGTTTGAATAGGGTGTATCAGTTGAAATAGATAAATTGAAGGCTATTATTACTTGTGAGCAACCATGAAATGTATTTGATGTTGGGAGATTCTTGGGAATAACTAGATATTACTACAGGTTCTTGAAGGAATTCTCAGAGTTGTATTCACTGATGACTAAACTAACTTGGAAGAGGCTAAATTTTTCATGGGATAATAAATTTCGGAGTTCTTTTGTCATGGGGAAACATCTGTTGACTACTACGCTGTTGTTGACTCTTCCAAAATTCATATAGGGCTATGTGGTCTTTTGTGATGCATTATGTTCTAGATTGGGTTTCATTCTTATGTAGGGTGACCATGTAGTAGCATATTGATCTCGTTATCTTAGGTCACACGAGAAAAATTATCCTACCCATGATATAGAACTTGCATCAATGATGAACGTGCTTAAATGTTGGAGGCACTACCTTTTTGTTGAATGTTTTATGGTGTATTCAGAACACAAAATCCTAAGTTATATCTTCTCTCAAAAATATTTGAATATTCAGCTGAGGTGTTGGGTGGTGTACCTATAGTCTTTAAACATTAACACCACCTATAAAACAGGGAAATGGAATGTCATTGCTGATGCATTGAGGAGGAATCTTCCAACCCAGGCAGTGAAAGAATCATTGGAGGAGTAGAATTTGATGGATCTTTTCTCACATTTGCATATTGGAGTTTAGGAGGAATGGGATGAGTTTTCTTTATCCAACTTTCAGTTGACATCTTCTCTTATCAAGATGATCCTTCAAGATCAATAGCTTGATAATGAGTTCCATTGCATTGGAGAATTCTCTTATAGTGGGGAGATAGTTTCCCAGTGGTTGTTATCCAAATAGGGTGTTCTATTATATCGAAATCACTCTATTGTGTCATTAGCAGTAAGAATGTAAGTGATGGGAGGTTTCCTTAAATCTTAGTGGGACGTGCACCTAGGAACACCTAATATGTTTTATGACATGAGGTAGAAGTTCTGGTGTCCAGGTATGAGATGAGACATTGCTGGTTTTGTCTCTCATTTCTATACATACTAATAGGCGAATGTCGAGCACCACAAACCATTGGGTTTGATTCTACAACTTATAGTCACTACTTGGATGTGGGATCAGATCTCTATGGACTTTTTGGTTGGGTTTCGTCGTACCCAGAGAAAGAAGAATTCAATATGGGTTGTGATCGACAAGCTGACCAAGTCATTTCAGTTTATACTCATTCAAGATATGGCCAATGTTGAGGAGTTGAGAACTATTTATGTCAAAGAGATTGTTTTTTCATGTAGATCCATCTGTTATAGTCTCTAAAAGGGATCCTCGGTTCACTTCTCACTTTTTTAGAGGCCTTTAGGAGTCACTAGGATATCAGGTTTGTTTGAGAACGGCCTACCATCTATAGTTGGATGGTCAGACATAAATATCTATATAGATTCTTGAGTATATGCTTCTCACCTATTTCCTCAACTTTAGTAGGGATTGGGAGATCACTTGGGGATATTTTATATCTCTTATAACAATAGTTTCTAGTCTACAATCAGAATGATTTTTTTTAAGCCTTGTAAATCTCTCTTGTGTTTTTCAAAGGACAGTGAATGTTCTTTGGATGAACCAAGTTTGGTGCAGGAGATGGAAAAAAATATTCTAATGATATGTTATAGTATTTTTACATAAAAAAATCGATATAATTCTTTGGATTATTGATTTCATAGACCTTTGAAGTTTTCAATTGCTGACCAGTTGTTCTTGAAATTTTCAACCCAATTGGGTCATTGACGGCTTGAGAGGAAAGGGAAGCATGATTCTAAATTTTTGGTACCTTTTGAGGTTGTTTAGCAGGTGGGGAAAGTTGTGTACAAGTTGTAACTACCACCATAGCTAACATCGATACATAACATGTTCCATGTATCATAGCTGAGAAACTATATATCTGATCCATCTCATGTTTTGAGATTGAGTGATCTTGAGATCGTGCCTAATTTATCTTTGACTGAGAAACCAGTCTAGATAGTTGATTCTAAAATCCAGGTTCTTTGTGGGAATACAATACCTATGGTTCATGTTCTAGGAAAAAATGGATATGATAATTATGAGACATCGGAACATGAGGAACTGATGAGAGAGTAGTGGCCTCATCTTTTTGGCATGGAAGCTTCTTCATAAGCAATATAGGGATAGAAATACTTTATGGTGGGGCGGTTTTAACATCCCATTACCTTGATCAGATAATTTTCCACCTTTTCTAAGCTCCCTTTTAGTTAAAATTCTTTTATGTGATTTTCCAAGATTTTCTATAGACTGCGGAATAGGTAACTACCGTGTACTGGAAGTAAACATCGTGTACTTGGTGTTGGTTGAATATTGAGGATTAGGAGATCATTTCATGAATGGGTAGATCATGTTGTGATCGATTAAACACTGTGTACCTAAGGTATACATTTTAAGGGATTAAATATCGTTTTTTCAACCCGAGGCAATGGGTTTTCAGCGTACTTATCCAGTGTGTCCTACACTTCATGACCCCTTGGTACACGTCGTGAGTCGGACCGAGCCTAGCTTAAAGTCACATGTTTGGATTTTTCACTTGATCATTTTCATTCTAGACTATATGGATCTCATCATATATAAGTTCTTGTTCATTTTTTAGAGACTAAACTCCTTTAATATAAAAAAATAACTTGGGATATTCGTTCTTCTTGCGGTGAGATTCCTAGGAAAGTGTTCCCCCTCATTATTCAAGTTTATCTGTTCATTTCCTCTTGATTTCTCAGTGGATCATTTTGGTAATGACAGATCCATGTCTTTTGGTTTTGGATCTTGCTACAACGTAGAGTTTTTCATTCTTCTACATCTTCATTTTTTTCAATAGGTGTCGGTCTGAGTTTCATTCTTCGAAAATTAGGTATGTGGTTCTATCCCGTATTGCCAAATTTATTACCATTGTAATTCTCGGTTGATTTCAATTTTTGATTTAAATTCAAATTCTCAACCTTTCTTTTAATTTCTTTGATAAAACCCAATTCCATTGAATTGGGATATCTGAAATGGTTTTGGCATGAAATCATGGAAAATTCCCAATTCCATTGAATTGGAGTGGGTTTATAGAAATTGGATGATTTAAATTTTTTAATTTAAATTATGGATTTGATGGAAATATTTTTAATAAAATTGTTTATTTTAATTGTGGAAACTAATTTCGAAAGTTATTGAATTTTTTTAGAAAGGATTTTAAACTCATTAAAATGGATTTAAATGATTTTATAGAAACCAAGTGGTTTTATCTTTCAAAAAAAGGAATGTTTTTAAATAAAACCTATTATGGTTTTAAAAGGTAAAGGAATTGGAATATTTGAAATGGAATAATGGGATTGATTATATTTTCAATTATTCTTAAAATATTTTTCCCATAATGTAAGATCGTATGAAATCCTGCGGTAGTTAGTGAGTTATTTGGATACACTATATGTTATGACAATGTTCTAAAAAATACATTCGGTGGGTCACATCCATAATGGGTCAGTGATGAGTCTCTTTTGGACAGTGTGATGGGGATGTATGTATACACATTTTTCTGAGTTCACATAGAGAGTGTGAAATCCTATAGTTGGTTAATACTATCGTACCTTTTGGCATATGACCATGTTTCTCTATTTTTTATTTATATTTGACATATATATGTATGCAAATGTTTTTTGGAAGTTTTTTACATGCCTGATGAATTTATATATACAATTTTATATAAATTTTTACATAAGGCATTGTTTTAGAAATATTTCATCTCTTTTAATGTGAATCATGTAATTTGAATGTATTTTACATCATTTTGAAAATTTATAGCATGTTTTGTATAAATATTATTTAGAATTTGTAAAACTGTTTATATTTAAAAATTGGAATCTTTTCATTGGATAATTTGTATTTAGTATCTATTATTGAATCTTTAGTGTTTTCTTACTAGGCTTAGGCTCACTCCCAACTTTTTTCCATTATGTGTTGGTTGATTTTCTCTTTCTAGGATAATCAAAAGGGAAGGGATCTCTTGGAGGTGGACCCAGCAGTTGATATTTGGACTTGGTAAGTTGTGTCCTTAGAGACTTTGGGGATGTTTTCCTGTTTTAGTACTTGGTTTTTTGTACTTTTCATTTATGCCTTTTTGTATTCTGGTACCATACTCCTGATGGAGTTTCCTCTTTATATTAATATTTTATTGTTTTTATTTTTATTCTTAATTATTGTGGATGAAATCATTCCCACTTATATATTGTATGATTTCAGGTGCTAGTCACTGGCCCATAGAGATCGGAAATTCCCTTCGGGTTATGTCAGGACCGACTTGGTCATCAGATTACCAGGGTACTTGGGCTAGTTATTGACATGCTCAATGTCCCAAGGTGACATGTCATGATACTAAAAATTACCCAATGCATTATAGAGTTATCAGTGTGAACCCATCATATTCATTTCATTCTCATGCTTAACTGTGCTAAATAGATCATACAATATGGATTCATTTATCGTCATAATTTATTCCTTGATCATGTAATTTTTAATATATTAATTTAAATCCCAAATGAATAAATATATGTGTATAATGGTGAATACCCTTGATAGAAAAATGGGTATGGAATTCACTACACAATTGTTTTGTTATGAAAAATAGCGATGAAATTTCGGCATCAAAACGATGTTACTTAAAAATTCATAAAAGGGTTTGATAAGAGAGAAAAGGGTATCCCATAATTTGGACATAAATTGGAAAATAATGGGATATTTTAGTAACATATACCATCATATGTAAATGATGATAAAATACATAAGGTAAAGAAGATACTTGAATAAAGAGGAGACAGGAAAAGCTCCATAATGAAATTTCATCATGGTAACGAGTGTACATTAAGGATCATAGGAGGATTAATAAGAGTGAAAGGGGAAATATCATCATTTATATATTAAATTTATAGTAATGGTAATATTTAAAAACATTTAATAAAAATATAAAATTCAATTTAATATAAATAATATAAAATTATTTCTTGAATGGAAATGAGAATAGAGAAATCCATTACAGAATTTCAGCATAGTAATGAATTAGGTTAAGTTAAAAATGAGAGAGAATAAATGATACCTGATAAAAATAACATCTATTTGGTTGTTTTGAAATTTTATAAATCAACAACATTATATACAATTTCAATTAAGAACAAAAATTCCAATGAAGGTGCTTGAATTGAAAGGATGGGAGGATGGTGAGGATCCCTTACATGATTGTATAACATCAAAATCTTTGAAGGGGCTCCATAAGATCATGCGGATAATTTATAGGAATCTAGAGAGTGTACAGAAGAGTATGGAAGTTATATAAGGAGTTTTATTGAAGTTAAATGGGATATTTAGAGGTTTTATATATAAAATGAGTTAATTTGTTAATTATTTTGGTTTTGGACTCTACATAATAAAATAACAAAATCCACAAATAAACCCATGGTTTTTTCCAATGGTTTCTTCTAAATAATATTTTTTTAACTTATTTTCTAATTAAGAGTGTTAAACATAATAAAATAATCCCATTTCTTATATAGAGGTGAGTCACACTCTTAAATAATGGATTTTAAAACCTTAAAATATTTCTATGTTTTAGAGGATTCATAATGGAATTTAAAAATAAATAAAATAAACTTAAAATAACATTATTTTAAATTTAAAACATATATTTGGTCATGTATATCATTTATAGTAATTTTTAGATCACTTTTGGGTCATTATAATGTCATAAATCACAAGTTATATTTATACGATATTTAATTTTTACCTGAAATTTCGACTATCACCAAAAATTATGAAAAATTCATCATTTGATAATTTTTACATTTTTATTCCAAAAATAATATTCATTATTACTAAATAATTTTGCAAATATTTGTTTTTTGACTTTTAAAATAAATTAAATATTGAATAATAAATGATAGGTTTTTGACAACAACAGTTTTCGAACCCTTATAAAAATTAAATTTTACTTCATAAAAATAATATGATTATTTATATATAATAAAAATTATTCAATAACATTAGAATATTAATTTTTTCAGAAAATAATTAATTCTTAAATTCATTTATTGAATTTTAATATTAACCAAAAACACAATTTGTGCTTTATTGTATCAAAAATTAAAAAAAACATTTACAAAGTAAAAATATATTCATTATTCTATAAAAAAATTTACACATTCTTATTTCTAGGATCTTGATATGTATCCCTTAAATACACCAAAAAATTCCATAAGAGTAAGGTGTGTGATGCTGGGAACTCCATGGAGTTGTTCGATGAACATGGTTTGGGTCATGATCTTGATGATCTTGAACTTCACCAACAATAGTTTCACTCATGCTTAAGTTATTGGGTCTTGTAAGGGGATTGCTTAAGGGAAAATCTAGGAAATTATATATTCCTAGTAAGCTCTAATAAATGTGCTTTATATGGTATGATCCTATCGGTTAAGGTCATCACTTCCTTTTTCTAGGTCCATTGGATTTCGTAAAACCCTATATTAATATTAATCATGTGAATTATTGTTCAGTAGCTATATTATCAAAGGTAATAATACTTGACGGTACATTAAATCTAATAGGATATAACAAAACAAAAACATTTCGTGTGTTTTCTATAACCATATTTCATTATGATAAATTCAAATAAATAAAAAGGGTGAATTTTATTTATAATAATTTGGGTCATTATAGTCTCCCCCCTTAAGAAATTAATCCCTTGAAATTTTCATTTCCCAGAGTAAAATAGATGAGGCTAACTCTGCTTCATAACTTCCTCTGATTCCAATGTTTCTTCTTCAAACTTTAGGTTTCTCCATAGCACTTTTCCAAGGTTAATTTTCCTATTTCATAGATCTTTTTTCTACAATCTTATATATTCACCAGTTTCTCCTCATAAGAAAGTTCATTATCCAATGGTACCACTTATGGATTGATTACATGTTAGGGGTCTCGTATGTGATTCCTTAAGAGGGATACGTGGAATAT
This sequence comes from Viscum album, assembly GCA_963277665.1. Classification (NCBI taxonomy): domain Eukaryota; kingdom Viridiplantae; phylum Streptophyta; class Magnoliopsida; order Santalales; family Viscaceae; genus Viscum; species Viscum album. Next base: position 120,302,537 of record OY728165.1, read on the forward strand.
ATCATGTACATGTGATAGGATTGGTTGGAGTGTTAGTTGATAGGTCACCTCACTAATGAAATCAAGAATCTCAAAGGGGCCAATGTATCTTAGACTAAACATTCCCTTATTCCCAAATCTCGTCATTATCTTCTATGGATATATACAGTAGAATACCATTAGTCCCACATAAAATTCTAGGTATTGTTTATTATTTTCAACATATATCTTATATCGACTATAAGAATCCTTGATTTTTGTTGAATAGTCTTAACCTTTTCCACCATTTTATTGACCATTTTATGTCCTATATGTTTTTATTCCCCAACTTCATTTCCAAATTTAGGTGTTTTCACCTCTTCCCATAAAGGGATTCATAGGGATCCATTTGGATTCTTCAGTGGAAATTTTTATCATATGAGAACTCGAATAGAAGAATATGTTGGCACCATTTTTCTTTGAATTCCATATAACATGCTCATAACATTTATTCTAATGTATAAATAGTCTTCTTAGATTGGCTATTAATTTGATGTTGTTAGGACATAATGAAGTTCAGCTTAGTGTTTATATCATGTTGGATAATTTTCCCTAATGTGGAGGTCAATCTTGAATCTTATCAGGTACAATCGTTAATGTTACTCCATGAATCCATAAAACTTCTAAAATTTTATCCATGCATGTTGATGCAATGATATTTTTTCTCGAATTATGATAATGTGATTTTTCTTTTTAAGACAATCCACAACATCCCTTACAGAATTGTTTCCCATGGATGTCTTTGGATGGATGGTGAAAAATTATATGGTGATGTTCTCTCTTTTCCATATTGGTATTTATAATGATTCCATCATCCCCTTAGAATTATACCTTTTATCCTACACTTTCTAGCATACTAGGCACTTTTCTATATATTCAGAAATCCCCTTCATTATATTTTCTAAACAATAGTACTCACAGAGATCTTTATAGACCTTTTTGCATAATGGGTGAATAGATAAATTTGAACTATGTGCATAATCCAATAGTTCCTTCCTTAACTAAGGATTTTATGGAACACGTAGTATTGACCAAAATCTCACAATTCCTTCTTCATCAAATTTATACTCTGAGGACAACCCTTATCTCCTGATTTCTACCTTCTTCTGAATTTTAACATAATTTATTTGAGAATTTTACAACATTTCCAAAAGATATGTTTGAGAAATAATTTTTACAAGTATTGGTGATATTCCTTCTTCTATTATTCACATGTCCTTCCTTTTTAGGTCAAATAGAATTAGATCCTTCTCAATTCTCATCATTTATAAAGATGAAGGATAATTTCTACTTCGCAAATATTCCAATTTATTCAATTTACCAAGAAGGTAGTGGATTGAGAATTCATAGTCCTTGATCAGCTCTAACCATATTCATTGGTTCATATTCACCTCTTTCTTAGGGAATATATACTTGAGGATTTTATAATTCATATATGTGTCACCCTTCTCTCTATATAGATAATGCCTCCAAATTTTCAATACAAAGACCAAATCTTCAAAATCCAAATCATGTTTGGGATATTGTTTCATGAAATTTCAAATGAATTGAAGAATAGGCTATGAAATTTTCATTATTCATTAACACATATCACAATCCCTTCTTCAAAGAAATTTTGAATACTATAAATAGTTCTCCACTTGTGGGAAGTGTGATCATGGGAATACTGATGAGACACCTTTTTAACTCCATTAATCACCTTTCACATTCATTATTACAAGAAAACATTACTCCCTTACAAGTTATTTTGGTAAGAGGGTTTGAAAATCCTGATATATTTCTAAAAAATTAGCACTAATTCCCAACTAACACAAAGAAACTACAAATATTTATCATAGATATTGGCCTTAGTCATCCTTTAATTTCATTCATCTTGGAATATTCCATAGATATCCCATTACTAGTGATGATATTTCCCAAGAAATATAATTCCATCAAATAGAACTCACATTTGATGTACTTTTAAAAAATATTCTCCATTCATAGGGTCATTATCACTGTACTAAAATGCTTCTAATGGTCCCCCTTGATTTTGGAGTATATTAGAATATCAACTGTCAAAACTAACATAAATTTTCGAGTTAATCTATAAATAATCAATTCATAAAGTCCAAGAGGATTGTTGGAGAATTAGTGAGTTTGAATTCATCACTATGAACTCATAGTGCTCATACCTTGTACGAAAAGAGGTCGGGGATATATTCCTACTCCACCCTTAATTTATAATATCCCAACTGAAGATCTACCTTGGAAAATTATTGTGCTCCATGTAACTAATCAAAAAAGTCATAGATCTAAGGAAGATGTTACTTGTTCTTTATTGTGATCTTATTGAGCTCATGATAATCAATTAAAATGTATATTGATCTATCCTTCTTGATTAATTGGATCGTTGCACCCCATGATAAATAACTTTTCCATATAAACCCTTTATCCAGATTATCCTAACGTTGTTTCTTTATATCCTCAAGATTTTAAATCCACTCTATATAGAGACTTGGATAATGGAAACTCCCCAGGTATAATATTGATTTAAAATTCATCCTTTCGACTAAGAGGTAGACCAAGAAATTCCTTGGTAACACATCAGGGTATTCCCTCATAACAGTAATGTCTTTGAGGATGGTTTTTCATTAGACTCAATCATTTGAGCTAGATACACATTCTCATAGGGTAATAATTTCAATTAATGAGAAGATTGTAATAAAAAAGATTCATCCTCCTCCTTGCACTTGTATATAATCGGGGGTCAATTTAAAATATATAGGGTGATTTTATTCTCTGAGAAATTTATGTTGTATATATATCGAGAAATCCAATCCATGCCTAGAATTTCATCAAATTACACTAAAGGAAGAATGAAAAGGTTCTATAGAAATTTTATCCCATAGACATTAATATGGGAGGAGTTATAAACTTGGGATGAAATGATTTCCCCATTTTTTGTTTTTAGTGATAGATCTACTTCCATGATTTATGGTGGTGTTTGAATAGTTCTACTAAACCTTTGTGATATAAAGGAATACATAGAACCAGAATGAAAACATATTTTCACTATTCTTGAATGAATAACTAGAGTACATGTAACCACTTCATTTTCATGATCCACTTCAGTGGTTGTGACGGAAAAATATCACCCTTCATTTCTTAGAGTTTGTTAGTTGTCTCTAAAAACCCTTTTCTTATGGAATTTTTCTTCAAAGTGACTTGGTTCCTTAATATTGAATCAATGAATAATTTCTTGAGGGTTTACTGTATTACTCCTTTCCTCTGGCACATTAGTGGGTTTCTCCTGTAAGTAATTTCTAACTAGGTTTCATTCCTTCCCACACCTAAATCATTTCTTTGTTCCACTTAGGAAATTTTTATGGTGCTACTTCCCGCATATTTTCCAAGTGGTATGTTTAAATTTCATGGAAGTGTTTGGTTTCTCAATTATACCACCAGAATTAAATTCCAATTTATTATTCTTATCCCCATGATACCCATGAGATTCACATATCTCCATTTTTTACTTTGAGGGCACATCGGACGATTTCCTCATAGATATCAAAGCCATGGATCACTAATGATTTTTTATACAAGGTTTTATCTCACCAAAGAAGTGTTCAACCATGCATTAAAGGGGAAAGGAAAATCTGGAGGTGTAACCTAAAAGCCCTGTATATTTTTTCTAAAATTCCCAAATATAATTATTGTCTTTTATATTAAGTTTAAGTAAACACCATTCCAATTTATTTCAGAGAGTGTGAAGAAAATATTTATCAAAAACAATTTACTTAAATCCTTCTACTCCCTCACTTTGATCTCTTCCTTATGCTTCATATTCTGGATCAAGGAACACCATTGGTCTGCTTCTCCCACTATATGATAAACACCCTATAGAACATTATCATTCTCATAACATTGAAAGATTGAGAAGATCTTCTCAGTGGATTTGATCAATTATTTAGGAATTAAGGGATGATATGATCCCTTTAAAGTAGGTGACCTTTGTCACATAAAGCTATCGATTATATTTTTTTCTCTAATTAAGGGGTTGGGAGCTCCTCTTGATCCATGTTTCTATTTAGAACCTAATTTATTTGAGATATAATAATCATAAAATTCACGATTATTTCTCCCATTGGGTTTGGAATCTCATTGGAGAAGTCATCACATTTCCCATTAAATCGATTTTTGCAAGATTCCTCTTATTTCTGTGCATTTGATAGAATAGAGGTAATATTAGTATTGAGTCTTTTTAAACTATTAAACAAATAATTTTTAATCAAAATATATTAAATTGATAACTTATAAATTTTATTTTCTCCCTTAACTTATGAATCTCTAGGCTCTAAACTTTGTTATTTGCGATATATTTCCTAAAATATATTATTATGGGAATTGTTTTTGTTCTCTTAATAATGGTTCATAATGAGATTATGAATTTACAAAATCTTATCTCATTTGAGTATCAATCCTGGTGCACATTAAGCCATGTTTTCATGTACTTGGTTACCCTGAGTCTGGATCAGAACACTTTTTCAGAGTTATTTCTCCTAGATACATCTATGCTAGAACCATATCCACTTGTACTATCTAGATACAAATGTATTTTCTTGATAAACCAATTACTATATACTAAAAAAATATGGGTGTTTCCATATACTTAGTCTTTTCTCTAAGGATTTCTCTAGAGTTTTCTAATCCTAATCCAAAAAATATCTAAACATTTCCTTTGATTCCATCTATAACCACACTTCTCTTTATTTCACATTAATAATTTATTTATTATATAATAATCCACTTAATACAAACCAAATGATAAATAATACTAGTGTACTTGGGAATTATTTGCATTACATAAAAACATAAAATAGTGAATACAACATCTTTATTGATAACTTCTTTAACATGCTCAAAATACTCCTTTGAACTTATAACTACATAGGATAACATGTTGACATACAAAAGAAAAGGGTGAGTTATAAATACCAGTATGGGAATAAAAATTTAATAAGTGTAACTTGTTTTACAAAATTCATATCAATGAGTAACAAAAGGAACCTAAATAATAAGGCATGATATAGCATGATAATCACAACATGGGAAATGTGGAAATGTCTTAAAAAACTGAGTCATAAATATTATTCAAGGATAAACCCACCAAAAAATCATGGTAGGAAAAAGCTACATAAAGGAATTAGGTTCACTCCTTGTCTCATCATGATGTATCATTATACTAAACATTACCCAACTCATTGGAGCTCTATCTAGGTGCACCCATCATATTCATTTCATTATCAATCTTAAGTGTGTCACATAAATCATGAAACATGGATTCATTCATCATAATAATTTATTCCATGATAAATTAATGTGGAATACATACATATTAGTACCCAATAAATAATTATATGTGCATAAATGTGTATAACCTTGATATAAAAATGTTTATGGTATTCACTATACAATTGTTTTGGCATGGAGAATCATTGTGAAATTTTGACAGCATAACTACATTACATAAAAATTCCTCAAAGGTATTGATGAGAGAGAAAGTGGTATATCATATTTTTTAAATAAATTGGACAGTAATGGTGACATTGAAAAATATATCCCATCACAAGAAAATGATGATAAAATACATAAGGTAAAAACATTACTTGAATAAATATTAGAAATAAAAATATCTATTGTAGAATATCGACATAGTAACAGGTGTTTGTAAAGAATCATAGGAGGATTATTGATAGTGAAATTTTAGATATAATCATTAATAAATTAAATTTAATGTCACAAAAATATGTAAGAACATATCCCTAAAATATAAAATGTAAATTAATAGATATAACATAAAAGGAGTTCTTGAATGAAAATAAGAAGAGACAAATCCCTTATGGAATTTAGGCATAGGGTTGGCTTAGGTAAATGTAAAAATGAGAGAGAATAAACGATACCTCATTCAAATAAAATTTATTTTATAGTAGGGGATGTTTATAAATAAATCACATCACAAAAAAATAAAATTAAGAAGACAAATTCCAAATAGGGATCTTGAATGTAAACAAATAGATGATGGCGAGGATCTCTTACATGAGTGTGTGACTTCAAAAGATTGGGAGGGAATTCTTGAGAGCTTTAAGGAACCTTAGTAGGACTCTAGAGAGAGTAGGAAATAGTACCATAGAGTTCCATGAATTTTGAGTTAAGAGAAATAGGATATTGGATGGGTTTATATAGGAAATAATGGTAATTTATTTATTTTTTAGGTTTTGGACTCTACATAATAAAATAACCAAAACCAAAAACCATAACATGTTATTTTCCCATGGTTTCTTCAAAATTTTTGTTTTTTAAATTATTTTATAAGTGAAATGGTTGAACCATATAAAATAATTCTCCTTCATATTAGGAGGTGAGCTACACTCTTAAAGAAATGATTTTAAAACCCTAAAATATATTATATCTTTTGGAGGATTCATAATTGAATTAAAAAATAAATTAATTAAACATTAAATAATTTTTTTTAAAATAAATAAAAATATTTAGCTGTGAATCCCATTTTAATAATTATTACATATATTTTTGGTTATCATGAGTCGTAAAAAATAGAGTATATTTATACGATATTTAATTTTTACCCAAAATTTTGACTCTCAAAAAATTATCAAAAATTCCCCATTTTATAATTTTGAAATTATAATTATAAAATAATATATATTTTATATAAATAATTTTATTATTCTCCATTCATAGGGTCATTATCACTGTACTAAAATGCTTCTAATGGTCCCCCTTGATTTTGGAGTATATTAGAATATCAACTGTCAAGACTAACATAAATTTTCGAGTTAATCTATAAATAATCTATTCATAAAGTCCAAGAGGATTGTTTGAGAATTAGTGAGTTTGAATTCATCACTATGAACTCATAGTGCTCATACCTTGTACGAAAAGAGGTCGGGGATATATTCCTACTCCACCCTTAATTTATAATATCCCAACTAAAGATCTACCTTGGAAAAGTATTGTGCTCCATGTAACTAATCAAACAAGTCATAGATATAAGGAAGATGTTACTTGTTCTTTATTGTGATCTTATTGAGCTCATGATAATCAATGAAAATGTATATTGATCTATACTTCATGATTAATTGGATCGTTGCACCCCATGATAAATAACTTTTCCATATAAACCCTTTATCTAGATTATCCTATCATTGTTTCTTTATATCCTCAAGATTTTAAATCCACTCTATATAGAGACTTGGATAATGGAAACTCCCCAGGTATAATATTGATTTAAAATTAAACCTTTCGACTAAGAGGTAGACCAAGAAATTCCTTGGTAACACATCATGGTATTCCCTCATAACAGTAATGTCTTTGAGGATGGTTTTTCATTAGACTCAATCATTTGAGCTAGATACACATTCTCATAGGGTAATAATTTCCATTAATGAGAAGATTGTCATAAAAAAGATTCATCCTCCTCCTTTCACTTGTATAGAATCGGGGGTAAATTCAAAATATAGGGGGTGATTTTATTCTTAGAGAAATTTATGTTTTCTATATATCGAGAAATCCAATCCATGCCTAGAATTTCATCAAATTACACTAAAGGAAGAATGAAAAGGTTCTATAGAAATTTTATCCCACAGACATTGATATGGGAGGAGTTATATACTTGGGATGAAATGATTTCCCCATTTTTTGTTTTCAGTGATAGATCAACTTCCATGATTTATGGTGGTGTTTGAATAGTTTTACTAAACCTTTGTGATATAAAGGAATGCATATAACCAAAATGAAAACATATTTTCACTATTCTTGAATGAATAAGTAGAGTACATGTAACCACTTCATTTTCATGATCCACTTCAGTGGTTGTGACGGAAAAATATCACCCTTCATTTCTTAGAGTTTGGTAGTTGTCTCTAAAACCCCTTTTCTTATGGAATTGGTCTTAAAAGTGACTTGGTTCCTTAATATTGAATCAATGAATAATTTCTTGAGGGTTTACTGGATTAATCCTTTCCTCTGTCACATTAGTGGGCTTCTCCTGTCAGTAATTTCTAGCTAGGTTTAATTCCTTCCCACACCTATATCATTTCTTTGTTCCACTTAGGAAATTTTTATGGTGCTTCTTCCCGCATATTTTCCAGGTGGTATGATTAAATTTCATGGAAGTGTTTGGTTTCTCAATTATACAACCAGAATTAAATTCCAATTTATTATTCTTATCCCCATGATACCCTTGAGATTCACATATCTCCATTTTTACTTTGAGGGAACATCGGATGATTTCCTCATAGATATCAAAGCCATGGATCACTAATGATTTTTTATACAAGGTTTTATCTCACCAAAGAAGTGTTCAACCATGCATTAAAGGGGAAAGGAAAATCTTGAGGTGTATCCTAAAAGCCCTGTATATTTTTCCTCAAATTCCCAAATATAATTATTGTCTTTTATATTAAGGTTAAGTAAACACCTTTCCAATTTATGTCAGAGAGTGTGAAGAAAATATTTATCAAAAACAATTTACATAAATCCTTCTACTCCCTCACTTTGATCTCTTCCTCATGCTTCATATTCTTGATCAAGGAACACAATTGATCTGCTTCTCCCACTATATGATAAATACCCTACTGAACATTATCATTCACTTAACATTGAACGATTGAGAAGATCTTCTTAGTGGAATTGATCAATTATTTAGTAATTAAGGGATGATAAGATCCCTTTAAAGTAGGTGACCTTTGTCACATAAATCTATCGATTATAGGTTTTTCTCTCATTAAGGGGTTGGGAGCTCTTCTTGATCCAGGTTTCTATTTAGAACCTAATTTATTTGAGATATAATAATCATAAAATTCATGATTCTTTCTCCCATTGGGTTTGGTATCTCATTGGAGCAGTCATCACATTTCCCATTAAATCGATTTTTGCAAGATTCCTCTTATTTCTGGCCATTTGATATAATAGAGGTAAAATTAGTATTGAGTCTTTTTAAACTATTAAAAAAATAATTTTTAATCAAAATACATTAAATTGATAACTTATAAATTTTATTTTTTCCCTTAACTTATGAATCTCTAGGCTCTAAACTTTGTTATTTGCGATCTATTTCCTAAAATATATTATTATGGGAATTGTTTTTGTTCTCTTAATAATCGTTCATAATGAGATTATGAATTTACAAAATCTTATCTCATTTGAGTATCAATCCTGGTGCACATTAATCTATGTTTTCATCTACTTGGTTACCCTCTGTCTGGCTCAGAACACTTTGTCAGAGTTATTTCTCCTAGATAAATCTATGCTAGAACCATATCCACTTGTACTATCTAGATACAAATGTATTTTATTGATAAACCAATTACTCTATACTAAAAAAATATGGTTGTTTCCATATACTTAGTCTTTTCTCTAAGGATTTATCTAGAGTTTTCTAATCCTAATCCAAAAAATATCTAAACATTTCCTCTGATACCATCTATAACAACACTTCTCATTATTTCACATTAATAATTGATTTATTACATAATAATACACTTAATACAAACCAAATGATAAATAATTCTAGTGTACTTGGGAATTATTTTCATTACATAACAACATAAAATAGTGAATACAACATCTTTATTGATAACTTCTTTAACATGCTCAAAATACTCCGTTGAACTTATAACTACATAGGATAACCTGTTGGCATACAAAAGAAAAGGGTGAGTTATAAATACCGGTATGGGAATAAAAATTTAATAAGTGTAACATATTTTACAAAATTCATATCAATGAGTAACAAAAGGAACCTAAATAATAAGGCATGATATAGCATGATAATCACAACATGGGAAATGTGGAAATGTCTTAAAAAACTGAGTCATAAACATTATTCAAGGATAAACCCACCAAAAAATCATTGTAGGAAAAAGTTACATAAAGGAATTAGGTTCACTCCTTGTCTCAACATGATGTATCATTATACTAAACATTACCCAACTCATTGGAGCTCTATCTTGGTGCACCCATCATATTCATTTCATTATCATTCTTAAGTGTGTCACATAAATCATGAAACATGGATTCATTCATCATAATAATTTATTCCATGATAAATTAATGTAGAATACATACATTTAAGTACCCAATAAATAATTATATGTGCATAAATTTTTATAACCATGATATAAAAATGGTTATCGTATTCACTATACAATTTTTTTGGCATGGAGAATCATTGTGAAATTTTGACAGCATAACTACATTACATAAAAATTCATCAAAGGTATTGATGAGAGAGAAAGTGGTATATCATATTTTTTACATAAATTGGACAGTAATGGGGACATTGAATAATATATCCCATCACAAGAAAATGATGATAAAATACATAAGGTAAAAACATTACTTGAATAAATTTTAGAAAGAAAAATATCTATTGTAGAATATCGACATAGTAACAGGTGTTCGTAAAGAATCATAGGAGGATTATTGATAGTGAAATTTTAGATATAATCATTAATAAATTAAATTTAATGTCACAAAAATATGTAAGAACATATCCCTAAAATATAAAATGTAAATTAATATATATAACATAAAAGGAGTTATTGAATGAAAATAAGAAGAGACAAATCCCTTATGGAATTTAGGCATAGGGTTGGCTTAGGTAAATGTGAAAATGAGAGAGAATAAATGATACCTCATTCAAATAAAATTTATTTTATAGTAGGGGATGTTTATAAATAACTCACATCACAAAAAAATAAAATTAAGAAGACAAATTCCAAATAGGGATCTTGAATGTAAACAAAGAGATGATGGCGAGGATCTCTTACATGAGTGTGTGACTTCAAAAGATTGGGAGGGAATTCTTGAGAGCTTTAAGGAACCTCAGTAGGACTATAGAGAGAGTAGGAAATAGTACCGTAGAGTTCCAAGAATTTTGAGTTAAGAGAAATAGGATATTGGATGGGTTTATATAGGAAATAATGGTAATTTATTTATTTTGTAGATTTTGGACTCAACATAATAAAATAACCAAAACCAAAAACCATAAATGGTATTTTCCCATGTTTTCTGCAAAATTTTTGTTTTTTAAATTATTTTATAAGTACAATGGTTGAACCAAATAAAATAATTCTCCTTCCTATGAGGAGGTAAGCTACACTCTTAAAGAAATGATTTTAAAACCCTAAAATATATTATATCTTTTGGAGGATTCATAATTGAATTAAAAAATAAATAAATAAAACATTAAATAATTTTTTTTAAAATAAATACAAATATTTAGCTGTGAATCCCATTTTAATAATTATTACATATATTTTTGGTTATCATGATTCGTAAAAAACAGAGTATATTTATACGATATTTAATTTTTACCCGAAATTTTGACTCTCTCAAAAAATTATGAAAAATTCCCCATTTTATAATTTTGAAATTATAATTATAAAATAATATCTATTTTATATAAATAATTTTATCAATATTTTAATTTTTACTTTTGAAAAAAAAATCTACATTAATTAATAAATGATGGGTTTTTGATAATAATAGTTTTCAAACCGCAATAAAAAATACATTTGAATTCATAAAAATTCTATAATCATTTATATATAACAAAAAATATTTAATAAAATAAAAATATTAATTTTTAGAAAAATCCATTAATTCATTAATTCATCAATTTAATTTTAATGTTAACTAAAAATACAAATTGTGCTTCATTGTATCAAAATGAAAAACATTTACAAAGTAAAAATATATTAATTATTATATACAAAAAAGTAAATATTTTTATTGATAGGATATTGATACATATATCATTAATACACCATAAAACTCCCAAATTGTAAGTTACATGAATGTGGTACTTTCAGAGGTGGTTTGGAGAATCTGGTTTGGGTCATGATTTCGTTGAGCTTTAACTTCTCTTATAAACGATTTCTCTCATGCTTAAGTTGTTGGATCTCAAAATGTCTTAGTCAAGATAAAATCTATAAAATGATATCTACCTCTAAATATCTAATTAATGGTATTCATAGGGTATGGTAATACCAGTTGATTCCATCAACTCATTTTTCTCTGTCAATTGGATTTATTAAAACCCTATATTTATACTAATAACATGATAACTGTTCAAAATCTATATTATAAATGGTAATGATACTTAACACTCTTTTAAATATAATATTATGTAATAAATACATTATTTCAGGTTTTTTATATAAACATATCTCATGATTAGATATTAAAATAAATCAAAAAGTGCAATTTTATTTATAATAGTCTGGGTCATTACAAAATCAAAATGGAATATCATACAAAATTGCATCTTAACCGATTAACCACTAAATTGAAGAGTGTTATCGATCCCCAAGGTATGGTGATAAGTTCATGGGAATCTAAAAATACATTTGGGAACAGTTTCACCCACAACATAATATAAAAAAGTAAAAGTAAGATACATAATCATCATGAGACAAATAAATCTATACAAACATAATAGTGTATAAAGAGATGAAAAAAACTAAAAGAAGGAAAAAAATCTACCAAAACAAGATTCTTTGTGATCCACAACCACCCACTATGAACCATGTCACCAAACCTTTTCTAACAACACATGATCCCCCAAAGAAAGATAATGAAGAATTGAGAAACTTCTATTAGAATATAATGATTTAAACACCAGATCATACAATAATGGTTTGATCTATATATACCAGTATGATTTCACAAAACATTATATATAGTTACTTCATAAGGTAATCCAAATTTAATTAAATACGGTAAAATAAGTGTCAAAAATTCTTTATATTTAAAAACAAGAAACAAAATCCCTCAAAATCAGTTTTACAACAAGGCTGAGATTAAAACACAAATTTAAATAATTCACATCCATTTTTACCACCATTAATTGAAAATTTAAATTTCATCATTTAAAAATCAAACCTTTTCTTATAAATATTTGAAAAAAATTTCAAAAGAAAATGTCTACTAAATCGAGGAAATGTTAGAATATGAACCAGATTTCAAAAGGTTTTATAGGATTCAATATAATGGAGTCGAGGTGCATAATATCAATAATAAGATCAATCATAAACCATAATCAAGAAATAAAGATAAATGTTTTTCCAAGTAGTTAAAATTAATGTTGTATTCTATCGAGTATTATGTATAATGATGCCATGGGTATGACCTATATATGATAGTGATTCCACCATTTTAATGTTAATTTAAAAACATCATGAATAATCATCATTTTTACATCAGGTCTTTTATATCTCATGAAAATCAAGTCCACTCACACCTTCTTTCCTACCATATATCCATATCTTAAACCTACCATGTTGTCCATCATCCACTAGATGGGGTGTGAATATGCCAACAATTCATAGATCTATGTTATCTCATCCAACTACCCAGGTTCCCATGACTAGTCAAAATTGGTGGGTCAAATAATTAAGTTATGTGGATTACCAAGGAAATCCACATTGATGAAAACACCGGCTCATGACCTCAATATTTCAATTCATTCATAAGTAACATCTCACCCGCAACCAAAACTCCCTAAAAGTGAACAATCCCTTTTAAAAAACCCACCAACAGGAAGCACAAGAATATAGTATGTCGCAATAATGGGTTATCATAAGAGAAAATCATTGTACAGTTCCAATCGAGTAGTCAAAGTGCATCAATTTAAAATAAAGACTTTATTTACAAATAAACATTAAAAAATGGCAACCATACCCATTTACATTACCAAGTCATTATCAAAATTCCAAATGACCTTTATAATATTCATTAATTTTAGAAAAAACCAAAATCATTCAATGTAAATTTTAAAATTTTTAAGGATGGAATTATTTTTAAAACATGAGTAAAGATCCTTTTCCATTGGAATAAAACATTCATTAGAAAATTCTTGTGGATACCCATTTTATAAAAAAGAAAATAATAAAAAAGTATACTTGGAAATTTCATAAATTAGAGTATTCAAAACCATGTCAAAAAAATTCATAAATAAACCTATTTTATTTAAATTAGGGAATTTCACTTTAGAAATAATAATTTTTCCTAAGACCCAACTTTTACCAAATCTGCATTTAAAATCAATTTTAAAAGGAATGAAAACATACATGGAATTCATATATATAATAAATTGATAGTAAATCATGGTAATAACAAATACTTCCATATCATATCAATCACATCCATTCCAAAATCACTTCATTGAGAAGATAATCAAAGAAGAGGTATTTCAAGGTAAAAATTCATAGAACGTGTGTCAAAAAAAGAAACACATATCTAAAATATTTTTTAGTAACAAAAAATTTACAAATGATGTAACTATATAGAAAAAAATAAATTAGAATTTCTTAGAAACTCAAAACAATATAAGGAAAGGTGAAAGATCTATATCTTATTCTATTGTAGCCAAACACCTAGAATATTTCCCAGGAGGAAACTAGAAACTTTATGTCACCAAATGTTCAGGTATTCTTTTTGAAATAATAACACCATGTGGTTGGTTTAATAAAACCACAGAATTAAAATTAACATTTAATTTTCTATTTATCTCAAATATCTAACTTATAGGATTTAAAATCATTTAATATAAGAGTTCAATCCTTTAAAATGGATTAAATAATCATTTCCTATAATTTACAGCCTTTAAAATTGTTAAAATGAAATTACGGGTTGGACAAGAGGGAAAAAGATTGAAATAGAGTGTTTAAAAAATAATTGAAAAGTACTTTTTGTAAGGGTAACAAGTTTTACCCTTAAACAGCTCATATGTGTCACAAAAGGTTAGAGAGATATACCCATAGGCAAATCACGCACAATATATGAAACTTATGCATAATCTGAGTACCCTTATGTCTCCTTTGGAAAATAGGTTTTACCATTATGAAATTCTTAAGCTACCCTTACAGAAATTTTGGATACCCTTATACAACCTTAAAAAAATAGGGTTTACATTTATGAATAATCTTAGGTACCCATAGATGGATAAGGGTTTTCTTTACACAAGAAAAGGAAAGCATGGCTTACCCTTACATAAACCTTATGAATCTCAAGATACCCTTATCTGTGTTACACATTACACTTTTACATCAAGTAATTTACCATTACACAATGGGATAAATCCATGGTTACCCATACATAACCTTTGGAAATAAGAGTTTACCCATATTTAACCTATTAAAATAGAAATTACCCTTATTTAGTGGCTTGTTTACCCATACGCACTGTATAGAAATACCAAATTACTTTACACAACTAAGGAAACTCGTGTTTACCTTTATGAAACTCAATTAAAGAGGACATTACCCTTAAATATCCCATATTACATTCATAATAGTAAAAATTAATTAAAAAAATATTTAATTTCAAATCAATGTACTTATAAATGAAAATGAAAATGGGGTTTTAATTATAATAAAAGGAAGATGTAACAATTCTCCCCACCATAAGGATTTTTTCCACAGAAAGTATAAAATCTAAATGATAGAAATAATAAAACACTAAAATAACTCCCAATATTAACTTATAATGTGGAAAATTCACAAAATAAGAATAAATATTCTCCCAAAAATATTTTATCAAGAACAAATCCAAAACCAAAACATGTTTCCAAACAAAAATCAACAGTACCTAGTGAGATCAAAAAACAACTCGAAAGAACTAGAGATAGTGTATAGGTCTCTCCACCATATCAAGATTCTATAAATTAAATAACATGAGGGAAAACTTTCACCAAAAGAAATCTCTTCACCTCAGATAAGGGACATCAATCACACATCAATTTGAAACATCCATGAGTTGAAACCAAAACCTCAAGTAATGACATATCCAATTCCCAATGGAGGAAAAACTCTCAAAACCCTTAAATATTCCAACCAAAAAAATATAAGGAATATAAATAATGAGTATTTATTTCATGGCAATGTACTTGATGTTAATATTGTATTTTCTATATTGATTCTCACCCCTCAATGATCTCATCGAATCAAATACAAGCACATCTGGGTACCTAACTGATCAAGAATCAACAATTTTCTAATTAATTATTTACATTCCTATGGTATATCCAAATCTAACTAGAAATATATTTAAATAAAAAATTATAGTGCACAAATAGGGAAATAAACTATCAGAAGGGAAATCATCCATAATTTTAACATTAATTTTAAACCATAAATGCAAAAAAATGATACCAAGAAAAACAACCAACTGAACGGTATCTAAAACTCATCATAGGAAGACATAAATGGATGGATGAAGCATGATGGATTTCAAATAAAAATAACCTCAAAATATAAAGGTTATAAATAAAATATTATAATTCATCCCTATGATAATAAGAAACCTCAAGGGTTTCAAAACCATTCTAGAAGATGGGTAACTAAAAATTGCACATCCAAAAGAAAAAAAACAGAGATCTCAGGAAAACAAAACCACCACTATGATCATAACCAAGGTATGATAGATAAAATATAAAATGACCCAAATAAAGACACAAGAGATTCCCAGAACTTGAAAGATTCCAAATATCAACAAGATACACAAAATAAAACTCAAACATTTTGCACTCTGATGTTAGGAATAAAAAATAAAACCAACATCAAACATAACTGGTAGCTCTAATACAGTGTGGAAATATTCACTTTGAGTCCTATGGAGGGATCCTTATTATCTTGAATTATATATTTACTATTATTCAAGATCTAATGATCCATAATAGATACATTACATTATGGAGTTAAACTTTCAGAACCTCTTAAGGTTACCCAATTGGCCACACTATTTACAAACCCTCGGAGATTTAAAACACAACATCTTAAAATAAACAGGTATTTAACAATGGAAAGATATGTTATGCCTATTATTTTTCAAATATTGTTATCCATTCTCAACCAAATTATTTAATCCATTAGATTTTACATCTCCACCTAATCCAACCATGAATGAGGCATTTATCCCTTGTTTTCAATTTTCTAGATCCACTTCAACTAACAAGGACCTTTAAAGCACTAATGGATAATTATTTAGAAGAAATTTTTTCATAGTAGTTTTGAGGTAAAGATAGATATTCCTTTTAAAACATACGTATTATTAGATTCATCCCCAACAAGTTATTAAGATAAATATATCAAACATAGTAACTGTTTTTCATACTCCGCAACTCATAGATCACCTTGATTAAAACCCATGTTCTTGGAAATTGATTCCATATTCACTTCCTCAATATACTTATATTGAATGAAAACTAACCTGATGAATTATAAAGACATTATTTCATTTATACAAGAAGAAATTTTTATTAACCACCACTATAGACCAGGTCCCTCAAACTAGTTTTGATTGATTTGACCTTCAGAGCATCATGCGTCTTATGATAAAAAAAGATCCCATCACCTTCTTCAAGACACTTTATTGATTTAGGAGAACCTGACTAATATTAATAAGAAGGTGGATAGATATCCAAGAATACATGGATGGGGTAAAAATATTGGAAACGCACTGACTCCACCACCAAATTTGGACTCTAGGTAGAGTTATCAATTATAGATTCCACTTATAAAAAACAAGGACTAATCTGAAGAGTGGACCAGTGAAAAAATTTATATATTTTTTGAAATACTTTCTAGGATACATTTTTGTACATCACAAAACATATTATCATCAACTAAGGTATGACTGAAAACCTAAAACAAAATATAAAAATCCAAAATATTTCATAAAATCATCAAATGACCTATATTAATGTATTATTTCTTTCTAGAAAAAAATATTTACCATATATATAAAACATTATATTTTGCTTCAAAATGTGAAATCTAGAAATAAATTCATCACCATTTCAAAAGGCATTTCACTAACTCATTAATATTATTCCATATTTTCATAAACATTAATCACTTTTCCAAAATTTCAAAACCATTTCCATTTTAAACCCACTACAATCCAAAATGTTTCGTTGAAATATTCTTTTATCACCTCACACAAGAGTTTAAAAAGAGGTTTGTTGAACCACCCTTTTGTATAAAAAATTAATTTTTGCTAATTTTAATAACATTAAAAAGAACTTGAGTAAAATTGGCTTTAATTTAGAGATTTCATTTTTACAATTGATTTAAAATCATAACTGAAGGGATTAAAGTTGAAACAACAAAATAAGAGCATAAAAAAGAACACACCCAAAATGTCCATTTAAGATGAGAACCTTCCAAACTAACATCATATTTGTGAATTCATTTGGAATAACATAGATAAGTTTTCAAGTATGGAATTGTAATAGAACTATTCGTGGATTGGATTCATGGGATGGTAAACCACAGACCAACATCAAAACAGTTTCTATATTCACAGCTAGATCGATCACACCAATTACTCACAATTTAACAGACTGTGAAGGAATAGTACGACTCTAGTAATCCCTTTCTTCAATTTCTAAAAACTTATAAAAAATTCTCAAAATAAAAGGTTATATCATTCAGAATATAAATTTAATTTACCATTAGGAAACAATTAACTAAAAATAAATAATCAACTCCCCACTTATCTAGGTAACTAAAATCTAATCATAAATAGTTATTGATCAGGAATCTTCTCATAAACTACCTCTTAATTCCTAACACATTCTTAATATTATTTATACCATAACTCACCCCCAAATTGCATAAGGGATTTTAATGAAAAGTAATTTCTTTTAAATAAATACATCCTTTGAAAACATTTGTAATGGACTTGTCGGGAATACCATCCAAGCTAGCATCTAAACTGATTTGAAACTGACCAAAAGAGTGTTCTCAATCCCCATGGGCTAGAGAAAAGTGTATGGGAATCTATAACCAACCATTTGGAATGATTTCACCCAAAACATAAGATAAAAATCTTAAATTAAACTTCATAAACATCATCAAAAAAATAAATTGATGCAACCCTAAAAAGGTATTAGGATATGATATAAAAAATAAAAGAAGAAAAAAACTATCAAACCCCAATTCCTAGTTATTCATTACTACTGTCCATGAACTAAGACACCTTCTATCATCCAACCGTGGTTAAAACACTGAAGGAATATGATGAGATCATGATCACCTACTGTAATACTTAAAGACTACCAACACTAGATGGTACAAGTAGGGTGTGAGGTACAGATACTAATAGGATTTCACCAAAGAGTATAGTTAGTTACTTCATAAGGTAATCCAAATATGTTAAAAAGTATTAAAATAAGAGTAAAAATGGATTTTTTTAACATGAAACAAAATCCATGAAAATCATGTTTACAATAAGGTTGAGTTTAGAAATAAATTTTAAACTTTTTAAAACCATTTCTAAAATCAAGGTAAATAACTTTTCATTACATCATTTAAAAAAAATTAAAATATTTGAAAACCATTTCAATAGATAATGTAAAATAAATCAAGGAAAGGTAAGAATATGCACAAGATATCAACAATCTATATAAGAGCCAATATAATAGAGTAATAGTGCATCAACTTAATAAGTAAATCAATCATGAATGGTAATAAATCAGAAATGCAATTAATGTACCAAGAAGCGAAAAAAAATCTATCTTGTATTGAGTATCAAGTACAATGATGTCATTTTTATAACCTATATTTGATATTGAGTTTACCATAGTAAATATAATCAATGAATCATCATCTTTGAACATCAAGCTTACATCAAGTCTTATGGGTCTAAAGAAAACCACATATATACACACCCAATTTTTTAGCCACACATTTACAAAATGAACCTATCATGTTCTCCATGGATCCACTATAAGAAGTGTGATTCAGCTAAAAAATCATAGATCTATGGTATCTCATCCAATCACCTAGGTTACCATGACTAGTTAAGAGAGCTGAGTGAGATAATCAAGTTACAAGGATTACAATGAAATCATCATCAGTATCAAAATGGGTTTATTCCCTCAACATTTAAACTAATTTATAGTTCACATCTCACCCTCACCCCCAATATCCCTCAAAGTGAACAACCCCATAAACAAAACTTCTAAATGGGAAGCATAGGAGCGAAGCAAGTCACAATAATAGATTATCACCAGATAGGTTCATTGTAAAGTAAAAATCATCCTGTCAAACACCATAAATTTAAAATCAATAAATTATTTACAAATCAACATTCAAAAAAATGTTAATAATGTCTTATTTTTTTCATAGGTCAATATCAAAATTCCTAGAGGGTTTTAATTTGAGAATCTCATTCAAAAACAATCAAACGTTATTCAAATGTAATTTCAAAATTAAGAATACTTGAACAAATCATGAATCATGGTTTATATCCATTTACAACATGAATAAATCATTATTTTAAAATCACCAAAGGATTCCCATTTTATAAAACAAGAGAAAAATAAAAAGTTATCATAGTAATTTTAAAAATTAGATCATTAAAATAAATGTTCAAAATAATTCACAATTAAACAACTTTCATTTAAATCAAATAATTTCACTTTAGGAATAAAAATATATCCCATGCCCACACTTTTACAAAAATATATAATAAAATATATTTGAAAAGGAATAAACCCGACATTTCATTCATATATATAATGTATTGGGATGAAATCTAGATCACAATACAAGAAATCCAGATCATAAAAATATCTTCTATACCCCATTCACTTAATTTGGATGATGACAAAATAAGAGGTATATTGGGTTAAAAAATCATAGAACATGTGTCAGAAGATAAAAAAATAATCTATGATTTTTTCAAAAATAATTAATTGAAAAATGAAATAACTATATAGAAACATATAACAAGGAATTATTTATAAAATCAAACCACTATAAAGAAAAAAAAGAAATTGAGCTGGATATTCTAATATTATTACTAAACGCCAATAATTTTTCTAAATAATATATATATAATTGATGGAACTACTGGTTCGAATATTTTTTATAAAATAAAAATACCGAGAATTCATATAAATAAAGCCCCAGAATTAAGGACACCATTCAATTTGATGTTTCACTCAAATATAAAATATGGATGGTTTAAAAAAAATTTAATAGAATCATTTATAGTCTTTAAAATTAGTTAAAGATTCATTTTCCACAATTTTAAATATTTAAAAAATGTTAAACAGAATTACAGGTCGATCTGGAGGATGAATGAATGAAAAAGAGGGTTTAAAAAATTACTCAAAAAGGTTATTGTTTAAGGGTATCACAATTTAACCATTATGTTTCTCATATGTGTCATGTAGGGATAAAGATATTTACCCTTAAGCAGGAAATATTCCTTACCTTACCCTTTCATGGAACTAGATTTCCCTTACACGGGCTTTTAAAAATAGGGTTTACCTTTATAATGTTTACAAGACACCCTTACACAACACCAAGATACCCTTATGTGGGCTTAAGAAAATTGGGTTTACCATTTCACATCAGTTGAGTTACCCTTAAACTTCTATAGTTTAGCTTTATATAAGGAGTGGAAGCCTCGTGATACCCTTACATAACCCTAACAAATTGGGAGTTACCCTTATGTGAGTTACATGTTACCCTTAGGCAAAAAGGAATTTACCTTTACATCGTGGCTGAAATCCAACGTTACCCTTATGTAACCTTTTGAAATAAGATATTACCCATATATAACCTATTAAAAATAGTATATTACCTTATGTAGTATAGAAAGTACATATTCCCTTTATAAAAATAAATAAAACCTCTATTTAACTTAATGAAACCCAAGAAATAAGGGCCCTACCCATTCACATCACATATACCATGTGTAAGTGTAAAAATTAAGTTAAAAAATTATATACTTCTAAATAAGGGTACTTATAAATCCAAACCAAAAAGGTAATTTTAATCATAATAAAATAGTGGATATTGCATAATAAGTTTGTATATATGAATGAAATCAGACTGTTTTAAATATGGTCATTGGAAATATGGTAGTTGTAGGTATGGTCATCGGATGTACATATATCCAATAGGTATACTGAGGTTCAATGTTATTGATAAAAAATTTAAAATGATATATTTCATAAATAATAAAGATAAAAAAATATAATATTTATTAAAATACTTTATTATAAAATATTTTTATGCATTAAAATATTTTTATTAAAGTATTATGTAGTGAATTTATAAAATTAAAATATTATATTAATATCAATGAATTGATACAATAAAAATTTAAGAATATAAATAATTAATTTTAATGGAATTTAGTAAAGATCATTTAATATAAAAGTGACATTTTTCAAATAATTGTTTTTAAAGGTGTTGTGTATTTTTATTAATCTCTACTACATAATTATATCAAAGAAATTTATTTATAATATAAAAAATTTAAATTATCATCCATATAATAGCTACTTGGTATGAAATAAGAATTAATTCATTTTATGATTAAAAATATATTTTTTTAAATTTTTAATTTTTATATACAATCAATTTTTAGGAAGATAAATATATTTTGGTTAAATAGTGGTAAATTATATTTTTATATGAATACTAAATTAGAAATAATATATTTGTAAATTTATAGAAAATAATTAAAAGAATAAGTAAATTCTAAAAATTCATTTTCTATACTATGTTTCCATTTTAAAGTTAAATTCCAAATTTTTTTAATATGAATATGAAAAATAAATGAAACGAAATTATAGATTTATAATATCAAAATTATCTAAGTATGAATTATTGATATTTTCTTAAAACGGTTAGGTGATGTCACAACCCATCCTCGGGGCCCGTGCCGTGACTACCCCAAGCCCGCCATCAATAGGCCAAGGGCTGGCGACTGGCACCAAAGGCGTAAATCCCGATAACTGGGAAGGCATTGCCTTTATAAAAGTAAACAAAACCCCACAGAGTACAAGCGGAAGTAAAACACTAAGTACAAAAGAAAGTGCTGAAAAGTAAATGGGCCAGAATACAAACCCAACTGAAAGTACAACTACAACTGAACGAAAGTACAACAGAAAAAGACAAACAGATGGAAGAAAGGAAGAAGCTCATGGGTCGTCCTCCTCAGATCCTACCTGAAGGGTAGGTACAGATGGCGCAGCTCCTAGATCGTCCACCACGAATCCTACCTGAAGGTTAGGTACAGATAGCCTCCACAACGCTCTCGCCCGTCAACCTCCTCCGTGTGTCATCTCGCCGTGAAGTCCACCTCTAGATACTGACTTGTCGTGTAGTCCACCTCCGGGTACTGACTCGTCATGTAGTCCACCTCCGGGTACCGTCCAGTCCTCGAACACTTAGCCTCCTTCAGCACTGCCCGTCGTCTATAACCAACACAACGAGGTGCTGGCATAGCCCGTGCATGGGTGAGTATAACGATACTCAGTGGGGACCTCGAGACCCTCAAGGTCTCACTAAATCCAACATGGATAACCACAAAGAAGATCTCAAAAGATAACCTCTACTTAGGTATATGCCCATGCATATACCTATGTTATCAAGTAGCCCATCTCAATCATGAGGAAAACAAAAATATCACGAAATCAACGGATAACCCCCACCCAGGTATATTCCCATACATAGATCTAAGTTATCGAGTGACCCATCTCAATAAAGAGGTAAAGACAAAGGTCAAAAGTCTCAACTCAAACCAGGATTTTCATTATCGAAACCGTAACTGCTGAAGAGCCCCGTCTTTGGAGTGTACAGTGGTCTTGTCACGACTCCGAGATATTGCTCACTAACCTAAGACTGCTGAGGTACTCTTCCTGTCGAGTACCGCGGGTCAGCCACCCAAACACAGTCGTGCTTCCTGTCGGTGTATGTCACACAAACAAAGGAGTGCACACCCCCTAGTAGCCTACTGAGATACTCTCCGGACGAGTACCGCGGGTCTGCACTGTCACACAGGTAGTGCTCCGTCCTCCATGGGTTTTCACCTCAAAAAGTAGTGCTCCGTCCACTGTGCTAGTCGACTCACTCCAAGTCGAGTCGGTCAAGCAGTCGTCAGGTCTCAGTCAGCTACATGGTCTCCGTACTCCGCACGCTCGTCTCTGGGAGGGTCCGCTACACGAGCTACAGGTCGATACTCCAGGTATCTCAAAGTCCCACCAAGAAGTATCTCAAAGGACCTCCTCGTCATAGGGGTCTCAATGCAACAGACGGCGCGTCAATCGGACGCCCGGTCTGTGAGTTATTAGCCATTTCGTCCCCGGGGCCCGGTTGGTTTCGTCTGCGAACCAATCCATCTATAACTCAACCATACCCCAAACACTCATAGGGTATACTCATAGGGACCTTTTCTCCACATGATCACCAACACCGTTGACGGTTCGTCAAATGGATATTCGGTCTGAAAGATATCAGCTTTTCCATTCCAGGGTCCCATTTGGATTTCGGGTACAATCCAACCCGGCCACTATCCAACTACATCCAAAACTCGGGTGAAGTATGCCAAAAGTTCCATCTCATCAAGTGGAATTCCACGAGACCGATGGCATGTCAATAGAACGCACGGTCTGTGAGTTATTGGCTTTTTCGTTTTAGGGCCCCGGTTGGTTTTGTGAGCGAACCAACCCGACCACACTCTCACAACATCCAATCCTCGAGCGGAGTAAGCCAAAAGATCAATTTCACTTAGAGATATATTTCAAAGTCAATGGCACGTCAATTGGACGTCCGGAGCTCAAGATATAAGCTTTTCCCCTCCGAGGGCCCGGTTGGTTTCGTGTACGAACAAACCTGGCCGAACTCAAAGTAATCTGAAACCTTTAGTGCAATATACCGAAACGACCGTTTCGTTCCAAGGATCGCTACACAATTGACGGTGCATCGATCGAAGGTCCGTAGCCCATGTTATGGGCAAAAGACCGGAAACGGTCCGAAAATGGGGGTTCCGGGCCCGGACCGACCCGGCCGAACACCCCCCCGGTCGGCCCGAACCGGGTTGACCCGCCCTGGGTCCGGGTCATCCCGGCCCGGCGCACCGCGGCGCGGCCCGGCCTTGGCGTGGCCGGGCCGGGCCCCAACTCGGCCAATAGTCGAGCCGCTGGCAGGGGGGGCCTGCCCCCCTGGTGTAACCCCCCCCCCCCCCCCCCACAAAATTAAGGGGGTCGTTTTTGTAGGCCGGCTAGGGGAATTTAATTCCCCCGGCTCCCCTTTGTCCATCCGGCCCACACCGGCCGGCCGGTTCTGCCGACAAGGACCGGCGAAGGCCGGTCCTTCCTCCATCGCCGACACCGGCAGCCCGGAACCGGCCGCCGGTCTCCCTGCTCCGCCGCGGCTCGGAACCGGCCGTGGCTTGATTCGTCCGGCGCGGTGCGATGGCACCGCACCCTTCCGCCACGCCCCGCTCCAGCCGCGGCGTCTTTGGTTTTCTTCGACGAGGCGCGACGGCGTCACATCCTTGTTCAACTTCACGGTGCGGCGTGACAGCGCCACGAATTACTTGTCGTGCAATTCCCGCGTGGTGTGACGGCACCACGCCATTCCGTCCAAACCACAAAGTATCAAACAAGGATAATTTGGAGGGTTGCCCTTGTTTGTGTGGTTCGTCCCCCTCTCGTTAAACGATAACATTTAGTCGTATATCCACGAAGAACGACAAACTAGAATCATGAACGGAAAAATAATTAAATAAAATAAATCCCCTACCTTGGTTTCAAGAGCAGAGTCACAGAAAGAGGATTTGAAGAAGACGTTGGGGTGCGTCTGAGGAGGAAGTGGCATCTTCTCACATGTTGTGGTGAAGAGGAAGGAAGGCACGTCGTCGTTCTTCATGGAAGGATGGTGTTCTTCATCTGAGACCGATTCGTTCTTAACGTTTTTCGTCGATGAAGAAGATGTTCATCAAGCCTCACAAATCCTCCCAAGTCCTCTCCAGCAACAAAGGAACTAACACAAAATAAATTAAGTCACACTTAATTTATTAACTCAACATGGCTTTTGAAATTCAAGTGTTTTAATTTCAAAAACTCACATTAAACTCACTACATTGTTGTCATAAGTTATTAACTTAAGTTAACAATATTAATGGTGAGTTGAGGGGGTTAGAGGATATGAAGGGGTGGGGTTCATGTGGGCCCCACCACCCTCATAACCTCCCAAGGGAGGTTAGGTAGTTACCCAACTTCCATCCAAAGGATTTAAACACTTAGAGTAAAATAAAAATTGTTGTTAAATTTTTATTTTTAACGTCCACAATTTTTTTCAACTTCTCTCCAGTAAACGCAACTCCGGAATAGGCGTTTATAAGCAAATACCGGCGCTGCGGTTCCATCGGTGCCCTCGGAATTTAATTCCGCGCACCGGTTCAAAAGTTAGAAATTCCCACTCAATCTTTCACTGAACGTACTCGAGCTAAACTTCGGAAAATTATTCCGGGCACACCGGGCCTCGGAATCAGGCGCCGTCAGAAACTACGTTCTCGTAAAATTCCAAAGAAAATTATGAAAAACAAAATTCCCTTGAAATTTCTGGGTCTTTACATTAATCCCACCTTAGGGATTTACGTCCCCGTAAAGCTTCCACACAAACTAGGGTCACAAAAGCGGTATTGAGCATGCATCTGATCCTTCCGCTCCCATGTACTTAACTAGAGATTCCGAGCTGCCTACGAAAAAGGACAAGAGGAATCAACCATCCTCGTAGGACCTGCTCCCGTCGAACCTCAAACTCCACTGGAACCTCCGCAAAAGTCACCCCATCATCAAAGACCATCTCCCCATGGTCAAAGATTTGTATCGGGATGTGCACGTATATCCTCATCTAAGATACGTGGAAGACGTCGTGCAACCAGTGCAACTGAAGTGGATGGGTGAAGTGGTAAACCCACTCGGCTACCCTGCTGGGGACCTAGAAAGGTCCATATAACCTCGTAGATATCTCGCCACATCGGCTACATCTCCGTAAAGCTCATCGAGGTGAGACCCATATAAGGATGTGATCGTCATTCTCAAACTCAGAGGTCTCCAATTCCTGTTAAAACTGGAACTCAAAACGACTGCCACCACGAGGGTAAGGTTGACTGACTCATGAGTGATCGGTCGCACCCTCCTGTGAAAGAGTTTATACTGTGCTTCCTAGGGTTTCCTTTTCGCCGACCAAGGAATATCCATCCCGATGTCGTAGTTAAACCACAACCTTTTTTCCTAATATAGTCAATCCGTGTATGAACTGTGGATCCAATCCATACTCAGACCAACGTCATAAGGCCTCGATGCTGCTCCCAAGAGATTCCAACCGAAACACTCTCCTCGAGGGTCTGACCACACTGTCGACGTAAGTGTGATTATCGAGTCTCCTCCCAAGGTATCTCCAGACGTGAGTGTCAAGTCTTCAGCTTTCCGGAAACTCTAGGTCTGGAACAAGATTTGTGAAAGCAAGGAATGATTCATATCGACATCCGTTACTACAGCAGCTAGTAGTGGACATAGACTGTCCCTTGAATCATTTCTAGAGCCATTGGGTCACACTCCTTGACCGCAAGTAGCCTCACTCTTCCTCCGCCCTCCAGCTCCCTGATCCTGGCGGGGATAACTAAGGCAGGTGGTTGTAGCATGTTAAGATGTACACCACCTCATGCTGCTCTCCTAGCTCTGCCTCCATGTCTGCTGCTCCGCAGACTAATCTCTCCTTAAACATTCCTCTTCATTAAACATTTAACACGCTCGAGTCTCTAAGATTGGAGCAGGTTTCCTGTTTCTTACTGCATTATGCAGTCTTTATCCACTCCTGGATGATCTGCACCTTCTTTGCCTACGATCTGAAAGAGCTGCTAAAATTTATCCTTTTTCGAAAAGAGAAAATCGGTCTCATCCCCTGGATGAACCACTCCCATTTCCTAATACAATCAATCCTGACATGAAGGATGCATTCATGCCATGGATGACGTCATAAGGCCTCGACGTAACTAACAAGAGATCCAACTGTCACTCTCACCTCCAAGGGTCGAGTCACACTGTTGGCATCAGTGTGAGGTCACTGGGTCTCCTCGATTAGAAATCTCGAAAGTGAGGGTCAAGTCAATAGTCTTAACTAGGACCACTCGGTATCAACCAAACAAAAGGACAGGAAAGCAAACAAAGATAAGTGTATTTTTATTATTGCAGCTCATAGTACAAAGACACAGATACAACAGAAACATGGAACTTGAAGTACAAGGGATGTATCCACTAGTTCCGCTCCTATCTACCTGCTCCCAGAGCTCTACTGCCTTGTCCACTGCTCGGATGTTGCTCATGCACTCATCGCTACTTCTGCCTCGATGGCTCCTCCAACGCCTGCGGATCAACTGTATGAGGAGTCGGACAGTCACGTGCCAGGTGACCCTTTCCGCTGCATGAGTAACACTATCCGTTTCTAGCACGCCTAGCTCTGACCCCGCCCCGGGTGCCCCGCACAACCGGTCCTAAAACCCGAGATCGTCCAACTACTAGTCTGGTCCTCCTGGACCTCTCCATCATCTGTCTACTGCCCACAAATGACTCGGCTACTGATCGAAAAACACGCAGAAAAGGCAGAAGCTTCTGAACACGCTTGGGGTGTAGAGCTACTAGCACAAACTCCACACTGAAGATGGTCTCGAAGTCTTCCCATGTGAAGGTCATCGCGTCACAAAACTGGAACAACTGGCTCCACCACCTTCCTGCTGCTGCCTGAAGAAGGCTGGCAGAAAAGATCACCATGAAGTCTGCAGGCGTCCCCACTAGCCTGATGACTCTCACCATAGCCTCCAGCCAATCCTCAGCCGCCTGTGGGTCCATGTATCCCCGGAACCTGGGTGACCTCTGGCACTGGAACTCGTGCAGCGCGCTCAAGTGGCGTGCATCGCCTACTGCTGGGGCTGGTGGCATCGGTGGCCCAACATATGGTAGTACAACTGGTGCCTCCGCTGGTGCCTCAACTGCAAGAGGGCCCTGTACCGAAGCCTTGTTGCTCGGCAGGCTGTCAGTACGCACATCCCTCTGGGCTCTAGCGGGTCATCCGAGAAAAGGCATCCTAAAAGAAACAACGTGACACGGCCAAATGATTATACCTGGTGAGCTAACCTGGTTTGAGCTAATATTTAAAAAAACTTCTGGAAACACATATGCAATCATTGTTTTCGTCCACAAAGTAGGAATTCAGTTGTCAAGGTCCTGGTGTATGGATATGTCGGCCACCCGCACCAACACTGGACTCCATGAACTGAAAACCACACTCAGTACTCTTAACACTATTTCTTCACAGAAAGAAAATATCAGATTTATAAGTTCTGCGGTAGAACCGACTCCTCTGATACCAATTTCTCAAGACCCGTTCTCGGGGCCCATGCCGTGACTACCCCAAGCCCTCCTTCCTTAGGCCAGGGGTTGGCGACTAGCACCAAAGGCGTAAATCCCGATAACTGGGAAGGCATTGCCTTTATAAAAGTAAACAAAACACCACAGAGTACAACCGGATGTAAAACACTAAGTATAAAAGAAAGTGCTGAAAAGTAAATGGGCCAGAAAGAAACCCAACTGAAAGTACAACTATAATTGAACGAAAGTTCAACAGAAAAACACAAACAGCTGGAAGAAAGGAAGCAGCTCATGGGTCGTCCTCCTCGGATCCTACCGGAAGGGTAGGTACAGATGGCGCAGCTCCTAGATCATCCACCACGGATCCTACCTGATGGTTAGGTACAGATACCCTCCACAACGCTCTCGCCCGTCAACCCCCTCCGTGTGTCGTCTCGCCATGAATTCCACCTCTAGATACTGACTCGTCGTGTAGTCCACCTCCGGGTACTGACTCGTCGTGTAGTCCACCTCCGGGTACCGTCCAATCCACGAACACTCGGCCTCCGTCAGCACTACCCGTTGTCTGCAACCAACACAACGAGGTGTGGGCATAGCCCATGCAAGGGTGAGTATAACGATACTCAGTAGGGACCCCGAGACCCTCAAGGTCTAACTAAAACCAATAAGGATAACCACAAAGAAGATCTCAACAGATAACCTCTACTTAGTTATATGCCCATGCATATACCTAAGTAATCAAGTAACCCATCTCAATCATGAGGAAAAAAAAGATCACGAAATCTACGTATAACCTCCACCCAGGTATATGCCCATACATATACCTAAGTTATCAAGTGACCCATCTCAATAAAGAGGTAAACACAAAGGTCAAAAGTCTCAGCTCAAACCAGGATTTTCATTATCAAAATTGTAACTATTGAAGAGCCCCGTCTCTGGAGTGTACAGTGGTCCTATCATGACTCCAAGGTACTGCTCACTAACCTAAGACTTCTGAGGTACTCCTCCTATCGAGTATCGCGGGTCAGCCACCGAAACACAGTAGTGCTTCCCGCCGGGGTATGTCACCCAATCACAGTAGTGCACACCCCCTAGTAGCCTGCCGAGGTACTCTCCGGATGAGTACCGCAGGTCTACACTATCACACAGGTAGTGCTCCGTCTGCCATGGGTCTGCACATCAAAATGTAGTGCTCCGTCCACTGGGCTAGTCGACTCACTCCAAGTCGAGTCAGTCAAGCATTCGTCAGGACTCAGTCAGCTACACGGTCTCCGTACTCTGCACTCTCGTCTCTGGGAGGGTCTGCTCCACGATCTACAGGTCAAAACTCCAAGTATCTCAAATTCCAACGAAGAAGTATCTCAAAGGACCGCCTCTTCATATTGGTCTCAACGCAACAGACGGCGCGTCAATCGGACCCCTTGTCTGTGAGTTATTAGCCTTTTCATCCCCAGGGCCTAGTTGGTTTCGTGTGCGAACCAATCCGTCCATAACTCAACCATACCCCGAACTCTCATAGGGTTTACTCATAGGGACCTTTTCACAACGTGATCACCAACGCCGCTGACGGTTCGTCAAATGGACATCCGGTCTGAAAGATATCAGCTTTTCTGTTCCAGGGGTCCGTCCGGATTTCGGGTACAATCCAACCTGGACATTATCCAACTGCATCCAATACTCGGGTAAAGTATGCCAAAAGCTCCGTCTCATCAAGAGGAATTCAACGAGACAGACGACGCTTCAATCGGACGCCCGGTCTGTGAGTTATTGGCTTTTTCGTTTCAGGGGCCCGGTTGGGTTCATGAGCGAACCAACCCGACCACACTCTGACGACATCCAAACCTTGAGCGGAGTAAGCCAAAAGATCCGTCTCACTTAGAGGAATCCATCAAAGCCGATGGCACATCAATCAGACGTCCGGAGCTCAAGATATAAGTGTTTTCGCTCTGAGGGCCCGGTTGGTTTTGTGTACGAACCAACCCGGCCAAACTCAAAGTAATCTGAAACCTTGATTAAGATATACAGAAACGACTGTTTCATTCCAAGGATCGCTATGCCACTGACGGTGTGTTGATCGAAGGTCTGTAGCCCAAGTTATGGGAAAAAGACCGAAAACGGTCCGAAAACTGGGGTTTCGGGCACGGACCGACCCGGCCCTAGACCCCCCCGGTCTGCCCGAACCAGGTCGACCAGCCCCGGGTCCGGGTCGGCCTGGGTGCAGCCCAGCCTGGCGGACCGCCCAGGCGGCCGACCCGGCCTAGGCACAGCGTGCCCAGCGAGCTGGCCAGCTCGGCCAACGACCGAGCCGCTGACAAGGGGGGGGGGGGGTGCCTGCCCCCTGGTGTAACTGCGCCCCCCCCCCCCCCCCAATTAAGGAGGCCGTTTTTGTAGGCCGGCCGGAGGAATTAATTCCCCCGGCTCCCCTTTGTCCAGCCGGCCAGTTCTGCCGACAAGGACCGGCGACGACCGGTCCTTCCTCCATCGCCGACACCGGAGGCCCGGAACCGGCCGCCGATCTCCCTGCTCCACCACGGCCCGAAACCGGCCACGACATGATTCGTCCGGCGTGGTGCGACAACACCGCGCCCTTCCGCCGCAGCCCCGCTCCGGCCGCGGAGTCTTCGGTTTTCATCGACGCGGCGCGATGGCGGCGCGTCCTTGTTCAAATTCACGGCGCGGCGCAACGGCTCCGCGAATTACTTGCCGTGCGAGTCCCGCGTGGTGCGACGGCACCCCGCCATTCCGTCCAAACCACAAAGTATCAAACAAGGATAAAGAGGAGGGTCGGCCGTGTTTGTGCGGTCTGGCCCCCTCTTGTTAAACGATAACATTTATTCGCATATCCACGAAGAATGACAAACTAGATTCATGAACGGAAAAATAATAAAATAAAATAAATCCCCTACCGTGGTTTCAAGAGAGGAGTCACGGAAAGAGGATTTTAAGATGACGTCGGGGTGCGTCTGATGAGGAAGCGGTGTCTCCTCACGTGTTGCGGTGAAGAGGAATGAAGGCACGTCGTCGTTTTTCGTGGAAGGATGGTGTTCTTCAACGGAGACCGATTCGTTCTTCACGTTCTTCGTCGATGAAGAAGATGTTCTTCAAGCCTCCCAAATCCTCCCAAGTCCTCTCCAGCAACAAAGTAACTAACCCAAAATAAATTAAGTCACACTTAATTTATTAAATCAACATGGATTTTGAAATTCAAGTGTTTGAATTTCAAAAACTCACATTAAACTCACTACATTAATGTCATAAGTTATTAACTTAAGTTAACAATATTAATGGTGAGTTGAGGGGGTTAGAGGATATGAAGGGGTGGGGTTCTGTGTGGGCCCCACCACCCTCATAACCTCCCAAGGGAGGTTGGGTAGTTATTCAACTTCCATTCAAATTATTTAAACACTTAGAGTAAAATAAAAATTGTTGTTAAATTTTTATTTTTAACTTCCACAATTTTTATCAACTTCTCTCAACTAAACACAACTCCAGAATAGGTGTTTATAAGAAAATACCGGTGCTGCGTTTCCATCAGTGCCCTCAGATTTTGACTTCGAGCACGGTTCAAAAGTTAGAAATTCCTGCTCGTTCGTTCACTGAACGTACCCGAGCTAAACTTCGGAAAATGATTCCGGGCACACCGGGCCTCGGAATAAGGCGCCGTCAGAAACTGCGTTCTTGTAAAATTCGAAATAAAATTAAGAAAACAAATTTTTTCCTTGAAATTTCCGGGTCTTTACAAGTGAATAGTAAAAAAATGCATTTTTTATAAAATGTCGTAGATTTTACGACTTTATCATAATGTAAACATCAAATAAAAATTTATAATACCTTTTTTTAGACTAAAGGTTTATTTATGGAGTAAAATTCAGCATTTAAAGATAATATTATGAATTTATAAAACATATTCTTAATATTTTGGAGCCTGAGTAATATTTCATTATAATAAAAACTATTTTAGGAATTTTCATTTTCCGAAATGGTCTAAGACATTATTTGGTCACCTACCCATATCCCTTGAAAATTTTATTAACTAAAATAGAAATTATAGTGATTTAATATGGTGTAAAGATCTTACACCATCAAGAAATTTATTGATATTACAGGTATAGACATTAAAAAAACAAATAGTGGACATTTGAGAAAAGGTCTAAATTGAGACCACCTCCAAAGTGGTCATGCTTGAAGTATGAATTTATGGATTTAGTAACCATCATCCTTTAATAGAATTTCTACATAGTATATCAGTGATTTCCATGGGTGTATTCATCAAAGTAGATTACAATCAATCTTTCATTCCATCAAACGATAAACATAAACCATCAACACCAAGTTGACACCCATAACATAAAATCTATAGGTCATCCCTCAATTTCATAAAAACTATATAGCTACATCATTCCGTAATCCCATTAATAATAACTTGAAATGAAAGTTTCTAATTCATATAGAATTATTCCATAAGATCGTGTAGACATTCGAGGATTGCTTCAGCAAATTCCATAAAAATTAGCGTCATGTAAGATAAAATAATTGTATGTATCATAAGTTTTTGAATAGAAATAATTCCTTCATTGACCCCTATAATGTATCAATGAAAAAGTTTCTTCAAATGCTTCTTCATATGAGAACCAATAAGCTTTAATAAGATAAATATCAGTAATGGTGAGATATTTCCATGAAAAATAAGTTATTGAAATTTAATAGATACCAAAAATAATCAAAAGGATATCACATATGAATCCACCCAATGTATTATAAAACAATTACTCACTCAATGTGGAACTTTAAATCCTCTATAAACCAAATACTTTCAAAATATGAGTAGAATCAAAATGAATTCTTAATAGATAATGAAACGGTATTGTGTTGATTAGATTCAAAAATGAACTACTTCGTAAATTCTAGAGTTTCACAACACAAACTAGTTGTTATAGGTAACAATCTTCTTGAACAAGTGAAAATTCCTCATTAATTATCTTTATTATAAAAATAAACAAATTAATTATATAAAAATAAAAGACATAAATTCATCAAAAACAATGAGAAATCATACTAATACATCCAACATTCTTAATTACTCCCCTATAAGATTCTATAAATAAAACATGGAATTCTGATAAAATTAGGATTCCGTTTTTAATAAAAATCACTCCAATATCAAGGTAATAATCTACATATAACTCTTCAATTTATATATTTTTAATGATAACACATTCAGTTCATCAACCCGGTAGTAGATTTCCACTTTTATAACCTCCTTTGGTCTTTTATTTTATTTAAATATTCACATGGTTGATTCCAGTTTGATCTTTATTGGAAATACATAGAACAGATTTTTTTCTGTTAAAAAACTAATTTTATTTAAAGAAATCAATAATGATGATAATCTTATCCTAATAATAATATTTGTTCTTATAAATTATCTTTATCAAAAAAATTGTTTTCAGGATTTGTGAAATAATAATTAAATTAAATTTTATCACCATTGAAAATATTTTTCGATAAAATATTTTTATATTTGAAATCTGGATTCTAAAATAATTTAATATGTTCATGTTTAATTTTTGTTGTTAAAATTAATTACCAAGTATAAAAAATAAGTGACCACGATAAAAGTAAATGATAGAATAAGTGAAAACTATTGATAAGATGCCTAAATTTATTCAAAACACATATTTAAAAGTTAATTGAAGTTATTTCTGAACCCAATAATCCTAAAACCTATAATATTTTTAAATTATGGACTCAAAATCATTTAATAGTAATTTTTCCTTTTATACTAAAAAACAAATTCCACTCCTCTCACATATGAAAGAAGACTTCCACCTCCCCTTTACATACACTATAAAAATTAGAACTATACTTGAACCACAACACATTTTTCATCCCCTAGATACCTTTACCACATATTTAATAACATTTATCCATGTAAAATACCAATTTAATGTCTCATATTTCTCAGTATTTTATTTCAATATTATATCGGAATTATTTCGAGATCAGGCTTTGAGACTGCGTGTAGTTCCGAGGCCCGATTATCCCGGAAAAAATATTTGAATTTAATTTAATAATTAAATAGAACGCGCATGTGGTTTTTTGGAAAAAGTATAATAACTCTTGAACGGATTCTCAGATCAGAAATATGAGGTCACTTTTGCGTCCAGAACATCGGGTTTACCCTAGGAGATACCTAACATCGGCTGGCACAGGTTGGTGGGGAAATCTAGTTTTCTGTAAGTAACTGTAATAAAATATTTAATAAATATATTTTATTAAATCTTATTGACAAAATATCTTTTATCCATTCAAATAGATTTTTTCTCAGGGGTCCAAGGTTACAACCTCATAGCCTAGAAACCCTTGGAGGCTATGGAGGCTCTGGAGGGAACCCCCAACGCGGCAACGATGTTCTTGAAGAGTTTCACCGACGACGATGGCACGACAACTCGATCTTCACCAACAAACGTCGTGGATCAAGGTAGGATGTTTGATTTTTTTTCTTTCCTCATTTTTGATTCCTATGATGAACATGGACTAATCCATGAACAGATTACCCCGTGGATCGATCGTATTTTGAGGGATGGGCTTTTTTCAGGGATTTTGGGGAATAGCTTCATCCATGTGAATAATCTGTTGATTATTTTGGATTTGATCAAATGGAAATGAACCCGGATCATCACGAACAATGATCGAGGTTCGTCCCTCTTTTTCGTTTTGCGATTAAATTCCCCATTCTTCATGAAAACACCTCTTTCTTCCTCGTGCTTGACGTTCTTCGAAAAAAATTACCGTTGCACATTATTTTATTGGCACAATGATATGAGATTGTAGATCTAACCTCGGAACAATGCTACGGAGGTGCGACTATGGTGGTGGTGGACGATTCGAAGTGGATCAATAGATATGGGTTTTGGGGCCTTTTCTTTTGTATAAATCAATGCTTGTTTTCCGACCCGATTTAATGTTCGAAACACCTGGATTCGATGTTACGGTGATGAAATGAACCAGCGTCGTGAGTTTCGCGGAAAACTGAAGACAAAATCGAGATCCGGAAGATCTGTTGAGGCATGAGCAGGAAGACAACTGTTCTGAAAAAATCCCAACTACACGGAGTGCAGTATGGGCTACATGGCGTGTGTTCATTGGCGGACTACTTGGTGTATAATTTGGGAGTACATGGGCACGGGTTGGGTACACGGCCAAGGACATGGTGTGTATACCCTTCCCCGGCCAGACCCGGATAGATACACGGGTTACCCCGTGTACTAGTACACGGGTAAGGCGACACAGACAGAGACCGTGTACAGGCACATTTCCAGCGTACACTAAGCGATCACCAGGTGCTCAGACACGGCGTGGAATCATACTACATGTCGTGTAGTTACTATTATATGAAAAGCCTAGAGACACGGGCTGTTTACACGAGAAGTACCCGGGGTCAAGGAACACGACATGGAACCATACTACACGCCATGTAACCTGTTTTACATGGCTTGAACCATTTTTCTCCTGTGACTTGGACTCGATTTCATAGGTTTCATCCCCTTAGTCTTTCCCCTAAAGGTTTTTGGTATCATTTTCTATGTACCGAAGTATGATCCCTTCAGTAGGACCTCCTAAATAGAGTTGTTGTAATCCCCTCTGTGAGACTTGGGGTTGGATCCTCTATTCATTCCTGGAACCCTATGTAGAGTTCTTGGTATCGACATGGCCAACTTTACCCGGGCACTGATCCTTTTCTGTAACGCCCGAGACTTTTATGAGAAATATTTTGTTTTTATGTTATATAAATCATCAAAGGAATCTTTCACTACACACAACACTAGCTGGGCTTGCTTTACATGCAACCGTGACCTTCCTCTATATCTTGCGTCGTACGCAATACCGAGTTTCACTAAACAACGATATGCTATTAAAATATTATTAAAACTAGCCGTTATGACTAGTAATAACTAAATTTTAAATTTTATAAAATTTTTATTCAACTTATACATTTTCTAGAATGAGGTATAAAACAAATATCAGTTTTTTTGGATAAAAGAAATATTTTTAAAAAAATACAGTTTTGCCACCATTTGATGGCACACCAACATTAAATCTAGTTTTTGACATGTTTATAAGTTAAATTTGACAAAATAATATTCTTCTTTTGAATTAGGGTATAAAAATTTTCCTTGGATAAATTTTTGATATTTTTCTGATAACTTTCATATTTTGATGAATAGTAAAAATACGCTAATTTTTAATTAAAAACAATGTTTTTCATTGATATAATTTTTATGGATAAATTATAATATTTAATGGTTTTAATGTATAAATAGAATATATTTTTACCATTTAATATAATGTATGTCATTATCATTAATTTTACATTGAATTCATAGGTAAAAACATTTCAATCTTTGGTAATGTTTTAACTTCTAAAACATGTTTTCTTAACAACGGGATTTATTTTAAATTAATTACTGCAACATATATGTTTTGAATTTTGAAAAATTGATTCCATATTCAAAATCAGTGGGTCCATATTATGTTAATAGACTAATTTTTATTTTTGGGCATTATGAATAGTAACTACGGTAAATTTTATTTACCATAGTTAAAGGTAAATCGGGTAATTAAGGGTAAATATAAGATAATAAAATTACCCTAACACCTGAAAAAATCCTATTGGATGACTAAAAGTCGACCCATATCACCTAAGTTTTGGATTAGATTCATTTAATGGACTTTTTTCCAGGAAAATAATTTAATTATTATTAAAACCAATGAATGTGACAACATGTCACTTTCTTAAATCTTATAAGTATAATAAATTTAATTTGGTGATAAACTTAATGAAACTTCGAACATGAATAATCCCCAGAAAGATAATACAATTATCTACATCATTGGAATTTATTTAGAATTTTTGGGGATTAAATAATTATCATTAATTATGACACAATTGTGATGTTGAAATTATTTTATTAATTAAAATATCAAATAAATTGTTTTAAAAATATTAAAATAAATATTATATGAACTATTTAATGTGATACACTAATATTATAGATAAATATGACATCTTATGAATCTATTAAAGCTTTTAGTTCGAACATATATTCTTGTATATATTTTATTTAAATTCAAATAAATTAATTGTGTCAAAATTGACACTATTGTTATTTTATAAAAATAACAAATTATAAAATTGTTTAAAAATCACAAAAATATTTAAAAATTATAAATTAATATTTATATGGTCGAAAATGTCTTAAAGTTTCAAATTATGGAAAATTCACAACACATATGTAGTTATTTATAATAATTTAAAATTTAGAATATTATTACAACAAATACAATTAAATTGATAAATAAGGATAAATCAAGTTGAAAATGTTTAAAATAAATTCCTAACATGTCTAAATTTTATTGGTTGATGCGATTACAACCCTATATCATCTATGATTTGGATATGAGTCATTTTGGAAGTTTTTATGTGGGGTTGGGATTTAATATAAACTAATATTTCTTATATTTCCAAAGGTGCCCCTCTCATCCCTTATAAAAGGGCACCTCCTCCCTCTCTTCCTCACACCAATTTGAGCCTTAAATCTCGGCCAAACCCTGCCCATTTCACTTCCCCACTTGCTTATAAACCTACTAGAGGTACTGGTCTTATCAAAAGACCAAATCTAGTGCCTTAAGAGAAAGTTTAAAGTAGGCACTTCGAGAAAGAGGTAATACCTTCTACCTTTTTCTTCAAGTTCCATTATTCTTCTACTACCTATTCTTTAGTTGTTTAATTATGAGGTAATAACATGAGTATCACTTATATACTGATATATTATTATAAATATGAAACAACCCTATTTCACC
This sequence comes from Viscum album, assembly GCA_963277665.1. Classification (NCBI taxonomy): domain Eukaryota; kingdom Viridiplantae; phylum Streptophyta; class Magnoliopsida; order Santalales; family Viscaceae; genus Viscum; species Viscum album. The sequence continues at coordinate 120,341,664 of OY728165.1, forward strand.
TCTTATCCATCCTCTGGAAAACGAAATCACTGCGCGTGCGTATGTACCGAATACCGTCTCCACGCCGTGGTGTAATATATTTTCCACCACCCCCTTACTTGGATGGGTATAAGGGTGAAAGTAATTAATATATATGATTATTGTAATGTGTTATTTATTCTTAAATAGTATACATACACTCCAATACAATTCCACGATCATGGGAATGATATCATCGCTCGTGCGTACGTACGGAATACCGTCTCCACGATGTGATGTGATTCGTTCTACATGATCTTCATTGCATAATGATTATATAAATGAATTGAATGAATTAATATGATATATATTACACTAATACCATTCTGGAAATGAGGTATATATAACCTAAAGAGAAGAATAAGAATTTATTCGACAAACATGCATAAAAACAGAAAAAGTAACAAACACCCGAATAACAAGTAGTAATGAAATATTACTAATAAGAAGATAATAATATGACCATATATGATATAATAAAAATAATTATGATTCTGGAATAAGTAAATAAAATTATTTAAATCATTATACAGGAGGTTTGGACACAAACGAAGCAAATTGGACCTAAGGTAAGGGAAATATCACAATCTCATTTTTATCCGAGATTGTTTATACTTTGAAATTTACTCAGTTGTATTTAATCATCCACATCCATGTTACCTTAATATTTAATATTATTTCCATCCACCTACAACTGTTTAAATCCAATTTTACCCTTCGGTGAGTTTTTAGTAAAATATAAGAAAGGAATCTTTTGTCGTTTTTCATACGAGGTACTTTTTGACTTTTCCGGCAAAAGTACGAAGAATGTTTTTTTATCTTATACGGCATGAATGGATTTTTAAAACATTATTTCAAAGAATCTTCGCTTACAAGTTTTCAAGTTTATTTTTAATCCAATTCATTTAGTTAGAATTTTATGACATGTTAAGAAAGGAAAAGTATTTTTGAAGAATAAAGGATATTTTCCTCAAGAATAGAGTTCAAGTGTTTTATCAAAATTATTTTCCATCTAAGATAATAAAGGGTTATATTTCTATCCCTATTATTAAATTTATTTGACTATGTTGTGATGGAATTATTTTTATAAATTCCTTTATCTTATATTAATTGTTTTATGATGTCATGATGTTTAAGATTCCCATTTTTATGATGTATGGTTTATGATTTTGGGGCACACATAAGAATGGTATCATTATGAGATTTGTGGGACCTATATCTCCCTCAAATGAATTGGGTAAAGATTTTATATCTCATGAGATAGACATGGCTGGAATGGTAGGTTATACCGGTTCAGTGAAACAGGACTAAAACGACGAATGAACTTGGCTCAGAAAGGGACTTTATACACTAAGATAGTCTTGGCAATGAGTCTTGACTAATAAGAAATGATTCTATATGATTATGTGTGTATGACACAATGTTTCATGTTTTAAGTTATGATTATTGTGATTACATTTCACTGCCATGATTTATCCCATGTTATGAAATTATGATTTCTTTTGCAGGTTAAGATTTCCAAAATGTTATATTCTTATGAATATGATGTGATTTATTTTTGTTTTTTTTACCCTTACTGAGCATTTGAGCTCACCCTTTTGTATGTTTTCTTTCCCCCAAGTCAAGAAGAAGGTTATTAAGTAAGATATGCCAAAAGGGACTATAGATATGGTGAAATAAATGGGAGACAATGTAGATTCTTTAGAACTAGTTGTTTATGTTTCCCAGTTTCTAAAGTCACTATACCTATACGGTCCTTTCATGGTTTTGTTATATGTTGTTATAAGTATGCTTCAATTCTTATGTAATAACAATGTATGTAAAGTATTGGTCGTTATAGTATGTATAAGAGGAAAGGTATAGTCACCCTTTGGAAACTAGGATGTGAAAGCCTTAGTAATAACCCTAAGGATAATTCTAAGCATAGAACACAATCTTAGTGTTTTAGAAATGGCCATGAATAACCTAGGATAAGACTTTAAGTGTGAAATTTTATTCTTGATTATGTGGTTTTCCTATTATAATTTGTTTTGCTCACACTATTCTTCTTGTTTTTAGTCAACGGCTGGAACCCGAAGGAACCGTGTTAATGCGGAATGCGACGGGCAATGCAATGATTGTCCCCCTGAGAAACCAAACTTTATGGGAGCTAGAATGAAAAATCTTGTAGCCATGCTCACACAACTTTCTCAAGCTATGAATCATGCAGGACTTCTAAACGAGAAAAAGAAGGAGCAACATTCTATTGAATCCTTCCTGAGACAACATCCACCTTCATTCAGCGGGTCTACTGATCCATTAGTTGTTGAGCAATGGATTAGTACTACTGAAAAGACATTTTCAGTTCTTCAATTTTCTGAGCACGATAAAGTAATCTTATTAGTGTATCGTTTGGAAGGTGATGCTGATCAATGGTGGAATCTTATTAAGAATACGAGGCAAAGGGATGAAATTGAGTCCATGGAATGGGATGAGTTCAAGAAGTTATTTTTCAATAAGTACTTCCCTCGTATTCTCCGAACAAAGATGTAGAAAGAGTTTTTTGAACTGAAGCAAAAGGATGATGAATCTGTTGGTACCTCTGAAGCAAATTTTACAAGACTTGCAAGGTATGCTTCTGGTATTATTATCCAACCTGAGAGTAAGATCGATCGATTCTTTAGTGGCTTAAAACCAAGTCTACGAAGGGCGTTAGCCATAAGGGACCTCAATAGCTACGAGGAAATCGTTCGATGTGCTCTCAAAGTAGAGATGGAGATTAGAGTAACCCACCAGTCATATGAGTTTGATAAGAAGAGGAAAATGGAATTCAAAGGAAAATCTAAAGAGCACACTGAAAAGAAGATTAGCTTTCCCTTATGCTCAAAGTGTGGAAAGAAACATGGAGGGAGTTGTTTTAAAGGGACAAGTAAATGTTTCAAATGTGGAAAGGAACGTCATCGGGAATTTGAATGCCGCGATGATGGGAAGAAGATTTCTAATGATTCAAACAAAGGAAGGGATACACAGAATTAACCAAATACACTTCAATGTTTCAAGTGCAAGGAGATGGGACATTATGCCAATAAATTCCCTAATCCAAGGGTTGATGATGATGGTCGACGTCAAAAAACTCTTAAGGCTAATGACAAAGGAAAGTCACATGCAATTTCTATCAGTGATGTGGAGTATGATAATGATGTGGTGAAAGGTACACTTACCATCCACTATAAAGTAGCAAATGTTTTATTTGATTCTGGATCCACCCACTCTTTTATTTCTAAAGCATTTTCTAAGAGTATCACTGTATTACCTCAAAAATTAGATTTTGAGTTAGTTGTGACAACACCTAATGGCACAACAGTCGCATCAAATGTTTATAATTCGTCCCCGATTGAAGTTTGTGGGAAAGTGCTTCCTGCAAATCTTGTGATCCTTCCTATAGTGGAATTTGATGTGATTGTTGGCATGGATTGGCTTTCTTTATATGGAGCTTATATCATTTTCCAAAGAAGGGAAGTCACATTTCATATTCCAGATCAATCTATGATCGTCTATCGATGCAAGGATGAACATAACCTTCTAGTGGAAATTTCTTCCATCTTATGGGTCTTGATTCCACTAAATGTGGGTTATTTATTTCAAATGTTTTGTGAGAAACTCACGATTAATAATATTCCCATTGTACGGGAGTTTGATGATGTCTTTCCAGAGGAATTGTCGGGTCTTCCAACAAATCGTGAAGTTGAGTTTTCAATAGAACTCGTACCGGGTGCTTTGCCTATTTCAAAGACACCTTATAGAATGGAACCAATTGAGTTACATGAATTGAAGGAGAAACTCCAAGAGAATCTTGATAAGAGATTCATATTCCCTAGTGCGTCACCTTGGGGAGCACCTGTTCTGTTTGTTAAGAAGAAATATGGATCAATGAGACTCTACATTGATCATCGAGAACTTAACAAGATCACAATCAAGAACAAATATCCTCTCCCACGCATTGATGACTTATTTGACAATCTACACGGAGCTCAATACTATTCCAAGATTGATCTTCATTCAGGGTATCATCAATTAAGGATCAGAAGAGAGGATATACCAAAGACGGCTTTCCGTACAAGTTATGGACACTATGAATTTATAGTGATGCCATTTGATCTTACTAATGCCCCTGCTATCTTCATGGATCTGATGAATAGAGTCTTTAGAGACTACCTTGATCAATTTGTGGTAGTCTTTATAGACAATATTCATGTCTATTCAAAGAGCAAGGAAGAACATGAAGATCACTTGAGAATTATATTTAAGACCCTGAGAAAGGAGAAGCTTTATGCCAAATTTACCAACTGTGAATTTTGGCTTCAAAAAGATGCATTTTTAGGTCACATAATCTCAAAATAGGGGATATCTGTGGATCCAGCAAAAACAGAGGTTATTGAAAGATAGTCGAGAACAACAATAGTAATTGAGATATAAAGTTTTCTTGGATTGGATGGATATTATCAACGTTTTGTGAAATATTTTTCACGATTATCTAATCCACTCACCAGGTTGACTCGGAAAGGAGTTAAGTTTGTTTGGACGGAGGAATGTGAAGATAATTTAAAGGAGTTGAAAAGAAGGTTATCCAGTGCACCTGTGCTCACACTGCCTTGTAGTGGAGAAAGGTTTGTGATCTACAGTGATGCATCCAAGAAGGGGCTGGGGTCTGTTCTTAGGCAAAATGATATGGTGATAGCGTATGCCTCACAGCAGTTGAAAATCCATGAGCAAAATTACCCAACACATGATTTGGGGTTAGCTGCGGTAATCGTTGCATTAAATATTTGGAGGCATTATCTTTATTGAGAAAGGTGTGACATTTATACTGATCATAAAAGATGAAAGTATATTTTCACACAAAAGGAGCTGAATATGCGCCAAATAAGATGGTTGGAGCTGATTAAAGATTACGACTGCTCAATTCAATACCACCATGGGAAAGCAAACAAGGTGGCAGATGCATTAAGTCGACAAGACCATGCCAGTTTATCCATGATGAGGATCACAAAATATACAATATTTATGGATTTACAAAGTATGGATCATGGAATTATAATGGAAGGGGGAAAATCGTATCTTTCTCAAATGAATGTTCAACCATCTATACATGTGAAGATTAAAGAGGAACAGAAAGAAGATGTAGAGTTACAAAAGAAGGTGAGAAATGTTCCTGAATTCATCCTTGATTGTGATGGGATAATAAAGTTCAAGAATCGGGTTTGTGTTCCTCCCATCCCGGAATTAAAGAGGGAGCTGCTGGATGAGGCTCATAGTTCTTCATTCTCTATTCATCCTGAAAGCATGAAGATATATAGGGACCTGAAAGAGTACTTCTGGTGGGATGGCATGAAAAGAGATGTTGCTGAATATGTCTCTCGATGCTTGGTTTGTCAGCAAGTTAATGCTGAGAGACAGAAGTCTAAGGGGATGTTATAACCATTACCCATACTCGAATGGACATCAGAAAACATCACAATGGAATTTTTCACAGGACTTCCTAAAACATCCAAAGGCAATAATGCTATCTGGGTCATAGTTGATCGACTTACCAAGTCTGCACACATCATTGCTATTAGAGAGGATTTCTCTCTGGATTAGCTAACTAGGATATATGTAAAGGATGTGGTAAGATTTCATGGAGTACCACTTTCTATTATATCTGATCGGGATCTGAGATTGACCTCAATGTTCTAGCGAAGTCTTCAGCATACTGTAGATACAGAGTTGAGTTTCAGCACTGCTTATCATCCTCAGACAGATGGTCAGTCTGAGAGAACAATTCAAACTCTAGAAGATATGTTGAGAACTTGATCTATGGATTTCAAAGGTGGTTGGGATCAACACCTACCTTTGGTGTAATTTTCATATAATAATAGCTTTCACTCCAGTATTCAGATGGCTCCTTATGAATCTCTCTATGGAAAGAAATGCAGGACTCCAACTTTTTGTGATGAAATTGGGGTAAAAAAGCTATTAGGGTCTGATCTCATTGATGAAATGGTAGAAAAGGTCCAATCTATTCAACAACACATAAGTGCATCTCAGAGTCGATAGAAATGTTATTCCGACAACTGAAGAAAAGGCCTAGAGTTTTATGTGGGTGATAAAGTGTTCTTATGAATATCTCCCTGGAATAGGGTCATGAGATTTGGAAAGAAGGGGAGGCTGAGCCCTAGATATATCGGTCCTTTCGAAATACTGGATCGTGTTAGGTAGGTAGCTTACCGATTGGTTCTTCCACCGAATCTCTCTCAAGTACACGATGTGTTCCATGTATCTCTCCTGAGAAAGTACATACCTGATCCTTCACATGTACTCAGCTCACAAGTTGTACCACTAGAGCAAGATCTTTCTTATGAAGAACATCCGATAGAGATTCTGGATCGTAGCGAAAAAGTACTTCGAAACAAGACCACTCTCTTGGTGAAATTTTTATGGAGGCACCACCAATTAGAAGAAGCCACATGAGAGCTTGAGGATATGATGAGGGAGAGGTATCCTCATCTGTTTGTTACAAAGTGACGAATTTTGAGGGCGAAATTCATTTTAAGGGGGGTAGAATGTAACGCCCGACACTTTTATGATAAATATTTTGTTTTATGTTATATAAATCATCAATGGAATCTTTCACTACACACAACACTATCTTGTCTTGCTTTACACGCAACCGCAACCTTCCTCGATAGCTTGCGTCGTACGCAATACCGAGTTTCACTAAACAACGATATGCTATTAAAATATTATTAAAACTTGCTGTTATGAATAGTAATAACTGAATTATGAATTTTATAACATTTTAATTCAACTTATACATTTTCTATAATGAGGTATAAAAGCAAAATCAGTTTTTTTGGATAAAAGAAATATTTTTCAAAAAATACAGTTTTGCCGCCTTTTGATGGCACACACACATTAAATCTAGTTTTTGACATGTTTATAAGTTCAATTTGACAAAATAACTTTCTTCTTTTGAATAAGGGTATAAAAATTTACTTTGGATAAATTTTTGATATTTTTCTGATAACTTTCATATTTTGATGAATAGTAAAAATACGCTAATTTTTAATTAAAAACAACTTTTTTCATTGAGATAATTTATATGGATAAATTATAATATTTAATGGTTTTAAAGTATAAATAGAATATATTTTTACCATTTAATATAATTTATGCCATTAGCATTAATTTTACATTGAATTCATAAATAAAAACATTTCAATCTTCGGCAATGTTTTAACTTCTAAAACCCGTTTTTTTTTACAACGAGATTTATTTTAAATTAATTACTGCAACTTATATGTTTTGAATTTTGAAAAATGGATTCCATATTTAGAATCAGTGGGACCAAATTATGTTAATAGGCTACTTTTTATTTTTGGTCATTATGAAGAGTAACTACGGTAAATTTTATTTACCGTAGTTAAAGGTAAATCGGGTAATTAAGGGTAAATATAAGATTATAGAATTACCCTAACACCTGAAAAAATCCTATTGGATGACTAAAGGTCGACCCATATCACCTAAGGGTCGTATTAGATTCATTTAATGGACTTTTGCCCCTAAAAATAATTTAATTATTATTAAAACCAAAGAATGTGACAACACGTCATTTTCTTAAATCTTATAAGTATAATAATTTTTATTTGGTGATAAACTTAATGAAACTTCGAACATGAATAGTCTCAAAAAATCTAATACAATTATCTACATCATAGGAATTTATTTATAATTTTTAGGGATTAAATAATTATCATTAATTATGACACAATAGTGATGTTGAAATTATTTTATTAATTAAAATATCAAATAAATTATTTTAAAAATATTAAAATAAATATTATATGAACTATTTAATGTTCTACACTGATTTTCTAGATACATATGACATTTAATGAATCTATTAAAGATTTTATTTCGAACATATCTTCTGTATATATTTTATTTAAATTCAAATAAATGAATAGTGTCAAAATTGACACTATTGTTATTTTATAAACATAACATATTATAAAATTTTTTAAAAATCACAAAAATATTTAAAAATTATAAATTAAAATTTATATGGTCTAAAATTTCATAAAGTGTAAAATTATGGAAAATTCACATCACATATGTAATTATTTATAATAATTTAAAATTTAGAATATTATTACCACAAATACAATTAAATTGATAAATAAGGATAAATCAAGTTGATAATGTTTAAAATAAATTCCTAACATGTCTAAAATTTATTGGTTGATGAGATTACAACCCTATCTCATCTAATATTTGGATATGAGTCATTTTGGAAGTTTTTAAGTGGGGTTGGGATTTAATATAAACTAATATTTATTATATTTCCAAAGGTGCCACTCTCCTCCCTTATAAAAGGGCACCTCCTCCCTCTCTTCCTCACACCAATTTGAGCCTTAAAGCTCGGCCACCCCCTTCCCATTTCACTTCCCCACTTCCTTATAAACCTACTAGAGGTACTGGTCTTATCAAAAGACAAACTCTAGTGCCTTAAGAGAATGTTTAAAGGAGGCACTTCGAGAAAGAGGTAATACCTTCTACCGTTTTCTTCAAGTTCCATTATTCTTCTACTACCTCTTATTTAGTTGTTTCATTATGAGGTAATAACATCAGTATCACGTATATACTGATATGTTATTATAAATATGAAACAACCCTATTTCACCTCTTATCCATCCTATGGAAAACGAAATCACCGCGCGTGCGTACGTAAGGAATACCGTCTCCACGCCGTGGTGTAATCTATTTTCCACAACCACCTTACTTGAATGGGTATAAGGGTGAAAGTAATGAATATATATTATTATTTTAAAGTGATCTTGATTCTGAAATAGTATACATACACTCTAATACAATTCCATGATCATGGGAATGATATCATCGCTTGTGCGTACGTACGGAATACCGTCTCCATGATGTGATGTGATTCATTCTACATGATCTTCATTGCATAATGATTATATAAATGAATTGAATGAATGAATATGATATATATTACACTAATACCATTCTGGAAATGCGGTATCTATAACCTAAAGAGAAGAATAAGAATTTATTCGACAAACACGCATAAAAACAAAAAAAAGTAATAAACACCTGAATAACAAGTAGTAATGAAATATTACTAATAAGAAGCTAAGAATATGACCATATATGATATCATAAAAATAATTATGATTCTGGAATAAGTCAATAACATTATTTAAATCATTATATTGGAGTTTCGGACACATACGAAGCAAATTGGACCTAACGTAAGGGAAATATCACAATCTCATTTTTATCCGATATTGGTTGTACTTTGAAATTTACAGGGTTGTATTTTATCATCCAAATCCATGTTTCCTCAATATATAATATTATTTCCATCCACCTAAAACTTTTTAAATCCAATTTTACCCTTCGGTGAGTTTTTAGAAAAATATATGAAAGGAATCTTTTGTCATTTTTCGTACGAGGTACATTTTGACTTTTCCGACAAAAGTACGAAGAATGTTTTTTTAACGTATACAGCATGAATGGATTTTAAAAAAATTATTTCCAAGAATCTTCCCTTAAAAGTTTTCATGTTTATTTTTAATCCACTTCCTTTAGTTAGAATTTTATGACATGTTAAGAAAGGAAAAGTATTTTTGAAGAAGAAAGGATATTTTCCTCAAGAATGGAGTTCAAGTGTTTTATCAAAATTATTTTCCATCTAAGATAATAAAGGGTTCTATTTCTATCCCTATTATTACATTGATTTGACTATGTTGTGATTGAATTATTTTTATAAATTCTTCTATCATATATGAATTGTTTTATGATGTCATGATGTTTAAGATTCCCATTTTTATGACCTATGGTTTATGATTTTGTGGAACACATAAGAATGGTATAATTATGAGATGGGTGGGACCTATATCTCCCTCCAATGCATTGGGTAATGATTTTATATCTCATGAGATAAGCATGGCTGGAACGGTAGGTTATACCGGTTCAGTGAAACAGGACTAAAACGAGGAATAAACTCGGTTCAGAAAGGGACTTTATCCACTAAGATAGTCTTGGAAATGTGTCTTTTCTAATAAGAAATGTTTCTCTAGGATTATGTGTGTATTCCACAATGTTTCATGTTTTATGTTATGATTATTGTGATTGAATTTCACTGCCATGATTTATCCCATGATATGAAATTATGATTTATTTTGTAGGTTAAGATTTCCAAAATGTTATGTTCTTATGAATATGATGTGATTGATTTTTGTTCTGTTTACCCTTACTGAGCATTTGAGCTCACCCTTTTGTATGTTTTCTTTCCCCCAGGTCAGGAAGAAGGTTATTAAGTAAGATATTCCAAAAGGGACTATAGATATGATGAAATAAATGGGATACAATGTAGATGCTTTAGAACCAGTTGTTTATGTTTCCTAGTTTCTAAAGACACTATACCTATACGGTCCTTTCGTGGTTTTGTTATATGTTGTAATAAGTATGCTTCAATTCTGATGTAATAACAATGTATGTAAAGTATTGGTCGTTATAGTTGGTATCAGAGGAAAGGTATAGTCAACCTTTGGAATCTAGGATGTGAAATCCTTAGTAAGAACCCTAAGGATAATTCTAATCATAGAACACAATCTTAGTGTTTTAGAAATGGCCTTGAATAACCTAGGATAAGACCTTAAGTGTGAAATTTTATTCTTGATTATGTGGTTTTCCTATTATAATTTGTTTTGCTCACACTATTCTTCTTGGTTTTAGTCAATGGATGGAACCCGAAGGAACCGTGTTAATGCGGAATGCGACGGGCAATGCAATGATTGTCCCCCTTAGCAACCAAACGTTATGGGAGCTGGAATGAAAAATCTTGTAGCCATGCTCACACAACTTTCTCAAGCTATAGATCATGCGGGACTTCCAAACTAGCAAAGGAAGGAGCAACATTCTGTTGAATCCTTTATGAGACAGCATCCACCTTCATTCAGCGGGACTACTGATCCATTAGTTTCTGAACAATGGATTAGTACTACTGAAAAGATATTTTAAGTTCTTCAATGTTCTGAGCACGATAATGTCATCTTAGCAGTGTATCGTTTGGAAGGTGATGCTGATCAATGGTGGAATCTTATTAATAATACAAGGAAAAGGGATGAAATTGAGTCCATGGAATGGGATGAGTTCAAGAACATATGTTTCAATAAGTACTTCCCTCATATTCTCCGAACAATGATGTAGAAAGAGTTTCTTGAACTGATGCAAAAGGTTGATGAATCTGTTGGTACCTCTGAAGCAAATTTTACAAGACTTTCACGGTACGCTTCTGGTATTATTATCCAACCTGAGAGTAAGATCGATCGATTATTTAGTGGATTAAAACCAAGTCTTCGAAGGGCTTTATCCATAAGATACTTCAATAGCTACGAGGAAATCGTTTGATGTGCTCTCAAAGTCGAGATGGATATTGGAGTAACCCACCAGTCATATGGGTTTGATAGGAAGAGGAAAATGGAATTCAAAGTAAAATCTAAAGAGCACACTGAAAAGAAGATGAGATTTCCCTTATGCTCAAAGTGTGGAAAGAAACATGGAGGGAGTTGTCTTAAAGGGACAAGTAAATGTTTCAAATGTGGAAAGGATGGTCATGGGGCATTTGAATGCCGCGATGATGGGAAGAAGATGTCTAATGATGCAAACAAAGGAAGGGATACACAGAATGAACCTACTACAGTTCAATGTTTCAAGTGCAAGGAGATGATACATTATTCCAATAAATGCCCTAATCCAAGGGTTGATGATTATGGTCGACGTCAACAAACTCTTAAGGCTAAAGACATAGGAAAGTCACATGATATTTCTATCAGTGATGTGGAGTACGATAACAATGTGGTGAAAGGTACACTTACCATCCAATCTAAAGTAGAAAATGTTTTATTTGATTCTGGATCCACCCACTCTTTTATTTCTGAAGAATGTTTTAAGAGTATCACCATATTACCTCAACAATTAGATTTTGAATTATCTGTGACAACACCTAATGGCACAACAGTCGCATCAAAAGATTTTAATTCTTCCCAGATTGATGATTGTGGGAAAGTGCTTCTTTCAAATCTTGTGATCCTTCCTATAGTGGAATGTGATGTGATTGTTAGCATGGATTGGATTTCTTTATATGGAGCTCATATCAATTTCCCAAGAAGGGAAGTCACATTTCATATTCTAGATCAATCTATGATCGTCTATCGATGCAAGGATGAACATAACCTTCCAGTGGAAATTTCTTCCATATTATGGGTCTTGATTCCACTAAATGAGGGTTATTTCTCTAAAATGGTTGGTGATAAACTCACAATTAATAATATGCCCATTGTACGGGAGTTTGATGATGTCTTTCTGGAGGAATTGTCGGGTCTTCCACCAAATCGTGAAGTTGAGTTTACAATAGAACTCGTACCGGGTGCTTTGCCTATTTCAAAGACACCTTATAGAATTGCCCCAATTGAGTTGCAGGAATTGAAGAAGAAACTCCAAGAGAATATTGATAAGGGATTCATATGCCCTAGTGCGTCACCTTGGGGAGAACCTTCTCAGTTTGTTAAGAAGAAATATGGATCAATGAGACTCTGCATTGATTATCGAGAACTTAACAAGATCACTATCAAGAACAAATATCCTCTCCCATGCATTGAGGACTTATTTGACCATCTACGTGGAGCTCAATACTTTTCCAAGATTGATCTTCGTTCAGGGTATCATCAATTAAGGGTTAAAAGGGAGGATATACCAAAGACAGCTTTCCATATAAGGTATGGACACTATGAATTTATAGTGATGCCATTTGGTCTTACTAATTCCCCTGCTATCTTCAAGGATCTGATGAATAGAGTCTTTAGAGACTACCTCGATCAATTTGTGGTAGTCTTAATAGACGATATTCATGTCTATTCAAAGAGCAAGGAAGTACATGATGATCACTTGAGAATTATATTGAAGTCCCTGAGAAAGGAGAATCTTTATGCCAAATTTACCAAGTGTAAATTTTGGCTTCAAAAAGTTTCATTTTTGGGTCACATAATCTCAAAAAGGGGATATATGTTGATCCAGCAAAAACAGAGGTTATCGAAAGATGTTTGAGACCAACAACAGTAACTGAGATCCGAAGTTTTCTTTGTTTGGCTGGATATTATCAACATTTTGTGAAATATTTTTCACGATTATCTAATCCACTCACCAGGTTGACTCAGAAAGGAGTTAAGTTTGTCTGGACGGAGGAATGTGAAGAGAATTTCAAGGAGTTGAAAAGAAGGTTATCCAGTGCACCTGTGCTCACACTACCTTGTAGTGAAGAATGGTTTGTGATCTACAGTGATTCATCCTAGAAGGGGCTGGGGTGTGTTCTTATGCAAAATGATAAGGTGATAGCTTATGCCTCATGACAGTTGAAAATACATGAGAAAAATTACCCAACACATGATTTGTAGTTAGCTGCGGTAATCTTTTTATTAATGATTTGGAGGCATTATCTTTATGGAGAAAGGTGTGACATTTATACTGATCATAAAAGATTAAAGTATATTTTCACACAAAAGGAGCTGAATATGTGCCAAAGAAGATGGTTGGAGCTGATTAAAGATTACGACTGCTCAATTCAATACCACCCTGGGAAATCAAACAAGGGGGCAGATGCATTAAGTGGACAAGACCATGCCATTTTATCCATGATGAGGATCACAAAAGATCCAATATTTATGGATTTACAAAGTATGGATCTTGGAATTATAATGGAATGGGGAAAATCGTATCTTTCTAAAATGAATGTTCATCCATCTATACATGTGATGATTAAAGAGGCACAGAAAGAAGATGTAGAGTTACAAAAGAAGGTGATAAATGTTTCTGAATTCAACCTTGATTGTGATGGGAGAATAAAGTTCAGGAATCGGGTTTGTGTTCCTCCCATCCCCGAATTAAAGAAGGAGCTGCTGGATGAGGCTCACAGTTCTTCATTCTCTATTAATCCTGGAAGCACGAAGATGTATAGGGACCTGAAAGAGTACTTCTGGTGGGATGGCATGAAAAGAGATGTTGCTGAATATGTCTCTCGATGCTTGGTTTGTCAGCAAGTTAAAGTTGAGAGACAGAAGTCTAAGGGGATGTTACAACCATTACCCATACTCGAATGGAAATGGGAAAACATCACTATGGACTTTGTCATAGGACTTCCTAAAACATCCAAAGGCAATAATGCTATCTGGGTCATAGTTGATCATCTTACCAAGTCTGCACACTTCATTTTTATTAGAGAGGATTTCTCTATGGATTACCTTGTCGGGATATATGTAAAGGAAGTGGTAAGATTGCATGGAGTACCACATTCTATTATATCTGATCGGGATCTGAGATTTACCTCGAAGTTCTGGCGAAGTCTTCAGCATACTCTGGATACAGAGTTGAGTTTCAGCACTGCTTATCATCCTCAGACAGACGGTCAGTCTGAGAGAACAATTCAAACTCTAGAAGATATGTTGAGAACTTGCTCTATGTATTACAAAGGTGGTTGGGATCAACACCTACCTTAGGTGGAATTTTCATATAATAATAGCTTTCACTCCAGTATTCAGATGGCTCCATATGAACTCTCTATGGAAAGAAATGCATGACTCCAACTTTCTGGGATGAAGTTGGGGAAAGAAAGCTATTAGGACCTGATCTCATTTATGAAATGGCAGAAAAGGTCCGATCTATTCAACAACACATAAGTGCAGCTCAGAGTCGACAGAAATGTTATGCCGACAACCGAAGAAATGACCTAGGGTTTTAAGTGGGTGATGAAGTGTTCTTACGAATATCTCCCTGGAAGAGGGTCATGAGATTTGGAAAGAAGGGGAAGTTGAGCTATAGATATATCGGTCCTTTAGAAATACTAGATCGTGTCGGGAAGGTAGCTTACCGATTGGCACTTCCACCAAATCTCTCTCAAGTACACGATGTGTTCCATGTATCTCTCCTGAGAAAGTACATACCTGATCCTTCACATGTACTCAACTCAGAAGTTGTACCGCTAGAGCAAGATCTTTCTTATAAAGAACATCCGATAGAGATCTTCGATCATAGTGAAAAAGTCCTATGAAACAAGACCACTCTCTTGGTGAATGTTTTATGGAGGAACCACCAATTAGAAGAAGCCACATGAGAGCTTGATGATATGATGAGGGAGAGGTATCCTCATC
Source organism: Viscum album (assembly GCA_963277665.1). Taxonomy (NCBI): domain Eukaryota; kingdom Viridiplantae; phylum Streptophyta; class Magnoliopsida; order Santalales; family Viscaceae; genus Viscum; species Viscum album. The sequence goes on from OY728165.1 coordinate 120,356,927, forward strand.
TGTTAGTTACAAAGTGATGAATTTCGAGGGCGAAATTCATTTTAAGGGGGGTAGAATGTAACGCCTGAGACTTTTATGAGAAATATTTTGTTTTATGTTATATAAATCATAAAAGTAATCTTTCACTACACACAAAACTAACTTGGCTTGCTTTACACACAACCGCGACCTTCATCGATAGCTTGCATCGTACGCAATACCGAATTTCACTAAACAACGATATGCTATTAAAATATTATTAAAACTAGCCGTTATGAATAGTAATAACTGAATTTTGAATTTTATAACATTTTAATTCAACTTATACATTTTATAGAATGAGGTATAAAAGCAAAATCAGTTTTTTTGGATAAAAGAAATATTTTAAAAAAAATACAGTTTTACCACCTTTTGATGGTGCACCCACATTAAATCTAGTTTTTGACATGATTATAAGTTCAATTTGACAAAATAAAATTCTTCTTTCGAATTAGGGTATACAAATTTACTTTGGATAAATTTTTGATTTTTTTCTGATAACTTTCATATTTTGATGAATAGTAAAAATACGCTAATTTTTAATTAAAAACAACTTTTTTAATTGAGATTATTTATATGGATAAATTATAATATTGAATGGTTTTAAAGTATAAATAGAATATATTTTTACCCTTTAATATAATGTATGTCATTAGAATTAATTTTACATTTAATTCAGAGGTAAAAACAATTCAATATTTGGCAATGTTTTAACTTCTAAAACTCGTTTTCTTAACAATGGGATTTATTTTAAATTAATTACTGAAACTTATATGTTTTGAATTTCTAAAAATGGATTCCATATTATGAATCAGTGGGTCCAAATTATGTTAATAGACCACTTTTTATTTTTGGGCGTTATGAATAGTAACTACGGTAAATTTTATTTACCGTAGTTAAAGGCAATTTGAGTAATTAAGGGTAAATATAAGATTATAAAATTACCCTAACACCTGAAAAAATCCTATTAGATGACTAAAAGTCGACCCATATCACCTAAGGGTCGGATTAGATTCATTTAATCGACTTTTTTCAATGAAAATAATTTAATTATTATTAAAACCAAAGAATGTGACAACATGTCACTTTCTTAAATCCTATAAGTATAATAATTTTAATTTTGTGATAAACTTAATGAAACTTCGAAAATGAATAGTCTCCATAAATCTAATACAATTATCTATATAATATGAATTTATTTAGAATTTCTAGTGATTAAATAATTATCATTAATTATGACAAAATAGTGATGTTGAAATTATTTTATTAATTAAAATATCAAATAATTTTTAAAAAAAATATTAAAATAAATATTATATGTACTATTTAATGTGCAACACTGATTTTCTAGATACATATGACATTTTATGAATCTATTAAAGCTTTTCGTTTGAACATATCTTCTATATATATTTTATTTAAATTCAAATAAATGAATAGTGTCAAAATTGACACTATTGTTATTTTATAAACATAACATATTATAAAATTGTTTAAAAATCACAAATATATTTAAAAATTATAAATTAAAATTTATATGGTCGAAAATGTCATAAAGTGTAAAATTATGGAAAATTCACAACACATATGTAATTATTTATAATAATTTAAAATTTAGAATATTATTACCACAAATACAATTAACTTGATAAATAAGGATAAATCAAGTTGATAATGTTTAAAATTAATTCCTAACATGTCTAAATTTTATTTTTTGATGAGATTACAATCATATCTCATCTAATCATCAGATATGACTAATTTTGGAAGTTTTTAAGTGGGGCTGGGATTTAATATAAACTAATATTTCTTATATTTCCAAAGGTGCCCCTCTCCTCCCTTATAAAAGGGCACCTCCTCCCTCTCTTACTCACACCAATTTGAGCCTTCAAGCTCGGCCAACCCCTGCCCATTTAACTTCCCCGATTCCTTATAAACCTACTAGAGGTACTGGTCTTATCAAAAGTCCAACTCTAGTGCCTTAAGAGAAAGTTTAAAGGAGGAACTTCGAGAAAGAGGTAATACCTTCTACCGTTTTCTTCAAGTTCCATTCTTCTTCTACTACCTCTTCTTTAGTTGTTTCATTATGAGGTAATAACATCAGTATCACTTATATACATATATGTTATTATAAATATGAAACAACCCTATTTCACCTCTTATCCATCCTATGGAAAATGAAATCATCGTGCGTTCGTACGTATGAAATACCGTCTCCACGCCGTGGTGTAATATATTTTCCACCACCACCTTACTTGGATGGGTATAAGGTTGAATGTAATGAATATATATGTTTATTGTAAAGTGTTATTGATTTTAAATAGTATACATACACTCCAATACAATTCCATGATCATGGGAACGATATCATCACTCGTGCGTACATACGGAATACCGTCTCCACGATGTGATGCGATTCGTTCTACATGATCTTCATTGCATAATGATAATATAAATTAATTGAATTAATTAATATGATATATATTACACTAATACCATTCTGGAAATGAGGTATCTATAACCTAAAGAGAAGAATAATAATTTATTCGACAAACATGTATAAAAACAAAAAAAAAGTAATAAATACCTGAATAACAAGTAGTAATGAAATATTACTAATAAGAAGCTAAGAATATGAACATATATGATATCATAAAAATAATTATGATTCTGGAATAAGTCAATAACATTATTTAAATGATTATACAGGAGGTTCGGACACATAAGAAGCAAATTGAACATAAGGTAAGGGAAATATCACAATCTCATTTTTATCCGAGATTGTTTATACTTTTAAATTTACTGGGGTGTATTTTATCATCCAAATACATGTTTCCTTAATATGTAATACTATTTACATCCACCTACAACTGTTTAAATCCAATTTTACCCTTCGGTGAGTTTTTAGTAAAATATATGAAAGGAATCTTTTGTCGTTTTTCGTACGAGGTACTTTTTGACTTTTCCTGCAAAAGTACGAAGAATGTTTTTTAACTTATACGACATGAATGGATATTTAAAACATTATTTCCAAGAATCATCCCTTACAAGTTTTCAATTTTATTTTTAATCAAATTCTTTTAGTTAGAATTTTATGACATGTTAAGAAAGGAAAAGTGTTTTTGAAGAAGAAAGGATATTTTCCTCAAGAATGGAGTTCAAGTGTTTTATCAAAATTATTTTTCATCTAAGATAATAAAGGGTTCTGTTTCTATCAATATTATTTCATTGATTTGACTATGTTGTGATGGAATTATTTTTATGAATTCCTTTATCTTATATGAATTGTTTTATGATGTCATGATGTTTAAGATTCCAATTTTTATGATGTATGGTTTATCATTTTGTGGCACGCATCTGAATGGTATCATTATGAGATGGGTGGGACCTATATCTCTCTCCAATGCATTGGGTAAAGATTTTATATCTCATGAGATAGACATGGCTAGAACGGTAGTTTATACCGGTTCAGTGAAACATGACTGAAATGAGGAATAAACTCGGTTCAGAAAGAGACTTTGTGCACTAAGATAGTCTTGGAAATGAGTCTTGACTAATAAGAAATGATTCTCTATGATTATGTTTGTATGACACAACGTTTCATGTTTTATGTTATGATTGTTGTGATTACATTTCACTACCATGATTTATCCCATGTTATGAAATTATGATTTCTTTTGCAGGTTAATATATCCAAAATGTTATGTTCTTATGAATATGATGTGATTGATTTTTGTTTTGTTTACCCTTACTGAGCATTTGAGCTCACCCTTTTGTATGTTTTCTTTCCCCCAAGTCATGAGGAAGGTTATTAAGTTAGATATTCCAAAAGGGACTATTGATATGATGAAATAAATGGGAGACAATGTAGATGCTTTATGAACCAGTTGTTTATGTTTCCTATTTTCTGAAGACACTATACCTATACGGTCCATTCGTGGTTTTGTTATATGTTATAATAAGTATGTTTCAATTCTAATTTAATAACAATGTATTTAAAGTATGGGTCGTTATATTTTCTTAGCGAATTAGTTCAGGCTGAGTTGTTGGAATCACCCCATGGCTATTGGTTGTGATCCAAATCTGAGAATTGTGTTCTCATGTACTTGTGGAGTGTTTTATCCTAAAATTAGTACTTCGTATCTCTATCTTCGGGCCTAGGAGTGTGTTCTCCTTGTTACGTGCTTATTGGAATCTTCAAGCTGGATCTTAGTGGTGGTTTCGCGATGGTCGATCATGTATGATTATATCTGGATATTCTTGTTATATGTTCTGTAAACATATAATGTGTAGAGATGACTGTATCTTTCCTTTATGCTATTTTTCCCTTGTTGTATTACATTGCATTTTCGGGGTGTCCTACTGCGTATTTTTATACTCACCCATTCACAAGCTTTGCCCGCACGTGTCGTGTCTTGTGAAGACGAGCAAACTTTTGACAGGATTCTAGGAAGACCAAGACCACACGGTGTTCAGTGAGGTCGTACAGGCCGAGGTGTGTTCCTACGACTACGAATTGCAGTCCCAATACCTTTCTTTAATGGTTGGAGTTTGTTGCAGACTCTATTTTTGTGGGCTTGTACTTTTTTCCCAAGGTTCTACATTACTCTACTTTACTTTCCTGTCGTACACTGTTGGTTGGGATTTTAGTGTATGCATGAATTTCCATTTTTTAGTAGCTTTACTTTTTTAGCTTTGTGGGCTTGGAGATGTGTGTGCGTGTGTACAGGTTTATAAACAATGCCTCCAATGTTATGACATGCCTAATCTGTTCTAGTCACCAGCCCCTGGACTATTGGAGGCGGGCTTGGGGAGTTGTGGCTTGTGCCCCACTGAGACAGGTCATGAAAGAGTGGTATCAGAGGTGGTCGGTTCTACCTTAGGACCGAGAGTCTTTGAGTTGGTTAGGGGAAACAGTGTTAAGTGGTTCGAGTATGTATTTCAGGCTAGGGACCCCAGTGTTGGTGTGGGAAGCCGACGTATCTATACCCCAGGACTCTGATATCTTTATTTTCGGCTCGGAACATGAGAACACTAGTTTCAGAGGGAAAATAATGGTACATGCATCATATAAGAATGGTTTGTGGTTTCCATGTCCTTGTGTAAGCTCTGTAGATATACTCACTGACTGAGATACATCTTGTTTCTTTACAGGATGCCTCCGTGATGCGCACCCGCTAGGATCCAGCAGCTCGATCACGAGGATGATCCCCTCAGTGATGAAGCTTCAATATAGGGACCATATACACCAGTTTTACCTTCGGATGGTGTGCGAGTTATTCCACCACCTGTGGAGTAGTGTTTAGTGCCTGCTGTACCCATAGAGGAGGAGCGCAGGCTGAGCGAACTTCACGGGTTTCAGAGACAGAGACCCCTCATGTTTGGAGGAGAGCCTGACCCTCAAGCAGAAGAGGACTATCTTAAGGCAGTGACCAGAGACTTCCGTTTGGTCAGGAAACCAACAAACCAGATGGTAATCCAGGCAACGAGCCTTCTGCAAGGCTCGGAAAGACGTTGGTGGAGTTTGGTTATCCAGACCCATGATGAGGCGAATCTTGCATGGTCAGAGTTTGAGCGTCTCTTCATAGAGGAGTTTTCACCAGTTACCCTGAGAGAGGTACGTATACATAAGCTTCTTCAGCTCCAGTAGGGGACCATATTGGTGTCTGACTATTCATTGAGGTTCACCGACCTCTCACGGTACTCGATGGATATGATCAGGGATCAGTACTTCAGAGCTCAGACTTTTGTGTGGGTCTTGAAAAGATATATCTGATCTAGCATCATCCCTATGAGAATTCCTACTTATGCTAGGGTTATCAAGAGGGATTTTGTGGTCGAGAGATTCTTGGAAGAGTAGAGATAGATGACAGTTGTCAGTAGTGAGTGAGCTGGAGCAGAGACCTCAACCGCAGGGAGCCGACTTTAGGGACCTAGGTGTTGGAGACGTTTTTAGAGAAGATCCTCGGACATGGGATCCGCTATACAGGGTTCGCATGGTGCATCCAACCAGCCTCGAGAGATGTGATGCTACTATTGTGATGGAAGGGGACATCTCGCTCCATATTGTCTGACCCGTCATACTACTGACATGGAAACAGTGGATGGACCACCGAGGGAGAGGCAACATGTGGAGCAGACAGATCCGCGAGGTGGTGTACATGGTAGAGGAGCTGGGAGGGAAGCTAGAGGTGGTCGGAATTTTGACCTTTTACCACCACCACCCCCAGAAGGTCCACCCCTATCTCAGGGAGCTGGTGGACAGAGGCAGGGACAGCTGCAGTCAGTGGAGTCTTATGACCTAGGTACTCCTGGAATGATTAGAGGTACAATCTGTATCTTTTCTAATTTAGATTCTATACTGATAGACACAGGTGCTAGTCATTCTTTTCTGGATTCTTATCTTGTTCGATACCTTGAGATTCCAATTGAACCGTTGACTCGACCCTTACACTTAGAAACACCGATTGGAAAAGATTCGGAGATCACACACCATTGCAGACAGTGTGACCTAACCCTTAGAGGTGAGGGTTTTGGTTGGGACCTCTTGGTGGTAGCGTCGATGCCTTATGATGTCATTCGTGGTTTTATTGGCTATCCATAGTTCATGACCAGATTGACTGTTTTAGGCGATGGGTGTGGTGTGTCCGCAGTGATGGAATGAGGTTCTCCTTCGTCGGTGAAAAGGAGAACCAGGCAGCGCAGGATGGACTCGTGTATAGGAAAGTACAGTCGATTTCACATCAGTTGTCTAGCCTAGCCCTTGGCATAGCAAATGTCATGAGTTTCTAGTTTCCAGCAGTAGTGGCTGAGTACGAGCACGTCTTTCTGGAGGATGTCCCCGGACTACATCCCTGTCGGGAGATAGATTTCTACATTGAGTTGTAACCCAAGATGACACCGATATCAGCATCAGCATATCGGATGGCTCCTCCAGAGCTTCGCCAGCTAAGAGTGCAGCTGGAAGACTTATAGAGGAATGAATTCGTGAGAGCCAGTGTTTCACCCTGGGCATCCCTAGTCTTATTTGACAAGAAGGCAGACGAGAGCTTGAGGTTGTGTGTGGACTACCAGTGCTTGAATCAGGTGACCATGAAGAACTGATATCCACTACAGAGAATAGATGACCTCTTCGACCAGTTAAGAGGGGAGTGATGGTTCTCGAAAGTTGATCTATGATCAGGATACCACCAGTTGTGATTACAGGATGGGGATATACCGAAGACAGCTTTCAGATGTTGCTACGCTCACTATGTGTAAGGAACCAGCCCCCGAATGCCCAGAGCTGGTGCCCACGAGACATGATGTACTAAAAATTTAATTACAAGCATTTACAAATAAAACTTCATGTCCCATTATTACTGAGGATCACGAGGTTTAGGTTCTGGGAAACCATCTACTTCTAAAAAACTTATTTAGTAAAAACCATACCTAAAACAAATTTAAACAAAGATTCATGGTGAGAAAAGTATGCCCAGTTAGGGGTTTTAAAACAACTTGAAAATAATCTTTCCATACTGAGAATAAGAATAGTATTCTTGAAATTAATCTTAAACATTGGAAAATTAATTATCTCAGAATAAAGATAACCACAAGCATAACATTTAATCATGATCAGAGTACGTAGTGCCACTTAGGGAAATAAAATGCATGTATAATACATAACAATTAACAACATGTGGGGTAATGAATACTACTAGCAAGGAAGTTCTTAGTGCACAAGACATTATTAAAAAATGTTGTAACGATGAACATAAAAGGTGAACATATCATTATGGACATATCCATATCATATCACATGTAATAACATAAAGCTGATGTTAAATGGATCAAGTCCAAAACTTCTAAGACAAATCATGTCATTCTATTAATTCATTCTGTGCATACAAAAGGCTCTAAACCAAGGATATCCTACTAGTCAGAAAATCCAATGGTTGGTCATTTAGTAAAACATTAAGAGGAGGGTATAATGTCAGACTGTGTCAAGGCCTCGTGCCAAGACCACAATCATCTATGTCCAGAAATTTCACCTGAACTGTAACTATTGTTAGGCCTTGTGCCATTACTCTGTTTTGTCTCATGAGACCTATCAATGCATCGAGGGGCTATAGAGGGCCCCACCCATCACATAATTAGTCCAATACAATCCTATTATGTCTTAGGGGGCTATGTGTCCAAGGCATCCCATACCGCTTTGGATACCCATTTTAAAGTGATGTTATTTGGGGTGTACCATACCACTCTAAATAACAGGTTCTTAGATTCCTTAATTAATATTTGGTGATCATAATTTTAGGTATAACACACAAATTATGATATAGAACTACAAAGGAACCACATCCTTGATGACAAGTGGTACATCCATAGTACAATGTGTTAAATATCAATGTTGCACTCACAATTAAATCTTAAGTAAAATCTTCCAAGGGGTCACATTCATCATCAACAAAACATACTGATAAAGTTTTAGTTGTTTTCCATCAAATTAGATAGATTCTTAACTCGTAATAGTTATTTTAGCGGATAAGAGTTTAATTGAGCATAACCCATTGGCACACATTACACCGCATAAAATAAAAAAAATGTTTAATTCTAAATCTATTAATCTTAAAATGATTCATCTCATACATAGATTAGCTATCATTGTTAGTAGGTCATCAATAAATTAATATATATAGTCAATTTTTATTAAATTAAAAAAAATACATATATTGCTCTGTTTTTTCCCAAAAATATACCTTTATAAGAAATAAATAGATTTCATACATGAAATGATAACTTGTTTTATGATTCTCATGATAAGATTTATCTCATTGAGTTGATCCAACATAACAATAAATAAATAGGTTGCATGCATGCTTTTCTCACATAGTCATACCATGCAATATTTGTTTAGTATGTCGATATATATATATTGAAATACCTCGAAGTCAGAAATCGATGTATAAAAATGGTTTTTGAAATACCCATATTAGCATAAAATCATTCTTTCATAAAACCTGGTCAATATATAAATATGGGTGCATATATATAAATATATATACACATGTAAATGTTTACGGAATTCACACTACACATTTTCACAAAACAAATGCATGAATTGTCAAAAATGCAGATAAATGAGAATTTTCAGTTGGGAGAACTATTTTGATATCAAACCAAACCTTAAACATAATTATATATATATATATATATATAGTTTTGATATCTTTCTTGGAATAATAATCTTTAAGGGTAAATATAATTTTATTAAATCGTCATGTTAAATGAAAATGGATTAAAACATAATAACCATACTCATCCATTATTTATTCTATAATTATTTTGTATGTAATTAAATAGATGTATGTACGTATATATTTATTTATATATATGTGTACATATATATATATACATACAAATATATATATTCTACCTGAAACTAAAACAAGCTAAAACGTTAAAATCCATTTGCTTACATGAAAAAGAATCCGATTACTAGTTTTGGAATAATACTTAGAATAAACGGATTTTAGAATATAAGGTTCATGGAATTATATATATATATATACGTGTGTGTGTGTGTGTGTGTGTGTGTGTCTATTCGACTGAACTAAGCTCAAGGTAAAACCATCTACTATTAAGTCCACCTTTTTTTAATGCTCGGTTATGAGATACAGTGGAACCCACAACAAGGAATTAGGGACCCGAAATGCATGTAAGTTTCATTTATATGTACGTTTAAATATATATAAATATAACTATGTATATACATAAACCTGAACCAAGCACAACATCAAGGAAAAGAAAAAATTCTCTTACATAGACTGAGGAGGAAGAGTCGGATTGGCAGAGGAGAGGAGGAGTTTGCTGGAGAACATGGGGTGCTCGAAGGAAGATGGAGATGGATGAGAGGATGAACCCGTAGGGTTCATTTTCATGGGAGGGGATTTTAATAAAACAATAGGTTTCGGCTCATGCTTCATGAGGCTCCTACTGCTTTACTACAGATGGTGAAGAAAGACGCCTGAGTTGGAGAAAATAAATCCAATGACACAAAAATGCATATATATATTTATATTATATATATCCTTACCATAAAATGTTGGTTCGGAGAATAAGGGATGAGGTGGAAGGGATGTAAGATCATGGAAAGTCGTGGACAAAGGGACCCTCTGAGAGTCACGGGTGAGAACGAATGAAGAGGAGAAGTGGAAAGGGAGAGGAGGTGTAGGCGATGGCTACTAGTCACTGGTTTGCTGGGGAAGACAACACCATAGGTCGGGAAATGCTCAAGAGTGTCGACGGTGAGGCGACGACAAGGTTGCGTGGCACTAGCGATGGAAAGTTCATGTGGTGGTGCTTAGGTGGCGGTGCTCGAGCAGATGATGGCGAGGCGACGACGTCAATGGCATCGCTGGTGCTGTCGTCGTCGGCCTGGTTTACTGCGCGAGGAGGGTGGCCGAAATCTCCTTCTTGTTTTTTTATATATTATCATTATTATTTTATCCAATATCATTATTATATTAATTTTTTTGTTTTCTTAACCATCCCGTGAAACCAACCCTCCCCATCCCATGATTCCCCCCTTTTTATATACCTTTTAATATTATATTATTATAATTATTGTACAAAGTCAAAAGTTTTTATAATAAAATGTTAATACATTAATAAAGGTTTTGAATAATAAAACATTACTTTTTTTAAAGCAAAGAATATGATGTTTTTATTTATTAAAAATTATAAATATATATCATGACATAAATAGATTTATTAAAAAGAAACCAATTATATATATATATATTCATATATATATTTATGATTCATATTATAAATCTTAATATCGTTTTTATTTATTAAATAACATTCCAATTATTTTGAAACAAATAAAAATGTGTTTTTTATTAATAGGTTTATTTTTATATACATAGAATATAAATATTAAGAACAACAATTTTATTAGATTTATTTATTCGGATAAAAAAATATGCTATATTATTTTTACTTAATAAAATTTTATAAAGAAAATAATAAACTAATTTTATAAATGGTTAAATAATTTTATAAAATGATAACAATAATTATAATTTCATATACATATATATATATATATATATATATCATTTTTTTGAAAGTGTATGAAACCTACATAATTTTTCATTCGTTTGCATAAAATAATGTATTTCACTACATAATATCATATCATAATTTCAAAATGGCATGCATAGTAAAATTATAATTTTATAAAAATATTAGTTTTATTAACAAATTAATTTAATCATAATTTTATGATGATAATAATCCAAAACTATATATATAAAACAATTACATATATAAATAAAATACATCGCTTATTATTATTACTAAATATATTTAATTAATTTAACACGTCATTGTGTACTTAAATCATGAAATATTTTTATAAATCAATGCATACTTTTTTTAATTTCGAAAATATATTGTTTTCTTAATTTATTTATAACATTATTCTATTAAATTATAATAATTTAAAATTATTCTTTAAACAATGTGAGATAATATTTACTCTAACAACTACACTGGTTAATGTAATAATAATTATTACGACACATAAATAGGTCGGGGCATTATGTTATTCCCCCCTTGGAAGAATTGCATCCTCACAATTCTAAAATGTTTTTACACAAACCACAACAACACCAGACACACGTCACTCCCGAAGTCCCTTTACCGGGAACTCCATCGATGGTAGGGTGCTGACGACCTCAGATGAATTCCTAAGGTGGTATTCAACTTCTCGATCTTTTTAGCCCAGACACATTGTAGGAAGCTGGGGTGGTGCATGTGCTTAAAGCACCCGACCTTCCTTAGAGAGGTCCTAGAGGTGTGGAGGTTGGAATGTTCCGAGTGAGATAAATCCATATAAGTCCCACGCACCATGTCATTCAAGAAAATATCGGTGTCGTAGAGTTCTACGTACATACTAAAACTCAGGACCTGGAAAAGGTAGGCCGCTCGATGGTCTCCATCCAAAGCAGCTTCTAGGGATTTACCTACAGCTCAGTAGTTATCAGCCAAAGTGAAACATAGAAAAAGAGCTTCATAAAACATCTCTCTTTTCCTATGTACAACAAATTGTGCAATTGTTAGGCGGTAAAAGACAAGATTTCTCCCTTGGTAAAGACGGAGAATGTTTGGGTGGTTAGACACCCGATGTAATTTTTCATAGGACAACCTATGGTTTTCGAAAGTCCCGTAGTCCCCTGAACATGACTTGACCATTATAGTTTATACTATCTCCGTTGGGAGAGAAAGAAGATGTGATGTATCAGCCATCTAAAAATTATAATATAATTTGTTAGTAATGATCAGTCATATATTTATACTACCTGGTTTTCCAGAGTTATCTGAACCTATCCTCTAATACCAACTATAAGGACCTGGCACCCAAATTCCCGGAGCTGGTTCCCATGAGGTATGATGTACTATGAATTTAATTACAAAAATTTACAAATAATACATCATGTCCCATTATTATAGAGGATCATGAGGTTCAGGTTCTGGGAAACCAGTTGCTTCTGAAAAACATCTTTAGTAAAAACCATACCTGAAAAGTTTTTAAAACAAAGACATAGAGTGAGAAAAGTATGCCCAGTAAGGGGTTTTAAAATGACTTGAAAATAATCTTTCTTTACTAAGAAGAAGAATAAAATTCTTGAAATTAATCTTAAACATTGGAAAATTAGTTATCTTAGAATAAAGATAACCACAAGCATAACATTGAATCCTGATCAGAGTACGCAGTTCCACTTAGAGAAGAAAAATTCTTGTATAATACATAACCATTAACATCATGCGGGGTAATGAATACTACCAGAAAGGAATTTCTGAGTGCACAAGACATAATAAAAAAAATGATGTAACGATGAACATAACAGGTGCACATATCATGATGGTTGTATCCATATATTGTCATATGTAATAACATAGAGCTGTTGTTAAATGGATCAATTCCAAAACTACTGAGACATATAATGGCATTCCATTAATTCATTCAATGCATACAAAAGGCTCTGAACCAAGGATATCCTACTAGTCATAAAATTCCATGGTTGGTCATTTAGTAAAACATTAAGAGGAGGGTGTAATGACAGACTATGTCAAGGCCTTGTGCCAAGACCATAATCATCTATGTCCAGGGATTTCACCTGAACCGTAACTGTTTTCAGGCCTTGTGCGATGACTCTGTTTTTTCTCATGAGACGTATCGATGCATCGAGGGGATATTGTAGGCCCCACCAATCACATAATCAGTCCAATACAATCCTCTTATGTCTTAGGGGGCTATGTATCCATGGCGTCTCATACCACTTTGGATACCCATTTTAAAGTGATGTTATTTGGGGTGCCCCATAACACTCTAAATAATGGGTTCTTAGATTCATTAATTAATATTTGGTGATCATCATTTCAAGAATAACACACAAATTATGATATGGAACTACTAAGTAAACACATGCTTGGTAACAAGTGGTCCATGCATAGTACAATGTGTTAAATATCAATGATGTGCACACAATTAAATCTTAAGGAAAATCTTCCAAGGGGTCACATGCATCATATACAAATCATGCCGATAAAGTGTTAGTTATTTTCAATAAAATTATATATAGTCTTAACTGGAAATAGTTATTTTAGCTGATAAGAGGTTAATTGAGCATAACCCACTGGCAGACTTTACACCACGTAAAATAAAAAAAATGTTTAATTCTAAATCTATTAATCTTAAAATGATTCATCACATAATTTGATTCGCTATCTTTGTTACTAGGTCATTAATAAATTAATATATATAGTAAATTTTCATTATATTAAAAAAATAAATATTTTTCTCTGTTATTTTTTGAAAATAGCCCTTTATAAGAAATAAATAGATTTCATACATGAAATGATAACTTGTTTTATGATTATCATGATAAGATTTATCTCATATAGTTGATCTAACATAAAAATAAGTAAATAGGTCTCATACATGATTTCCTCTCATAGTCATAACATGCAATATTTGTTTAGTATGTCGATATATATACTGAAATACCTCGAAGTCAGAAATAGATGTATAAACATGGTTTTCGCAATACCCCTATTAGAATAAAATCATTATTGCATACAACCTGGTAAATATATAAATATGAGTGAGTATATATAAATATATATACACATATAAATGGTTATGGAATTCACACTACACATTTTCACAAAACAAATGCATGAATTGTCAAAAACAATGATAAATGAGAATATTCAGTTGGGATAACTATTTTGATATCAAAATAAACCTTAAACTTCATCAAATATATATATATATATATGTATAGTTTTTATATCGTTCTTGGAATAATAATCTTTAAGGGTAAATATAGTTTTATTAAATCATCATGTTAAACCGAATCAAATTAAAATATAATAACCATACTCATCCATTATTTATTCAGTAATTATTTGTACATAATAAAATAGATGTATCTATATATATATATATAGGTATTTATATATATGTGTACATATATATATATGTATTTATATATATGTGTACATATATATATATATATATATACATACATACAAATATATATATTCTACCTGAAACTAAAACAAGGTAAAACATTAAAATCCCTATGCTTACATGAAAAAGAAACTGGTTACTAGTTTTGGAATAATCCTTAGAAGAAAAAGGATTATAGAATATATGGTTCATGGAATTATATATATATATATTCGACCGAACTATGCTCAAGGTAAAACCAGCAACTCTTATGTCCACCTATTTTTAAAGCTCGGTTACGAGATACAGGGAAACCCGCAAGAAGGAATCAGGGACCCGAAATGCATGAAAGTTTCAATTATATGTATGTTTATATACAAATATAACTATTTATATACATAAACCTGAACCAAGCACAACATAAAAGCAAAAAAAAGTTCCCTTACCTAGACTGAGGATGAAGAGTCAGATTGGAAGAGGAGAGGAAGAGTTTGTTAGAGAACTTGGGGTGCTCGAAGGATGTTGGAGAGGGATGATAGGATGAATCAGTAGGGTTCATTTTCATTGGTGGGGATTTAAAAAAACAACAGTTCTCGGAAAATAATGGATGAGATGGAAGGGATGTAGGATCGTGGAAAGGCGAGGGCAAAGGGACCCTTCGAGGGTCACAGGTGAGAACGGCCGAAGAGGAGTAGTGGAAAGGGAGAGGAGGTGATGGCGACAGCTACTGGTCACTGGTTTCCGGGGGAAGAGGACACCGGAGGTCGGGAAGCACTCATGAAGGTCGACGGCGAGGCAACAACAAGGTTGAATGGCACTGCTGATGGAAAGGTCGTGTGGTGGTGCTTAGGCGGCGGCGCTCGAGTGGACGATAGCGAGGTGACGGCATCAGTGGCGTCGCTGGTGGTGCCGTTGTCGGCCAGGTTTACTGTGCAAGGAGGGAGGCGGACTCCTCCTTCCTATTTTTTTTTATATTATCATTATTATATTATCCAATATCATTATTATATTATTTTGTTTTTTGTTTTTTTATCCAACCCAAGAAACCAACCCTCCCCATCCCACGATTTTCCCCCTTTTTATATACCTTTTATTATTATATTATTATAATTATTATACAATGTCAAAAGTTTTTATAATAAAATTTTAATACTTTAATAAAGGTTCTGAATAATAAAACATTACTTTTTTTTAAAGCAAAGAATATGATGTTTTTATTTATTAAAAATTATAAATATATAGCATGACATAAATAGTTTTATTAAAAAGAAACCAATTATATATATATATATTCATATGTATATTTAAAATTCATATTATAAATATTTATATCATTTTTATTTATTAAATAACATTCCAATTATTTTGAAACAAATAAAAATGTGTTTTTTATTAATTTGTTTATTTCTATATACCTAGAATTTCAAAATTTATGACAACAATTTTATTAGATTTATTTATTCTGATAAAACATAAATGTGTTACATCATTTTTACGTAATAAAATTTTATAAAGAAAATAATAAAATAATTTTATAAATGGTTAAATAATTTTATAAATTGATAATAATAATTATAATTTCATATATATATATATATATCATTTTTTTTAAAGTGTGTGAAACCTACATAATTTTTCATTCATTTGCATAAAATAATGTATTTCACTACATAATGTCATATAATAATTTCAAAATGGCATGCATAGTAAGATTATAATTTTATAAAAATATTAGTTTTATTAACAAATTAATTTAATAATAATTTATGATGATAATAATCCAAACCTATATATATAAAACAATTACATATATAAATAAAATACATTGCTTATTATTAATACTAAATATATTTAATTAATTTAACATGTCATTGTGTACTTAAATCATGACATTTTTTTATAAATTAAAGCATTCTTTTTTTCATTTTTAAAATACATTGTTTTGTTCATTTATTTATAATATTATTATCTTAAATTATAATAATTTAAAATTATTCTTTAAACAATGTGAGATAATATTTACTCTGACAACTGCACTGTTTAATGTAATAATTATTATTATGACACGTAAAAAGGTTGGGGCGTTACAGTATGAGTATTTGTTGATTCCCTTCGGCGCGATGAACGCCCCACCAGTGTTTATGGGACTCATGAACTGGATCCTTCAGCCATATCTAGATCGTTTTGTTGTGGTCTTCATCGATGATATCCTTGAGTACTCTGCGTCTGAGGAGGAGCATGCGAGGCACCTAAGGATGGTTCTGAATACACTCCGAGAGAACTAGTTGTACGAGAAAATCTTGAAGTGTCAATTCTGGATACAGGAGGTCAACTTCTTGGGACACGTTATCTCAACTAATGGTGTAGCAGTGGACCCAGCCAAGGTAAAGGCAGTGCTAGCATGGGATCCACCCCAGAGCGTAATGGAGGTGCGTATTTTCCTTGGGTTGGCAGGATACTATCTGAGATTCATCCTTTATTTCTCCATAATTTCAGCACCCATGATAGCATTGACTCGAAAGGGGAAGACTTTCGTGTGGACCGAGAGATTCCAGCGGGCTTTTGAGTAGTTGAGACAGGGTCTGAAGAGTGCCCCGATCTTGAGACTACCAGAAGAGGGCATCGAGTATGTGGTGTTCTGCGACGCATCATGAACCGGGCTTGGTTGTTTCTTGATGCATAGGAAAGAGGTGATTAACTATGGCTCACACCAGTTGAGGCCACATGAGCATAACTATGTGGCCCATGATCTTGAGTTGGTAGCGGTAGTCTTCGCATTGAAGATTTGGCGGTTCTACCTGCTGGGCGAGCGATTTGTCGTCTACTATGATCACAAGAGTCTCAGATATATATTTCCTCAGAAGGATCTGAATTTGAGACAGAGGTGGTGGCTTGAGTTCCTCTAGGAGTACGACTTCGAGATCGTTTATACTCCAGGGAAGGGGAACTTTATAAAAAATGCTCTCAGCAAGAAATCCAGTTCGTAGTTGTTGGATGAGGCAATGATGCAGTTGTCCTCTTTACATATATCCTTCGTGGAAAGAGATGAAGAAGCATACCTCCAGTCGATGGTTGTTACCCCTCCACTCTTACAGCGAGTCAGGGAAGCGCAGCTCGAGGATGCTAGTTGTGAGACTCTACATGCTCAGATATCCACAGGTGATGCTACCGACGGATATTCAAAAGGTTGGAAGCATGTTGTTCTTTTCAAAGGGCAGACAGTAGTACCAGTGACATTGTGGTTGGAGGTTCTGAGGGAGTTCCATATCTATCATTTAGCGGTGCAACCAGTCATGGAAAAGATGTACCATGACCTCCGATGTCAGTTCTGGTGGCCAGGAATGAAGAAGAGTGTGGAAGAGTTTTTTTCTCGATGCCTTACTTGTCAGCAAGTAAAGGACGAACACCAGGTTCTAGCAGGTTTGACTCAACCCCTTGAGGTGCCAGAGTGCAAGTGGGATGGGATATCCATAGGCTTTGTGACGGGTTTACCACATACATCTAGGGGACACAATGCCATATGGGTGATCATCGACTGACTCACCAAGTCGGCCCACTTCCAAGCTATACGGGAGCAGAGTTCAGTAGAGAGCTTGGGATGCCTTTATGTGTAGGACATATTTTGGTTTCAAGGAGTACCATCCACGATCTTCTCAGATCGTGATGCTCGTTTCACATCCCGTTTGTGTAACGGATTGAAGGAAGCTTTTGAGACTCAACTACACTTGAGCACAATGTTTCATCCTCATACTGATGGTCAGACAGAGCGGACCATCCAGGTTCTGGAGGATAAGCTATGAGCTTGCATACTTGACTTCGGTCATAGATGGGAGGATCACTTACCACTGGTGGAATTTTCTTATAACAAAATCTATAATTCCACTATTGTTATGAAACCATTAGAGGCCTTGTATGGGCGACCTTGCAGGTCACCACTTTGCTGGACTGACCCAGGAGAGTCAGCACTCATGGGCCCAGAGATGGTGTGAGTGGCTATGGAGAAGGTGCAGGTTATCCAGGGGCTGATGAAGACTGCACAGATTCAGCAGAAGTCTAATTCCAACAGGAGATGGAGGCCCATGGAGTTCGAGGAGGGAGACCATGTGTTCCTTCGGGTCTCACCTCGATGGGGATTGTAGAGATATGGACGAGGTGGAAAGCTATCTCTGAGGTTCATTTTCCCTTTTCAGATTTGGAGTAGAGTTGGCGAGGTGGATTACCGCTTGGCTCTACCTATTTAAGTGGACAGGGTACACAACATCTTCCATGTGTCACAGCTGTGGAGGTACGCGCATGATCCATCGCACGTTATCGACTGGGGAGAGCTAGACATCGATGACGAAGTGACCTTTGCTGAGTACCCAGTGGAGATTGAGGATCGGTAGGATAAGATCATTCGTGGGCAAGATATTCCCTTGGTACTTGTCCGGTGGCAGTATAAGAATCTCCAGGAGTGCACGTGGGAATGGGAGGCTCAAGTTCGTGTGCTGTACCGATATCTTTTTTAGTAGCCTTTTTTGGATTTTTAGGGACGTAAAGACCTATGGTGGGTGTGATGTAACATTTCGTATTTCTCCGTATTTTATTTTAATATTATATGGTAATTATTTCGAGACCAGGCATTGATATGGCGTGCAGTTCTGAGGCACGGTGAGCCCGGAACAAATGTTTGAATTTAATTGAATAATTAAATAGCACACGCGTGTGGTTTTCTAGAAAAAGTCGAAAAACTTCTGAACGGGTGCTCGTATCATAAATATGAGGGCACCGTTGCATCCAGAACAACGGTTTTACCCTTGGAGAGACCTAAAATCTACTGGCTCATGTCGGTGGTGAAATCTAGTTTTTTGGACGTAACTGTAATTAAATATTTAATAAAAATATTTTATTAAATCTTGTTGCAGCAAATATCTTTTATCCATTTAAATAGAGATTTGCACAGGGGTCCAAGGTTACAGACCTCATAACCTTGAAACCCTTGGAGGCTCTAGAGGCTCTGGATGGAACCCCCAATGCGGCGGTTACGTTCTTTACGGGTTTCGCCGACGACAAAGATGCGGCGATGGATCTTCGCCAATGAACATCACATATCTAGGTAGGATGTTTGATTTTGTCTTCCTTTCCCCATTCATGACTCCTATGAAGAACGCGGACTAATCCACGAATAGATTAGCACGCAGATCGATCGTATTTTGCAGGATGGGAATTTTTCGGTGATTTTGGGGAAGATCTCCATCCTTGCGAATAATCTGTTGATTATTTTGGTTTTTACCTAATGGAAACAAACCCGGATCGTCACGAACAAAGATAGAGGTTCATCCCTCCGGTTCGTTTTGTGATTAAATTCCATGTTATTCATGAAAACACCCTGTTCATCCCCGCGCTTGATGTTCTTGGAATAAATTGATCATTGCATGTTTGTTTGTTGGCGCAATTATCCGAGATTGTAGTTCCAACCCCGGAATGATTCTATGGAGGTGCGACTGCGGTGGCGGTGGACGATTCAGAGTGGATTGATAGATATGGGTTTTTGTTCGTTTTCTTTTGGATGAATCAACGCCTGTTTTTCGAGCCGATTGAAGGTCTGAAACACCCAGATTTGGTGTTAGGGTGATGAAATGAACTAGCGTCGTGTGTTTTGCAGCAAACAGACGATAAAATAGTGATCTGTAAGATCGGCTGAGGCACGAGGAGGAAGAAGACGGTTCTAGAAAAATCCCGACTACACGGTGTGTCGTATGGGCTACACGGTGCATGTTCATTGGTGGAATACTTGGCGTATACTCCGTGAGTACATGGGTGCAGATTGGGTACATGGCCAAATACATGGCGTGTATACCCTTACCCGGCCATACCCGGCCCGATACACGGGATACCCCGTGTAGTGGTACACGGTCAAGGTGAAAGAGACAGAGACCGTGTATGGGCACATGGCCAGCATACACTGAGTGAACCCCAGGTGCTCGGACATGTCGTGTAGTCTTACTACACAATATGTAGTAACTTTTATAGGACAATCCTAGAGACACGGGTCCTTTACACGGGCAGTACCTGGGATCAAGGAACAGGGCGTGTAACCATACTACATGCTGTGTAACCTGTTTTAGATTGCTTGAGCCATTTTTATCCTATGACTTGGACTAGCTTTCTTAGGGTTTATACCCTTAATCATTCCCCTGATGGTTTCTAGTATCATTTTTTTGTGTACAATAGTATGATCGCTTTAGAAGGAACTCTGGAATAGAGTTGTTCGAATCCCCTCTGTGATACTTGGAGTCAGATCCTCTATTCATTCCTGTAACCCTAAGTAGAGTTCTTGGTGTCGACGTGACCAACTTTACCCGAGCGTCGATCCTCTGCTTAGCGGATTAGTTCTGACTGAGTTGTGGGAATCACCCCATGGCTATTGGTCGTGATCCTTATCTGAGCATCATATTCTCAAGTACTTGTGGAGTGTGTTCTCCTGGAATGAGTACTTCGTATCTCTATCTTCGGACCTAAGAGTGTGTTCTCCTTGTTAAATTCTTAATGGAATCTTTGAGCTAGAACATAGTGGTGGTTTTGCGATGGTCGATCGTGTATGAGTATATCTAGATATTCTTGTTATATATTCTGTAAAAAAATACTATGTAGAGCTGATTGTATATTTCCTTTCGGTATTTTTCACTTGTTGTATTCCTTTGTGGTTTTGGGGTGTCCTACTAGGTATTGTTATACTCAACCCTGCACGGGCTTTTCCTGCACGTGTCATGTCTAATGAAAACGAGCATTCCCTTGACAGGATTCTAGGTGGACCAGGACCGGACTGTGCTTCGTGAGATCAGATAGGCCGAGGTGTGTTCCTAAGGCTATGGATTGTAGTCCCAATACCTTTCTTTACAGGTTGGACTTTGTTGCAGACTCTCTTTTTTTGGGCTTGTACTTTTGGACCAGGGTTTTACATTACTGTACTTTACTTTCCTATCATACTCTATTTGTTGGGATTTAAGTGTATGCATGCATTTCCATTTTTCAGTATCTTTACTTTTTCAGCTTTGCGGGCTTAGAGATGTGTGTGCATGTGTACATGTTTATAGGGAATCCCTCCCAAGTTAGTACCATGCCTACTCGGTGCTAGTCACCATAGCCTACCCTATTGGAGGTGGGCTTGGGGAGTTGCGGCTCGGGCCCCGCTGGGACAAGTCGTGACAACCTAAATCCTCTATTTTCAAGAGGACATCCAAGAGATAGTTAAAATTATCAATGTAAGTACTAATCACCTATTAACCGTTTTTTCTTCTTTATCATTCACCTAAAAATATATTTTACCCATTATAATATAATTCAATTAGTATTTTTATTATACTTAAGAGTTATTATGTTAATGGTATCACCATTATCTATCCTTCCATATTAGAAAAATAAGAATTTCATTCGTACGTAAGTGTGGTATCCCACCTCCAAAAGTTACATATTTTATTTTCCAAAATCTAATTACACGGATAGTTATATAATGGTAATTATGGAATGAATATGATATTTATATGATATTTAATATTTTTAATATATAATTTATTTTCTATCTTTCTCTCATTCTATGGAAAATTGAAATGTGCATTCACTTGTATGAGTATACTACCACCTCCATGGAACAACATATTTTATCCTTCATCACCACACCACCTTGGGGGTTTTAAGAATTTAATTAATAATTAATATGATATTTATGACATGATTAATGTTATTGAGAGATAAATGGTTCATTCTATCAATAACCCCATTCATTGGAAAATGAAATCATCGATCGTGTTACATCCAGACTTACGCTTCCATTGGTGATATGCTTTGTTTTTCTTCATCGCCTTCATGGATGGTTATAGAAATAATTTTATTAATAATTATGATTATAATAATTATATTAAATATAATTTCATAATCTATAAGGATGAAACAAAAATCAATGATCGTTTTAATGTAATCTATTGATATTGGAAAATTACATGAGACAGGATCATCACTGATTTCATCTTCTCATATCAAAACATTAAATCCAATAGAATGATATTGGAAATTTAAAAATAATTATATAATTTATATTCTATTACATTAAATAATATATTAATGGTGAAATTTTTACTAATGAGAACGGATCGATATCCCCAGTATAAAACTTGTACGAAATGAACAAAATTATAAAATTTTGATGATGAATGAAAACTATCACAAACTAATATATGTCTGGTGAATGATAATAAATAATGTATAAAAAATTTAATAAAATTTATTAATTTTATAAAATGAATTATCCAAAAACTTTATTTATTATAAAATATTTTGATGACCTTTTGTGAAATTCATGTGTTAAAGTAAGGGTTCCCCGTCTCAATTTACTTCTTTTGAGACATATTCAAATTCAAAACTTGTTTTATACTATGTGGTGTATTTACTATTCTATGGATACATTTTTATCACAAATTCATATAATTTAATGGATTTGAAAATTTATCTCAAGTTCTATATTTCATGGTCTTTTAATTCAATAGATACCACTATTGCAAGGTATTTTGTTAACTTAAAAGTACTTTTATTGAGTAATAATGATTCATATTGAACTTATTTCTTCTATGTTTGGTTTATTATTACATAAAATTTTATTATATGATACATTATATTTCACTGAAGTAAATTTACAAATTCAATTCCAATCCCCTTCTTTGATGAATTTCTTTCGCATCAAAGAATTACAATTTTCTGAATAATTTTCATCCATTATATTGACTATTTTTCCTCTATATCTATATTTTTTATTCACTATAATGTTATTATTCCTTATATTTAAATTTAAATGTGTATTATTTTTTTATCTTCATATTTAACATTACTGATTTTTATGATGAATTGGGATTACCCCATTTTACGACGTGGCATTAAATAAATATATTTTTAAAAATGTTGAAAACATTTTTTATTTCCTATTCATATATTTTATCTTTAAATTTAAATTACCTTTGGATAAACTTTATGTATTTTTATGGATCTATTATTGAAATTTATTTCCAAAAAAATATAAATAATTATATATATCACTTTCCAAAATATAATATTCTAAAAATTGATTCCTAACCTCTTATCTTTACAACAATTTTTTGAAATGTTTTATACAAACTCTTTAAATTTTTCTTTCATTATCCTATTTAACTCCAAAAGATATATCACTTTTATTGTTATATTTCATGAATCACCATCTAAATTTTTTTATGAAATACTCATTTTGGGTGATTGAATTATTGGATTCAAAAAATAAAATTTTGTTATCATGAAATGTGATTCCATATATAAATGATATAAAACCCATTTTATTTCCCTTGGTTTTCACAATATGATGAATTATTTATATCTTAGAGCACACATTTGTATTTATGATAATATTTGGGGTCCTATATCTCCCTCTAATTTATTTTTTAATTTTTTATATCTCATGATATAATAAAGCATTGATATACTAGAATTTTTTCATGAATTAAAGGGTAGGAATATATGGTTTTTATAACACCCTAATATTTATGGTCTGTAGATTATTATGAAAATATATTTACTCGGTATTGAATGTTTCATGAAACACTAAGCTTAAATAAACTATGTTATAATATTAAATATTAACATGACAATTTTAATAGTAATGTGACCATTAGGAATAGAAATTTATTCATTAGAATAATAACCTCACCAATGAAATTATAAATAAAATTGAGGAATCTCATAAATAATAATATGAAATATTTATATCATATAATAAGATAATAAATTTTTTAATTATGATAAATTAAGTGTCGGTATATTTGTGAGATGTAAATGTTTATTTACAATTTTATAATTAATATAATAATTTAAAAAAAATTAATTTCACAAAATAGATTCATAAATTAATATTTTTTTGTCTTATGAATATAAGATAATTTTCCAAGTGTCGTAAAATCTGTTATAATTTAAAAATAATTTTTTTTCAATTAAATGATTATTTTAATTAAAAATTAAATTTATCATATTATGAAAAATATTTTCATAAAATATATTCATTTTTTGAAATATACACATCAAAAAATGGTTAGAGTGATTTTATAAATTTTTCTAAAATAGTGGATTTTTTGTGAATAGTGAAATATAGTAATTTGCAGTATTAGCTAAATACATGAGTTATTGAGTCATGGATGATGTATAAAAGATTTAGGAAACATTAATTAGAACTCACATAAAATAGTTATTGTACTTAGTTACAAGAATCAATACTATTTTCATTCTTGAGCCAAAATAACAAACAAATGAATAAAATAATCAAAAAAATTCATCTCCTCCACTATAAATACCACCCCTTCTAGTCACACATTTTAAGCCTTATAGCTTGATAATATTATATATAATTCTTCTACCAAACCTATTTCTCACATCCAGGAGATTCTGATCTTAATAAAATATCAATCACAAGGGCCTTAAGGAGGTTCTCAAAAATACTATATACAGAAGGTAAAATCCTCTTTCATTTTCTTTTAATTTATTTTAGTTTATTTTTTAATGATCTCCCTAACTCAATTATCAAACGATGAATGAAAACTAAAACACATTTTTTACACATTAATTTTATTTTTTTAAAGGAATATCCATCACCAAACCCCTTCACCTCTCACTTTTATTCCAAAAATGAAAACATCATCTATGATGTGTCGATTTACCAACATCGTGAATGATGCATTTTTATTTTCAATTACCACCTTCAAGGCTATTCATAAAAATTTTATTATGGTAAAATAAGATTTCATTATTTATATTATAATTTATAAAAATTTTTGGTACTAGTATATAAACATGATATTTAATAAAATGACATAAGTTTGTGATTGTTATGAAAACCACTAAAATAAATTAAATATTTTTCATTATCAAATTATTTATTGAATAATTATTATACCATAAAACAAATTGATATATAAAATCATTAAAAATAATTTAATTTCATTAATAATATATAAATTTAAATTTGGATAACTAATCCCATTATACTTGAACATCCATAGTTGTATACAAGCAAACTCGATCATAAAAATCCAATAAAACGAACACTCCAAGAATGTATAAATTAAACATTATAACTCATAAGAAGTATCCTTAAAAGAAATAAATAAATTTTAATTCATAAAATATATTTTGAAGAGGTTATTAATTATCTAATTAATTAATCTAATATGATTATCTATGACATTAAGTTCAAGTATAGAATGCTTTTGGACATAAGGTATGGGACTTCATTTAAATTTTCATCTCAGTGAGACTTACCTAGTATTGTGAACCTAATATTTTTTATGTGGTGTATCTACTACCTTTTTGAGATCATTTTTATTTGATATTATATTTATCTTAAATATCTATATTTATTTTATCATGGAAATGATTATTTGTTAATCCGTCTACTATTTTTACATTCGGTGTTTACATTGAATATTGTATTAACTAAGTAAATATTGTTAATAATTTATCCTCTAATCAATAAAAATATTTTGATAGGTCATATTTTTTCGGAATTAAATCTATGTATGTATAATTATTTGGACTTTTAGTGATGGTTGGGGCCTAATTATAGATATCCCCTTGATGCATCGATATGTCTCATGAAATAAAATAGTTGGTGATAAACACGTCAAGTTTTTTTCTAAGAATAATTAGACTAGTTTCTACCCATATACTTAAAATTTCCAAAAAGTATAATAGTTAATGTTCCAGATACATTAAATCCAAAACATTAATCATTTTCTTCATTCAGTATTCAATTATTACTTTCCATGACATTTCCACTATAAAAAAATCAATTAATGCATTTACATTCTTAGTATATTTATGGTATGTGTTTTTAGTTATTTAGCATGACATAATGATTACACATTATTTATTATTCTTCACTTATTATTGACTCATGTAACACTTACTAAGAATTTTATCAACCCTTTTATTTAATCTTTTCAAGGTTATGAAGAAGAAATATTTGAATAAGTGTCAAGAAATAAGTTTATTTTCCGGTATTATGTTCTGTGTATAATTACCTATATAATAAGGGAATCATGTATATATCTAGTTTGTTAAGACTACTAAAAAGATAAATCCTTATGGATTTGATATCTTGTATTATTCTATTATAATAAAATAACCACCATCTATGAGCTACTGGGGTTTGGGTTATTATAGTTTATGTTAAAATAAGTTTAGTAGAAACCTAGGGAACTATATTTTAAATAAATATGAGAATTATAATAATTCCTTACAATGAAATTTTAGCTCAATAATCATGGTGATAACGAGCTAACATAGTGTGTGTCATTATTTAGTGATGGATCCGAACAGAAGAAATGGAATCAATACCTGTGAGTAATGCATTGATTTCCCTACTAATAAAGTCAGCATAGTTAATATTGGAGTTTAGAAGATCATGACCATATTAAGAAAACTTACTTAGGTTATAAAGAATAATCATACTAAAAAAATTGGATCGTTTCATGTTGAATAAGACCCAATATTTAAGTGGGACTACTAATCAAGTGGTGTCTGAGTAGTGGACCAGGTCCCTTAAAGAGATATTTTTGGCATTAGGATGCAATAAAAATAAAAAGTTAGTACATGAAGTATATTTTCTCAAGGTAGATGAAAATAAATGGTGTTCATTGATCCAAAATGCTAATGAGGAAGATGATATAGAACACAAGGAGTGGAAATCATTTAAATAAACAATCTTGGACAAATAATTCCATCATGACCAATAAACTAAAATGAAGAGAAAATTCCTTAACTTAATGAAAACGGAAGAAGAGAGTGTTTTAGAATATGAGGATGCCTCCACAATACTATCTAGTTATAATACATATTATATATATGATTAAGAAAAAATGATGGATCATTTCTATAATGGTCTTAATATATGTCTCTGAAGGCAATTTCTTTCTAAAAAATTTTCATCATACGCTGAAATAGTATAGGGTTCCATAAAAAAAGAGGTGGAATTTAAAGATATAATATGATTAAGTGATATAAAGAGAAGAATAGTCCTTTTGATAACCATGAAAAAAGAATAGTGTCAAATAAGAATAGGGGAATGAAGAAATTCCCATTATGAGATAATTATGGAAAGAACCATCTAGGGAAACGCTTGAAAGTCATGGGAGTTTCTTATAAGTGTGGAGAAATGGATCATTGATCTAGTGAATGCAAGGAGAATAAACAAATAAATTATTTTCAATGATTTAATTATTACTAAATGAGGAATTATTCGAACCCAATTCCCTTGAATTAGGGGAATCTACCATAAAAGAGGACAAGGGGATATGACCAAGCTTATGTGATCACCATAGATGAATTAGAAGTACCCAATGATGTGGTGAAATGCAAATTAATCATAAATTAAAATTTCTCCAATTATTTATTTTATTTTGGAACATTTCACACTTTTATATATACCTAGTCAAACTATAAAATTAGATGTGTATTTTTTTGATTTAATAACATAGTTGTTAGTCAAAACTTTTACGGAAAGTCTCATTGCAATAAAGATGTGTGGGGAAATCCCCATTATGGAATATAAACATGCTTTATTTTTTCACCATATCATTATACCTATGTTTGACATTTATATAGTCTTTATTATGGACAGGATTTCAAAATAATATGTGAAAATTTATTTCAAGAAGAAGGGAATTATGATTTGTGAGGAAGATGTAGAATTACATATCTTTAGAGAAAAAACATAATCATATGTCTATAATATAGATCCACCCCCCACTATCTCTACTAAATGAAATTACTAGGGAGGATGAGACAACTACATCTTGGGATGATGAAATTAATCTTAAAATTGGTGATGTGACAATTATACATGAACACAATGATGTATTTCCCGATTTATTACCTCAAAACCCCCATAGTATTAAGTTGAGTTTAACATTTTTTTAGTCCGTGATTCAAGACCAATATTAAAGAATCCATTTAGAATGGCCTTTTTAGAATTAATAGAGATAAAGAAAATACTATATGATTTGAGTAATTGGGTATTTATTCTCTGTATTATTTCATCATGGGTATCCCATGTTCTCTTTGCTAATAATAAATATGGATCATTGATGTTGTACATTGATTATAGATAAATCAATGCTATTACAATAATTAATGGGTATCATCTTCCTTTTATTGATGATTTATTTGATCAACTTCACAAAGCTCAATATTTTTCAAAGATTTACCTTAATTTTATGTATCATCAATTCCAATTAAAGAAGTAAGATATTCCAAATATAGCTTTTCATACATGGTATGGACATTATGAGTTTACATTAATTCCATTTGGATTGACTAATTTACCCTTGTTTTCATGGATTTAATTAGTAGAGTATTCAATGAATATATTTATGATTTTTTTGTAGTATTCATTGATGGTATTATGGTGTATTATAAAAAATATTAAGACCATGATAATCACTTGGGGATAATTCTTGAGACTCTTATGAGGAAATATTTATATGGTAAATTTATCAAGTGTAGATTTTGGCTGCAGGAAATCTTGTTTCTCAGAAAAATTATATCTACGGATTGAATCTAAGTTGATCCTATAAATAAAAATGCAATCAAACAGTGTCTTACTCCATCAAACATAACTGAGGTATGTAGTCTCATTAGATTAATAGTATTCTATCAACATTTCATTATTAATTTTTCCCGATTGGCTAACTCGCAAACCAAGATGACACAAAAATGGGTCATGTTTGTATGGATAAAACAATGTGAATAATGTTTTGAAGAATTAAATAGAATATTAATTGATACTTCAATTTTACTTTTCCAAATAGTATGATGGGTTTTTTATATAAAGTGATGCATTTAAGGAAGCACTGGGTTGTGTATTTTTGAAAAATGATAATTTTATTTCATATGAATTAGGGTAGTTGAAGATTTAGGAAGAAATTGTCCAACTCATGATCTTGGGTTAGAATCCATAATATTTTCTCTCATGATATAGAGACACTATCTCTATGGTGAAAGATGTGAGATATATACAGATCAAAAGAGTTTCAAATAAATATTTACATAGAAATAAGCCAGGAAGAGGCAAAGATGATGGGTCAGATTACTCAATGATTATGATTTCTCAATACACTGTCACCTAGGAAAAAGAAAATAACATAGAATATTAATTAAGTAGTAAATATCTTTGAATTATGGCCCAAATGAGGATTTATAATGATCATATATTCATTTTCAAAGTAAATATGGTTATGGTAATTGTTAAAGAAAGGGAAACATCACACCTTTTTCAGATGATTACTAAACCATATTTACTAGAGAAGATAAAAAGATCTCAATCTGATGATGATAATTTTCAAAAGAAAATTAAGGTTGTTAAGAATGGACTATTGGAAAACTTTGTGCATGAGGATTCAATTCTGAAATTTGGAAATTGCTTATGTGTTCCATAAATAACTGAGCTAAAAAAGGGATCTATTATTTAATTCTCATAGATAAAATTTCTCTATACACCCTATTATTAACAATATATATAGAGATATAAAAGAACATGTTTTTTAAAATAATATAAAGTTGTAAATTTTTTAATATGTGTCAAGATGCTTAGGTTTTCAATAAGTGTAGGCCAAGAGACAGAATCTTATGAGATTCATGCAACCTCTACCAATTCATATGTTGATGTGGGATGAAATTATAGTGGAATTTATCATAGAAATACTAAGGACACTAGGAAGGAATGATGCAATATAGATAGTTGTTGATAAAATTGATAAATGCACACATTTTATTTTTATAAGAGAAAATTTACCTCTTGATCACCTAGAATTACTCTAAATTAATGAAATTTTTAGACTTCATGGTATACCTCTATCGATTGTGTCGGATTGAGATCAACATTTTACCTTAAAATTCTAGAAGAGTCTTTAGAAGGTTTTGGATAATGAGATTTATTTGAGTACTACTTATCACCCTCAAACTGAAGGATAGTATAAATAGATTATTCAAACATTGGAAGACATGTTCAGATCATGTTCACTAATCATTTAAGGCATTTGGTATCATTATTTACCTTTTTTATAGTTCTCCTATAATAATAGTCTCAATTCAAGTATTCAAATGGTTTCATATAAAGAAATATATAGTAAGAGATTTCATATTTCAAATTTCTGGGATGAAGTTGGTGAGAGGAAACTAATGGGCCCATAATTTTTTAATGAGACAATGAAAATGGTAAAGAATATTCTGAATCATATAAAAGAATATCTGTAAAGACCCGCAAATTTCAAGGAAATTTTTTTCTTAATTTTCTTTGGAATTTTACAAGAGCGCAGCTTCAGACGGCACCTGATTCCGAGGCCCGGTGTGCCCGGAATCAATTTCCGAAGTTTGGCTCGGGTACGTTCAGTGAACGGACGAGCGGGTTTTTCTATCTTTTGAACCGGTGCCCGGAATCGAATTCTGAGGGCACCGATGAAATCGCAGCGCCGGTATTTGCTTAGAAACGCCTCTTCCGGAGTTGCATTTGCTCAGACGTGGTTTTTAAATTTCGCGGCTTTAAGTCAGAAATAAAATAAAGTTTGTGCGACAACTTTATTTTATTTCACTTAAGCTGCTTGGAAGCCACTTGAAGCCACTTAAGGGCGGCTTGAACTGAGTTGAACTGGATAGGATGCTATCCGGAAATATCCTACCCCCTTGGTAGGATATTTGTGAGGTGGGGCCCGCACGAGCCCCGCCGTTTCTTTCGCTAAGTAACGCACCCGCGAAAACCCGTCAAGGTAACTGAAAAGTCAACCGACGCGTTTTCTTTAATTCTTAACAGACCATTTAATTGGGCTGTTTCTTTCGTGAATTAATTGGGCTGTTTTATTCGTTGAATTAATTCAACGAATTAAATGGGTCGTTACTTACGCGTTTTGCGTTTGTTGGCAAAATAATAAAATAGACAACTTGTCTATTTTTGAGGATTGCTATCATTGTGCAAATTCCTCTGAACCTCCACCCTCCCCGCGAAGAACGCGAAGAACGCGAAGAACGCCGACGACCGGAATTCGACGACGCACACCGAGATCTGCGACGTCGACGAGCTTTACCCGCGACGTTCTTCGGCGACGCCTCTTCTTCCGCAGCCGATCCTCGTTCGGCAACTAAGGTAAGAATCGGATCGTTAATTCTCCCTTTTTAATTTCAATAACAACGGATTTAAATTAATTAAATCCGTTTGTTCTTGATCCGGAGATTGGCGACGCGATGCCGGATACCGCGACGACGCGACGATCCCCCTTCTTCCGCGACGAGCAATCCCGCGACGATCCCTCGTTCGGCAACGACAGCTGCGAGGTAAGGGTTGATTTGAAATATTTTCCTTTCCCGTGATTTTATTTCTTTTAATATAAAGAACCGATCACAGAACAATTTTAAATTTATTTAAAATTGTTGATTTGGTCGTTTCTTGTTTCTCCCGTTGTTTATGACTAACGCGGAGGGTGCGGGTCTAACGAACAAGACCCGGAAACCCTCCGCCGATCTTCCTTTTTGTGCGGATTTGGCGGGCGACGGCAAAAGCACGACGCAAGGGCCATTTGTTGATTCCGCAGTGAAGGACGCGTCCCGGGAGGAACAATGGCGCAGACGGGAGGCAAAACGGGCCACCGGAGCAACTCCGGCGGCCCGCGGAAGGAGGCGGCGGCGGCGCCCGGCGCGCCGCCGGAGGAGTCCGCCGCGGCCGAGCCGCGGCGGCGGCGAACCGCCGGACCGCGTCCGCGGTCCGGCCATCCAGCACGCGGCCCGCGCGGGCCGCGTTTCTCCAAAGCCGCGGGTTTGACCCGCGGCGGCTCAAGCGGCCGCTCGGCCGAAGCCGAGCCGGCCGGTCCGGTCGGCCGGGCCGCGCCCAGGCCGGACCGGACCCGGCCTAGCCGGGTCGGACCGGGTCGGGCCGACCCGGTTCGGCCGACCCAAGGGGGGGTTCGGGCCGGGTCGCCCCGGGCCCAGGACCCCCGTTTCGGTCCCTCTTCGGTCTTTCGCCCATATCTTGGGCCTGGGACCTCCGATTGACGAACCGTCAGCGGCTACGCGATCCTTGGATCGAGACGGTCGTTTCGGTATATTATACTCAAGGTTTCGGAAGACTTTGGGTTCGGCCGGGTTGGTTCGTACACGAAACCAACCGGGCCCTCGGAGCGGAAACGCTCATAACATGAGCTACGGACGTCCGATCGACGTACCGTCAGCTGTGGTAGATTCCTCTAAGTGAGACGGAACTTTTGGCATACTCCGCCCGAGGATCGGATACAGGCGGAGTACGGTCGGGTTGGTTTTGCCCTAAAAACCAACCGGGCCCCTGGGACGAAAATGCCAATAACTCTCAGACCGGGCGTCCGATTGACGCGCCGTCTGTCGCGTTGAGATCCTGTTGTCGATACGGAACTTTTGGATACATCAACTTCGGACTACGTGTCAGTTGATGTATCAGCCTCTCGGCTCGTGGAGCGGACCCTCCTAAACGAGCTCGCTATGTGCGGGAACCCTAGCGCTGGCTGTGACTTCGACGACAGAGCAGAGATCCTCCGTGGACTGCGACGACGGCAGAGCAGAGATCCTTCGTGGACTGCGACGACGGCAAAGCAGAGATCCTCTGTGGACTGTGACGACGGCAGAGCAGAGATCCTCAGTGAACTGCGACGACGGCAGAGCAGAGATCCTTCGTGGACTGCGGCGACGACTGTGCAGAGATCCTCAGTGGACTGCGTCGACTTCAGCACTCAGCGATCCTACGTGGATCAGTGCTACCGGTTCTGTGTGAGCCTCTACCTACAGGTTCTGTGTGAGCCCGATCCTATGTGGGTCCTTACTACCGGTTCTGTGTGAGCCACTGCCTACAGGTTCTGTGTGAGCCCGATCCTGTGTGGGTCTTTTGCGGGGGTTAGTACCTATCGATCCTTCGTGGGTCCGACGACTTAGATGGATCAGTGATCATCTTTGACGTCATCTGAAAAAGTATACCTGGTTGAGCTGAATCTTATGTTACTCTCCTTTGTGGATTGTGTTGAACTATCCTATGTGGATTTACTGTTTACTCTCCTTGTGGATTTGAGTCTTGCTTTCCTTTGTGGATTGAGTTGTTCTTGAGCTCGTGAGCAGAGCTAGAATTGGGGACTTAGGTATATGTATGGGAATATACCTAAGTCGAGTCAGATGTTACTTCGTGATTGCATCTTTCTTTTGTGCTATATCCTTTGTGGATTTCGGGAGACCTTCGGGGGTCTCGGGGTCCTTACTGAGTAGCTTGTACTCACCCCTGCACGGGCTATGCCCGCACCTTGTTGTGTTGGTTGCAGACGACGGACAACGCTGATCACGGTTGGGGCGTGGAGCAGGACGGTACCTGGAGGTGGACCACTGGGCGGGACGTGCTCGGAGCGAACGTGGGACCCGAGGAGCCTGGAGGCTATCTGTACCCACCCTTCAGGTGGGATTGCCAGTGGACGACACGAGGCCGCCGTCTTTTCTTCAGTTGCTGTACTTTACTTTTCAGTTGTACTTTACAGTTGGGCTTGTATTTCCGGCCCCCTTTACTTTTCTGCACTTTACTTTCCGCTTGCTGACTCTGTGTGGTTGTTACTTAAAGGCAATGCCTTCCCTGTTTACTGGGATTTTACGCCTTGGTGCTAGTCGCCATCCCCTGGCCTATGGAAGGCGGGCTTGGGGTAGTCACGGCACGGGCCCCAAGGACGGGTCGTGACAATATCAATAGAAGAAAAAGTGTTATTCTTTTTAGTGAATAAATGATTTGGAATTTCAAGTGGGTGATCATGTTATTATAAAAGTATATCCATGGAAGTGTGTCAAAAGGATTGATAAATAATGGAAACTGAGCCCTAGGTATATCGTATCATTCAAAATTTTGGAAAGAAATGTATTTTTAGCTTACTAATAAGCAATTCCACCAAGTCTCTCCATATTTCATGATCTGTTCTACATTTCATTGTTAATGAATTGTATACCAGACCCAACGCATGTACTCACCTATGAAGAAATAGAACTGAAACATGATTTTTCCTACTGTGAATATCCTATTGAGATTTTTGATACTAGAGAGAAAGT
This sequence comes from Viscum album, assembly GCA_963277665.1. NCBI lineage: Eukaryota > Viridiplantae > Streptophyta > Magnoliopsida > Santalales > Viscaceae > Viscum > Viscum album. Next base: position 120,391,581 of record OY728165.1, read on the forward strand.
ATTTCTAAATTTGATTTCATGAATGGTAAAAGTTCTTTGTAGAAACTATAAAATGGAAGACACGACATGGGATATTGAGGAAGTTATGAAGAAGAACCACCCTAACCTATTTAGAGGGAAATATTCATGAAATATATTGAGGAAATAATTTCCAAAGGAGGGAAAATTATGACACAAAAATATTTATAGTACATAACATCTTGAATAAACTCAATTTACTCGGTAGTTTATTTTTCATACAATACCAACATTAAACAAACCATCATATAATATTAAATATTTACATGACTGTTGGAGTAGTAATGTGACCGTTAGGAAAACTAATGTGGCCATTAGAATAATAAACACATCTATGGAAGTATAAATAAAATTTAGGTATCTCATCAATGAAAATATGGTATATTTATATCATATAATAAGTAAATAAATGTCTTAAAAATTATAAATTAAGTGATGGTATTTTTGTAAAACATAAATATTTATTTAAAATTTTATAATTAATATAAAAATTTAAAAGAAAATTTATTTTCATAAAATATATTAATAAAATAATATTTTCTTGTCTTTTGATTATAAGATAATTTTATGATACCTTATTTAATTTCTCAAATTGTCATAAAATCTTTTATAATTTTAAAATCGGTATTTTTTTAATAAATGATGATTTTAACTTAAAATTAAATTTATAATACATATAAAAATACTTTCATAAAATGGATTCCATTTTTGAAATATAAAAATTTAAAAATGGTTAAGGATTTATTTTTGTATTTTTCTCAAATATTTGAATTTTTGGGAATAGTAAAATATGATAATTTACAGTATTAGCTAAATACATGGATTATTGAGTCATGGATGCTGTATGGATGATGTATGGATGATGTATTGATGATGTAAGAACAATTATATAGAAATAAAATTCACTATTTATTGAACATAGACACAATAATCATCACTATTGATAGTCTTAAACCAAAATAATAAACAAATGAATAAAATAATCAAAATCACTCATATCCACCACTATAAATACCACCACTACGCCTCACACCTTCTAAACCATGGAGCTGGCTAATATTATTCCAAATTCCTAACCCAAAACTTTTCCCAAAATTTAATAGATTTTTATCTCAATTAAATACCAATCTCAAGTGCCTTAAGGAGGTTCCCAAGGAGACGCTATATAAGAGTTAAAATCCACTTTTTTAGTTTAATTTCATTTAATTTATTTTTTTATTCGCTCATTAACGACTCCATTAAAAAATTCATGATTACTCTAGAATATTATATATATTTAAAATTCACTATTTTAATTGAATTTACATCATCAAACCTCTTATCCTCTCCCTTTTATTCTAAAAATAAAAACCACATATGTGATGTGTTGATTTACCGCCATCGTGGATGATGCGTTTTCATTTTCCATTACCACATTCAAGTCTCGGCATAAAATTATTATCATGGTTCAATAATATTATATTATACATATTTTAATTTATATAATATTTTTAAACCAATGTATAAACATGATATTAAGTAAAATGATATAAGTTTCTGATGTTGGTAAAAATATCCAAAATAAATTAAATCATTTTCATTAATGTTTTATCTAATGAACCATTCTCATAACATATAAAAAATGTTTTATAAGATCATTTAAAATTATAAATGTTCATTAATAACATGTAATTTTAAATATGTATTACTATTCCCATTTTACATGAACTTCCATACTTGTATACAAGCGAACTGATCCTGAAAAAACACAGAAAATTAACACTATTGGAATAACAAAATTAGACATTAAAACTAATCTGAATGGATGAAAATGAACTTAATAAATTATAATAAAGAAAATATATGTTTAATAGGTTTTTAATTATGTAATTAATTGATCTAATTTTATTATCTAGTTCATTAAGTACAAGTTCATAATAATTTCATAAATAAGGTAAGGGACTTCGTCTCAATTTGCATATCATTTAGACTTACCCGGTATTGTGTACCTAATCACTTTTTTGTCGTGTTTATACTAATACTTTGAGATTATTTTTCATTTTAAATTATATTTATATTAAATATATATATTACATTTATCATGAATATGATTATTTTCTATGTTGTCTACCATTTTAACATATAGTGTTTTCATTGAATGTTTTTTCAACAGGGGAAATATTTATAGTACTATATCCTCTACTCAATACAGATATTTTGATAAGTATTATTTTTCATAAATTAAATCCATGTATAAAGAATTATTTTTAATATTTTTTATGGGTGTTACCAATTATAGATAGCCCCTAAAAGCATCAACAAGTCTCATGAGACAAAAGATATAGATACAAACCATTCGTGTTTTTTTCAAGAAGAATCAGTTAAGTTTCTACCAATAGAATTAAACTGTATGGATATAATAATGGTTAATATTCTAGATACATGACATACTATAATTAATCATTTGATTTATTCAATATTCAATTATTAATTTATGTGATATTTTCACTATAATAAAATCTATTGATGTATTTTTATTCTTAGTTTGTTGATGGCATGTCTTTTTCAGATATTTACCTTCACAAAATGATTTTGACTAATTGATTATGCTTCACTTTTTATTTAATCATGTAACCCATACTGATCATTTGAACTACCTTTCTATTTTTTTCCATCCTAGATTTATTAAGAAGAAATCCTTGAATAAGTGTGAATAAAATAGTTTATTTTCCTTTGTTATGTTTTATACGTAATTTCTAATGTAATAAGGCAACCATGTATGTATATAGTTCCTCAAGATTACTAAACGGATCGATCCTCAATGATGTGATCTATTGAATCTATTCCATTGTAATAAAATAACCACCAACTTTGGGCTTCTAGCGTTGGGAATGTTTCAATTTTTTTCATAATATAATAGGTGAAAATACTTGGATTCATTCACAACATATGTTTGGGAATGATTAGGTTTTCTCATAATGTGATGTTTATCTATAATAATGTTTGTTAAATAGTAACTTATTATTCTATGTTTCCATGGAATGCACATTTTCATGTTATATGACTATGATTGCTGATATCCCTATAGGAATCATTAATTGATATATTGTTAATGAATTTAGAAATTTATAAACATGGAAAAAACCACGAAACTATAGGGTAGTATAGGATATAAAATTCTGAGGTCTAACCCACAGAGGTAGGGTTAGAGAAAATACTAATTATGTAAAATAAACCTAAACTAATTTCTAATTTAATAATAAAATCTATGCTACTGAGCATGTGATTGATTTAGAAAGTGGTAGAAGAAAATATAAAATGGGTATCGAGAAATAATGAAGAGCACATACAAACCCAATGGTCATGTACTTCATATTACAAATGATGGGTCACCTAAAACCTAATTTAATCAAGGAGCAGAGACAAACCCAATGGTCATAGTGCAAGTCTAATCTCTAGATCACATATTAAAAAATGTATTCAGCCAACTCCAGCAATGGTCAAGCTCAAAGAAATAAACAAATTAAATCCATTCCCCAACACCACTCAAAATGATCATGTAAGGATAAATTCAGAAAGAGATAGAAATGAGTAAAAAAATATTAAATCCTAACATGAATTGAATTAAAAAATAAAATACCACATACATTCAATTCCCATTCATTATGAAAGCCTCAACACAAATAAATTAATTTCTCATGCTAATGATGAGTGGGTACATAATATAAATAAATATAATCCTGCATAAAGTGGTGAAAGAATATGTATGCCTTCATCCATTGGGTGTTAGTTGGATATCCTCCATCATGGAATGCCTCCAAAGGTGAAGCCAAGGGATCCTTTTATATGTGTTTTGGTCAATCCTCGGTCATGAAAAAAATCTATATGTATATTTATTTTCTCTATTTCCCAATACAGTCACAATGTGTAATTAGATCACACATACTGTAATCAAGATCTGAGTTTCCTCCACATCTATCAGAGTCTCATGAAAATATAATTCACAGATTTAGAACTTTGAATCCCTTCACATCATGTAATCAGGAATCATGATGCGTGATTGTCTTTCATGGAATGTAATGACTTCACGGCTAGTCCTTGAAGTAGTCATTCCTTTGAAAATGTCATGACATGTAATTACATCACATAGTGAGTAATCTTTCTGCTCCATAATTTCTATCTTTAAACTTCCTCAAAAATTTTCTATCCAACCGCTTTGCTTCTCTCATGGAATGAAGTGTCTTTAACATCATAATATAACATCTTTTTGTTATTTTTTCACAAATCTATTACTTCCTAGCATAAAACATAAAACAAATCAATTCGATCCAAAATTGTAAATCTTATTCATTTAAATACAAAAATAAATACATAATACACTCTAAAATATATGCATATAATACACCTATAAAATACTCAAACACTTGAATTCTGACTTTTCCCCAAGGATGGAATGACATCATACTAAAAAGGAATTTCACCTTACCATGATTCAAATTAAATTTTAATAAAAACAATTGATCAAATGGTCAATTAAATGTTCAATAATCACAAGTATAAAATTTATCAATGCTTCACTTTTCAAAGAATACAAATCAACCATGTATTTCACCTTTCCTCTATTAAAATATCCTCGCCTTTTTCATTATTTCATTTTAATTTTTCAATTAATTGTTAATATGCAATCCATTTTCAATTTACCTCACAACAATTTTTCTACTCATCATCAGGGTACAAATGTAAATAAAGTTCAACATATACCTAAAAAACATGTCACTTACCAAAGGTTGGAAATGAAACTAACATCTCCACCGTGTAAAGACATAGATCATAATTAATCCTAATTGAATCACCATAAAGGTTCAAATTACTTTGGGTATTTTGGGTAGGTACATAAATGATGTAAAAATACAGCTCAAATGGAGGGTTGACTCTAAATAATTTTGCATGATAATAAAAAATAGATTAAAAATGATCTCCCTCTATAGATTTCGTCTCTATCTTCCACCAAAAATCTCAAAGTGTACTCATAATAAATGTAATAACAATGAATGAATCAACCTATCTTTTCCTTTTTTTATTTTTTTATTTTTATATTTTTTATATATTTTTCAAAAGTTAAAATCAGAACAAATCTCGCATCCATCAACTAACCACATATGTTCAAAAGATCATCAGTCTGCAAAATGGTGATTATTCATCCTCCCAAAACACAAACTGATTTTTTCATTTTTTCAAAATATTTTTTTAGAAAGAGAAGTGAATAATTATATAAAATATAATATATATGGTCCTCCCCAAAATCATAATTTAAAATCACCCATAAAAACTTCCACAATAATGTATGTCATGGTACAACCTAGAAATTTCACCCATGTACTTATTATTTTAAATATCAAGAAAATAATTTAGAGGAATGTATGAATGGATAAAATAGGCTTGTAAATTGTCTCATTTCCTAACAAGGAAGTTCATATATTCTACTATCTTAAAAATGGATTAATGCAAGGTGGGTTTCAGGATAAGAGGGTTAAATGAAAGAATGCCTCAATCATATTAAAAGTGGTCTTGTTCTTTCATAGTTGCGATAAGATGAAAAGAAATTTCTAGAAGTAAAAAATTCTTGAGTTTCTCAAGAAATATATTAAATAAATAATATAAAATATTGGCTCAGTGGATGTATCAAAAATGAGATTAATGGTTCAAACAATTACTCATGGTATTTCATACGAATAATTAAATCAATGAATGAAAATATCATAAATTCAAAGCATGGTCAAATATTAGAAAAAATAAATTTATAATTATTAACATCCTCCTCAAATAATGATTTTCTAACGAATAATTGACATGATTATCTACACTAATTATTTTCTACATTTTTCTGATTTAAATTTTTTGATAAAGAAATTTAGATTTTGTGGCATGATAATTTTCCTAGGAAATTTTTGTCTCCTAGTTATATTGATTAAATAATTAATCAAATATGGGTCATGAAAATAAAAATTAAATATATAATTAAATGTGGGTAATGAGAATTAAAAATTAAGAACCCGAAATCATTCTCCTATTTGACAAATAAAGTCTCCACTCCTATCCCTAGTAACTACAACAAAATTTTTATATCCCTATGATCATTGTTAATTCGCTCTGGGTTACCGAATTTAGATATTTATAAACCTGAAATAAACAAACCACTATACAATAGGGTAGTATAGGATATGAAAGTCTGAGGATGTGTAGGTTCTGCCTGCACCTTTTCACTAACTATATGTGTTTTCATGGACCTAAAAATTAATATAAAAAAGAGAAAGTACAGTCCCTTGCAATATGATCCAAAATAATTTGGTGATTTAAATTAAATACTAATAGAAAAATGAATGCTTAAAACGTAATAAATCTACCTTCTGAAAAAGTATTAAAATTTTCCGGTTAGCTCCCAATAACTGCTCATTTTTTAATGATTGTTTAGCTCGACCATACCTAGTTTATCTGATTGGAGTGTAGTATAATGAAATTCATCTCGTTTTTATCCAAACATGACTTTTAAATCCTTGCATATCATCATTAATTCTCCTCAATGTAATTGGTATGGACCTTGAAGGAGGTTACTAGAGTCTGAACAACATGAGTATAACCGATAGAATTTTAGTGTCTATATAGACTTAGTAAAATTATTTAATATATGGGTTAATTTTTTAAGTTTCATCAATGATTAATTAACGTTAATCCTCCATCTCTTTAAATTATTCTTTCATTACATCTCTTTTTTGTTCCTCAATAGATTCTGTATAGGGTGTAATAGGTCCTTTTTCTTATTTTTCCACCGCACATTTATTTTCTAAAAATTTTGTGATAAATGTGGTAATCATAATATTTTATTATTCCTATTATTCATAGTCTTCTTCTTCCATCACCAATGGTATATGTTTTCCAAGGAATATTTTTAGCATCTTAGTAGCTGAGTTTCACCTATCTTTAATTTTGTCTTCTTCTTCTTCATCTTGTAGTTATTTTCTGATGTATGCATCGACCCATTCATTTTCTATAGAAAGTTCACCCTATTTATCATATTTTGAACCTGTATAATCCAGGGTTTTATGATTAGTATAAAAATAAACTTCATATGTGGTACTTACCTCATATTTTTTTTTCATGGTGCTCCTTATCGAATTCTGACTCGAGGCTATGGGTTGTTATGTGTTCATAGTATGGGTACAATTGCAGGTACTTATAGGGTTGACTATTTATCATTTTGACTTATTTGAGTAGTTACACCATATCATACAGTAGTAAGGTGAACATCTCTTTGATAGTCATTTCACTTTGAAGTCCTTCCATCACAACCAAAAATACTCAGTGTGGTAACAAGTAATATAAATAAAAAACCTATGCTAAAATCAGGAAACCAAAATTTAGAGAAAATATTTTTTCAAAATTATTTGACAAATAAAGTCTCTACTCCTATACCTAGTAACTAACACCAAAATTTTTATATCACTATGAGCATTGTTAATTCCCTCTGGGTTACCAAATTTAGATATTTATAAACATGAAATAAACAAACCACTATACAATAGGGTAGTATAGGATATGAAAGTCCGAGGTTGAACCCACAGAGATAGGGTTGGAGATAATACTATTTAAATAAAATGAACCAAAAATAATTTCGAAATTTTAAAATAAAATCTATTCTACTAATCATCTGATTGATTTATAATGGTTTATAAGAAAATATAAAATAGATGTCAAGAAATAATGAATCTAGGTTTATGGGATGACAATGTATAAAATAATTATTCAATAATTATATAGTCATCAATATCAGATCCAAGTGAATACAATGGTCATGTAAGATGTTCTACATCCTAAGTTATCCTTTTTTCATGGTTAGGTACTTCAGATTTAAAATGATCAGTAACCCAAAACCAAATTTAATGATATAAATAATACAAAACCAATAGTCATGGTGCAAGTCTAAGCTCTAGATAGATCATTAACAATTACATTCAATCAACTGTGGAAATGGTCAAGCACATAAGAAGAAATAAATTAAATCTATTACCCAACCCCATTCACAATGATCATGCAAGTAGAAATAAGGAAAGAGATAGGAATGAATAAATAATATTAAAGCATGAACTACATTAAAATATAAAATATATCATATATTCAATCCATGTTCATCATGAACACCTATGAATAATGAAATAATCTGCCCATGTTAACCATGAGAGTGTCTAGAAAATAAATAAAGAAAATTCTACAGAAAGTGATGAAGGAACGGGTGTTCCTTCATCTGTTGGGTGTTCTTTGGTGATCCTCCGTCAATAAATTCCTCCAAAGGTTTGGCAGAGGGTTTCTTTTATAGGCATTTTAGTCCAACATTGGTCGTGCAGTGAATCTCCACATATATTTATTTTTTTCTATTTCCCAACACATTCACTATGTGTAATATCATGTAATCATGATTTGAGTTTATTTTATGTCTGCGACAATCTTGCGTGAATATCATTCATAGCTTTGGAACTTTGACTCTTTTGATATCGTGTAATTAGGACTCATGGCATCTAATTTTCATTCGTGGCATGTAATGACATCACGGTTTGTCCTGGTGGTGTAATTTCTTTTCAAATTTTCAAGATGTGTAATTTCATTACAATCCAAAATATACATGTTCAAACTTAATCAATAATCTAGGGTCGTGACGCTTAACTTCACTTACAGCATGAGGTGTCTTGAACCTCTTATTTTCACGTCTTTTTGTTCCTTTTTTATAAAATTTTTATTTCCTACCAAGAAAAATGAAACAAATCAATAATATAAAAAATTGGTAAGATTTTTCATTTAAATACAAAAATCAACACAAAAAATGATCTAACATATATACATGAAATACAATTATCAAATTCCCCCACAATTAAATTCAGATTTGTCCTCAAGGATGGAATCTCAACATACTACAACGTAATCTCACCTTACCATGCATAAAATTTAATTTTAATAAAAATAATTGATCATATAGAAAATTAAATGTTCAGGAACACATGTAGAAAAGTTTTTGACACTACACTTTTCAAAGAATAAAAATCAACCAGGTATTTCACTTTTCCCCTATTAAAATATCCATGACTTTTCATTCAACCATTTTCATTTTTGAATACATTATTAATATAAATGATATTTTTAGTTTACCTCACATGAATTTTTTTTCTCCTCATCATGGTACAAATGTAAATAGAGTTCAACACATACGTCAAAAACATTTCACTTACCATAGGCTTTCAAGGAATCTAGAATCTCCACCATTTAAAGATAGAGATCAAAATTAATCACGGGGGATTCTCAATTAAGGTTCAAATGACTTTAAGGATTGATGATAGATAGGTAAATAAGGTAAAAAAGGCTCAAAAAGGATGTTTGACTCTAAATAATTTGTCATCTTAATCAAAATAGCTCAAAAAAGAGCTCCCTCTATAGATTTCATCTCTCTCTTCTCCCAAAAATCTCAAAGTGGGATCAAAATAAATGATAGTACAATGAATGAATCAATCTCTCTTTCCCTCTTTTTCTTTTTATATTTTTTTTCTCTTTAAAATTTTGTGCTCTGAAAAAAATCTCACATCCCTCACCTGACCACATACAATCAAAATATTTTTAGTCTAGAAAATATTGATTATTGATCCTCATAAATCAAAACCCAATTTTTCCATTTTTTTCAAATATTGTTTTAGAAATTGAATTGAATAATGTAATATAATGAAATATACATGAAATTCCCCCAAATCACAATGTAAAATCCCATAGAAAAAATTCCATAATAATGTATATCCCAGTAAACCCTAAAAATTACTCCCCCACACTTATTCATTTAAATATAATGAAAATAACTTAGAGGAATATAGTAATGGATAAAATAGGATTGTAACACGGATAATTTCCCAACAAGGTAGTTCATGGATTCTACAGACATATAAATTAACTAACGTAAGGTGTGTCTTAGGATAAGTAGCTTAAAAATACCTTAATCATATTAAATGTTTTCATGTTCAGTGATAGAATTGATAATATGAAAAGAATGTTATAGAAGTAAACATTTCCTAAGTTTATCAACAAATATAATAAATAAATAATGGAAAATATTATCTCAGTGGATGTCTCAGGAATGACATGACTGGTTGGGATAATTACTCTTTGAAATTTATAAGAATAGTTAAATCAATGAACATAAATATCATAAATTCAATGCATGGAAAAATCTTAGAAAAAAATTATTTACTATGATTAACATTCTCCTCAAATAATGATTTTCTAAATCCTAATACACATTCTTATCACTATTAATTCTTTTCTCCATTTTTATCATTTAAATTTACTGGAAAAAAATAGATTTCATGGAATGATAATTGTCATAGGCAGTTTATGTCATCTGTTTATATTGATTTAAGAATTAATCAAATGTGGGGAATGAAACGAGAAGTTGAATCAATATTTTAATGTGGGTAATAGAGATGAAAAATAAATAATTTTAACTCCTACTTCCCTTTCCAACTGATGCTTGAAAATTTGTTGTACAGGTTCTACCAACACCTTTTCACATACTGTTTGTTCCTATGATGGTCCTGAATATTAATATAAACAAGTAATTGTACTGGACCTTAAAATATTCTCAAAAATAATTGGGGGATTAAAATTTAATTTAATTATAAAAATAATTTTTATAATAAAATTAAATTTATAAAAATAAATAAATCTATATTTCTAGAAATCATTAAAAAAATTTGGGTTACCTCTCGATAGTCACTTTTTTATGGTAGTTTAGCTTGATAATACCTATTTTAGATAATTAGAGTATGGTATAATTCTAACAGTATCATGTTCACCAAATCATGACTTGGAAATCCTCCTATATGAGCTTGAATTCTCCTTAATAGAATGGGAAAAGACATCAAAGTAGGTGATCAGAGTCTGAACAACATTAGTATAATCAATATAATTTCAACACCTATCCAGACTCTATAAAATTATTTAACTAATGGATTCATTTATTGAGTTTATTCGATGATTTATTCATGTTCAACCTCCATCTCTTTAACTTCTTCTTTTGTTGTTGTTATTTTTTGTTCCTTTTCAGAGTCAGCACTGGGTGAAACAAGTTATTCTTATTCTTTTTGTGGTGCACTTAAATTTTCTAAAAACTTTTTCATAAATGTGGAAGCTGTAATATCCACTTATTCTTATTCTTCATCATCTTCTTCTTCCTTTGAATGAAGTACATATTTTTTTAGGAAACTTTTCACCATCTCAATATCCTAGGTTCCTCTCTCTTCAATCTTATATTCTTCTTCTTCTTCATATTGCAGTTGTTTTCAAAAGTATGTTTTAGCTCATTCATGTTCTGTATCAAGGTCACTATCTTCATCTTCTTATAAATCATTAAAATTAAGGGTGTGTTGATTATAATAAAAATCAACTGAAGATGTCATAGTTAGCTCATATTTGTTTTTTATGCTCCTTCTAGAATTTGGGCTCCATGGTATGGATTCATGTGTGTTCATAGCATGGGTACGGTTGTGGGTACTCATAGGGTTGATTATTCATCATTATAACATCTTTGATTTGTTATGTCATATCATATAGTAACAATGTGAACTTATCCTTGGTAGTAATTTCACTCTGCAACCATTCCACCACAACCAAAAATACCCAGTGTGAAAAAATGTAATAAAAATAAGAACCCTATACTAAAATTAGAAAATAGAAAATTAGGAAAATATTTTTTATAAAGTATTAAACTAATAAATTTTCCTCCCTTATCCTCAGAAAAGGAAGCAAAAATTTTATAGTCCTGTAGAAGTCATTAATTCCCACCAGGTTACAAAATTTAGAAATTTATAAACACAAAACAAACAAACCGCTATACTACAGGGTATTATAGGATATGAAAGTCATAAGTCGAACCCACAGAGATAGGGTTAGAAAAAATACTATTTAAATAAAATAACCCTAAACTAATTTTGAATTTTATAAATTAAATATAAGTAACTAAGAATGTGATTGATTTATAAATTGGGAGAGTAAAATTTGAAATGGGTGCTGGGTAGCACTAAATCCAGGTTTATGGGATGAAAAGGTATGAAATAATTAATAAAAAATTACGCACCTATCAAAATCGGGACCTAGAGAATACAATGGCCTTGTGAGATGCTCTTCATCCTATGTTCTCCTTTTCTCATGGTCGTGTACTTTTGATTACAAATGATGTGTAACCCAAACCCAAATTTAAACATATAGTAGGGACAAATCCAATAGTCATTGTGTAAGTATAAAATCTAAATCATACATTAAAAATTTAATCCAATAAAATTCTATAATGGTGATGATCAATGATAGAATGAAATAAAATCAATTACCAGCTCACAATGATCAGGTAAGAAACAATCATGAAAGAGATTGAAATGAATAACAAATATTAACTCTCAACATTAATTGCATTAAAATATAAAATACCTCATACATTCAATCCTTGTTCATTATGAACACGTCGTCATAAATAAATCACACACTCATGCGAATCACTAGCAGGTGTACAAAACAAATAAATAAAATCCTATAGAAAGCGACAAAGGAACAGGTGTGCCTTCGTGCGGCGGGTATTCGTTAGTGATCCTATGTAAAGGAATGCATCCATAGGTACGGTTGAGGGTTCCTTTTATTGGAAGTTTTCTCCAAAATAATATGTGTAGTATATCTATGTGTATCTTTATTTTTTTTCTATTTCAAAAAGTATTCACGATGTGTAATTAGATTACATTCCATTTAATCATGATACGAGTTGCCTATGCATCTATGAGAATCTCACACGAATCTCATTTTTAGACTTGTAACATTGATTCTTTTCACATAATTCAATCTAGAATCATGACATGTAATTATGTTTCATGGTGTGTAATGACTTCACGTCTTGTCTAAGAGGCATCCATTCATTAAAAAATAGCATGACGTGTAATTTCATTACACAGCATGTAATCCTTCTGATCCAAAATTTCCATATTTAAAATTCCTAAAAATTATGATGACATGCCTCTTTGCTTTTCTTATGGTGTGAAGTGTATTTAACTTTTTCATTTCACTATTTTTGTTCATTTTTCATATATCTTCCACAAAACATAAAATAGATCAATCTGATCCTAAATTGGACAGATTATTCATTTAAATAAAAAAAATCAAAACATCAAACACTCTAAAATATATACATGAAATACACTTATTAATTGTTCCCAATGAATCATATTTATTATCACACACACTTGTTACATGGTATATGTTTGGTAATTTGGGAGTACATGTCCTACTATCATGACTTATGTATAACTATTATTTTTTTCTACATTACTTTTAGTAAAATTTTTCTCTCATGATCATGTTCTCTCATATGCTTATGATCTACCCCTTAATGAAAATTTGAAACTTTTTCCCTTAATGATCATTTAATATCACCCCTTTCTTATGTTTCTATTCCAGATATAATAAATCTAATTATAACTCAGGGGAAGATAATAAGGGGGTCAATTATGGTTAAATTATGTTGAAATGTTTTCAAGTATTGTGAAAAAGTTAATTATGTAGTTAATTATCATAACACTAATCTTTTGGGTCTATGTATTGTGATATTATTTTTGAATTATAATATTTATATTATGTAAATTATGTAAAATACAGATATTATCTATTTGAGACACCTCACTTGGCATGAAATATAATAAATAAATTATGTGTTTTAAGCACTGGATCTTAGATAGTGAGTCTAGTTCAGTTTTACCTGAAACTACATGGGGTGGGCAATCCTATATAACCCTAAAATACTTTAATCAATACATATTGTATAGCCCCAAACTTCTTGGAGTGGTCCATAATGCATAGACCTAAACTAGTTCGAGTGGTTCACTCATATAAAATGATCATCCACTAATTCATCCTCAGTCAATCATATATCATTGAGTATTACTTTTTTGAATTCATAACTTTCATACCTTCTTTTTTATATCCTTAATATGATATAATTTTTTCAATATATTATTATCTCATTTGATACCAATTTCTTTTGTAATATAATTCTTATAGAGGCTTGAAAGAAACAAAATTTTTGGATTTTTTTCTTTTTATATAATATTTTAATCTATCAAATTATAAGTCACTATTTAAAAAATATTATGACTATTCCACGTGATTTAAAGCATATAAAATACCAAATAAATAAATTATTGAACCATACTAGCCCTCCATAGATGAAATCATTTGAAATAATTTATACTTTATAAACAATTGATTAATTTTATAATATATTGTTATTAAAAAAAAGTAGATCATCAAGTGTGTGCCTTTACTCAGATATCTGTTGAAGATACATTCATTTGAACCTGAAACCTCCTCCCTAATACCAATTTATGTACCTATGTATCATAATGATAATGATATATAGGTGTTAAATCAGTTCTACCAGAAAACATTCCCATAAAAATAATTTTTCACCCATTATAGTCAATGTATAGAATCCTAAAAAAAACCCAATATAATCCTGGGAGATAGTTGATTAAGAAGTAAATATATAATAAGAAGGTATATTTTAAAGGTTTCACCCACTATTTACGAGTGGTTATGTACTTGGTGATCAATGGGCGGTAACATGTGTCTCATTGTAATAATATTATTGAATGTTGAATAGAGTGGGTGATGGGTGTATTGGGGTCAAAAAACAATTTTTTAAAGAAGTGAAAGACATTATAAAACTCATTCTAAAGATCATGTTTCTATGTAAAACCAAAACCATGTAAATATAAAAATATGAACATGAACGACTACCTTACACATATTTTGGAAAAAATAATATTCATTAGTTTTATTGGTTGATGAAGAACCCTAAAAATACAATAAATGCTCGGCCCCCTAGAATTTCCTATAAATCACATGGATATAGTACAGGATGTGATTAAATTATATATTTTTTTAAAAAAGGCCTAAACTAGTATTTAAAAATAACACTCTATCCATATGGGAAAATCTATATGGATGTGAATTTTCTTATCTATGAGATTTAGTATTTTTAAAATATTTCAAGTGTGGACCACTGTCGATTTTTTCAGTATAATATATACCACATTATTTCATTCCCACCTTCTATTTGAACTTACCAATTTTTTTTCATTGTATTTTTTTAAATTATAATAAAATTAATAACTCATGGAATATGTGGATAAAAAAATATGAAATATCATTGTCGGGATTACTAAAACTGATTCCTTAAATACCTATGATTATATTATTAATATTAGAAACATCTGCCAATTTGAAACTATAAACATGAAGCAGAATATTCGTTCCAGTTTCGTGTGGAATAATCACTTTATAAGGGTATTCATAGAGAAAAATCATCTGATTATGTTCATGTTAAAGACATATCGCTCATCTATGATGGAAGGAGATTGATAAAGACCAACCAACCAATAATAAAGTTTTTAAGATTGATCATGATACCTATGAAGGATTTCTTGAAAATGATGGAGACTTGTGAAGAAAATCAAATCTCATGTTTGTGTAGGAGATCAAAATTTAGAGTCTTAGATATTTTTTTACATGTGAAATACAACACCAGTAATCACTTAAAATGCATCCCTAAAAATAGGGAATATATCTTAAACAGAGTGGAAAAAAAGATTGAAAAGAGGTGACCAAGAAAGAATACCATGGGAATGTCGGTAGGGTTTTTATTTGTATATTTAAAGAATATTAGTTTCTAGTCATAGAAAAAAATATTCAAAAATTGGATAACCAATGGAATTTCCCAAACCATATGAAAAACATACTTAGATTTTTAATTTTTATTCTATAGAAAATTATCTAAAAATATGATTAAAATAATCCCATTCTCATACAGGCCTATCCTATTTAGGTCCAACCTAACATTTATGTATGCTTAAGATCACTTTAGAGAAAATAATGAGTTATTACTTCCATGTTGTATCCATGGAAAAATTTAAATCACCTAGAAGTTTGTGCATGACCATCTTTTTTGGATAATATGCTAGTATCTTGAGTTGAAAAGCAAGGAAGATGAAGGCAGCTTCTCTGGAAGAATCGATAGAGAGATATCATGAAAGTATAATACAATATAATGCAACCATTTTAGTTCCTTTTTTGAATTATATAGACCTTTGTAAGGTTCCCTATGATTTAGTAAAATTTATTAATATGTTATATATTGTACAAGTAAATAAATTTGCTTACAACTCTTGTAACCATTAGCTAATTTGAATTTACACCAATAATTTATCATATCTAACATTAGTGTTGATGATATTATATATGGTAGTTAATTGAAAGTTAAATCTTAATGTTAAACAAACATTTATTAATAACATGCTATTATGGGAATCATATAATATTATTCCCCAAACATCACAACCAAATGATATAGAAAAACTGTACATTATCATTAGCTTATGCTTGATGTATTATGATATAACAATATTGTATAAATTAGTATTGAATTATATTATCTATATCATATTATTGAAAAAATTTATATCATACATTATAGTATATCCTTAAATATATCATAGTTCAAGGTTTTAGGATGTATCACCCTCAATCACCAACTTTCACAAAATACTATAGACTTTTTAATATTTACCCTTATATTGTATTATATACAATAATTTGTTAAACTATATCCAAAACTAATTTTTAATATTTCTAAAACAATTTTGGAATTATATATTCAAATTAAAATTTTGTCACATCATATTCAATGCCTTTAGAATATTTCATTATAAAATTATCTTATAAAAACACTAAAAACACATTTAATACAGCTCTATAAGTTTTGTAAAACTCAATTCCCATTCAATCAACCATGAAGTGTGTAACACCCCAAACATTATTGAGTTATTAATCCATTTAAATTTTTTAAAAACCTAAAGTTTTAAATTTTTTATAATTTATTGAGGTATCAATGGGATATTCTGAGTCGTCTCAAAGGTTGGATGGGGTTTTAGGCTAAAAACAACAGCAGGGGTTGGAAACTATGGTAGAATGACTTTCACACCATTATGAGTATGGGTTGTTCCATGACACATGCCTAGGGAAATAATTTTTTCTATTTTAGGAATGTTCATTCCACTAACTCAGGATTTTTGGCAAGGTGACTGTTGTGTTTGGGGGATAATATTAACTCCCTATGTTTTCCTTTCAGATATTTCAAGAGAAACATTAGTCATGCCACCATAAAGAGATCCATGCCACTAAAATGACCCTTAAAACAAGCATAATGAACATTTTCAATAGACTTATATTAAAATTAGAAATTCCCTAAACCATACATTTTTTAAATTTAATAAATCTAATGGGTAAGGAGAGTTTTATCATGGCCTAGGGTGTTTCACCATAATGAATGTCGATGGAGAAAACCAAAATGGTGTGTCACATAGTGGGGACGACTAGGGACGAACTTCACATTGTGAAGGATAAGGTCTCACCATGAAGTCTTCGACAGTTGATCTTATTTGACACTAATTAAGAGAGGTGTGTCATGATGCATCCATAAGGTACCCTCCTTCAAGAGACATAAATGGTTCATTGCATTGTGACTCCAATGGTCATTCCATGACTTATGTCTTGGGATGTTTTTAATAAAACTGATAAAATAAATATTTTAAGGTTAAAGAGAGAATTTGTGGGGGGGGGTATTTGTTTTTATATTCACACAGCCTTCCCTTTCCAAAACCCTCAAGCTCTTGTTTTCTAAAGAGAAATCTTCTTCATTCCTCAAATGTTTCACATGTAATTAAATCTGAGATATAGTTAAAGGAAATTCTTTCACTCTTCTTCAAACCATTTTTTGAATTCTCTCATTATTTGTTGGTCTTACACTGGTTATTGAAATCTATTCCCTATTTTGTGTTTTTTTCTATTTCATATATTTTATTCATAAATTTTATATTAGTGTTTGATATTCGATGATTAGTTGACTTCAAGAATAACGTTTTTGTTCTACAAGTACACTCTTGACTTCTTTTTTCATATAATGAAATGATGTTCCAACCTAATGTGAAATTTAATTTAAAATAAATAAAATGGATTATTATTATCCCTTTAATGTAAAATACAATATTTGGTTTTGTGTGTTCCATCATAAGAATCAAACATAACCATTTCCCACTAAGTGATGCTTGCCTTGAAAAAAATATAATGGGATAAATGCAAGGCAAACCAAGGTGTTCCCTATAAGATATATGATATTTATAGACATGAAAAAAATCCCCCCAAGTATGATATATGATATATAAAATGTGGGAGTTATTCATCTAGAGTAGTATATATGAGATATACGGGGTTGGAATTATTCCCCTAGAGTATGATAAATAAGATATCAAGGGATGGAATTATTCCATCTATGTATGATATATGAGATATATAAGTTGAGTGTTATTCACCATGAAAATTATATATGAGATATATGGAGAGAGAAACCCCCCCCCCTCTATAATGATATATGATATGTACAAAGTTGTAACTATTCCCCTTTATTATGATAAATGAGATGTACATGGTGTGTGTTATTCCACTGATATTAATATATGAGATGTATGAGGAAGGTTTAATTACCACCAAGTATGATATATAAGATATAAAAGGCAAGATCTATTCCTTATGAGTATGATATATAATATATTGGGGTGGTTGTTATTCCCCCCTAGTATAATATATAAGATGTATGGGGTTGTGATTATTGCACATTGAGTGTGATATCTGAGATATACAGGGTGGGCATTATTCTCTATGTGAATGATATATGAGTTGTTTCTACGGTGAGGCACTCTTTTACCTATTTATATAAATATGTGTCTTATTCAGAGACAACCATCTCTAAATGGATAAATTATGTTTGATCATTGGTGTCATGTTAAATCCTAAGGATCAATAGTGCTTATATATTCATGCTTACAATTATTTATTATGCACATCAATATACACCTTATTAGACTAGATATATTTAGAGAAACCATTAGTGGGGGACTAATGAGTGGTAATGACACCCTACTAGATCTTTTGTGTGTACTTGAGGATACTTCATGGTTATAGGACATGAATATGGAAAACGATCTATAATGGATGGTTAATATGGGCAAGCTAATGTGGAGTATGGGAGATGGGTTCGGTCTAGGACTCCAGACTAATTTTTTAGTCTTTATAAATATTGATTATTATTATTTTTTAATATTTATATACAATATACCCAAAAGGATTCTATATTGGTTTAGTGTGACTTTTATAACTTTTAAAAAATTCATATTGATATGTCAGGGGTTTAATAGGTCATATAATGATACTTTTTGTAATTTATTTTATCTTTTATAGCTCAATATATATGTTGTTTACTTATTTATTTTTTATTAAACTTCATTAATATGTTGGAATATATTCCCTGTTATATTAACTTAGACTCTCATAGATAATTTATATCCTCTAGAATTTTGGAAGCCAGACCTCAGTTCATGTGGAGAGCGAGTCTAATATTTTTACAGTGAATTAGGACGGTATGTCATAAAGTGGTATTAGAAATTTTTTTATTTGTCTCATTATTTGAACAAGGATGATAGGAGATATTATATTGTTGTAACATGGTGTGAATATTTTACCTAGGATTAGCTAACTCACATCTGATGGATGTCGGAGTAACCAGGGATGGTATTGTTATTCTAGGTATTCACTACTACAATTGATCTATTTCACCTTGTGTGACACACCTTTATTTTGGATTTAGGATTTATGGGATTTTTATACTTGTCTTGATGTATAAAGGGGGATTCTACTCATAGATCACATCAATGATGTATTGTTTAGATTTCATTTTTGTTATTTCCTAGGATTTGTTTCCTTGGATATGTCATTGGGGATAGTTATTTAAAGTGTTACCAACAACTCCTCCAAACTGATTTTTTTAGAAGTTTCAAAATAAACCACTTATAAAGGGATATGTCGGAACCTACACAAAAAAAATTAAAAATAACCAAAATAATCTTTAAACTTACTCAAATTTAGAAATATAGATAGGGATGATTTAGAAGGTTTGTGTAAATCCCTCGATCCTAGAGCCCACGCTGTTTTCGATCGACTTCATCATTCTTAGCAATTCGCATCTCCATGTTCACGTCGATTTTCATCCAAAACCTTTTCCACTAAGATTAATACCCATCATAACAATCCCACCATGTTTTTATTTAACAACATTGATCACCAGGTGAAAGTAAGAAACTCTTATTTATTTCTAACCATCAATACCCAAAACCAATGAACAATAATAAATTCTTTATAGGAAACAACTCATCACCTTGGAACATAATAGCTTCATCAATCAAGAATAAAACAAGAAAAACCAAAACACCATGGTCATAAAGTTGAAACACTAAATAAAGTCATTGAGATGAAACATAATCCCTGAAAATTGTTTCCCTATTGAGGATAAAATAAAAAAAATCTAAACATAACCATTAAGAAAAAATGAACAACCAATGCCACCAAAATATAAACCAATAGTAGATTTGAAAAATCTTGAAGAAAAATTATAGTTAATACTGAACCAAAATACCTCGATCATTATGACACAAGAAAATATATAAAACCAAAAACAACACTAGTGAAGTGACATTGAAACCCAAAGTAATAACAACAACCAACACGGATCGTGGATCATGAAAATCTAGGGAATTACCAACAAACACATCCCAAAACCACCATGAAAACCATTTCAATACATTGAAATGGATATTGTTGTAATATATCGGGTTGAAAGATAAGTTTTTGAGTCTAACAAGTACTCGTGGGTAAGAAATTATCATTGATAAGAAACCAAATAACCCAAAAACAATAATAAAACCCTCATAAAAAACATGACTCTAACTACAACTAATATATCATCCCAAACCACTATGATGAAATCTAAAGAAGGAAAAAATTGGGGTTAGGAACAATGGATCCATTAGGCAAGGAAGTCATAGTTTTCGATTGAAGCCTCAATATTAGGAGACAGAAACCCTAAAAAAGGATAGGCAAGGGGAAACCCAGAAGAGAGATTAGGTTGTTTGATGAGAAATGAAGTGGGAATCTAGAGATGTAGGAGCTCTCAACATCAAATAAGCACACTAGAAACCCTATAAAATATTGATTTTGAAAGTGATATAACATATGGGGGTGTGGGGTTCTATTTGGTAGAAGAAACATAGATGGTGTTACCCATATATCGTGACAGTGTTATCTTATCTATCCACATTGAAAGGTTCCTTTATTATTACTATTGAATAAATATCCTATTTGTATATGGTGTCTATTAAAAAAATTTAATAGAAACTTGTTAAGTGTTTTCCACTATAACTTATGAATGAAATTTCATTTAACTTAATAACTAATTTTATATACTTGTTAAAAAGTGAAAAGAAGGATTTGGTTTATAACAACCCCTACTTTACATACATTATTAACACTTCAAAATTTAAGTACACTTATTACAACGTATAACAAAACCATGCCAGAACCATATAGGTAAAGTGTCTTTAGAAATTTGGAAACATAAAAAACTGGTTCATAAATCATCTACACTATCTCCCTTTTATGTCATCATATCTAGAGTCCCTTTTTGGAATATCCAACTTAATAACTATCTTCCTGACTTGGGGAAAGAAAACATACAAAAGGGTGAGCTCAAATTCTCAGTAAGGGTAAACAAAAGAAATATCAATCACATCATATTCATAATAACATAACATTTGGGAAATCTTAACCTACAAAATAGATCCTAATTTCATAACATGGGATAAACCATAGTAGTGAAATGTAATCCCAATAATCATAACATAAAACATGAAATTTTTTGGCATAAACACATAATCATAGAGAATCATTTTTTAGTATTCAATACTCATTTCCAAGACTATCTTAGTGGACACGTCCATTTTTGAACCGAGTTCACTCTTCATTTCAGTCCTGTATCACTGAACCGAATTAACCTTCCGTTTCAGCCATGTCTATCTCATGAGATATAAATCTCTACCCAATTAATTAGAGAGAGATATAGGTCCCACCCATCTCATAATGAAACCATTCTTATGTGTGCCACAAAATCATAAATCATACATCATAGCATAACCCATGTAATAAAAATGGGATTCTTAAACATCACGCCATCATAACATAATCCATATAAGATAAAAGGACATCATAAAAATAATTCCATCATAAAATAATTGAAACAATGTAAAAATAGGTATAAAAACAAAACCCTATATTATCTTAGATGAAAGATAACTTTTATAAAACACTTTAACTTCATTCTTGAGGAAAATATCCTTTCTACTTAATTTTTTTTCCTTTATTAAAACATCATACAATATTAAACTAAAAGAAGTTGATTTAAAATAAACTCTAAAACGTGTAAAGTAAGGTTCAGGGAAATAATGTTCTAAAAGTCCATTCAGTCCGTATAAGTTAAAAAACATTCTTCTTGTTCTTTGGCCAGAAAAGTCAAAAAGTACATCATACGACAAAATATATTCCTTTCATATCTTTTACTAAAAACTCACCAAATGGTAAAATTGGATTTAAAAAATTGTAGGTAGATGGAAAAAATATTAAATATTTAGGAAACACGGATGTGGATGATATATATGCCCCAGTAAATTCTGAAGTATAAACAATCGCAGATAAAAATGAGATTGTGAGATTTTCCCTTACCTTAGGTCTGATTTGTTTTGTACATGTCCGAAACTCTTGTATAATGATTTAAATATTGTTATTGACTTATTCTAGAATCGAACTCATTGTTATGATATCATATATGGTCATACTCTAAGCTTCTTATTAGTAATTTTTCATTGCTATTTGTTATTCGGGTGTTTATTGCGTTTTGTTTTTTTGCGTATTTTGTCGAATAAATTCTTATTCTTCTTTTTAGGTTATAGATACCTCATTTCCAGAATTTTATTAGTTTAATATATATCATACTTTTTCATTCAATTCATTTATATAATCATTATGCAACGAAGATCATGTAGAATGAGTCACATCACATCCTGGAGACGGTAGGCCGTACGTACGCACGAGCGATGATATCATTCTCATGATTTTGGAATTTTATTTAAGTGTATGTATACTATTTTAGAATCAATATCACTTTAAAATAATCATATATAGTTATTCATTACACCATTATACCCATCCAAGTAAGGTGGTGGTGGAAAACAGATTACACCATGGCGTGGAGAGGGTATTTCGTACGTACGCACGCGCAGTGATTTCGTTTTCCGTAGGATGGATAGAAAGTGAAATAGAGTTGTTTCATATTTACAATAAAATATCAGTATATAAGTGACACTGATGTTATTACTTCATAATGAAATGACTAAAAAAGAAGAAGTAGAAGAAGAAATAAAGTTTAATGAATCGGTAACGGACATTACCTCTTCTTTGTAGCGACTCTTCTAAACTTATTCTTAGGGAACTAAACATGGTCTTTGAAGAAGACAAGGACCTCTAGGATGTTTCTAGGGAAGTTTAGAAGGAAACTGGGCTGGGTTTGGCCGATCGTGAAGGCTCAAAGTGGTGTGAGGAGGAGAGGGATGAGGTTCCTTTTTATAAGGGAGGAGTGGGGAAGCATAGGAAAAACTTAAAATATTATTTTATTATAATGTCATATTCGGTTTTTAATAGCTCCAAATTGATTCATTTTAATGCTAATGTGGGTATGGGTCTAAATCCTCTCAACAAATTGATTTTATACAAGTTTATGTTACTATGTTAACCTTATCATTTAGATTTAACTCTAAGTTAAATAATTTAACTTTTACTGTGTCTTCTTGTTTTCTTACACTATATTGTTAATAAACATACTATAACAAGACAAACGAACCCCAAGTGGTTAATTATTGATATATATAACTTTATCTAAGTCATTTGGCCAAACCATAGAAGTTTATGAATAAAATAACAATTAATAATATAATATTGGTTTTAAAAACAATTTTATGTCAAGTTGGATACTATTTGGTAATTGATTTTTGTGAAAATAATAACAACATGATTAGTTCAAAAAAAGATAATTAAATAAATAATAATATTTCATATTAACCTATAAAATAAGTTTAATTCATAAAAAGTCTAAAATATCATTTATTTGTGTATTTATAACATCAATTGTGTTAATATTTCATTAATAAGGTAATTATTGCATCATCATTGTGTCATAAATAAATTAAATTATATAAAGTCTAAAAATTATAAATAAAATATAATTTTGTAGGAAATATTTTTATCTTTATAATGAATATTTATAGTCGATTTTATCTTCTGTATGACCCTATATTAAAAATGTTTTAGTTATTAAACTTTAATTTAAACTATTTTATCTATTCTTTAAATAAAATAATATTAAATGTCCTAATCTAATCCAAGTTGACCTAAATAGTCATATTTTATTCCGAAGGTTGTTTTTGGTCAAATTAAACTTATCCAATAGAATTTGGACATGTGTTAGGGTAATAATAATACCATTTTCACCCATAATTACCCTCTTTACTTTTAACCGTGGTAAAAAAAGTAAAAAGTTACTATTCACAAAAAATTATTTTTATATTATTGAACCACATTTTACTCCATGATATTAACCATGTCTCTCGGATTTTCGAAATTACACTCACAGAAGCGGTAAAATTAAGTTTCAAGTAAATTTTCAAACTCTCTTAGGAGGTAGGTAAAAGATGGTGAAAAGTTCAATAAACTTTTTATATATATATAATTATTAAAAAATGACTCCAATGAATTACATTAAACTTATATTGGCATTATGTATCAATTTTTACCTAAAATAAATTTAAATAAAATAAATAATTTTTTAAATAATAAGTCGGGTTTTTAATAGTAACCCAGTGTTTTCACTATTCATCAAAAATTGAAAGTTTTCATAAAAGTACAAAAATTTCACCATAGGCTAATTTAGATATTCCGAATCCAAAAATGAAGTCCATTTTGAAAAATAAAATTTATAAAATTTCAAAAAGAGGGTATTACTATTCATAACGGCTAGTTTTAATAATATTATAATAGCATATCTTTGTTTAGTGAAACTCGGTATTGCGTACAACGCAAGCTATCGAGGAAGGTCATGATTGCATGTAAAGCAATCCAAGATAGTATTGTGTGTACTGAAAGATTCATTTTATGATGTATATAACAGAAAAAACAAAATATTTCTCATAAAGATCATGGGTGTTACATTCTACCCCCCTTATAATGAATTTCGCCAACAAAATTTGTCACTTTGTAACAAACAGATGAGGATACCTCTCCCTCATCATATCCTTAAGCTCCCATGTAGCTTCTTCTAATTGGTGGTTCCTCCATAAAACTTTCACCAAGGGAGTGGTCTTGTTCCGTAGGAATTTTTCGCTACGATTTAGAATCTCTATCGGCTGTTCTTCATAAGAAATATCTTGCTCTAGCGGTACAACTTCTGAGATGAGTACATGTGAAGGATCGGGTATGTACTTTCTCAAGAGAGATACATGGAACACATCGTGAACTTGAGAGAGATTCGGTGGAAGTGCCAATCGGTAAGCTACCTTCCCAACACAATCCAATATTTCAAAAGGACTGATAAACCTAGGGCTCAGCTTTCCCTTCTTTCCAAATCTCGTTACTCTCTTCCAAGGAGATATTCGTAAGAACACTTTATCACCCACTTCAAACTCTAGGTCTTTTATTCGATTGTCGGCATGAATTTTTTTCGACTCAGAGCTTCTCTTATGTGTTGTTGAATAAATCAGACCTTTTCTACCATATCATCAACAAGATCAGGTCCTAATAGCTTTCTTTCCCCAAATTCATCCCAACTAGTTGGAGTTCGACATTTCTTTCTATAGAGAACTTTCTAAGGAGCCATCTGAATACAGGAGTGAAAGCTACTATTATAAGAAAATTCCTCCAAAGGTAGGTTTTGATCCCAACCACCTTTGAAATCCATTGAGCAAGCTCTTATCATATCTTATAGAATTTGAATTGTTCTCTCAGACTAATCGTCTGTCTGAGGATGATAAGCAGTGCTGAAACTGAACTCTGTATCTAGAGTATGCTGAAGACTTCGCCAGAAAATTGAGGTAAACCTCAGATCCCGATCAGATATAATGGAAAGTGGTACTCCATGCAATCTTACCACTTCTTTTACATATATCCTGGCAAGATGATTGAGAGATAAATCCTCTTTAATATCAACAAAGTGTGATTACTTTGTAAGATGATCAACAATGACCCAGATAGAATTAGTGCCTTTGGATGTTTTAGGAAGTCCGGTGACAAAGTCCATAGTGATGTTTTCCCATTTCAATTCGGTTATGGGTAATGGTTGTAACATCCCCTTAGACTTCTGTCTCTCAGCTTTAACTTGCTGATAAACCATGCATTGAGAGACATATTGAGCAACAACTCTTTTAATTCCATCCCACCAAAAGTACTCTTTTAGGTCCATATACATCTTTGTGCTTCCAAGATGAATAGGTGATGAAGAACTATGAGCCTCATACAGCATCTCCTTCATTAATTTTTGGATGGGAGGAACACAAACCCAATTCCTAAACATTATTATCCCATTACAATCAAGGTTCAATTCAGGAATATTTATCACATTCCTTTCTAACTCTACATCTTCTTTCTGTGCCTCTTTAATCGTCATATGTATAGATGGTTGAACATTCACATGAGAAAGATAAGATTTTTTCCCTTTCATTATAATTCCAAGATAAATCATTTGTAAATACATAAATATTGGATCTTTTGTGATCCTCAACATGGATAAGCTATCATGGTCTTGTCGACTTAATACTTCTGCCACCTTGTTTACTTTCAGATGGTGGTAATGAATTGAGCAGTCGTAATCCTTAGTCAGCTCCAACCATCTTCTTTGGCACATATTCAGCTCCTTTTATGTGAAAATATACTTTAAACTTTTATGATCAGTATAAATATCACAACATTCACCATAAAGATAATGCCTCCAAATCATTAATGAAAATATTACAACATCTAACTCCAAATCATGAGTTGGTTTATTTTTCTCATGAATTTTTAACTATCGTGAGGCATAAGTTATCACCATATAATTTTGCATAAGAACACACCCTAGCCCCTTCTTGGATGCATCACTTTAGATCACAAATATTTCTCCACTGCAAGGTAGTGTGAGCATAGGTGCACTGGATAACCTTCTTTTTAACTCCTTGAAATTCTCTTCACACTCCTCCATTCAAATGAACATAACTCCTTTTCGAGTCAACCTGGTGAGTGGATTAGATAATCGTGAAAAATCTCTCACAAAACGTTGATAATATCCAGCCAAACCAAGAAAACTTCGTATCTCAGTTACTGTTGTTGGGCTTGACCATCTTTTGATAACCTCTGTTTTTGCTGGATCCACAGATATCCCCTCTTTTGAGATTATGTGACCCAAAAATGCAACTTTTTGAAGCCAAAATTCACAGTTGGAAAATTTGGCATAAAGCTTCTCCTTTATGAAGGTCTTCAATAAAATTCTCAATTGATCTTAATGTTCTTCCTTTCTCTTTGGATAGAGAAGAATATCGTCTATAATGACTACCAAAAACTGATCAAGATAGTCTCTAAAGACTCTATTAATTAGATCCATGAAGATAGTAGGGGAATTAGTAAGACCAAATGACATCAATATAAATTCATAGTGTCCATACCTTGTACGGAAAGACATCTTTGGTATATCCTCTCTTTTAACCCTTAATTGATGATACCCTGAACGAAGATTAATCTTGGAAAAGTATTGATCTCCCATTAGTTTTTCAAATAATTAATCAATGAATGGTAGAGGATATTTGTTCTTGATTTTGATCTTGTTAAGTTCTCGATAATCAATGTAGAGTATCATTGATCCATCTTTCTTCTTAACAAACAGAACAGGTGCTCCCCAAGGTGATGCACTAGGGCATATGAATCCCTTATCAAGACTCTCTTGGAGTTTCTTCTTCAATTCATGCAAGTCAATTGGGGTAATTCTATAAGGTGTCTTTGAAATAGGTAAAGCACTTGGTATGAGTTCTATTGAAAACTCAACTTCACGATTTGGTGGAAGACCAGAAAATTCCTCCGGAAAGACATCATCAAACTCCTGTAGAATGGTCATATTCTTAATCATGAGTCTCTCACCAACCATTTGAGAAAAATAACCTTCATTTAGTGGAATCATGACCCATAAGATGGAAGAAATTTCCACTGGATGGTTATGTTCATCCTTGCATTGATAGACGATCATAGATTGATCTAGAATATGAAATGCGGCTTCCCTTAATTGGAAATTGATATGATCTCTATATAAGGAATGGCAATCCATGCCAAGAATCACATCAAATTATACTATAGGATGGATCACAAGATTTGTAGGAATCACTTTCCCACAAACTTCAATCTGAGAAGAATTATAAACTTTTGATGTGACTGTTATGCCATTATGGGTGGTCAAAGCTAACTCTACATCTAATTGTTGAGCTAATACAGTGATACCCTTAGAAAATTATTCAGAAATAAAATAGTGGGTGGATCCAGAATGAAATAAAACATTTGCTACTTTAGAGTGGATGGTATGTGTACCTTTCACCACATCGTTATCATACTCCACATTACTGATAGAAATTGCATGTGAATTTCCTTTGTCTTTATCCTTAAGAGTTTGTTAACATCGATCATCGTCAACAACCCATGGATTGGGGAATTGATTAGCATAATTCACCATTTCCTTTCACTTATAACATTGAAGTGTAGGAGGTGCACTCTGTGTAGCCTTTTCATTGTTCACATCACTAGACATCTTCTTCCCATCATTGCAGCATTCAAATGCCCGATGAACATCCTTTCCACATTTGAAACATTTATAAGTCCCTTTAAGACAACTCCCTACATGTTTCCTTCCACACTTTGAGAATAAGAGAAAACTCATCTTCTTTTCAGTGTTCTCTTTAGATTTTCCATTGAATTCCATTTTCCTCTTCTTATCAAACGCATATGACTGATCGGTTACTCGAATACCCATCTCAACCTTGAGAACACATCGAATGATTTCCCCATAGCTATTGAAGTCCCTTATGGATAACTCATTCGAAGACTTGGTTTTAAGCCACTAATGAATCGATCGATCGAACTCTCACATTGGATTATAATCCCAGAAGCATAGCTTGAAAGTCTTGTAAAATTTGCTTCATAGGTACCAACAGATTCATCATCCTTTTTCTTCAGTTCAATAAACTCCTTCTCCATCTTTGTTCGAAGAATACGAGGGAAGTACTTATTGAAAAATATGTTCTTGAACTCATCCCATTCCATGGATTCAATTTCAACCCTTTGGATCATATTCTCGATAAGATTACACCATTGATCAGCTTCACCTTCCAAATGATATAATGATAAGATGACTTTATCATGTTCAAAACATTGAAGAACTAAAAATATCTTTTCAGTGGTACAGATCCATTGTTCAGACACTAATGGATCAGTAGACCCGCTGAATGAGGGTGGATGCTGCCTCATGAAGGATTCAACAAAATGTTGCTCCATTCTTTGCTCGTTTGGAAGTCCTGCATGATTCATAGCTTGATAAAGTTGTGTGAGCATGGAAACAAGATTTTGAATTCCAGCTCCCATAATGTTTGGTTGCTCAAGGGGACAATCATTGCATTTCCCGTCGCATTCCACATTAACACGGTTCCTTCGGGTTCCATCCATTGGCTAAAACTAAGAAGAATAGTGTGAGAAACACTAATTGTAATAGGAAAAACACATAATCTAGAATAAAATTTTAAACTTAAGTTCTTATCATGGGTTACTCATGGACATTTATAAAAAACTAAGATTGTGTTCTATGCATAGACTTATCCTTAGGGTTCTTACTAAGGCTTTAACATCCTAGATTCCAAAGGTTGACTATACCTTTCCTATGATACCAACTATAGTGGTCTGGAATTACTTCCAGTGGACTATAATTGATAACTATCAGGGAACTCCATGGGTGGCTACACCCCCTGTGTGGGAGACACCGCCATCCCCAGTGGCAGCCATTTCCCCATGAATCCCTTGGGCAGAGATCCATGCTTTGTCCAACACTCACAAGTGAGAGTTCAAAAAGATCGAATACATTCCTACCTCTTTTTCATCTGATACCAAATATAACAACCCATACTTTACAGAAATTGATAATACATTAAAATTGAAGTACACTTATTACAACTTATAACAAACCCATGAATGGACCGTATAGGTATAGTGTCTTTAGAAACTGGGAAACATAAACAACTGGTTCATAAATCATCTACACTGTCTCCCTTTTATTTAATCATACCTGGAGTTCCTTTTTGGCATATCCTACTTAATAACCTTGTTCCTGGCCCGGGGAAAGAAAACATACAAAACGGTGAGCTCAAATGCCTAGTAAGGTTAAACAAAAGAAATATCAATCACATCATATTCATAATAACATAACATTTTTGAAATTTTAACTTGCAAAAGAGATCATAATTTCAAAACATGGGATTAATCATAGTAGTTAAATGTAATCCCAATAATAATAACATAAAACATGAAACTATGTGGCATACACACATAATCATAAAGAATCCTTTCTTAGTAGTCAAGACTCATTTCCAAGACTATCTTAGCGGACAAAGTCCATTTCTGAACCGATTTCACTCCTCATTTCCGTCCTGTATCACTGAACCAGATTAACCTACCATTACAGCCATGTCTATCTCATGAGATATAAATCTTTACCCAATGAATTGGAGGGAGATATAGGTCTCACCCATGTCATAATGAAACCATTCTTATGTATGCCACAAAATCATAAATCAAACATCATAACATAACCCATGTAATAAAACTGGGATTCTTAAACATCATGTCATCATAAAATAATCCATATAAGATAAAAGGACATCATAAAAATAATTCCATCATAACATAATCAAAACAATGTAAAAATAGGGATAGAAATAGAACCCTATATTATCTTAAGATTAATGATAATGTTGATAAAACAGTTGAACTTCATTCTTGAGGAAAATATCCTTTCTACGTTAAAAACATTTTTCCTTTCTTAAAATGTCATACAATTTTAAAATAAGAGAATTTGATTTAAAATAAAATTGAAAACATGTAAAGGAAGCTTCATGGAAATAATGTTCTAAAAGTCCATTCATGCCGTATAAGTTAAAAAAACATTCATCTCCTACTTTGGCTGGAAAAGTCAAAAAGTACCTCGTACGAAAAAAGATTCCTTTAATATATTTTACTAAAAACACACCAATGGGTAAAAATGGATTTAAAAAATTGTAGCTGTATGGAAAAAATATTATATATTGAGTAAAAATGTATGTGGATGATAAATATGCCGTAGTAAATTCTGACATATAAACAATCTTTGATAAAAATGAGATTGTGAGATTTTCCCTTACCTTCGGTCTGATTTGCTTCGTACATGTCTGAACCCCATGTATAATGATTTAAATTATGTTATTGACTTATTCTATAATCTTACTCATTTTTATGATATCATATATGGTCATATTCTTAGCTTTTTATTAGTAATATTTCATTGCTACTTGTTATTCAGGTGTTCATTTCTTTTTGTTCTTACGCGTGTTTTGTCATATAAATTCTTATTCTTATTGTTAGGTTATATATAACTCATATAAATAATGTAATTAGTGTAATATATATCATATTTATTCATTCAATTCATTTATATAATCATTATTCAATGAAGATCATGTAGAACGGGTCGCATCACATCGTGGAGACAGTAGGCTGTATGTGCGCATGAGCGATGATATCGTTCCCATGATCATGGAATTGTATTTAATTACATTTATATTATTTAATAATCAATATCACTTTACAATAATAATATATAGTTATTATTTACACCATTATACCCATCCAAGAAAGGTGGTTGTGGAAAACAGATTACACCACGGCGTGGAGACGGTATTTCGTACATACGCACACGCGGTGATTTCGTTTTCCATAGCATATTTATAATAACATATCAGTATATGATTGATAATGATGTTATTACTTCACAATGAAACCACTAAAGAAGAAGAATTAGAAGAATAAATAAAGTTGAAATAATCAGTAACGGACGTTACCTCTTCTTTGAAGTGCCTCTTCTAAACTTCCTCTTAGGGCACAAAAGATGGTCTTTGAAGAAGACGAAGACCTCTAGGATTTTTCTGGGTAAGTTTAGAATAAAAATGGGCCGGGTTTGGCCATGCTTGAAGGCTCAAATTGGTGTGAGGAGAAGAGGGAGGATGTTCCCTTTTATAAGGAAGGAGAGCAGCACCTTAGGAAAAACATAAAATATTATTTTATTATAAAGTCATATTCGGTTTTTAATAGCTCAAAATTGATTTATTTAGAAGCTAAGGTGGGGGTGGGTCAAATAATCTCAAAAAATAGATTTTATACAAGTTTAGGTTACTATTTTAACCTTATCATTTAGATTTAACTCTATGTTAAATAATTTAACTTTTACCGTGTGTTCTTGTCTTTTTACACTATATGGTTAATAAACTTGCAATAAAAAGCCAAAAGAACCCCCCAAGTGGTTCATTATTAACATATATAACCTTATATAAGTCATTAGGCTTAACCTTATATTTTTAGGAATAAAATAACAATTAATAATATAACATTTGTTTTAAAATCTATTTCATGTCAATTTGGACAGTATTTGGTAATTGATTTTTTTGAAAATCATAACAGCATGATTAGTTCTAAAAAGTTAATTAAATCAATAATAATATGTAATATTAACCTATAAAATTATTTTAATTCATAAAAAGTCTAAAATTACATTTATTTGGGTATTTATAACATCAATTATGTTATTATTTCATTAATAAGATAATTTATGCATCATCATTGTGTCAAAAATAAATTAAATTATTTAAAGTCTAAAAATAATAAATAAAAAATAATTATTTAGGAAATTTTTTTAGGTTTCTAATGAATATTTATAGACGAATTTATCTTATGTATAACTCTATATTAAAAATGTATTATTTATTAAACTTTGATTTTAACTATTTTAACTATTCTTTAAATAAAATAATATTAAATGTCCTAATCTAATCCAACTTGACCTAAATGGTCATATTTTATTCCTAAGGTTGTTCTTGGTCGAATTAAACTAATCCAATAGAATTAGGACATCTTTTATGGTAATAATAATACCATTTTTACCCTTAATTATCCCATTTACATTTAACCGTGGTAAAAAAAGTAAAAAGTTACTATTCACCAAAAAATATTGTTATCTTATTGAACCACATTTTACTCCTTGATATTAATCGTGTCTCTCGTATTTTTCAAATTAAACTCACAAAAGTGGTAAAATTATGTTTTATGTAAATTTTCAAACTCTCCTAGCAGGTAGGTAAAAGAAGGTGAAAAGTCTAGTAAAATTTATATATATCTAAAATTATTATAAAATAACTCCAATGAATTACATTGAACTTATATTGGTATTATGTATCAATTTTCACATAAAACAAATTTAAATAAAATAAATAATTATTTAAATAAAAATTCGTTTTTTGAATAGTAACCCAGGGTTTTCACTATTCATCAAAAATTGAAAGTTTTCAGAAAAATACCAAAATTTCCCCCTATGATAATTTCGATATTACAAATCCAA
This sequence comes from Viscum album, assembly GCA_963277665.1. Taxonomy (NCBI): domain Eukaryota; kingdom Viridiplantae; phylum Streptophyta; class Magnoliopsida; order Santalales; family Viscaceae; genus Viscum; species Viscum album. Next base: position 120,425,389 of record OY728165.1, read on the forward strand.
AAATGAAGTCCATTTTGAAAAATAAAATTTATAAAATTTCAGAAAGTGGGTATTACTATTCATTATGGCTAGTTTTAATAATATTTTAAAATCATATCGTTGTTTAGTGAAACTCGGTATTGCATACAACACAAGCTATCGAGAAAGGTTGCGATTGCGTGTATAGCAAGCCAAGCTAGTGTTGTGTGTAGTGAAAGATTCCTTTGATGATGTATATAACATAAAAACAAAATATTTCTCATAAAGATCTCGGGTGTTACATGAATCCTATAGTCTTTTAATAGTGATTCTGATTATGCGTAGATGGGACTAAAGATAGTATTTGGTGTGTAATTATTTCATGATATGTTTTTTGTATGACAGTGGGATTATTTTCCGACTATTATTTTCCCTAAAACATTGATATCAATATATTCTATAAATTTTTTTGAACAAGTGTTTGGAATTATATAAATATTCCACCACAACCACTTCCCATATAGTTTGAGGATGGTACGTATGAGTATGTCCCATCTATATTGGGGTTAAGCCTCATATAGCATCAGGACCAACCATGGATGATCATATTCAACATATTTTTCTTCAAGTCATGAAGTCTATAAAGGGATATGTTCTATAGTTCATGTATAGAATGTTTGATCTAGCCTGAGAGTTCTAGAAGTATAATATAGCCTTTTTATTGATAGTAACCCTAAGGTAACTAATCTCTAGTTGGAGTCCATTTATACCATTTTTTATGAAGAAAACCTGATTCTAATAGCTTTGAACCATAGGTTATATTACTATATTAGTATAGAATATAAGAGATCCCATTACACATGATCCAAGAGTTTAGTATTTTTTGAATACTAGATACATAAATGGATTTTACATTACATTTGAAAACATAAATGAAACTTCAGTTCTCTATGATAAAAAAGTATTCCTTCTAGAATATCCATAAAATTATTCTATGTTATATTCTAGGTTTCTTAAGGAAAAGAAAGAAATATAAAGGGGTGATCTTGGATTCTTAGTATGGTGTAGTGTACTATAGAATATATCACATAATTAAAAAACATAATAGATATAGTGATAATAAATACTAATAAAATACTCCTTGAAATAGTTAACCTATTTTTGGAATGTAAATAAATTAATAAAAGTATATATAAGAAATAATAAAATAATTTCAAAGTAATAGAATGCATAATTAAATACATCTTAATCTTACCATCAAGGCCATGTGTTACATAAAATCAAGACCTCATTCCATGAAATCATACTTAATAGTTATAGTTGATTCCAAATACACATGCTATTTTTTCATATAACACCTTCTGATGCATCAAGGGACTAAGTAATTCTGGGTCCACCCATCACTTACTCAATTAAAATTCATTCATCGTATGGAAGGAATGAATAAAAAATACATGAATAAAATTCCTTACTAATAAATAATTATCTATAATCAATTAATATGTATTTTCATTGTCAATAATCCCCCATTCAATAAATGAAATAACTTTTTTGGTAAATAAACTTCAAATTTCAAAATGATCGTGTTGTATAGAATAATGGATATACTATTAAGTAAATATTTAGAATATATGAATGAGATTAAAAGAAATGGATATCAAAATAATTATATTAAAATCCTTGATTTTTATTTATAAATAATCATATAAAATATCCACATCATATCCACTAAAAGTATCAAAACAAGTGTGCAGTTAGCTCCACTAGCTGTGGAATGAGTGTAGATTCACTTAAAACGCAACCAAAACTTTTTAGGGTAATCACTACAAGATTAATTTTTGTAAGATCCTACATCCATTTTTTTTATCTAAAAAAAGATTTATTCCTAGGAAACCACCGCACTTTACCAACATTTTAGGATGATCTCTTTTATTTAGATATATTCACTAGTTTTTCTCAAATATTTAATCATTTCTATGAATTACAATGTTAGAATAATGCAAGTTAATATGTAATCTCTAATTAATAAAATATTAAATTAATGATAATACCACGAATTAATAAGAATGTAAATAATTTTAAAAAAATAAAATTTTATTACATTAAAAGAAATTTTTTAAAAGAAATGAGGGGAATGGAAATACTTATATTTATTTTAGTACATTAAAATCCAAAAAATTCCCAGAAATAATGGGAAAATATTTAACTTTAGAAAAATATAAAAAAATTAAATAGGAGTCTTGATAATGAAAAAATAAAGTAGTTGTGGTAAATGGTACACAAGAAAAAAACATTAAAAAGATCAAAACTCAATTAAAGGTAATTATGTTAAAAATTCCCTTACCTCATATCTAATGTTGTTTGATATATAAAAATAACATCCATAATAACTAAATTAATTCTATTAAATAATTTATTCATAATATTTTTCATTTATATTTCATTTTTTAAGGTTCATTTATCATCATATGTTATTCGTTTATCTTATTGTTTTCACTCTTATCGGCCATTTTGAGTTATTTGGTCAATTTTTCTAAAACTTCTTCGACATGTTTACCATTGTAAAAAGAGTAATAAAATATTTTTCATAATATCTAGAGTTTTAAAATTAATATATATTTATAATTTTATTTATAAAATAGGTATACATGAATATATATTATCCAAAATTTATTTATATTATGAAATATGTTTGAAAATACCAAATTATAGGAAGTTAAAATTAATATGTTTAATTAATGTATATATCATTAATATATTTATGAATTTATTATCAATGAATATAAATTATGTCATAACTTTTTTATTTATTCATTAAATCCATTTATTAAATGTTCCATGTAAGGCGGTGATTAAAATAAATAATGTTGTCCAAGAAGGCCGTAGTAAGTATGTAACACTGGAAATGTTTCCTTTACTTTTAAAAAAGGTAAGAGGATGATAGACAATGGGCATCCCATTAACATAAAAAAAATTCAGTAAATTAATGATACTTGTGTTATTATATTCATAAGTTTATGATAAATTTTGAAGAGTTGGAATAAGAAAATAAAAATAATAACAATTAATTAAAATTTCTCACATAAATACTAAGAAGACTCTATTACTAAGAGGTTTACAACTTCGGAGAGTGGTCCTTTGATGATACCAGAACCTATAAGATGTTTTTAGGGGATGTGATATGGTTTTTTTAGATTTTGGTCAATATATAATGCTCAATGTGTATGGATAAGTGGATAAATGAGGTTCCCTTTTATAAGTGAGAGGAGTTTAACCCTTGAAAATATAAATAACATTTAAATATAATTAATTTCATTCTCAACTAACACACAAAAAACATCCAATTTACAAATATACGGTTAGTTATCATCTAAATACACTCAAATAATCAAATTAGGGAATTGTTTATTGATTATTGTGTCCTTGTCTCTTAAGTTAACCCCCTTTTAACCCATTTAAGCCATATTGTAGTGAAATACTTTCATACCATAGTAACTATTCAATATGACTAAAAATGAAGTTGTAATTATTAAATAATTTGTATAAGAATTTTAGAAATTTTTAATCCATTTTAAAATATTCAATTCTTATAGTATAGGAAAAATTAATTATAATATAAGTGCACAAAATGCAATGAAAATAGGTTTTTTTGACAAAAGTGTTTTAAGCAAAAAAATGAATTTAAAACCATGTATAGAATTGATTATAATGAAATTTATTTGTTTATAAATAAAAAAATATGAGATATGTGACCCTAAATCTAGAAGAAAATAAAATTTTACCTTGTAATTATTAATTAAATAAAAATATCAAAAAAAGTTATTTAATTAGAATAACATACCACTTATGTTCCAAAGTGTTTAACATAAATTTATAAATCAATAAAAATATATTTAAATAATTAATTTCTATTATTTTAATATATATTGTGTAAATATAAATGTTTTATAAACTTTTAAGTCATCATAATATCATGATTATGTCTTAAAAGTGATAATATTTGTAAAACCCATATTTTTTCACTATTCATCGAAAAATCATTCATTTTAGAAAAATATGACAATTTTACTCTAAGATAATTTTAAAATATTTATTTAAAAAATTAATTCTATTTAACTAAATTAAAATTATAAAATATATAAATTTATATTTTAAATGAAAATATTAAATATAAATAAAAATATCTTATATATAAAAATGACATTTTTGAACAACAAGAGGTGTAAAAAATTATTACATGTTAATTAATAACTGATCATTATTTTATTATATCATAAATTTAATTGTTTTTAAGGCTATCAATTTATTAAAATAAAATAAAATTAAAAAATGGTTCTTTGTAAAATAAATATTCTTAACATTAAATTATTTTGATCATATCACATTAAATAATTATTTTTTTATAAATAAATTAATCGAATTAATAATAAATTATAAGTATAATAATTTATTACTCACTTTTAATTTACTAAATCATTGTTCTTCTTGTAATTTTAATATGTTGTGACCCATTTTATTTTTGTGTTGTGTGTGTTACGAGCTATTCCGTATAGTATTTATTTAAAGGAAAGATACATACTAAAATATCATGGTGTTATTTTCTACACCATTACATAAATTTCTATTAATACATTCTAATAAATGTTTCTAATGGTATCCGTAAGAAATATATGACTCAATATATAAGTATAGTAATAGATAAAACACACCAACATTGGTAAGACTATGAAACCTATAATAAATATTTCTTAAACAATATATATATATATCTTTATAAGAATTATAATTTTGAATGAGCTTCCAAATTTGAATAGTTGAATGGTGTTTTACAAATAATATATTTATCCTCGTTTTGAATTTATGGAATATAAGAAAAATAAAAACTTTATTCATTTCAACTTTTTATGTTAAATTTTTCCATTTAATTGAATGTTTTAATCGGTTTTCACATCTAATTATATTGATGAATTACTAAGAGGAAACTTTCATTTCCAAAGTATTAAAATAAACCTTTAATAGGTCATAAGATATATAAAGTAAAAAACATGTTATTTCACCTATTTTAGACCAAAATGGATAGTACAAGTTTAGATAATGCTCATTATGAATAAATCATCATTTAAATAAGTAATACATTAATTCTAAAAACATAAATAATAACACCCAAAGAAATTACATAATACCTTATCCTCGAAATTACAAATTATAAAAAACACCACTAGTTCAATACATGTGTTTTTATGATTCATCTATTAATTTTTTATTTCTTAATCCAAAAATAAACAAATTTTATTTCAAGTCATCTATATGTATGACAACAAAGTTTACATCTATAGAATATTAATGAATCTTATTAGACACTTCTAGTTATATTATTCTCACATCCATATTCCCACAACATTAAATTATATAAAACTCTTTCCTCATAGAGTCTTAGGATGATTCAATATACATGAAAGATATAAATTAAAGTTTTGATCTAGAATCTACAACACATTTTCTAACATTGAGTTTATTATCAAATTACGTGTTATCACAATATAAGGTAATTTATCTTTAGCAATAGTAATTTCGTAATATTATCCATTCTCTCTAAGACTCTTCTAACCTAAATTCCATTAAAAATTGGGGCATCTGTTTGAATAGTTACTCTACTCCTTAAGTTGAAACATTGTATGTTGGTGGACATAATAATTACCTTAAATTAATGAGATAGATGGACCTAATCTCTAAAATTTTAATAAACTCGCATTCCATTTAAGCATGTTCAATATTGTTTCTTCATATAATAATTACAAGGTGGGAATCTCATTCTTTCTTTTTTCCCTTTCGTAACATTTCTCTTTATATATTAATTTGCTTATCTCTTTTTCTCTTTATTTTCTTTGAATGTATATTCTTGGAGAATTCATTATCCACCTTGATGGCACTTTATAATATGTCTTCATATATTGAAATGTTTTGTGAGAGTAACATCCTTCAAAGGATTGTATTTATCATATAAAATATCTAATCAATCTTTATCTATATATTCTAACATAGTTTGTTTCATGACTTTATAATATTTAAAATCCATTTTCACACTTAGAAACATTTTCAACATCAATTTGATTCAAATTTAAAAATTTCTTTTATAAATCAACTCATTTATCATAAAAATTATATATCAAAGAATATCACTTTAAATACTCACATTCTATTGCCTATATTCCCTCAGCCTCCATAGTATTTTATATCAACAACCAAAATTGATTACCTCTCCCCTAAAACAATTCTATCCTATAAAAACCTTTTTATTTTTCATTACATTTAATAGATAGAAATATCTTTTCAAATTACTTGATATATTTTTCATTTACCAATAAATTAGTATTTCCACTAAAGGGTGGCGGTTTATGCCTTATGAAATAGTCTAACATCATAGTATCATTTTATGGAGTGATAGGTTGCCTTGTATACCAAATATTATTACTCATAACTTCCATTTATATATTTATAAATAATTATCCCTAACTCTATTCATATAGAGATTCTTATTATGGAAATACCTATGAAGATTATGGTATTTTAAATGGTTTCCATTTCTTTAAATAGGCTCCATTTCTAAATAATTTAATATTATTAATCAAATAATAACATTATAAATATTGATCCATAGAATAAAAAAATTATATATATGTAAAATTTATTGATTATTCTAAGGTTTGAATAATCATTATAGTTATGTTCTTCAAAAATATAGTTTCCAAATGTCCTACTAATCTTTCCTTGACACAAACTTTAATAACCTTGATTCTAGAATCCTAGAACTAGAGAATGTGTTACTCTATCTTTAGAGAATATAATAGAACACAGTTAATAAGATTTATAAGTTAATAAGTCATGGAAGACTAGATACATAAATTTATTTCACATTACATTTAAAATTTTAAAATAAAAATAATGTTTTATGTGAGAATTATATTATTCCTTCTATAATATCCATGAAAATACTTTGATATATCTTCTAGTTTTCTTGGGAAAATGAAAAATTAACCAGGCATGAGATAAAAGTCTTAGTAAGGGGTAGTATAAAAATAAATCAATTAAAAAAAATCAAATCTTGTCGAAATGAATAGAATAATTAAAATAAATATTCCATCATACTATTAACATGAACCTATTATTTAACAATGTAAATAAAATTTTCACATAAATAATATCAATTAATTTCATAATGATGGAATTATTAATGTTATAAATTTTAATCTTACCAAAATGTAATCATGCCAATATATCTTACATTATATCAATGACTTTGGCCATGACATCATACATAAAAGGTAAGCAACATTTCGAATACCCAGGCTAATTTTTATCATGATACCTACCAATGCATTGAGGGGATATGAAATTTTGAGCCCCACCCTCTCATACTCATATCCAATTCATTCATCATATGAAAAAATTAATAAAAATAAATAATCAAGATTCTTTAATAATAAATAATTATGCATAATAAAATTATAGATATATGGATTTTCTTAAATATCCCATTAAATAAATGAAATAACATTCCTTATAGACATACTTTAATATGTAAAGTGTACATACCATATATAGTAATGAATATATGGTTAAGTTAATATATATAATACATTAATGAGATTAATTAACATGGTTATGAGAATAAATATATTCAAATACTTCATTTAGTTTACAAATATAAACATGAAATATTCAAATAATATCCCTTGAGAGTATCAAACAAGGTGTAAGTTTGGACTAGTGGATGAGCACCAAGTGAGTATTTATTTAATACCCAAAGAACCTTTTGTTAGGGTTTTTAAATCTGCGTGAATATACACCATAGACTATACACACATGGTTATATCTAGAGAGATATGTATTTCTAGAAAACCATCACTCATTATTTTGCCAAACATTTTGAATGATCTCCCCCATTTAGATTCATTCATTAGTTTTCTATTGTATTTGAACAGTTCTACAGCTTATGAAGGTATTATAATGAGGTGGAATCAATATCTCCCATAACAAATATATTTAATGGATGATAATTCTAATAATTAATAACCATGGAAATATATTAAAAAAATGAAAAAATTTGTTAGAACAAATAATTTTTTTTAAAAAAATAAAATGATTTGAAATAAATATTTTTCTTTTATTTCAATAAAATTCAGAAAATTCCAAAAAATGAGGGGAAATATTTTCCATTTATAAAATCATTAAAATTTGAATATAATTATTAATAATTTATATTGTAAATAATTATGGGAAATATAATACAATATAATAACATTAAAAATGATTATAACTCAATTGGAGATAATTGAGTTTATAATTCCCTTACCTTAAATCCTAAGTATTTAGGTATGTGTGTCTAACATCAAATATATACCAAATAAGTTTATTAAATATTTTATTATAAACCTTATATATATAGATATATTAAGATTAATTTATTACAATATTTTATTCATTTATATCATAGTTTTTACTCTTATCAGTCATTCTATGTTATATGATGAATTTTTCAAAAACGGGTTCGATATGTTAATCAAGATCATAGAAGAAATAAAATAGTTTCATTATCTCTATAATTTTATAGCTATTATTTATTTATCATTATATCTTTAAAATAATTAGAAGTATAAATTGGTTATAAAATGTATTTTAAAAAAGAAATATGTCTCAAAATTCTCATTTTATACAAGTTAAAATTACTATAATTAATTATTGTTAATATAATTATTATGTTTCCTTATTTATATTTATTGAATATTAATTATAACATAAATATTGTATTTATTCACTATATCAATTAGTAAAATCATCCATGTATCGTGGTGATAAAAATAAAATATGTCATCCATTGAGGTTGTTGTCTGCATGCAACATTGATGACGTTTCCTTTATTTTTGGAAAAGGTAAGAGGAAGGTAAATAAGTGGTATCCAATTAACATAATAAAATTTTATAATACTAATTATACTAATTATATTATATTTATGTCTGTAGGATAATTTATGATGAGGTAGGATAATAAAATATAAACAAACACTAATAATTAAATGTTCTCACCTTACTTATTTGGAGGATCCTTTATTATATGGTATATTACTTAAAATAGTTGTAATTTTATGGGAATATATGACCTAGGTACTATATAAATATTTTTTGTAAGGTTTTTGGTATAGTTTTTTCATGATTGGATGCTCAAGGTGTCTACAAAAGTAAAGGGAGGAGGTTCCCTTTTATAAGTGAGAGTAGTGGTGATCGTGTAAATATTAAAATATTTTAAATATAATAAATTTAATTCTCAATTAAAGTGGAATAAAAATATAAGATTTTAAAATTTAATGTTAGTTATGTTTAAAATACACTAAACTAATAAATTGTTTTACATGTGTTAGTGTTAATTGTGGCCATATCTCTTAGGTTAACCCCCCTTTTAACCCATTTAACCCTTACCATGGTGACAACATTTTTTACAATTTTAACTATTAATTATGACTAAAAAAGATATCATATTTATTATATAATTTCAATATTTTGATTCCAAATATTTAATCCATTTTATAAGATTCAATTCCTATAGGTGGTAAATTTTAATTTTAATATAAATACGTAAAACTCTATGAAAAATGGTTTTTTTGAAAAAAATTAAGAATAAAAATGACTTTATAACAAAATAATGTATATAATTGATTATAATGTAATTTATTGGTAAACAAATAAATTAATTAGACTTATGATAATTTGAAACCAATTAAAAATTGAATTACAACCTATAATTACTTAATTAAAGAAGTACTAAAAATAATTATTTTATTATAATAAAATACCACTTATGTTCCAAAACTATTAAACATAAATTTATAAAAAAAAATAAACACTTCATTTAAATTATTTTTACAAATATTTTTTAAATAAAAATGTTTTAAAAACAGTTAAGTCATTATAATATCATGATGATGTCTTAGAAGTGATGATATTTGTAAAAATGATATTTTTTCACCATTCTTCTAAAAATAAATCATTTCAAAAATCCCAAAAATTAACTATAAGTTAATTTTTAAATGATAAATTAAAAAATTAATCTTATTTTAACAAATTAAAATTTTATAATATATAATTTTATCTTTTTAATGAAAATATTTAATATAAAAATGTCATTTTTTAACTTCATGTGGTCTAAATATTATTTCCTATCAATTGATAATAAAATTAGTGTTAGATTGTTAGTTTATAAATTTAATAAATTTTAAAGGGGTCAATTTAATAAAATAAAAAATAATTCCAAAAGTAGTTATTTTGAAAGTACCGTTTTTTATATTGAATAATTTTAATCGTATCACATTAATTTATTATTTTCTAATAATTAAATTTCATCAATAAATAATACATTGTAAGAATTATAATTGATTAAACTCTTTCTATTTACTAAATATTTTTTATTCTTATAATTCTAATATTTCATGTATCATTTAAATCATTATTGTGTGTGATAAATGCTATTCAACATAGTATTTATTTAAGGAAAAGATATGTACTAAAATCTCGGGGTGTCATATTCTAATCACAAGTATAAATTGAATCCACTAAATTTAAATTTATACTTATGAGTGAAATTTTATAAGGGTATACATAATAAATATATAACACAATATATAATTCTACTGATATATCAACCTCACTATGTTAAGTAATACTAAGAAAATTATCGAAATAAATTATTAAACCATATATGTATCTTTATAAAACTTGTAATTTTGAAACAGTTTCTAAATTTCCATAGTTTATTAATGTTTTCCATGTAATATATTTATCTTCCTCTTGAATATAAATAATATAAAAAAAACACATACATTTTTCCTTTCAACATTCTAGGTGTAATTTTTTCATTTAATTTTTTGTTTTAATAAATTTTTATTACAAATTATAATAATTAATGGATAAGATGAATTTTCCATTCCTGAATAAAGAACATAAAACACTAATGGATCATAATATCCACAAAATAAAAATAATTTATTCTACCTATCTAAAACCAAAATAGTTATCACCAGTTAATACAGTACTCAATATGAATAAGCCTTCATGTGAAGAAATAATACCTTTATTTCTAAAGCATCAATAATAACACCCAAAGAAATACTATAATGCATTAACCTTTAAATTATTAATTATAAACAATTTCACTGGTTAAACATATATTATTTTTTTCTTTATCTACTAATTCTTCATTACCTAATCAAAAAAATATCAATATTATTTCAGGTCAACCATATGTATAACAAAAAAGTTTGAAACTAGAGAATATCCATGTATCTTATTAAATACCTCTTATTATATTCTCATCAAATCCATATTCCCACTATATGTCTAGATTTAAAACTCATTCCTTATAGTGATGTGGATGATTAAATAACCATTCAAGATATAAATGAAAGTGTTGATATAGAATCAAATAAATCATTATCTAACATTGAATTTATTATTAAAGTACATTTTATCACAACTTATAGGAGTTTATATTTAGTTATATCATTTTTATATGCTTTTCATTTATCTTTTACCCTCTTTTGGGGTAAATTACTTTGAAAATTGGGACATTTTTTTGAATAGTTTTTTAAATCCTTATAGTTGAAACACTGGATATTGGTGGATTCATTATTTTTGTTGCATTCAATAGATATTTGTCCCTTATCGCTATACTTTTTACAAACACCCATTCCTATTAAGCAAGTGCCATAGTGTTTCATTACATAATTATTAAAAGGATTAAATTAAACACTTTCATTCCCCCCCCCCCTTTCCACATTTATCTATACATAGTGATTAATTGTTCTCTTTTTCTCTTTCTTTCCTTTAAAATACTAGAAGTAGATAATTCCTTCTCCACTATAGTAGCACCTAATATTATATCATTATATACTGATAACTTTTTAATAGAGTAACATATTTTTAAAGGATTTACTTTATTATATCAAATAATAAATAAAACTTACCTTCTATATTATGTACATAATAAGTTTCATGCCTTGATAATATTTTAAAGTTAGATTCACACTTAGAAACATTTTCCTATATTATTTGTTTCATATTTATAAATTTTTATTTTAAATCAACTCATTTATCCTAAAAAATATTTTTCAAAGAATATAACCTTAAAAGTATCTCATTCCAAACTCTATATTGTATTACACTCTATTATATTTTAAATCAATAACCAAAATTGATTACTACCTCCTATAAAACAATACACAACTAGAATAACCTTTTCTTTTTATTACGACTCAAATATAGAAATATACTTTCAAGAGACTTAATTCTTTGTTCATCTAAAAATGGAGTAGTAGTTCTGCTAAATGGTAGATGTTTCTCGCATATAAAGGTATCCAACACCATTGTATCATCTTAAAAATTAAAAGGTTTATCTGTATACCAAATATTATTAGTTATAACATTCACAAATATATTTAGAATATATTTTTCTCTGACTCTAGTCATATAGAATTTCTTAAGAGGAAAATAGCTATGAATATTAAGGGTTATGACATGTTTACATTTCATTCAATAGGACCCATTTATGAATAATGTATTATACTTAATGGACACATAAAATTACAAATATATATATCCATGGAAGAAAACAATTACATGTTAGTAAAAGTTGTTGAGTATTCTGTGTGTTAATCTAAATGTTCATTCAAGTTATGTTATTCAAAAATATAGTTTCCAAAGGTCATATTAAAATTTCATTAATACCAACTACAACAATATTGATTCCATTAACCTGAAACTAGAGGATATATTACTATATTGTTATAGAATAAAAAAGATAATAATAAATGGGATGAAATAGTTAAGTAGTTACAGATGAATAATATAAAAGGATTTCAAATTAAATTGAAATTTGTAAGTGAAAAGTAAATTATTACTTTTATAATATCCATGAAAAATTTATGAGCTCTCTTATGGTTTTCCTAAAGAAAGAAACAATATCAAGGCATAATCTCATATTTTTAGTAAATGGGTAGTGTAAAACTAAAGAACTCATAAATTTTTAAAGCCCGAAGATATGGCTGGAATAAATAAAAAAATATTCCATAAAACTATTAATAGGAGACTGGTATTTATCCAAGGAAATAAAATTATCACATAAATAATAAAAACTAACTTCATAATGATGGAATAAATAATCTAATGAATTGTAATATTAGTATCATGGGATCATTCTAAGACATCTTATATACCATTAAGGATGCATTCCAAGACATCATATTAAAATGAAAATCATATTCTAAATACCCAATATAGTTTTACTCAGGAGACCTACCAATAAATTAAGGGGATAAACAATTCTATTCCCCATCCATATCTTACACGTGTTCAATTCATGCATCTTATGAAAGAAATTAATATACAATAAATAATAAACATGCCTTAATAATCAATAATTATCTATAAAAAAATAAACATATATATTTTCTATAACTCCTATGTCAATAAATGAAATATCATTCCTAGTAAGAACTCTATAATTTTAAGTGTTCACTTCATATTGAGTAGTGGATATATATATATATATATATAATTTAATATATAAAATATATCCAAAATATTAAATAACTTGGTTATGAAAATAAATATATTCAAATACTTAATTTTTATTTATATATAAGCATGTGAAATATCCACATAATATCTTCTAATAGTGTCAAATAAGGTGTACAGTTAGGCCCAAAAGTTGTTCACTGAGTGATGATTGAGATAATACCCAGAATATTTTAGGTTTATTACCTATAGATGAATATATGTGATATACTATAATAAATTTTTTATCCATGTAGATATTCCTTCCTAATAAACCACCACTTCCTTCTTTACTAAAACTTTAGAATGATTCACAATATTTATATTTTTTAATTGGGTTTTCTACAATATTTGAACAATTGTACAGCTTATGAAGGTATTTTATTGAGATGGAATAAGTAATATCTCATAGAAAATATATTGAATGTATGATAATAACATAAATTCATATCTATTGAAATAATTGAAAAAAAATCAAAATTTTTCACAAAAAAAAATAATTTTATAAAAGAAAAGAGAATGTTATAAAATAATTATATTTATTATATTACATAAAAAAATAAAAATAAAAAAATGGGGAAATATTTTCACTTTATAAAACCATGAAAATATGAAGATATTATTTATTATTAATTGTTTAAATAAGTGTGATAAGTGTAATACATGTGAATAATGTTATGATCACAACTCAATTGAAGGTAATTGATTTAAAAATTCCCCTACCTCAAGTCCCAAGTCATAAGGCATGTGTGTATAAAATCCAAGATAGAAAAATTAATTCTATTAAATATTTGATTCCACACCTTTTTATATATATTTTATTTTTTATGATTCATTTATTACAATATTTCATTCATTTATCTCATAGTTTTTACTCTTCTCAGTCATTTGTAATTATTTAGTAAATATTTTTAAAATAGGTTTGATATGTTTACCATGTTCAAAGGAATTATAGAATAGTTTCGTAATCACTATAATTTTTGAGTTATTATTTATTTATAATTATATATAAAAAATCATTATACATTTATATAGGTTATAAAAATAGATTTTATATTATGAAAGATGTCTCAAAATGATAATTTTTTTGCAATTAAAATTACTATAACTAATTAATGTCAATATATTTAATTAATTTATTAATTTATATTTATAGATTATTAATTATTTCATAATTATTTTATTTATTCATTGAATATATTTATAAAATCATTCTTTTAAGGAGGTGATAAAAATAAAATATGACATCAATTAAGGCGTTTGTTTGCACGTAACATGGGTGACATTTCATTTATTTTTAGAAAAGGTAATAGGAATGTAAAAATGGGTATCCATTTAATATAATAACAATTTATTACATTAGTTATACAAATTTTATTATATTTACAATGGTAAGATAAATTTTTAGGAGGTAGGAGAATAAAATAAAAACGAAAACAAATATTTTATGTTCTCACCTTTATTCTTAGGTGGCTCCTTTACTATATGGTTTATGAATTCAAAGAGAGAAACATGGAAGAGAAAATAAGATCTAGGATGGGGATAAATAATTTTTATGGTATTTTTGTAGAGTTTGATCATGTTAGGATGCTCAAGGTGTGTGGAGATGTAAAGGGAGGAGGTTCCCTTTTATAACTGGGAGGAGTAGCATCTGTGTAGATATTAACATCATTTAAATATTTTAAATATAATTATCATGTCAAGTGTAAAAAAATAGAAAAATTTAAAATATAAGATCATGTGTGATCAAAATACACTCAACCAACTAAATTGTTAAACGTTTTAGAGATCATTGTGGCCTTATCTTTTTCGTTAAACCCCTTTTAACCCTTTTATCTCTTATTTTGGTGAAAACAATACTATATTAATTATTCATTATGATTAAAAAACGGAACTTAATAAATAGATTTAATATGATTATTATAAATTTTTAATCCATTTTTCAAGATTCTATTCCAACAGGTGGAAAAAATAAATTTACTATAATTATACAAAACTCTTTTTTTACAAAAATGTCATTTTAAGCATATAATTGAAATTATACCAAAATAGTGTGTAGAATTGATTATAATGGATGTTTTTAGTTTTTAAATAAAAAAAGTAGTGTTAGGACACTTTAAAACCAATTAAAAATTTAATTATATATTTAATCACTTATTTAAAAGAGTATGAAAAATAATTATTTATTAGAATAAAATAAAACTTACGTTCCAAGGTGTTAAACATAGATTTAAAAAACTAAAATAATATTTTTAAAATACTTTATTTCACTCATTTGAATACACATTTTTCCAAGAATAATGTAATATAAAAATTTATTTCGTTATTATATCACGATGATTTCTTAATAGTGATGACATCTGTCAAAAGAGTAATTTTTCACTATTAAAAAAAATTAGCCATTTCATGAAAAAACCCAAAATCTTCACCCTAAGACAATTTTGACCTAGAAAATTAAAAAATAAAGTTCACTTAATAAAATTAAAAATTATAATATCAATAAATTTCTCTTTTAAATAAAAAATATTAATAATAATGAAAAATGGAATTTATTGAAAAACGACACTTTAAAACTTTAAATAGTATTAACAATATGTCATATCGATTTATAATAATTAATTGTTAGTTTATTATTCCACATATTATATTATTTTAAAATTGATTAATCTATTAAAATACCTAACACTATGAAAATAGTTCTTTAAAAAATACCCATTTTAAAATTAAATTATTTTAATCAAATTACATTAATTTTTTATTTTATAATATCAAATTTCATAAATAAACAATACATTGTTAGTATCATAATTGATTACAATAATTTTATTTATTAAAGGTTTATTCTTATTGTGAATATAATATGTCATGACTCACTATAGTTTGGTGTGTGATGTGTTACAGGCTATTCAATATGGTATTTATTTAATGAGAAATTATATACTAAAATATCAATTTTTTATATTCTACTCCCTTTCAAAAATTGTGTCTTAGAAATTTAAATTATTATATAATAATGATATTTTGTAATTTTATCCATAAGAAATATATGACTCAATATATAATTTATACTAAAATACCAACCTCATTATCTAAAATAAAAGTTCAAAATATATCATAATTATTTATTAAATTATATAGGAATATTTATAAGGGTTATAATTGAGAATTAGTTTCTCAATGTGTATAGTTGAGTTATATTTTCCACATAATATATTTATATTATTATTTAATTTAATTAATATAATAAAAATACATACTTGATTCCATACCTTTTTCCAAGTATAATTTTCCCATTAATTCATAGTTTTAATCTATTTCTACTTCTAATTATAATGAAGAGTGATGAAGAGTAATATTTCCAACCTAGATTACTAAAATATACCATTAATATAACATAAGATCCATAAATGGAAGAAATGTTTTTTCACCTGTATAAAACTTAAATGCTTATAAAAAGTTAAAATAATACTCAATATAAATAATCTTTCATGTGAAGAAGTAATAACTTAATTTATAAACCATCAATAATATAACCAAAAGAAATTTTACAATACTTTAACATATAAATTCATAAGTATAAAAAAAAATTAAACTTGTCCCATATAGATTATTTTATACATCATCTAAAAATTCCTCATTATAATGACCTCCTTTTTAAAAAAGGTATGGATCATTAGTTTTTCGTTTTCAATACCTCAAATAACCCTAATTATGAGTCTTAATCAAGTCACAAAGGTTACGGAAGCATCTGTGGATCGTTTGGGGTCCCAGAGTCCTTGAAAATAGTCTAAGTGACTATGTCACATGGTTTTTCTAAATCATGCGACCTAGGGCGCATGCCCGTGCAGCTATAGACAGGGGAACCAATATGTCTGAACAATTTGTTTGCAACCATGTGGGACCAGGCGCACAGTTGTGCGGCCTATAGAAATTTTGGGTTAGATTCTTACCGAACGGTTTTTGCTTGATTTTCAAACCCTGCACCTAAACCATGTGATTTCCCTCACTTAAGTTTTAAGTTTCTTTTTCCTTTCCTCCTACCTCTAGCGGCCAAACCCAAATTGATCTCCTCCTTTGAGCTATAACCCTCCTCAAGCTTCAATCAACTACAAATCCTTCATCCATCACCTATTTCTAAATATGTTAAAGGCATTGGACAACCCAAGGTAATTATAACATCACATACCCTACTTTACTCAGTTAATCTCACTATCTATTGCACTATTTAGTGGTAGTCCCATTCACACTGTTTTATGGTTGTTGGAACAAAACTCATATATCTTCCAATAAGCTTCATATATGATGTCAATATCAACCAAGGTATTGTATATATCCCTAACTTAAGTGGTCAAATAGTTTTCCATTTGAGTTTCATTCATTTAAAATTTATTCCATGGTTCTATGTGACGGATTTTTGCTGAGAAACTCATTTATGTTGGTTCATACATGTCTAGATGTCCCTTGAGCCTTAAGATTGGTTAACTGGTCATTTTTTAGGGGTTTATACATCAATCATACCATATATGGACCCCATTAGGTGTACCAACTTGAAATTGGTCATTTTGTCCAAATGTCTCAAAATGATTTAATTCTAATAAGGCTATCAGATTGACTTTTTAACAAAATTTCCCTTATCCCAAGTGTGTTACTTTGAACCCAAGAAACCCCATGGGTGTGTGGCCTTATTCGACTTTTAATTTTCTAATTTTTTATTTGATCTATTTCCCATGACTTCCTCTTTGACCCTTGAACCTTTGAATTTTCTTTTCGTTGTATCTTGAATTAGACGCTTTCCTATGGCAGATGGGTTTGGTTAAATGTCTTGTTCAAGATTTTAGAATCCTTTTAAACGTATTGAATGAGATACCTTCCTTTGTACTTTTACCCTATTGAGTCCATTTTCCATGAATTTGAAAATCGGGTGAGATTTCATTATATAGGATGGATCAAACCAAATGGAATTACTTTAATTAAATGGATAAAATGGTTTTTCAAATGAAATTAACCCTTGGGATGGTAACACCATTCTCTCTATTATACCCTATAAAATTAATCTTTTAAAATTTAATGTCTAAAATGGAATTGAACATCATTAAAGGAATACAAGAGAGTTTTTTTTCATGTGTCATATTATATACTTGATTATGACTCTGTTATTTGAAAGGCATGATGACATGACAAAAGTGGTAATTCCTTATGACCAACTTATTAAATTTTAACATGATTATATAATAAACTATATATAAATGATTATTTATGGTAGGTAAATCCCCATTCTAAGTATATATATTATATTCTTTTATAGAGGCTACGAATGATGGTAAGAGACATAACAGGGAATGATGACCCATGCCCCCCTTACAACACTGTTAGGCATGGAAACCCTCCCTAGTGCTTCGATATGGGCGATGGCCCTTTGGGTGCCATGTTTCATCTAAATTGTTTCCATGGCATGTACACTCCCTATTCCATGTGTTAAGTGTGATGACCCCTACTCCATCGGGATATAGAGCTTATTACCCCTTGAGTAGAGCTAATTATCACGTAAAATGAAGTTTGATGCCAACATGTTATGTCTCTGTCCACACTATAATATGTGTGTGTGTGTGTGTGTAGTGACATGATCAGACATATCAGCCATGAGCTAATGTAGGTATACCCACCAGGTGTCCCTAAGGAACCTCAGAGGGAGATTACTTAATTTTTCATCCTTTCCTTACATTCTTGTTTATACCTACACACTACTTATTTACAAGAACCTACTAGAATTACATATAGACATCGTTGGTGGTGGACTACTGATATTTTTTCTCCCACACTACTCATACATACCTTGGAACCCTAAATGAATATATTCTTTTGGGTACTGGTAAGGGTAAAGGATCATCTATATGTTGTTGACTTGTTCTACTTAGTTGGAGATTCAGAGCAGAGGATCGGGCTTAGGTTCGAGATTCTTATGGGGTTTTTTTTGTCATTTTTTTATTTTGTATTACAATTTATCAGGATTATATAGATTATTTAATTTTTGTATTATTATAATTATGTGCATCACTATAAACGATTCTAACATTGAGGCATTTTTTGATATAGTTATATGATAGTTGTTTGTTACCTTTTTCTTTAATTTTTTATTACTTTTAGTTGTCTCTTTATTATTTATTTATGTTGTATTACACTTCTGATACTGTTAAAATTTTTTTGTATCAGCTAATCTACTTCGAACTGAGGGTATAGTTTCCCACTGTATCATCCTTACACCCTCACTTCTAGTTGGTATCCTCTGTAGTACAGGGAGATGCTCGTGAGGTCATGTGGCCAACTAGGCCAGGGGCATGAGATAAGTGTCATCTGAGTCTAAGATGTCCCAATGTGGTACCAGAGGGGTTCCTTTCTAACATTACTATTTTGAGAAAATATATTGGAGATTGGTAAATTTTGGGGACTTAGTCACAATTTGTGTTTAGGCGTCATGCACCCATGTGCGTGGTAAGGTCCAAGTCTCCTGAATTAACATTGTTATTATGTTTATGAAAATTATTATTCATATCATTTCACATTTGGGTGATACGCATGACTTTTCATGTTATTGATAATCATGTTATTGAAATTATAGTTTCCTTATTATCAGCTGATGAAATGAGGGTTTTGTATTGGATCTTTCATCACAATAGGCACTGTAGGAATAGTCCATGCATTTTTTCGGTGTCATGTTTAATGTTTAGTGATCATTGCCTTTTTCATAATCATTGTCCCTTGTAATATATATAGTTGTTAAAACACCTTTTGTAGTTTTTGGATTGTATTATAGTGTGAGGGTATTGGGTTTCAAATTTTGATTCATAAGGTGTATGGGCCCTTATGTATCGGAAAAATAAAATTACATATAGCTCAACCATTCTAAAGGGAAATGAAATCCAATTAAATTCCAAGTTATGGTTTATAAGGTGTATGGGACCTTATTGATTGAAAATTGAAAATTTTTTGGATCTAGTTTGTTCAAAATGATTTAAATGATTAAATGAGTACTTTTTTCAAATGGAAGATTTACTTTAACTTGAGAACAACCAGATTATAAATTCCTAAAACATAATTTTGACTGGAACCCAACCTTAGTAGTGGGTAATGGGTGTTCCTTCCTCCTTATTTCTAGTTATGGTATATTCTATCATCTAGAACTATATTTTGAAGTAGGTATAGAGGTGTGTTCATTCTTATAGGAATGAATTAGTATCTATCTGAGTCTCTTGGATAAAATAATCTAAATAAGTTAAATCCCTTCTAAAATGTTCTTTTGACATTATAACATTATGTCTCCATATCTTCCTCAAGACATGTTCCCTGAAGGAAACGACGATCATGCTCCTAAGGTGGTGGTCCACGAGCCACTGTTCATTCCACATGTTGAGCCACATGTGGCTCTTCTTCCTATTCATGATATGGGCATCGAAGCGAAATTTAGAGAGTTCTTCCAACATATGTTTCATAACATGAAATGTGGTGTACGACCTACCCCAAGTATGGAAGAGTTTACTCATGAGTTTCAGCAGCAACATACTCCCACCTTCTTAGGGGATGGAAGACCACTTATTGTGGAGTATTGCATTGAGGTTATCTTATTTATTTTCAAGAACTTAAAGATTCCTCCATAGTTTAGATTTAATTTGGTTGCTTATATATTTCAAGATTCAGCTAAGAGATAGTGGAATTTCATCACTTGGGCAGATCGACATAGATAGATGTTTTGGGCTAACTTTCATATTGTCTTCTATGAATAATTATTTCCTCAGACTTAGAGTGTTGATAGATTTAGAGAGTTTATTAAACTATAGTATAAAACCTATTAAATTGTGGATTACTCTTCCCATTTCATAGATCTGTAGTGGTTTTATCCTAATATAGCTACTGATGATCTGATGAATGCTAGGTTATTCAAGGACGGGTTGTGTCACACCATTTGAACATAGGTCAACATATTCAGTTTGACAACCATATCTGAAATTGTTGACTAGACCCTAATTATAGAGTAGAATATGAGGGAGTATGATGTTGTAATCTAAGGAAGTTAGGAACCTAGGGATTCTAGTGGATATTTTTATAGGTGAAAGTGACACTTTGAGGTATCTCTCAGTATTATAAGTGGTCAGGATCTTCTTAAGGGTTGCGCTCTTGTCTGGAACCAATGTGGAACACTGAGGAAAGTCATAAATCAGTGTCCGCAAGAACCAATTGGGTGTAGAGGATTTGTAAGGATTGGTCATCTCTATCATTTCTAGAGGACTATTCCTCCAGTTCCTAGTGAATGAGGATCTGAACCTACTCCTCGAGTAGAAGAAGGATCAGTATGATCATGAACGTCTGGTAGATGGGATACCACCAGTCGAACGGGACAATATGGTGGTTGAGGAAGAGGCAGTCATAATTTTGATTATCAGTGCCAGTAGACGGGTTCTACTCAGAGAAGTCAGGCAGTGACTCAGGGTCGTAGTATAGGCTAGGTACGTGCAGTCTGACCTACTCAGTATGAGTAGAGCATCGGGCCATCTATTGTACCAGGTACCATTATAGTTATCTCAACTTTAGTTTCTAATTTTTTTGATACCTTAACATCTTAGAAAATTATATATGAGACAATAAATGAGATTTTGAGCCCCAACATCGAATACTAACATGGATTTAGGACTCTCAATACACCCTTAGGTATCCGTTTAGAGCTAGTTCACTACTATAAGAATTTCCCTATGAAGTGTGTGTTTAACTTTTTGTACGGAACATGTACGTCCTTGACATGTTAGTATTTTTTGTAATCATCATGATGGAACGTTTAGTTCCCTACAGATCATTTATTGACTATTACCATCAGAGGGTGATGTTTACATCACTAGATGGTGCTAAAAACATGCATAAGGTGGAATGTGATCTTAGTGGGATATGAGGTGGACCCAAGTATAAAATGTTGGGAAGTATTACAACACAGGTCTCCAGTATTTATCTTCATGGATAAGGGTTACGACCCACTATCTTTCTACCTATGGTGGAGTATTTTGGAGGCATTTTACCTGATGAATTATCTGTTCTACCTTCCATTTGAGATGTATAGTTTACTATTGATCTTACTCCATGAGAAGCACCTATGAACATTCTTACTTATAGGATGGAACCTATGGAGCTTGTAGAGCTCAAAAATTAGTTGTAGGATCTAGATTAGAAAGTCTTTATATGCACCAGAATTTCTACTTGGGTTTATCCAGTCCTCTTTTCCAAGTAGTTCGATGGTACCCTTAGGCTTTGGGTAGACTACCATAGATTGAATCATCAAACTATTATGAATTGGTATCCACTTCCTAGAATAGATTATCTCTTTGATTGGATATAAGGAACAAAGATGTTTTCGAAGATAGATCTGAGCTCGGGCTATCTTTTGGTGCATTTATGGACTTTATACATATCTCACACATCGTTTAAGAGTATTTATGTTCTATAAGAGTACCTTTTATGTTGTCCAAACTCATGAATAAACCTATGGTCTTCATGGATCCTATGAATCTAGTCTTCCACCCATATCTAGATTCAGTTTTGGTTATCTTTTTTTATGATCTCTTGGCGTATTCATGCTCCAGACATGACCATGAAACTCATCCTAAGATCTTTTTGAATACACTAAGATATAATCATCTCTATCTTAATCTTAGTAAATTCCACTTATGGATCAATAACGTTCACTTCTTGGGTTATATAACCTCAAAAATAGGGGTTTCATTCAACATAGAGAAAGTGTGTTGTGGTTTCTTGGGATTATCCCAAGAATGTCTAGATATTTTTATTTTATTGGGTTTTTTCAGTTATAAAAGACACTTCATTAAATATTTCTCATTACTTGAAGCACCACATACAGGCTTGACCAAGAAGAGTGTAAAATTCGAACGGTATAAAGCTTGTGAAGAAACATTTTAGGAGATAAAGGGAATATTAATTTAGTGTTGATACTGATTCATCCAAATCAATGAAAGTCTTATACAGTCTAATGTGATTCATCAGGTGTTGGTCTTGGAGTTTTAGTAATGTAGGATTAGTAATTCATTGTGTATGGTTCTCATTAATTGAGGACTCACGGGAAGAACTACCCCACGCATGACCCTGAGATTTCTACAGTTGTTTATGCCTTACACTGTTAGAAACACTATCTTTTTCGGGGAGAGTTTTCCTTATCCACTAACCACAAAATACCTAGATACATATTTACATAGTGGGGTATGAATATCATGCAGTGTAGGTGGGTTGAGTACTTGTAATCATTTTATTTGAAGCTTGAATACACTCTAGAAAATGGAAATTAGGTACCTGGTTCTCTGAGATGAAAGACTTAGACATAGGTGATTTAGGAATCCTGTGATGAATTAAAGATTATGGAATTATTCTTAGAGATGCATGTTGAGTTTTAGAAGGACCGCTGTAAAACTATCCTCTTATCTTTAGCATTGACATGTACTCTTCAAGAATGAGTAAGTCTGAGACAGTTATATGATCATGAAGGCATTGTCATATGGGATAGTGTCGTAGATGATGATACATCTTCTCCTTGAATAGTAGATGGGGACAATACTCATTTTGTATGTGGGTATGTATGCATCCCTACAGATGTCAAAGAGGACCTAAATAGGGATTTATATGCCTCAACATGCATGGTTCACCTCAGTGTCACCAAAATGTATCGGGACCTACAATGAAAATACTAGAGGCCCAGCATGAAACATGAGATATCCCATTACATCAATTGATGTTTCACCTGTCAGCAGGTGAAGGCAAAACATGAATGTCTGGTGGGGTTCTTCGGTTGTTTTGTATTCATGAGTGTGAATGGGATGTTGTTTTGATAGACTTCATGACTGATCTACTCAGATAAAACCATGGAAATGAAACAGTGTGGGTTTTCTTTGATCCTCTGACAAAGGTCGCACACATCCTACCTGTGTGAGATACCATCTTGATAGATGATCTATGAATAATGTACTTCAAATAGATTGTACATCTCCATGTATTTCCTTGTACTATAATTTTTATAGATATGATTTCACTAAATCATAGTTTTATTAGGGGTTAAAGAAGGCCTTGGGTACATGGATACTTCTAAACATGACCTATCACCCACAATCTAATGGATAAAAGGAGCATACAATTCAGGTCCTAAAGTACATGCTCCGTGCATTTTTTCACGACATGGGGTGTTTCTAGGAGAAACTTATTCCCTTAATTGAGTTTTTTTATAACAATAGATTTTAGGATACCATTGAGATGGCACCCTATGAAGCCTTATATGGTCAACCTTATCGATCACCTATATTCTATCTAGAATTAGGGGAAGCATCTATACGTATACCACATATCATGTAGGAGACTAAAGAGAAGGTCCAACTGATTAGAAAGAATATTTTGACATCTCAGGATAGATAGAAGTCTTATTCAAAAAAAAACTGGTAACCTCTTGAGTTTGGGGTCGAAGACTAGATTTTCTTAAAATTCTCACACAGTTTGGGATATAGACATATTAGAAAGGAGGGTAAGATATCGTCGAGATTAATTGGACACTTCGAGGTTGTGAAACAAATTAGAATACTCGATTAATATTTTGTGCTTCCTCATAGATATTGGTCAATGAAAGAAATCATTCAATTATCTTAGCTTCATCAATACCATCCAAACCTATCACAGATCTTTCATCCTAATGAGGTTGAGCTGGATACGGGTGCTTCTATTGAGTAGTATCTAGTGTATATATTTTATAGGATAATGAAGACATGCTATGGAAGGTATGTTCCTATTTTATAGGTTCTATGGAAGCACAGACGGGTTCAAGATGAGGCCTAGGAGTGGGAAGCTAATATATGATCTTATTGGCCAGAACTCTTTGCTGACAATACCTCTTTACCCTAATAAGGGAACTTCAGGGTTGAGTTGCTATAAAGAGGGGACGTTATAACAACCTGACTTTTTAATGAAGCTACATATCATTATATTTTCATTTTGAATACCAAAAATTGGCCTAGTTATTACTCTTAATCAAGTCAGGGTGGTCATGGGAGTGTCTGGGGATCGTTTGGAGCCCGAGGTTCTTGAAAATTGGTTAAGTGATTAGTCTGCACATTTTTTCTAAACCGTGCACCCATGGTGCATTCACATGAGGCTACAGATAGAGTCACCTTCAAGTCAACATGGTTTTTTTGAAACCATACGGGACTAGGAATATGGAAGTGTGGCATACTTCAATTTTTTATCATATCCTTACGAAATGGTTTGCCTATGGTTTGTAAATTGTGCACTTAAACTATTTCATATGGATTTTTGGGTTAAAATCACCCTTTTATCTCCACTTATGTTTTAATTTTATTTTTTCATTCCTCTTATCTCTTCTGTCTAAAGCCAGAGGGATCCTCTCCTTGGAGTTCAAACCCTCTTCAAGCTTCAATCACCTACAACTCCTTCGTTCGGAAACCGCTTATGAATCCGTCGAATCCATTGGATATAACAAGGTAAGGATAAACTCATTCACCCTTCATTCCTCGGTTAATATCACTATCTATTATTATATTCATATGTAGTCTCATTCATCCTATTTTAAGGGTGTCATATTGAAACTTAGACCTATTTCAACATGCTTAAAATATGAGGTCGATATCATGAGAGGAATCATCTACATACATAAGGTAGGTATTCACTTTGGTTTCTATTTTAGTTTTAGTTGTTTCATGTATATTCTATTGTACCATGTTTCGGTCTTTTCCAAGAAACTCATTTGTGTTGGTTCCTTTCAGTTATCTTTTTATTCTTTCTATCTGTTGTATTATGATTCTGCTATTATCTAATATTTTATGTATTTTTTTTAACTATAACATGAGGGTATAGTCTCCCCATTATATTAATGTAACACGCTCACTTATAGTCATTATCCTCTCACATAAAGGGAGATGTTCCTAAGGCCATGTGTCTACTTGGGCCTAAGGCATGGGATGGCATTTGGGTCTGATACGTCACACTAATTTCTCAATCCCTAAAAATTAGGATTACGTAAATGTAAACCATAGGTATAACAACCATTTTTTCAACTAGAGAATATATGTGAATATTATTAGAGACCACACATTTTATTCTCATTACAACTAGATTTCCATAAGGTGGAATGATTGGAAACTCATTCCTCAGTGTATTACAGGATGATTCAATATCTGTGTAAGATATAAAAAAAGAGTAGATATAGAATAAAATATATTATTATATATATTTGAGTTTATGATCAACATACCTTCTATCACAACTATGAGAATTAAAATTTAGTTGTGTAAATTTATAAAATTGGCATTTCTCTCTCATCCTCTAATTTGATAAATTCATTTGATAATTAGGTTATTGGTTTGAATTGTTCCTCATCCCCTGATAGTTGAAACATTTGAAATTGGGGGATTATTTATTTCTATTGTATTCATAAGCCATATGGACCTTATCTATTCACGTATAATAGACACTCAATAATTTTATAATAGTGTCATGGTTTGTATTTCCATGATTATTATATATTTTATATTACACTATTCCATTTTTACCTTTTTCCACTTTTCTCTTTACAGAGTGAAAATTCATAATCATTTTCTATTTATTTCCTTCAGAATTTTGAGACATGGTGAATTCCTCTTCTTCCTTGATGAAACATAATACTATATGTTCATATATAGAAAACTTTTAGTGATTAACACCCTTCAAAGGTTTGAATTTATCCCATCAAATAAGTAATCTATATTACATTCTTGATTATGTATGTAGTTAATATCATGCCTTTCTAATCTTGTAAATCTATCTTTATACATAAAAACGTTTTCCTCTTATATTTGTCTCAATTCTAAAATTTTTATTTCCAAATCAACTCATTTTTCATGAGGAATGTTTTCTTTAAAATAATATCACTTAAAAATTCTCCAATTTTATATGCTATATTTTCACAGATTCTGTAGTATTTTAAATCAATAATCACCATATATTAGAATCTCCCATAAAAAAATATATTTCTATACTAATATTTCCCTTCTATAATATCTCAAAATGATAAATATATTTTTGAGGGACTTGATTCATTATTCATATGCTAATAGATTAGTATTTCAACTAAAGGATTGAATTTTTTGCTACATGAAGAGGTCCAACATCATAGAATCATGTTCTAAAGAAACTTGTTGATCTATATACCCAAGATTATTAGTCATAACAATACTAAAAATTAATTTTTTATATCAAAAATACTTTTAAGGAAAAAGTGAGAAACTGAACATAGAAAACCATAAGTGCTTTTATAATTCATAACATTCCATGATATAATTATAATTTTACTATATATAACTTATGTATTGCAGGAATTCATAGGATGTAAATCCCTAAAATGATTACAGGGTTTGATATGGTTTATATTTCCCTAATCGACACCAAATCTAAATAATAGTATATACTTAATGATCTCATAAAATTATGAATATTAATTTATATTATAAAAAATCATTTTCGGTAAAAGTAATTATGAATTTTAAGGGTTCATCTTCATGATCATACAATCTATGTTCATCTAAATTCTAGTTTACTCAGTTCCTAATAAACATTCATTGATACCAGTTATTACAAATTTGATTCTAGTATCTAGTAACCATAAGTTATATTACTAAAAAGGTATTGAATAAGAGAGATCACATTACACAAGATTAAATAGTTTAGTAGTCTTTCAAGACTAGATACATTCATGTCATTCACATTAAATTCAATAAACATAAAATATTACTTTAATTATTATTGAGAACTAAATTATTCCTTATATAATATCCATGAAATTATTCTAATTTATCTTTGGGGTTTCCTGGGGAAAAGAAAAAAATATAAAGGGGTGATATCATTTTCTTAGTAATGGGTAGCATATAATGGAAAATATCACATAATTTTAATGCATGATAGATGTTGAAGGAATAAATACTAATCAGATACCCCATAAAAATTGTAACATAATCCATGTATATAATCATAGTAGTAAAATTATCAAAAATAAATAATAATAAACTTTGTAGTGATGGACTTCATAATATTGGACATATTAATCTTTCAATCAATGCCTTCATCCAAGAAATATTACATAATATCAATGCCTTATGCCAATAAATCATACCTAAAAGGTATGGAATATTCCAAAAACATTGCCTTGTTTTTCTCAGGATTCTTACTGATGCATCATGGAGCTGTATAATTTTGGGCCCCACATGTGAATTAAACATTTACATTGAATTATTTTTATGAAATGAATAAATAAAAAATACATATTCATCATTCTTTGAAAATAAATAATTGTCCATAATCGAATAATAAGAATTAATATTTTCAATAAATAATCATTAAATAAATGGAATAAATTTCTTGGTAAACACCCTTCAATTTGTAAATTTTTTACACCATATAGAGTAATAGATATATAGGTAAAGTCAATATATATCATAAATACATGATATTAAAGGAAATGGATGTAAAAAATATTCAAATCCATATTTTTGGTTTATAAAGAATCATGTGAAATATTCAAATCATGTACCACATTTGTGTCAAACTAGGTATGCAACAAGGCTAGCTAGTTGTGCACCAAGTAAATATTGAGTTAATACAAACAACCCTTTTTCAAGGTTATTACAAATATGTGATTCTATTATAGACCTTAAATATACTTTTCTATAGTCATAAAAGGATTCCTTTCAAGGGACCACCACTCTTTACTTTACCAAAGTTTTAGAACAATCTTATATATTTAGATTTATTCATTAGTTTTTCATTAATATTTGGTCATTTCATTTGTTTATGAAGGTAATATGATGAGAGGTAATATGTAATCACTAATATATATATATATATATATATATAATGGATGATAATACTATGAATTCATAATCATGAAAATATTTGAAAAAAATCACATTTTATTACAATAAGATAAATTTTGTAAAATAAAATATGATGATTAGAAATATTTATATCTATTTTATTACTTTAAAAATAAAAAACATCCAAAAAACAAAGGAATACTATTTTTACTTTTTAAAACAATAAAAAATAATAGGATGGTATATAATAACTAGTTGGAACAATTATTTAAAAATTCATACAATCGAAGAGCATTAAAAATTGACATAAATTAATGGAAGGTAATTGAGTTAATAATTCCATTAATTAAAGTCCCAAGTCATTTGGTATGTGAACCAAACTTCATGAATAAAAAAATAAGTTTATTAAATAAGTTTTTCATAACCATTTTCATATATATTTAATTTTTATTGGTTCATTTATTATTATATTCTAATCATTTATCGCATAGTTTTTTATCGTTTATTTGGCATTATTCGGCCAATTTTATAGAAACAACTTTAGTGTACTTACCAGGGTCAAAGGAGTTATATAATATTTTAATAATATATATAATTTTATAATTAATATTTATTTATCATTATAGTTATACAATAGTTATATAGTTATATTGATTGTGAAAGTATATTTCAAATTATGAAATATATCGAAAAATGGGTTGTTTTAGGAGGTTAAATTTACTAAGATTAATTAATGTTAAAATAATTCGAAGTTTTATTCATTTATATATCTATAATATTAATTATTTATTAAATAATTTATTTATTCATTAAATTAATTTATAAAATCATCCATTTAATGAGATGATAAAAAGAAAAAAGTCATCCATGGATATGGTAGTCCACATGTAACGTGGGATATGTTTACTATATTTTTAAAAAACATAAATTTAAGGTTGATAATTGGTATCCCATTAATATAATAATATTTTAGTAAATTAATGATACCTTTTTTTGAGAAATATTACATTAATGATACTTATTTTTATTAAATTTACATGGGTCGTATAAATATAAATAATGTAGAAGAAGAAAATACAAATGAAAAAAAAATTCACACCTTAATTTTGAGAAGGTTCATGTACTAAGTGGTTGAGATCTTAATATAGTGTCCCATTGATGATACTAGAAGATATAGGATGTCATTAAGGGTTTTTTATGGGTTTTGGAAGATTTATTTTGAGTTATGATGCTCAAATTCTATGGATAACTGAAGGGACGAGATACCCTTTTATAAGTGAGAGGTGTGATGCACTTATATATATTAAGAACTTCTAAATATAATAAATGTCATTCTAAAGTCAAGTGGAACCAAAACAGAAAATTTTATAAGATAATATGATTTATGAACGAAATATACTCTTAATATAAAATATTTTCATATGTTAGTGATAATTTGGCCTTATCTCTTAGGTTAACCCCATTTTTAACCATTTTAATACCTAGCATGGTGATTTTTTTTACCAAGGTAACTATTTGTTGTAACTAAAAAAAATGGGCATATTAAATACTTTTAATATTCTAATTAGAAATATGGAATCCATTTTATAATAGCATCTTATTAATGTTGGTAAAATTAAATTTAAAATAAGTTTGCAAAACACAATGAAAAACACATTTTTTGAAAAATGGATTTTTAGAATAAAAAATAATTTTTAAAAAATCTTGTATTGAATTGATTATCAAGAAATTTATTTGTTTATAAATAAAATAAGAGTACTATCTGACTTTAAATAAATTCAAAACTGAATTTTTCCTTTTAATTCATTAATTATTGAAAATTATTGAAAATTATTAAAGATTATTAAAAATAGTGATTTAATAGAATAAAATACCACTAATGTTCCAAATTGTTGAACATAAATTTATGGATTCAAAATAATATTTTTAAAAAATTAATTTAATTAATTTAAATACATATATTTTAAATAAAAAATTATTTTAATCGTTTAATTCATTGTCAAATAATGATGATATCTTAAATGTGGTGATATTTATAAAAATGGTATTTCTTCACAATCCACCAAAAAATCAATCATTTCAAAAAAATCCCAAAAATTCACAATAACATACATTTGAGATTATAAATATATAAATGAATCTCATTTAACCAAATTGAAATTATAAAATACAAAAATTTCTATTTTGAATGAAAATAATAAATATAAAATAAACATGTTTTATAGAAAAACTAACCTTTTTAAATGTCAAGTGGTTTTAATTAATATTTCATAAAAATTTATAATTAATTATGTTTTATTTTATTAGTCCATACATTGAAGTATTTTAAAAGTGATTAATTTATTAAACTACATATCACTTCAAATAACATTCTTTTGGAAAAATAACCTTTTTACATTGAATTATTTTAGTCATATCACATTAATTGTTTATTTTATAATCATTAAATTTGATCAATCAGTAATAAAATGTTAGTATCACAATTTATTACTATTTTTATATTTAATAAATTTTATTATTATTATAATTGTAACATATCATGACTCATTTTAGTTCATTATTATGTGTGTTATAAGTTATTTAACAGAATGTTTATTTAAAGGAAAATACATACTAAAATATCAGGGTGCTATATTCAAATATCTAGAGACACTCCCTGAGTGGAGGGTAAAGTTATATAATTATATAGTGTCATTATTGAAAAAGAACTAGTAGGATATTTTGATTTAGGTAGACCAATAAGTTGGATTTCTTAGAAGATTTTACAAGTTCTATTTTATAATCAACTATTTTCAGAGGCTCTAAGGACAGATAAGGCCTGAATGATTATGCACCACACTTATCGGGGTATGAAATTTATAGATCGTGTTATGAATTTTCACAATATATTGCATTTTTCATCGATGCTACTAGGGGTTAAGGTAGCTAGGGTGGGACATTTTTTGGATGGTCTCTGGTATGAGACACAGGTTTAGGAAAATATTTTACACCTACCTATAGTCTCTAAGGAGGTGAATTTGCCCCTCTAAACTAATATGGACCTAAATGAGGGCTATGGATGAGGAAGTATACATCCTATTATAGTAGATTATATTGGATCCTTAGGAAGTAATAATAATTAATTTGATGATTCAGACTAGGGTGTCAGTGGATAAGACAGTTCAAGTGGTGATATATCTCTTCATCTTTGGGGATCTAATTCAGTGGAGGGATACTAGTGTGGAAGGAATGAAAATATTTAGAAACACTATAAACAAACTCCACTTTAGTTCCAACCATGTGGTATGTTAGGATACCTATATCAATATTTCAATACTTCTTAGTAAGCGCTTAGTAGTGGGTGATTCAGACAAACACAGGGTTGAGGAGTAAAACTAGGGACCCCATAATAGGTAGGTAGCTGGTAACTATTCAATTCATTTGGGTTTAAGTTATGGACATGGTACCTAGGGGCCATAAATGAAGTTTCAACACTGACTTACATTCCATATAAGTTAGGTAGGTGGTTAAGGTTGGGATTATAGAAAATTTCATGTTGTTGGCCCTTCGCCAATTGATCCCCATGCCATATTATCTATCATCTGAGGTAATATTTTAGTGTCTTATACTTGATCATCTACTTCTATTAAAATAAAATAATTTTACTTTTTTATATCATCTCAATTTATTGATGAATTATGGTCATCCATAGAGTATCTAAATGGTTTGGTGTCGAACGATACACCCATAGGGATGAGACCTGAGGGAAACCTTAGGTGCCTAATGTGTTCCATAGTTATTAGTGGTTATTGATTACTTTTGTACTTCTTGGGGATAAATACGACTAGCCTTTATGTGGCCCTTTGTATGGATTAGATAGTTTCTTATCGATCCCATATCAAATATTATCATCAATGGGTGTCATTTACATCTATATTGGATGATTTTTTTGTCTATATAAGAGAGTGGGTCCTCCTTGAAAGTCATTTAAGAAATAACCATTAGCAGCTAGTTGGGATTATATCCAAGGTTGATACACCTTTTATAGATGGTGGGGAGATGCATCTAGAAGTATACCCCCTATGTTTAACGTATTTTAGAAGGTTTGTTCTAATTATTTATTAAGACTTACACCTAAGAAAGATGTTATGTTTACAATAAATCCAATGTCATATGTGAAGCCTATATCCACTCAACTTTATAGGATGTCTCTTATAAATATTTAAGTGATAAAGGCTCATTAATACAAATTTAGGGTCAAGATATTCATATAGTTGAATGAATCCCTTTAGTTTTCTCTAGTACTATTGGATAGGGATTTGGATTATTCGTTGAGATTGTGTGTAGATTATATAAATTCACACCAATTGAAAATAAACAACTATTATCGAATCTAAGAGACCACTATTTGTGTGAGTACTATTTTTTGATTGATATTATTGGATTCCAATGTCTGTAAATTAAATGGAAATATTATATTATTTTCAATATGTTTAAGCAGAATCAAATAAGAAACTATTGTAAATAAGTTTGGTTGAATTCACAATCTGTTTAAAATTTTTGATGTTTCTTGGATGACCAAATAATGAAAGTAATCATGTCTTATTTTCTTAAAGAATTTATTTTGAAGAATTTTAGTTTTTTATGATGGTTTATTAGTTTTACCAAATTTTTAAAATAGGCATCACCCATCATGTCTGTTATCAACATTACAAAATGGATGATGTTTTCATGAAGAGTTTCCCTAATATTTTTTTGAAGTTTAATGGATGAAGATAGTGTAGATGATCAGATAGAGGCTAGTGGGCATAGAATAGTGGACAAAAATGATCGGATGAGGTGTCCATATAATGGAAAAATATGTAGAGTTATAATGGATAGAGGAAGGTTTTGGGAATTGGATGAGAAAATATATGTATGACTTATTATATTAATAAATTATATTGGATATATAATGATATGAAAAACATATATCATTTGATGCTAAGTGAAATGTTCTTCAATGATTAAAAAACATAGTTTCTTGAGGTTGTGATTCTTGTTGAGAAATTATTTGAAGTAAAATTATCTAAAAGTGAATTTATTATCTAAATTCAAAGGAAATATTGAGAATCACATTTGAAATGTTTTTATTATGAATATATTTTTTGTGTCATTAATTAGGTTCCCATTCATTATGAAGATATTATTGAATTTTGGTAGAAGAACTGGAAAAAGTTCATTGAATGTAATTGATCAAACATCAATTAGTGAAGTAATGAATTTTCAATGAGGTGTTCAAGAAATTGTAATCATATGAAGAATTACTCTTGGATATAATTCCTTAGAAGTTGAAACAATCTTAAAACTCATCAATATATCAATTATAATGTATATGGGAGGATTTGTATATAGAAATACTATATGAAAATATTATATTTTTCATTTTATGATGTTAAAAGTTATAAACAACATTGGGGTGTGAATTAATCAGCTCAATTCCATTAGATGAAGAACTATTAGATGGAGTAAATCCAAGCAGATACAAGGAAGTGAAATAGATAGAGAAGGCTCCAAAAGACATAAAAACATTGGAAAAAATGATTTCATTAAATAGTTGACTCAATTTTTTCAGCAAACTAAGAGTTTTGTGTAGTAGTATCAGATTAAAAAAATAAATTTTCTAAGTAAATTTCATCATACTAAAGCTTCCACATAAGATAAGTAGACATATACATTTGAGGTTTATAAAAATTTTCATAGTAAGAATGTTTCCATATGATGTAATCAGATATGAAGTATTATAAATACATTATTATGAATTCTATAAAGTCATTTGATAAAGTTACAAAAATTCACCAAACAAAACAAGTATATGCGATCTCTTAGGTTTTATAAGATGGATAAAAACTAATAAACATTTGTGAATCCAATGGATTGAACAAGTACCCCCAAAAGTATATTGAATACGCTTTTGAAGGGAAGATAAAAAATAGTGGAGAAGATTTTTTTTTTAAATAATGTAAAAGGATGGAGAAATTTCCTTGAGAAAATATTTCAATATTTTACTATAAAGTTATAAAGGAATATCAGAAAATGATTTTCAAAAAATACATTTTATGAAGATTTTATGGACATAATGTATGAAGAAATTATAAAGTTTGTAACATTATTAATTATGGTGATGTTTAGGTGATCATTAAACATTTCAATAATCAAGAATGGATTTTTCGGATTCTAGATATTTTAAGGAGGTCTGAGAAATTTGGTTACCATATTAAATGTTCCAAGATAATAGATTATTATTTCAGTGAATTGAAAATCAGTAGGAAGTTTTGAAATTTATATTTTGGGTGGGTCGGAAAACATATTTGAGTAATCATTCTTACCCATAGAATTTCACATATATAGAGCGTAGAAAATGTATGAATATAGTGTGATAAAGTATTTTGGTTGTGAATTATTCTGAAAAATTGATGTTTCATAAGAAAATTCCAAAAGTAATGTTTTTTATTCATTCTCATTTGGTTCAATGTTTAAAGATAAGAAGTACTAGATGAAATAGGGTTACTGGATAGAGAAAAAATCATTGGAAAGATAAATCAGTGCAATTATCAAAGAATAGAAGAAAGAAGACATGATTAATTCTAATAGTACTCAGTATAAAGAATTAGGTGGATTTGGAACACCCAATAATTAGATACCTTATGATAAATAAGTAAACGAAGAAGTCATCAAAACATCGGAGGGAGTTTTTTTATCAACTAACAACAAGGTGAAAAGAAAGAAGAAGGAATGGATGAACTATCACTGAAAAAACCATCATCAAATGAACACCATCAGATAGAAAAGTTAAGATCATGTGGAACAAGTTTCTACTAAGAATAAGGAAAAAATTCTTACCTCAAGAATGTTATATGATCATGAGTTATGTATGAACTTTTTTACAAACTATCCTAAAGATTAAGATGATAGTATAAGTGGTTATGATGATCAATATATGACTTCTCAATATATATAAATCAATATATTGTGAGATATTAGTCATTTCATTCCTATAGAAACAACCTCTCTTGTTTGTGGAGTCTATCAAAGTATACAGGAAAAAATAACCTTGTTAGAAGGAGTACAAATTATAGAGAAGGGTTTACAAGAAATGGTTTTATATTTTATAAATTTATCCCAATATCATGGTTAATTTGAATTAAGAAAAGTGTATCTTGAATTAATTTCCTCGTAATTTGATTACAAATAGACCAATAAAGTTAAAGAGGAATAATTAATCAAGATGAATCTTGAAGATAACATCCATGCTATTAAATAAAAGTTAAAAAATATCATTGATATCAATGATTTACAATTGGAAGTGAAATAGTATAAAATTTTGAAACAAAATCCTTTGTTAGAAAACAAAGTTAATATAAATGATTATGAATTTGAAAAAGTAATGAAATTTTGTAAATATAAGGTGATTATGATTCAAGATCAAAAAAATTCCATCAATATCAAAGGTCTAGAATTA
This sequence comes from Viscum album, assembly GCA_963277665.1. Classification (NCBI taxonomy): domain Eukaryota; kingdom Viridiplantae; phylum Streptophyta; class Magnoliopsida; order Santalales; family Viscaceae; genus Viscum; species Viscum album. Next base: position 120,462,318 of record OY728165.1, read on the forward strand.
GAAGTCCAGTTGGTTAGTCTTGAGAAGACATATATTGTGACATGAAAAAATAAGTAGAATTTTTTTGCCGATATACAATTCTCCTTAGAGTAATATAACTTTTAAAATCTACAACATGTGATAGAAATATCTTGACTTCATTAAATGATCTATTTTAAGAATATATAAAGAAAGAGGTTTCATCTATACCATCTTTTAAAAAAATTATATATCCTTTTTCATGAAAAATATAGGTTTAAATAAAAAATATAAATAATTATACAGAAAGTAAAACGGTAAGAAACTTACCACCTTGACAAGGGTGGATAGGAAATAAAGGGTTAAATTTTTTCCCCACAAATATCCCAAAATATTATGACAAAGACCCAAAAACATCATACAAAAGAAATAAGAAGATAATTTTTTGTGGTTCAATGTTGGTTTTTAACATATTTGTGCATTGTTCAATTGATTTTTGGTACAATTCTAACAATTATAAAGAATAAAGGAAGCTTATTCTAAGTGGGAGCAATCTATAGATGAATAAGAAGCAAAACAATGCAAGAAAAATATGAAAACTTCCAACATTTTTGAAATGTTTTATAAATCCCATTATGTTAAATAATATACTAGCAAAAAAATTAGTACATTATCATCTCAATATGTTTCTAAATATGTTAATAGAATGAAATCATGGAATTTGGTGAACAAAAAAGACATAAACTTGTGAATAAATCATTAGAATGAGAAGGTATTGGACTCTAAATCCAAGAAGTTAAAGAAAAGTGGTGCATCCAAAGGATAAAATATAAATTATGAAACTATAAAGAATCCATGTTAAAAATACAAGCATTCAACCAAGATACCTAATGATATATTGGTTATCTAGGCAAGGGATTTGGAAAGAATGAGAAAAATGGAGGAATCACAATATGAGGCTAGTAAGAAAGAAAAAGAAAAAGTATTAATTTAAGATAAGAAATTTTTGTGTGTGATGTTCAATATGGATGGATACACTACCAAAAAAATTTATATAAAATTTATAACATAAGAATAATTCCTTAAGAAGATTAAATTTTCACTTGGTGATTCATGTTCATTATAATTTCTTAAATAAATAAGGATCAAACACAAGGAAATTGAAGAAGTGATAAGAACCATAAAGTCCAAATTAGAATTTATGTTTAGATGTACAATAATTATGAATAGATAAAATAGAGAAACATGTTCAAAAAAGCATCTCAACATTGTTTTTCACATTGAAAAACATAAAAGATTTACATTATTCACTTAACCTTTGTATTTTGTTGTTATTCTTTTAAAAAAAGTAATTGATGGTGAGGTATGTACTTTGGGGAAGAACCTAAGTCTGAGGAATGGTTTTATACCTTGGTTAGCCATGATAAAGAATGTTTCCTATGATTGGTTCATTGATGATTTCAAAATGGATCATCCTTGGTAAATATATTGAATTTTACAAGCCTATACATACGCATAGTAAAATAATTATTTTTAATGTTTTCTCACCACGAATTTTTAATCATTTATATATTAAAGTGATTATTCATTATGAATATTATAAGGAAAATATCCTTGAGTGAGATACATTTGGAAAATTTTAAAGTTGTTCCCAGAATTCTTATATCATATAAATATAATTATTCAAGATTGTGCATGAAAATAATTTCATTGGACAATATATGTCTTTATTAAACTCTCATCCTTGGTTACACAAAAAAACTATCAAAAATGGGGAGAAATTTAATTCATCAATGACATAAGAAAATTGGACGTATGAAAGTGCTCCAAAGCCACTTTTTTGACTTATTTCACGTTTATTTTTTTATCTATATGTTGAAGTGAGTATTGGTGTTTCGGGATGAAATTTTTAATAAAAGTTCCATATCTTAATAAATATCATAATCTTAATATAAATTTGGATAACCCTTGGTGAAAAGTTTAAAATTTCCCATTTATTATGTTATCAAGATCATTTAATAAGGGATAACATTGTTTTTTAAATATAATACTCTTATTATATATATTGTTAATGGGTAGAAATTATGGATGGGAGATTTCGTAAGTATGAATTGATACCACATTCCCATGAAATTTGTATTTCTCATCAATAAGGGGGAGATAAGTGAAATAAAATTGTTTATCATCAATGGGGGAGATAAAGTTTCAATGGGAAGGGAGAATCTCTCGTATTGACATATTCATTTAGAAATAACATTAAATTTATTTCCAATAAATAGAAAGAAGGATATTAAAGATCTCATTTTGAGTGTGAGTTGTATTTTTTTCAATTGATGTTATTGGTTGTAAATGTTTTTAATGAAATAGAATGTTTTTATTATTGTCAATATGTCGACGAATATATAAAGAAGAATTACTTGTAATGATGTTCGGTTGAATTTCCCAATATTGATAACAAATTTGATGTTGTTTGGATGATTGAAGAAGGTAACTACTCAATTATTATTATCTAAAGGAAGTTATTTTGAATAATTTGAATTTACTAGTGAGGATCGATGAACTATTAATAATTTTAAAAACATGCTTTTATAATCTTTTTTGTTATCTACATTAAAAAGTAAAAGAATTTATATTAAGGATTTTCCTTAAGAATTTTGTAAAGATAAATAGATGGAGATAGTTTATAACATTAGATAGAGGCTAGTGGACAGATGATATTGGGAAAATTTGATTCGACGGAGCGTCCATTAGGTGTAAAATCAATGTAAAATCATAATAAATAAAGAAAATTTTTGGGTATGAGAAGAGAAAATATATTTTTGACTAATTATATTTATAAATTAAATTTTATATAGAGTTATAAGAAAAACATATATCTATTGATTATTTGTGAAGTGTGCTTTATTTATTAAAAATCACAATTACAGGAGGCTATGATTCTTTCTGATAATTTAGTTGAAGTAGAATTCTATGAATGATAATTTTATCAGTTAAATTCAAAAGGTATATTGAGGAGAAATTTTTCATTATTTTTATTATGAAGTTATTTTCTTGAAGCATAAATCAGGTTCCCAAACATTTTGATAATTTGATTGACATTTTGTAGAAGATCTATAAAATATATATCAGATGGAATTGCACTATTATCAAGAAGTATATTAAAGAAGTTGTAATGAGTTATTGAATAAATTTTAATTTTATGTAGAATTAATCTATGATATAGGACTTTATTAGTTTTAGTGATGTTAAAACACATTTACTTATTAACTTAAATGGATAGATAAAGATTCCATGATAGAAATACTCTATGAAAATATTATGTTATTCGTTGTATAAAGTTTGAAGTTGTATAGAAAACTAGGTCATGAAGGAATCATTTCAGTTCCATTAGAATAATAACATTGGGATGGATGATAAATAAATAAATGTAAGTATGTGCAATGTATATAGAATGTTCTAACAAAGGGACAAACACCGAACAAACAAATGCGATTTCATTAGACATAAAATTAAGAGTATTACATCAAATTGAATGTTTCTTAGTAGTATAATTGGATTTAAAATATGGTTTCCAAGTAACGTTTATCATAAATATGTTTCCATAAAAGATAATGAAGGTTTATAAAGATATCAAAATGATTTTTACAAAGTCATAAGAAATATTTCTACAAAGTCACCAGATAAAGGAAGTATAGTGGACATACAAGGGTTCAATAGATGAAAGAAAAATAATAAAAAACAATTATCCCAACAGATAGAATAAGTTCCCCATGAAAGTGTATTGAATAAACTTTTTAATGGAATATCAAAATAGAGTTGACATATGACTATTTTGTCAAGTACGACAATGGTCAAATGAAGTGACTATTGAAAATATTTTGATATTTTCCTATGAATTTATATAGGAATATCAGACACAATTTCACTAGATATAATAAATGTTATGAATATTTTTTTGACATAATTTTCAAAAAACATTACAAATTTTATTAAGATATTAATTGTGGATATATGGATTTGATCTTTTGAAGATTAAATAATCATAAAGGGAGATTTACATTCTAGGATGTTTAAGCAATATTAAGGTATTTTTTTATCATCTGGAATGTTTCATTAGAATAACAAAGTGTTATAGTGAAACAAAAATAAGTGGTAAGTTCAAATTTTGAATTTGAGTTTGGTGAGAAAACATATTTGAGTTCATGTTCTTACCCATATAAGTAAACCAATATAAAGGGTTTAAAATGTATAGAGAAGGGGTGATAAATTAGTTCTGTTTTGTGTTATTCTAATGAATTATTATGTTTCTATGAAAGTAATGACAAAAAATTTTCAGATCAATTCTCCTTTGGGTTAATGTTTTTTGATAAGAAGTATTGAATGAAGTAGGGGTACTAGATGGAATGTAAGCATCGAATAGATTAATTAGTTCACTACTTAAAATATAGAAGAAGGAATATCAGCCAAATATGTATAGAAAAATATAGAAATAATTAGATAGATTCCAAACACTAGATGATCATATATCATATGATCAAAAGGTAAAATAATTTTTCATCCAGAAACCAGAAAGTGTTTCCTTATCATCTTGTGATTGGGTGAAAAGAAAGAAGAAGATTGAAAAAAAGAACTATCATCATATGAAACATCACCAAATGAACATCATCGGTAAAAATAAATTGGGAAAAATATTTGGATAAAAGATCATATGGATATGTTCCAGACTAAGTAAAATAAGAAGATGAAGAATAATATAAGAGGAATTTTTCTTTCTTGATGATGTGCAAGTAATAATAAAAATGAATAGGTGGATAAAAAAGAATCATTGTGACATATAATACAAGTATTATCTGGTGGAAGAATTTCATGGTGTTACAAAGTATATTAAGAATGAAGGGAATGATGCATTCAAAGTCTTTAAAAATAACTAGTGAGGAGAAGTAAGTTAGAAAAGTATATCCCTACTCTTGGGAAGATTATTTTTTACACCCCCTCCAAAATTGTAGGGACTCACACTTAGGAAGAGGATTTTTTACTATCCAAACTACTATAAAATGATACTTGATTATAGTGTGGAATCTATATACTGTTCATCATCATACATGATAAGAACTATATAATCTTATTAAGTAGTGAACCTTCTAAAACCATCTTGTGTTCTCATGGACCATCCCGGGTATCCTTGTAACCCGATAACCAAGCCGGTCCTGAGATAGAAATAAGTTCGTTCCCGATCCCCATGGGTCGGTGACAAGAACCCGGTATCATACAAAATAAAAGTGGGAAAAAATTCCACTAAGAATATGGAAGTAAAGAGACACGTTAATATGAATATAAAAGAAACTCCACTGGGATTACTGTTCCAGAAGTCAAACTGGCATAACAACCCAAAGTACTATAGAAAAGTACCAATAAACCATAAAAACTAGAATACAACTACTGAAGCCCAAAAGGAAGAAACTCACCATGTCTGCAGATCAATAGATAAAACCAACTTTAAGTTTCACTTTACCCCTTCTCAAACCTAGACGTTGATAATCTACAAACACCTAAAGGCACAAGTTGGAAATAGCATCCTGGAATTTTCATACATTACTATTACATCATTTCAAAGATAAAAAACATAATAGTATTACACTTAGACGATCCAAAGGTTTAGTGTCATGTGAAAACTAGGACTATACATAACAAATACAACATCATGCATAAACATTCATTTAATTTCTTCTTCTACAGCTTCTTATTTTAAATTGTCCTCTCCTTAATACATATAGTCACCAGAGGATATACATAAAAAGGGGTGAGATAAAAGCCCAGTAAGAGGATAGATAAGAACAATATAGAAGGGGGTGAGCATAATCATGACATAGGCAAAAGATTATGAAGATGAGAAGAGCATAAATAATAGACTTGAAATGTGGCAGTGCATAAAAATGAAACATCATGTCTTAGTGGTTAACTACCACACATAATTTTGAACCAAGTTATAATCTTGTTCACACATTATTTCACATTTACTCATGAGATTCATCACTTTACCGAGTGCATTGGAGCGCTATATAATTCCGGGTGCACCCGTTACATTTAAACATTCATATTGCGCTATATAATTCCGGGCACACCCGTCACATCATAACATTATAATTTATCATGGTTGCCACAATGAACATATAACATAAATTAACATAATAAACCCATGAAAAGTAATGGGTTTCATCTCATAATAACATATTCATAAGCTTTGGGTTCCCAAAAGAAAGAGGGAATAACACACATGTTACAAGAACCATCCACTTTGAGTGAGAAGTAAAAGGGGTGTTCTTAAAAGAAGAGTTCATTTGGAAAACATTTTTTTGGACATAAAAACCAGTTAAAAAAATGTATATCCCAGAAAATAAGAGTAAATGGTGAATAAATGATCTTTTAGGAGTTACCATATAAAAAATGGAGTGAAAGAGGGAGAACCCGAAGGAAGAAAATTGGGATCGAGATTTCCCCTTACCTTGTACCAGAATGCTTCCTTCTGTTTAATGTTCTGTATAATTACATTATATTCATTAATTAGAAATCCAGAACCATGTGTACATTAATAGGGTTCACTATGGTTTCATTGTTTCATATTATATTTCTTTTGATGACTTATAGAGTTTAAAAACATTGTTCGAGGATGTTCGTTTTTATGGTTTTTCTTGGGTGGTTCACTTGTATTCTTAAATTGAGGATAGGGTAAAACATGAGTAAACATACAGAAATGTTATTACAAGAGATTGAATGATCTTATAACGAATCACATTATATCCATGTGGATGAATCATTAGATAAGAATCAAATAGAAGATTTTGAGGGTTAATTTGAGCGGTTTCTCGATCACAAAGAACTTGTTTTAATTTATCCCTTAATAATATGTTCATAAGTCAGTTCCAGAACATTAAATAGGAAATAATACATATAAAATATTCTGGTTAAACCATAAAAATGGTTTCATGACCAGATCTGAAGGTATAAATGGAAGAAGACAGAATGTCATTTTTGAAGGTGATAAATTTAACACCTCATGAACAACGTTCTCTTTAATAAAATACAAGGAATAGGGAAAGGGGGTTGGATGACATAATATCCTATTAGAATAAAAAAAATACATTATATTTATAGTAATGGAGTTATGACATAGTTTGTATGAAGATAGGTGGGTAGAGATCAAGAAATGAACTTGAACTTGAAAGGAAATTAATGGAGAAGAGGGAGGGAAATTACCTTTAGAATCCTCCTCTTGAGAACCTCATTAAGGGCCTAAGCTTGGTCTTTTGATGAGACCATAAGCTCTTGGATGTGGGGGAGGGGCTAGGAAAGGTTTTTGGAAAGATTTTAGAGTTGTCTTGGAGCTTGAGAGGTGTCAGGAAAATAGGGAGTGAAGGGTGGCTTTTATAGTGGAGGGGAGAGGGGTTTCCTTAATATAAAATTCATTAGTATATTATTTCCCCACAAGATAAGGAATAGTGAGTATTGAACGACCAAGAATAGTAATTTTGTAATATAATCCCAAAAATAGTGGGCTTACAGGAGCCGAACGTCATCGATGACTCAATTAATACATTATTATGCATTTATTGTGAATTATCGGATTCTACTATTCCTCAAAAATTCAAGTATCTTAGAAAAATCCCAAAAATTTACCCCAACCATTTTTCGAGTTTTAGAATCCAAAAATGAATTCCATATTTCAAAAATAATTTTCTAAATATTATTAATTTAATAATTATTTAAAATCATAATTTACTTAAAAACAGTTTTTAAGATTAAAACTGATTTTATAGTTCTTTCAAAAATTACATAGGGTCTTATAAAATTATCTAAAAACTATTATAAATTTATTCAATAATTTATAAATAAATTTTAAGGAAATAAATATTATTTTAAATTAGTTAATTATAATTAATTATTTATGACTTACAAAATACCAAAACGTTTACTAAGGTCAAATCGTCACTTTCTAAGATGTCTAAATTTTATTTTATTATTCATAGGTAATGTTAATCACATGTTGGATGATTTAAAAATCACAAGGTTCATATTACTATTCATAAGGGTATATTACTATTCATAATGGTAGGTCACTATTCACCAAAAATTATTTTTGTTTCATTAGACTCCAAAAATCATCTTGAACACAACCGTGTATGTCAGATTTTCAAAATTTAAAACATAGAAGTGACAACCTTATGTTTAAAGGTCACTTGTCACTTAATAGTTCATTATGTTGTGTTTTCATGTTATTTTATAACATAAATATAAGAAGGGAATTTTCCATTTAAAAACTTTGGGTCGTTACATTCTTCCCCCATTAAGAAATTTCACCCCTGAAATTTCACTTTACACAAATAGGTGAGGGTACTTCTCCTTCATTGCCTCTTCTGGTTCCCAAGTTACTTCCTGAAACTTATGGTTCCTCAACAACACTTTGACATGATGGGTTTTCTTGTTGCGTAGAACCTTATCACTTCGGTCCAGAATCTTTACTGGCTACTTCTCATAGGAGAGATCATCTTCCAGCTACACAACCTCTGAGTTTAGTACATGTGAGGGGTCTGGTATGTACTTCCTTAGTAGTGATACATGAAACACATCATGAACTTGAGCCATATTCGGTGGAAGTGCTAGACGATAGGCCACAGCTCCTATGCGGTCAAGGATCTCAAAGGGGCCAACATACCTTGGGCTCAGCTTCCCTTTCTTCCCAAATCGCATGACTCTCTTCCATGGAGATATTCGAAGGAAGACTTTATCTCCAACGTCGAACTCCAAGTCCCTTCAACGGTTTTCAGCATAGCTCTTTTTCTGACTTTGAGCAGCTTTGATGTGTTTCTGGATGACTTGAACCTTCTCAGTCATCTCTTGAACAAGATCAGGCCCTAGTAGCTTTCTTTCTACAACATCATCCCAACAGGTTGGAGTTCTACACTGCTTCCCATAGATATCTTCATGCAGATCCATCTGAAAACTCGAGTGGAAACTATTATTGTATGAGAACTCAACCAATGTGAGATGCTGACCACATCCTCCTTTGAATTCTAGAGAGCGGGCTCTTAGTATATCTTCAAGCATCTAAATAGTCCTTTTAGATTGGCCATCAGTTTGGGGTTGATTGGTTGCTGAAATTTAATTCAGTACTCAAAGAATGTTGAAGGATCCACCAGGATTTAGATGTGAACCTTGGATCGTGGTAAGAGACAATGGAGAGTAGAACACTGTGCAGTCTCACCACTTCCTTCACATATATCTTTTCAAGTTGATCATGCGATAGATCTTTCCGAATAGCGATAAAATGGGTAGTCTTCGTGAGTCGATCAACCACAAACCATATTGCATTATTTCCCTTTGACGTCTTCGGGAGACCTGTGACAAAGTCCATAGTTACATTTTCCCATTTCCACATGGGTATAGGCAATGGATGCATCATACCTTTGGACTTTTGTCCTTAGCTTTAACTTGCTGACATACCAAGCACCTTGATATATATTCCGCAATCTCCTTCTTCATGTTATCCCACTAGAAGTGTTCTCGAAGATGACGGTACATCTTGGTACTTCCAGGATGGATAGAGAAAGTTGAGATATGTGCATTATCCAATAGCTCCTTCTTTATACCGGGTGATGAAGTTACGCAAAGCCGCATTCCAAATCGAATCACACCATCATCGTCGATATGGAACTATTGCAGCTTCCCTTCCTTTACAGAACTCACCCTCTTTTGTATCTCCACATCATCCCTTTGTGCTTCCTTAATCATCTCTTAGATGGATGGTTGTGCAATCATTTGGGAAAGGTAGGATGTACCCCTTGCCCTTATGATTTCCAAATCCATTATTTGCATATCGAAGAAGATAGGGTCTCTCTTAATTTGAAACATGGATAGAGTAGCAGGTTCTTTTTTTCTTAGAGCATCAGCTACCTTGTTTTCCTTTCCAAGATGATAGTGAATAGAGAAATCATAATCCTTGATTAGCTATAACCATATCCTTTGACTCATGTTGAGCTCCATTTGTGTGAATATATACTTTAGGATCTTGTGGTCAGTGTATATGTCACACTTCTCACCATAAAGGTAGTGCCGCCAGATTTTGAAGGCAAAAATCACGGATGCCAGCTCTAGATCATGCGTCAGGTAGTACTGCTCGTGGATCTTCAACAGTTGTGAGGCGTAGGCTATCACATTATCATTTTGCATGAGTACACAACCCATGCCTTTCTTTGAAGTATCAGTGTATATCACAAAACATTCTCCACTTTTCGGTAGTGTGAGTACAGGTGCAGTGATCAGCCTTCTCTTTAGATCCTTGAAGCTTCCCTCACATTCTTCCGTCCAGACATACTTTACCCCTTTTCTTGTTAACTTAGTTAGCGGTCTTGACAATCGTGAGAAGTTTCTCACAAAACGTTGGTAGTACCTAGCTAATCCAATAATGCTACAGATTTCTGTGACATTAGAGGGCCTAGGACATTCCTTAATCGCCTTTTTCATTGAAGGATCCACAGAAATTCCCCCACTTGTGATCACATTCCCCAAGAATGTGACTTGATTCATCCAAAAGTCACACTTTATGAACTTGGCGTACAACTTCTCCTTTCTCAATGTCGCCAATACAAGTCTTAAATGTTCTTCATGTTCCTCCTTTCTCTTGGAGTAGATGAGAATATCATCGATAAAAACTACCACAAATTTTTCAAGGTAATGCCTAAAGACTCTATTCATCAAATCCATGAAGATTCCATGAGCATTAGTAAGTCTGAAGGGCATCACCAAAAACTCATAGTGCCCATACCTTGTACAGAAGGCAGACATCTGAATATCGTCCTTCTTCACCTTTACCTGATGATATCCAGAATGAAGATCCACCTTTGAGAAGTATTCAGATCGTTTTATCTGATCGAACAAGTCATCAATCCTTGGGAGAGGATACTTGTTCTTTATGGTGATCTTGTTGAGTTACCGATAATCAATACACAACCGCATTGTTCCATCCTTCTTCATCGCAAAGAGCACTGGTGCACCCCAAGGTGATGCACTAGGGTGTATGAACCCTTTTTGCAAATGCTCTTGCAGCTGCTTCATTAACTCATCCTGTTCGATAGGATCCATCCTATAGGGACACTTCAAGAGAAGAGTAGCTCCAGGTATGAGTTCAATTGAGAACTCTACCTCATGATCTGGGGGAATTCCGGGTAACTCTTCAGGAAATACATCATCGTATTCCCTTAGGATGGGCATTTCCTCAAGGTTGGAACCTTCCTTCGACTCAACCATTTGGACGAGGTATGCTTCTTCATAGGGAATCCACACCCAAACCATTGAAGGATTTTTAAAAGGATATTCATGATCTTCCTTGCATTTGTAGAGGAGCATGGGATGGTTCGGGATATGAAAATATATTTTCTTTTCCCGACATTTGATATGTGCTCTATATAACGAGAGCCAATCCATTCTCATTATAGCGTCAAATTCCACCAAGGGAAGTATTACGAGATTTTCTGGAAGAATCTTCCCACATACGTCAACGGGAGAAGAATCAAACACTTGGGTTGCAATGATTGCACCACTTGGATTCTTTATATATATCTCTACTTCAAGGTTTCGGGGCTTTGATTCTATAGTTCTAGCAAACTTGCATGATATAAAGGAATGCGTAGAACCAGAATCAAATAAGACTTTTTCCATTAACGAGTGAATAGGATGTGTACCTTGTACGACTTCATTATCATGCTCCACCTCCGTAGTAGTGATGGCATAAGCCTTCCCTTCTTCCTTTGGCTTTGGTGGCTGCTGAAGCTGATTACCCTCGAGGGCTCGAGGATTAGTGCACTAGTTTGCATAGTACCCTAGCTCCCTACTGTTGTAGCATTGAACCACGAGTGGTTATCTCTTTTCATCGGTTACATTCTTATTCCTTTTCGTGTTTTTTCAATACTCTTGAGCATGATGTCCTTCTTTCCCACACTTGATGCATTTCCCTGTCCCTTTGAGGTAGTTCCCATGGTGCAACTTCCCACATTTTTGGTATGTGGGTCGTTGGTTTTTCTTCCCACCTTTTTCATTAGATCCACCAGCTAGAAACTCCATCTTTCTCTTCTTATCACCATCGCCATGAGACCATTCTCCAAACTCCATCTCCACTTTGAGATCACACCAAACAACTTCTTCATAACTCCCAAAGTCTCGAATTGCAAGATCCTTTCGAAGGTGAGGTTTTAATCCCCTAAAGAATCTATCAATTTTGCTATCATTGTTGATAACAAAACATGAAGAATTCCTTGAGAGCTTTGTGAAATTCGATTCATAGGTTGTGACAGATTGTCCTTATTTTTTGTTGAGGTCTATGAATTCTCTCTCCATTTTCGTTCGATGATTTTTTGGGAAATACTTGTTAGGAAACATTATCTTAAAGTCTTCCCATTCCATCTCTTCAATTTCCTCCCTTGGCTTGGTGTTCTTAATTAAATCCTAGCATTGATCAGCTTCTCCATCTAGACGATAAACGGCTAGAGTCACCTTCTCCATCTCAGAACAGTGAAGCACAGAGAAGATATTCTCCATGGAGTTGACCCACTATCCTGCAACTAGTGGATCAGATGATCCACAAAACATCGGTGGTCGTTTCCGCATAAAACATTCAATAGACTGTTTATCCATCTTTAGGGAAGGAGGAAGATCCCCATTATTATGATTATTGTTCATAACTAGATATAATTTGGTAAGAATCACCATGAAGTTTTGAACTCCACCTCTTAAGTCATTGGGGATGTTGTTTGGGCAATCGTTACATTGGCCCTCGAATGAGTTGTTGGACTGATTACTCCTAGTTCCCACCATTTTCTAAAATAGAAAAGGTTAGAAAAAAAACATAATTAAACAAGTCTTGAATAGCTTATTAATTTATAAAATTATACCAAAAACATAACATATGGGATCCCTAGGTAAATATCCTTGTGTGCATATTTGTACTTAGTCTCATGTTGTAGGTTTTCACTAGGGTTCACTAATCCTAATTACAAAATTAACTAAACCTTACCTCTGATACCAACTATAGCATCCCGGCCTTTTATTACATTACTATTACATCATTTCAAATATAAACAACATAATAGTGTTACACTTAGAGGATCCAAAGGTTTTGTGTCTTGGGAAAACTAGGACCATACATAACAAATACAACATCAAGCATAAACATTCATTTAATTTCTTCTTTTGTAGCTTCTTATTGGCACTTGTCCTCTCCTTAGTACATGTAGTCACGTGAGGAAATACATCAAAAGGGGTGAGCTAAAATCCCAGTAATAGGATAGATAAGAACAATATAGAATGGGGTGAGAATTATCATGACATAGGAAAAATATCATGAACATGAGAAGAGCATAAATAATAGACTTGAAATGTGGCAATGCATAAAAATGAAAAATCATGTCTTAGTGGTTAACTATCAAATATACTTGTGAACCAAGATATAATCTTGTTCACACATCATTTAACATTTACTCATGAGATTCATCACTTTACCCAATGCATTGGAGAACTATATAATTGTGGGTGCACCCGTCACATTTAAACATTCATATTGCGCTATATAATTCTGGGCGCACCCGTCACATCATAACATTATCATTTATCATGATTGCCACAGTGAACATATAACATAAATTAAAATAATAAACCCATCAAAATTAATGGGTATAATCTCATAATAACATATTCATAAGCTTTGGGTTCCCAAAAGAAAGAGGGAATAACACACATGTTACAAGAACCGTCCACTTTGAGTGAGAAGTAAAAGGGGTGTTCTCAAAAGAAGATTTCTTTTGGAAAACATTTTTTTGGAAATTAAAAATAGTGACAAAAATTTATATCCCAGAAAAGTAAAGGCAATGATGAACAAATGATCTTTGAGGAGTAACCATATCAAAAATGGAGTGAAAGAGGGAGAACCCGAAGGAAGAAAATTGGGTTCGAGATTTCCCCTTACCTTGTACCCGAATGATTCCTTCTCTTTAATGTCCTCTATAATGACATTATATTCATTAATTAGAAATCCTGAACTATGTTTACATTAATAGGGTTCATTCTGGTTTAATTATGTCATATTATGTTCCTTTGGATGACTTATAGAGTTTATAAACATTGATCGGGGAAGTTCATTTTTATGGTTTTTCTTGGGTGGTTCACTTGTATTCTTAAATTGAGGTTTGGGTAGAACATGAGTAAACATACATAAATGATATTACAGTATATTGAATTATCTTATAATGAATCACATTATATCTATGTGGATGAATCATTAGATAAGATTCAAACAAAGATTGTGTGGGTTAATTTGAGCAGTTTTTCGATCATAAAGAACTTGTTTTAATTTATCCCTTAGTAATATGTTCATAAGTCAGTTATAGGACATTAAATAGGAAATAATACATATAAAATATTCTGTTTCAACCATAAAAATGGTTTCATGACCAAATATGAAGGTATAAATGTAAGAAGTGACAATGTCATTTTTGAAGGTGATAAATTTAACACCTCATGAACAATGTTTTCTTTAATAAAATAAAAGGAAGAGGGAAAGGGGGATGGATGATATAATATCCAATTAGAATCATAAAATTAAATTATATTTATATTACTGGAGTTATGACACAATTTGGATGAAGATAGGTGGGGAGAGATCAATAAATGAACTTGAACTTGAAAGGAAATTAAAGGAGAAGAGGGAGGGAAATTACCATTAGAATCCTCCTCTTGAGAACCTCCTAAAGGGAATAAGCCTGGTATTTTTATGAGACCAGAAGGTCTTGGACGTGGGGGAGGGGATAAAGAAGGTTGTTGGGAAGAGTTTAGAGAAGGCTTGGAGCTTGAGAGGTGTGAGGAAAAGAGGTAGTGAATGGTGGCTTTTATAGTGGAGGGGAGAGTGGTTTCCTTAATATAAAATTCATTATATTATTATTTCCCCACAAGACAAGGAATAGTGGGTCATGAAAGGAAACAAATAGTCATTGTATAATATAATCCCGAACCTAGAGGGATTACATCAGCATAACATAATCGATGACTCAATTAATACATTATTAAGCATTTATTGTGAATTATCAGATTCTACTATTCTTAAAAAATTTAAGTATCTCAGAAAAATCCCAAAAATTTACCCCAACCATTTTTCAACATGTAGAATCCAAAAATGAAGTCCATTTTTCAAAATTATTTTCTAAATATTATTAATTTAATAATTAATTGAAATCATAATTTACTTTAAAAAACAGTTTTTAAGATTAAAACTGATTTTATAGTTCTTTCAAAAATTACGTAGGGTCTTATAAAATTATGTAAAATCTATTAGACATTGACTAAATAATTTATGAATATATTTTATGGAAATAAATATTCTTTTAAATTAGTTAATAATATTTAATTATTTATGACTTACAAAATACCAAAACGTTTACTAAGGTCAAATTGTCACTTTCAAAGATGTATAAATTTTATTTTATTATTCACAGGTAATGTTACTCTTATGTTGGATGATTTACTATTCACAAGGGTCATATTACTATTCATAAAGGTATGTTACTATTCATAAGGGTAGGTCACTATTCACTAAAAATTATTTTTGTTTCATTAGACTCCAAAAATATTCTTGTACACAACCGTGTATGTCGTATTTTCTAAATTCAAAACATAGAAGTGACAAACTTATGTTTAAAGGTCACTTATCACTTAGTTGTTCATTATGATGTGTTTTCATGTTATTTTAAAACATAAATATAAGAAGGGAATTTTCCATTGAAAAACTTTGGGTCGTTACATAGGATGCGATCCAGAGCCTGGTAAGATTTTACCAAAAGATTCCATGAAAAATTACAATATTAAATAAACCAAGAAAGTGCTTCCAATTTTCAAAAAAACAGGTTTTTCATACTGACATCATATTTAAAAAAGTCATTATTTAAAATTCAAAATATGTAAACACTTTAGCAATTCATGCTTCAAATTTCAAACGGTGGAATTTATCTTTAATCAAGGGGTGCTTTACACAAATAGATCTTTTCACAAAATAGATTAAATAATAACTTTTACACAAGATAGATTATACAAATATACAAGGCATGTAAAATAGTTTACAAAAATGTAATATATACATTTTAACTTCAAAATAGAGTGAAAGATGATCATATTCCAAATAGGTATGATAGTTTTACGCTATTAGGACCCGACACTTTGAAATGGAAAATATGTATATACACCCCTTTGGGTCTAATGCAAAAGTTGATACATTACCATCGGCTAAGGGATGTGATGTGATGATATAATGTTTTAGTGCATTGTGAGTCATAAAGTTCTACCCAAAATATCTTACTAACTACCTAAGCCTTTCATGATCTCTAGAAAAAAACAAATATGGGAAATTTATTTCAAGACTACCAAAAATTAAGTTAATCTCATTCTCCATTTCAAATATGCCAATTTTTTCAATAAAAACATAGCGGTCCTTCAATCAATAATATGTCTTTTCACAAATATGAGTCCCTAAAGTTTCCATCAAACCATTTTTAATCCACTTTTCATAAATAAGGATTTGATACCAATTCATGAAATTTCACAATCTATTTCATAATTAAATTCGTCAATTTAATTTTTATAAAATTCCATCAATGTCATCACAAACCCCTAATTTAATTGAATTTAGGATTTTCAAAATTTTCCCTCAAAACTATTTACATAATTCAATACAGCAATTTATTTAAATCATTTTCCATCAAAAAGAAAATTTAAATTAAAAAATTTAAATTTCACAAATTCCCATAAACACACCACAGTTCAATAGAATTGGGGGGGGGGGTTTACAATTTCATGATAAAAACACAATTTTCATAAAAACCCCAATTCAATGGAATTGGGTTTTTCAAACAAAACAATTGAAATCCATTTAATTAAAAACAATAAATTTATTTTAATACAAAATATTATAATTAAACAAATCCAAATAGGGTTAATGTAAATTGGGAATCATAACAGAACAACCAACCTAAAAGTTTCTATATCTTGAAGCATCAAACCCAAAATCAGGATTTTTATATGAATAAAGAGAACAAAGAAAATGAGAATCAAACCATGAAAATATATAATGGTGTCCCTCTAACATTAAATCGCTTTTGGGGGGATTGGATGGGCCAAGAATCCTTCTTATGAGCTCTAGGATCCAAAAAAATATGTCTGAGGTCGTACCAGCCCGTCAGGGACCTAAAATAGGGGTTTGGGAAATTTTAATAAAATTTCAGATCACTTAAAATCCTATCTACAAGGTTTCATGGGAAAATATTCTTGGTTTAGAAAAACTGTGTGCAACTTGTGCTCCAATTACAAATGTGTTTCAAGCTTTCTCCTAATAGGGAACATATTTTGAATAACCATGATCTAACAATGAAAAATCCCACAACCTTTGGTTGTACAGTTTTCTCTAATAGGGTGCACGGTTTGGAAAAACTGTGAGCCAACTGTGTACCGGCCCAAAAAATTACAATGTTTTCAAAAAATCACCCAAATAAACCCAAAACGAAACCCAACCAAAGTTTGGTAAAAATGAGGGGTTTAGGAATGCCTGAAAATAGTAATCAGATGTCACAACCTCCACACAATAGAAACTTTATGCCCCCATAAATTGTACGAATAAGATTCTATGCCCAAAAGATAAGGTAACTACACTATCATCAGTTCCTCCCTCTCCAACATATCATGATTATCATAATTGTGTTGCGATATCACTCAATCCAAAGGTATCATCCTACAATAAAGTAACCAGGTTTCAGAATCAACTATCCCGACTAGCCATTCAGTCATGGATATATCAGGTTCAACTTCAAGATCATGCCTACATAGAACATGATATAGATTAGATAGATACTTTTGTAGTAGAGACACATGAAACATATTATGTGTCGACATCAGCTGCGATGGGAGTACTAAATAGTATGCAACCTTCCCCACCTTCCCAACAACCTTGAATGGTCACACTAAATGAGGAGCAATTTTCCTTTTCCTCCCAAGTCATCGATGACCCAACCATAGTGAAACATTCAATAACACCTAGTCACCAACTGAAAACTTCAACGACTTATTATGAAGAACATCAAATAACTTATATCTATTTTTTCCAACAATATTATTTAATTAATAAAATAAATCTTCATTGTCTTCTCTTGCACCAAACTTGTTTCAAAAAACTAACATTCACTAATCCCCATCAAACACTACAAATATTTACAAGGAAAACTATAAAATTCCTCACAATGATCCATCCTGATCATAGAATGGTATCTATTGATATAAGAAGACTCAACCAGCCCCAAGTCATCATCCCAAGACACACCCAAGTCAATAACACAAGAATGAATCATATCCTCTATAATTTATATAACTCTTTCTATCTGGCCATCCGAATGTGGATGGAATGTTGTACATAAAAAGTCATGAGATCCCACTGCCTCCTAAAAGCCTCTCAAAAAATTAGAAGTGAACCGAGGATCCCAATCAGAGACTATATCATATGGATCTCCATGAAACTGAACAATATCTTTCACATAGATATTTGACAACTCCTTAACTTTGGAAATATCACGAGTCGGTAAAAAGTGAGGAAAATTCATCATTCTATATATCTTAACACATTTTCATTCTTCTTTTTATGGGTATGTGGAAACCCAACCAAAAATCCCATAGAGATCTCATCCCACATCCATGTTGGGACAAGAAGTGGTTGAATAAAACCCAAAGGTTTCTGGTGTTTAAACTTAACCTAATGGATTGCATAGAAATGAGAGACAAATTCATCAATGACATGTCTCATACCTAGAAACCATAACTACCACGACATATCATAGAACATCTTTGTTGTTCTTGGATGCACTTCCTGCTAGGAACTATAGAAATTCCCCATCAGATATTTCTTTACCAAAGAGAGTACCAAAAAAATGATCCCAAAATCATAGGATTCCCTCTTTAGAGAACGACCAATCAATAATGGTATACTCACCATTTAGAGAGTCTATAATACTATCTAAATCATCATCAAGATATTTATCCTAAAGAATCAATTTGATAATAGTGTATTTCAACTAAACACTGGCCAAGGAAACCTCTTCCCCTTTCTCAGGAACTCTAATATGCCATTGTGAAAATAGATCCATTAAATTCAACTCTTCTAATGATTATTTCATTGTATGGGATGTAATTTTACTACATAAAGCATATTAAATGACAATCCCTTTAACTGAGGTATAGTTGATGTCAAAATAAAAATATTATAGGTATTGTTCTCAAATTCTATGGAGGAGATTCAAATATTTTTTAGATAATACATTACTCAATATCTTGTGGCATGAATACATGGTAAACATTTATCTATAAAGGTAATTCTAATTTTAATTTTTTTGAATCATATCTACAATTTCAAGTTCATGGGTCAGATAGTTATTCTCATGTGGCATAAGATGATTAGATTCCTATGCAACGACATGATCACCTTACATAAGAACACATCCCACACCTGAACCAAATTCATCACAAAAGACCACATAACCCTTCTTGACCTCTGAAAGAGTAAACACTTTCACAGTAGTCAAAAGACACTTCAACCCAACAAAAAATTCTGACATTACTCATCCCAAGAAAACTTTACTCCCTTCTAAGTGAGTGCAGTTATTACAGAATCCAGCTTCAATAATTCTATCAGGAACTATTAATAATATCCATATAAGCACAAGAATCTCCAAATATTGAATACATTACATGGTTTCTCCCATGTCATAACAGCCTCTACCTTCTCAGGAACAAGTGATATTCCTTGTTTTGATACCACATGTCTCAAGATCTTCACTTCCAAAATCTAGAAAAAATGATTCAAAATATTAACATAAAGTCATTGATTCCTTAGAAAATACAGAACTAATCTCAGGTGATTCACATGATCCTCCTCATACATAGAGTAAATGAAGATTTTGTCCACAAAGACTACAACAAAGGCATATAGATACTCATTGAAAATTCTATTCATTAAAGTTATTAAAAATACAGAAGCATTGGTTATACCAAATGGAATGAAAAGGTACTCATAATGATTTTACCTGCTTCGAAAGGGGGTAATCTGAATGTTAGATTCTTTTATCCTCAACTGATGGTAACCAGGTCAACGTTCGATCTGTAGAACCATTCTAACCCTATAAACTGATGAAATAGAACATAAATCTTTGGAAATAGATATCTACTCATTATCATTACTCAATTAAGATTTAGATAATCAATGACAAGGTGAAGTGAACCATCATATTTATTAGAAAAGAGAATGGGAGCCACCCAAGGTGACACACTAGGGTGTATGAAGCCTTTCTCAAGAATATTGTCCAACTGGTAATTCAACTCTTTCAGATTATCTGGTGTCATGGGGTAAGAGGGAATATAAATTGGTTGAGTACCAAGAATTGAGTTGATGGAAAACTCAGCCTCCCTTACTGGTGGAAAACCAGGGAAGTTCAAAGGAAACATTTTGGGAAACTCGATGACAATAGGAAGGATATCGCCACACAATGATTGCCACTGCATATATAAGTAAAATACTTATATTAATTTCCCTAAATCTAGATAAGAAGGTCTGTATTTTCTTGACTATGGGTCCCATACTCCTTGAAAGACATGGTACACACCAATGGGTGTAGTAAAGGAGACTCGTCGAAGATAAAAATAAATCTAGGATTTATTGGAAATGATCCAATCCATACCAAAAATGATGTCACGCTACTAAAAATTTCACCTATACAAATGGTTTAAAACTATTGGTATAGCCTCTGAAACCATTAGGATAAGATATTGCAATAATTCCAAGAACCATTGACTAGATGGCCATTACAATATCCCTATACCAATGGTTCTATATAAACTATTAGTATAGACTTTTTGATATTAATCTATTATGATGGTTTCAATTAAACCATTGGGATATATGTATAGAAATGGTTCAATAACCATTGGTATACATTCCTTCCAGCATATAATCTATTCCAACAGTTTCATTGAAACTGTTGGTATATATGTATACTAATGGTTCAAGAATCGTTGGCATACACTATCTAGTATATAATCTATTGCAATGGTTTTTGAAACTGTTGGAATAGATATATACCAATGGTTATTAAACTATTTTCACACATACTACCCTACCTAAATATATATACCAATGGTTTTGTGAACCGTTGGTATATCCTCTTCACCCGAGAACCAATAGCGTAGCCATCATCCTCGTCCAGACTTCTGGAACATATAAACATGACTTCTAGAACCTATAAACATGGCAGATTCTCTTTTAGTCTTCCAGAACCTATAAACATTAATGAACCTATAAACCTGACATATTTGAATCATTTCCGGTCAAAATTTCATAAAATTTAAGAGATATTCATTTTGTGAATAAAACCAACCATTTTATGAAAAATACTATACATTATAGGGATGTTCATGAATGATGGTTATTTTCTATCCATGTTTGGAATTCAATAATGAGGATAGGTTCTTCCATTTAACTAATGTTCTAGTGTATTTTTAGGATGGTTTCATTAATTTAACTAGTTTTCTAGTTTATTTTTAGGTGAGGTTAGTTAAGAACCATGTTTGGAATGTCATTAAAACATGGGACAAATGTTTCAATATGAATATTCAAAGGAGTAGGCACTACAACATATGAATTTGGGGTCGTAAGATGAATCTTATGGTGGAGATAACCATAATCCTGAAAGGTGTTGAACAACAGAACCATCAGTGTTTTTAGATATATGGACTCAGGTAATCAACATCTAGGTGTTTCAATTATGAAAATAGGCATTGGATCTAGTTTTCCGATCAAAGAACCTTAAATTAATGGTTATTCCGTAGATGTGTTTTGAGCATTTTGGAGTGGAATGAGGTTACTAAGAATTAAATTATTGACGAACATAGGTTAGGATATTTGTATGGTTTGGACACTGATACTTCATTGGGAAGATAAAAATTATAGTGGGGATATTTTGAAACCTAATGTTCATACGGGCGTTCATAAATTGAGGAAAAGATTGAATTCTCAATTAATAGAGGGGTTGGTTTTTCATTAGTTGTCTAAGATAAATTTATGAGGGTTGGAAGAAATATAAAAGTCATTTTGGACATCAGAATTGGGCTTAAGATGTAGCTAAATATCTTGTGGGAGCATCGAGGGGTGGAGGTGGATGCTAAAAAACTACAACAGACCACTGATGGTCTTTTGAGGGTAAAAGTTACAACATTTCCCCCCTTGGTTTTTTGAAGTGGGAAGTCCCATTTTCCTCATCCAATTTTGAATACCATGGGAATCCATCGGTCCCTCCTCCTACTGTTGGACACTTTTGTCTAGGGGTGGTTTTGTGACTTTTCATTTGAATTTAGAGGTTAGTTCCTCCCTCTAATATCCTTTTTGAATATAATGACCAAACTTGTGTCATTAGTATTCTCTCTTATATGTATTCCGGATGTGCTATTTATATATAGTGATTGAGTTTGCATTATATTATATTATGGAACTTCTATAATAACCATACCCATTAGAACATAGTAATCTGACCTCCCACTCTCGCACTTGCTTGGGCTCTGATTTGACTAGTGGTTCCGGCCCCCACATAGTTTTATTCCTTTCACAAATTTTTATTATTTACCATGGTACCTCCATAATTTTTTTTACCTGATGGTATTTAACCTTTTCAAGGTTCATTCCAATATTTTACTTAATAATTCTAAGTTATTTGGTGCATTATCCCTCTATCTGTTCTCTGTTTTATTGGTTTGGCCACTACCACACCTCTATGAATACTTTTAACAAGGACATCAATGGATTTAGGGGACTTCAGATTTCACAAAATGGTGGAAGTAATTGACTCTTGAAATTTTTTCATCAATTTCCCCAAAGATTAAAACATGATTACTTCTATGTCTTCCAACCATTTTTTTTCAATTCTATGCATTTCTACAATCATGGATGGTTATCCAACTATCCTTTTATAAATGATTATCCCTCCAAATGGTTTGGGTAAGTCTTCGTATCCCAAACCTCCCTTTAAAAAATTTTCTATCCATAGGGTGATTGGAAACTTGATTGCGCATTATTTGGATTTAGAGTGTAGAACTCAATATTTATGTCATCATATCACCAAGTGTATTTTCATGGAGGTTGACATATTGAACCCCCTGTTTAATTCTACCTCGGATGGAATTGAATTCTAATACATGTATAAAAAAGAGGTTATCTTCATGTATTCTTCATATCAAAACCCCCTCCCCCTGCAGAGCCACCCCCCCCCCCCACCTACACACCTACCCCCTTCCCACCTATAGAGCCGACCCACCCTCAACCCACCTACACACCCTACCCCACCCCCACCCCCACTTGCACAGCCCCCCCTCCATCGTCCCCACCTCACCCCCAGTATCTTCCACTACATAGCCACCCCTCCCCCCTGCACAACCCCCTTCCCACCTGCACCCCCCTCCCCCCACACACACTCACCTACATAGCCCCCCCCCCCTTTCACACCTGAATACCCCCTCCCCACCTACACAACCCCCACCTCACCCCTTTCATCCTCTCCTATATATCCCCCCCCCAAATCTTCACTCCCCCACCCCACCTACACCCCCTTCCCACCTATATACCCCCTCCCCACCTGCACACCCCGACCTCAGCCCTTGAAGCCTCCCCTGCATAGCCCTCCCCCCCTCCGCATCTGCACACCCCCCCCCCCCACTCCCCACTTGCAGACCCCCCACCTCACCCCTAGTATCCTCCCCTGCATATCCCCCCTCCCCATGTCACCCTAGTAGCCTCCCCCTGTACACCCCCCTCCTCACCCCCAACAGTCTCCCCCTACCCAGCCCCCCCCCCCCCCCCCACACCCCTACCCCCCCCATTCCCCACATAAATCTCAGAAAATAAAGTGTTATATGGAATTTTTAGGTATGATTCCTCTTCACCTCCCTCAATTTCACTCTCTCATATATTCCCTTTGATTCATTGGTTGTGGATTTAGGAACTATATGAACTTTCCACCAAAACATAGTACTATCAATAAAAAAAGGATGGATATTATTTTGGGGATTGATAGTGGAAGCATGATAACGATGAATACTAAAGGGTTATTAATTCTATAGATAGATTATATACCTTAAGTGACATATAGTGGGTTGATAGTGATGATATCATTACTCTATAGGTAGATTAAAAGGATTTTATAAGGTAATTTATAAACATATGGATCTATTTTCAAGTGACTGGACTAGGGACTAAGGGAATAGTAGTGAGTAATGATCCTGGTGTGACCTTATAGTCATTGGTAATATTTTACCATGAAGAAAGATATGGTATTATCTTGGTGGATGTGATTCCTTTATTTCAATGTAAAACATTGATTTTAGAAAACCTATGGGTTACAGAATCTAATCTAAAGGTGTTAGAATTAGTTTGAGGTGAAATGATATATATTTAAATCTATTGATATAGTAATGGGTGAGGTATTTTTGTGATGTGACTTCCATGAAGGTGACATATAAAAAATATAATTGATTAATAAGGTCTTAGTAAGAAAATATAGATTCATGTGGGCTGGTTTTCCTTAAGGAAAATTTGATATTTAACAGGTTTAACTTTTATTATTGAGAAATCTGTGGTGGGGTTTTATAGATTTTCCTAGAGTGCTGTGATGAGCGATGGGTTTAAGATTAAAATAGATATTTTAATGTTATCAATGACTAGAAGTAGTTACGTGATATATTTGGCTACATGAAATCCATTTGTACTGAAAATTCTTACATGAATTTGGAAAATTATAGATTTCACTAAAATTCACTCATAGTCTCTCCAGATGACTTCCATCCAACCTCAAAAACAGCTTCTTGGATCATGGAACATTATAAAATAATGTTTTTATACAATCTAGATCAATAAGATTCATAATTTTTTAGCAAAAAAAAAATTTGTAAAAAAGTACAACAACACAATGTATCAAGTACAGCATGGTATGTGAATGAGAATAGATCAAAAATGGTGTCCCATAATGTAAAGAATAAACATACAATGAATCAGAGAAATATAACTAAGATGTGGTATAATTAAAATTAATAAGCTTATGTTCTTCAGCAATGATTTTATGTGTATGTAAAAATAAAATTGGGAAATATATTTGATATCATGTAAAAATAGAATTCATAGAATTCATACCTCTATGTTAATTAAAGTTGTATTGTTTATAAATAATGAATAAAAGATAATGTGACCAACCTAATTACACATATATTCATTCACAAAAATCATAAAACATTAAAATTTTAGTAATTTCAGTAAAAAATGTAATGGATCAATTTGTCCCTCATCACCATCACTATCATCACTGTCATCATCAGCCTCATCCTCATACTCATACCTGTCCCCATCATCATCCCTTCCCTCATCCTCATCCTTATCCCCTTCCTCATCCCTATCCTCATCCTCTTTTCATCCTCTCCCTCCTCTTTCCCTCATCCTCCACCTCATCCTCCTCCTCGCCCTCGTCCTTAGCATCATCCTCACCCTCGGCCTCTTCCTCGCCATCTTCATCCCCAGGAATGACAATGTCTCAACCACCACAAGAAATTCAACTCGATGCACTATATATTGAACGCATCAACGACATATATTCATTACAAGATTTTCTAGTCTCTGGTGGATGTTTTAGACAAAATACTTTCTTCAGTTTCATAAATTCAGTGTTTTCTCTTGTAGACCATTCTTCCACCTGTGTGGCCCTTTTCATCTTGTTCTACCTCTTCCTTACCTTGTTCGAACATAGTGGAACTACAAATGGTACCTGAAGAGGGAAAATACCTCTTTGAGACTATACTCTTCATAGTTCGGCAGCATACTCTTCCAAGGTTCTCATCTCCCAACAACTAATGTAAGTGATCATTTGGCCAAAAATTGTCAGGTTTCTACACATCAAGGTCCTCTAAAGGATCATGTTAAGAATACAAATTTATTATTAGGTTACAAAATATATATTAAAATTTGAAATCAAAAAAGTAAAACTTAAAATATTCTATTATGTCGGTACATTAACCAAACTTCCTTATTTTTCCTTCTACTCGAGCCAAACATTTTTTCTCAAGGCACACATACCTCGATATTCAATACTTGCCTCTAAAATTACATTGAATATAGGAAACCATAATTAAAAATAGGTTACCAATAATGAATTAAATAAGTAAAATTAGATTAAAATTTTATAAATTGAATAAATTATGGAGCAAACAATACAAGTTCCATGTCCTAAAAAAATTATAAACAACTGTTGTACCTTCTTCCTCTCATGATCTGACATTGTAGTACATCAAAATATGTGGAGATGTTTTTTAACATAAATGTTTTTTTATTTTTTCTAGATGATTCCTAAATAAAATTAAATAATAAAAAATATATTATTTATGTAAAATATGAAAATGTTCATTTAAATACCTCAAATGTGATTAATACCATAATCTTGAAATTAATTAAATGAGTAATCATTTGATGATACTGTTCTATTAGACAATCATCAATGAAAAGTACCTCGTCTAACTATATTATAACTCTAGCACACCATCCAATATTCAACTCATGACTATAGGATCTCTATCTCTCACCTAACTCATTTAGATGTACTGGTCGTGCCCCCTCACCATCATAAAAATTAAACCGAAGCTGAGACAAAAATATTAATTAATATAAATAAAGAAATAATATATTACATTAAATACAACATATTTTTTACCCATATTTGTTCCCAATAATTATCCATGACTTTATTTGGAAACTTTATCCATGATAGTGGGCTGATGGGCATGATTTCAGATTATTTGTCAAGCGTCACCAAAAAACTCCAACGTTTTTTCCCTATTTTTTCAATCATTTGATTTTCTTCGTTGTATTCCACCACTAACTGCATACGATGGTTACACACGACATGAATGTGGGTACTCCCCCACCCCCACCTTCTATCTATAGATGTATCTATTATGAAATAAAAACAAATATTATATCAATAAATATTATAATGAAAATAAATATTGGTATAAAAAATTGTTAAGGTTCTATAAATATACCTACAGCAATATGATCATTGGGTGTCGGTGGATCCCCAGAAAATCAAAGAACACTCAGTACAGGTGGAGTGGGTCCTAGTATATTTTATGTAGGCATAGACTATGGTGGATCAAGAGTCGAAGAAGATTGAATATAGAAGCTTGTATGGAATGAAGTAGAAGTAAAAGAAGATGGCATGGATGGCTATCCAAATGCATGGTATGGATGAGGAGTGGGAATCATTATCGGGTATGGTAAATACAACTGAGGAGTCTCAGACGTAAAGGGTTGTGAAATCATGGGAGGCCATAATATCCCATGTGTCCCTAACAACAAATCGGGGTCAGAATGTGGGATAGATGGTATGTTAGTGGAATGGGAAGGGTCTAATTGGGTACACTGACTGGATCACCTAGCTCTTTTACCACCCTCCCTCGTACCACCAGTCTATGTACTGGGACCACTACTAGGATGCTCATCAAATAATTGTCTCCTATGTGGTGGATCCTATAAAAAATTTAAAACAAAATTAATCACATGACATGATAAGTTATATAAATATATATATTTCAAATAATATATTCACAAGAGGCACCAGTGGAGGAACACCCATCTCAGTAATGTGACAATTGTTGTCCGTTATCCTTTTTCATCACATCTCTTCAATAGGCGTCATTTACTGTATTTGAAAACAAATATAGAAGTAATTAGAAAATCATAACTAATGTCTAACCCAAAAAACAAAATATATAATGGGGTATTGGGATTCATGGGTTCTATGGTCATGTATCCATGGTCGATAAAGAATTGAATTGTTAAAGGTGGTTCTTAGAGTTATACTAATTTGTTACATGGTCAAAAAATCATTGAAATGTTCACCATGTTAGAAATTTTGGTTTTATAGTTTTGAATACAATTCAATTCCAAATTAGAAAATAAAACTCAAATAAAACTATAACTACTAGACATTTAAAATTCACATTAAGGTAAAGTCAGATACAACATATTTGTAATCAATATTAAATAAATTTGAATAGTATCAACCTTAACAACCCAAGTAGAGCTAACCTAAAATATTTGAGAACATAGATGGATGATTCTATATATTTCCCAAAACAACATAGGGTTCACAAATCAAATATGAAATTTATTCTATTAGAGTACGCATAAGTAGTAAATTGATTGGTTTTAATGGTAGTAGAGCTGGTGTCAATTCCATCATCACCATCAACGAAAACATGTCTTGTAATTACATCAACAATGACAACAAATTTAAGTCAAAGATGATCATTGACATAAAAACCTATTTCATCATTGATTCCAATGAATATTTTTCTTAGGTGTGGTAATAAATCTCAAAAAACAAATTATTATGTGGAGAAGTAAGTTACATAGTACCCCTATATGTTCTATAAACCCATTTCAAAGAATGCATAAAATTAACCCACTATTTTCCATAGAATGCACAGAATTCCCCCACATCATTTTTCTTCTTTTTCAAAAAGGAAACACATCTCCAAAAATAGTACAATGAAATACAAAAAAAAATTAAAAAAAACACCTATAAATAAACTACAATGAAATGTACATAATTAAAAAAAACCAATGCAAACAGTATACTAAATACTGTAGGATGAATTCATATGTGCATAATTCATTCACATCCAATTATGCATGGTATCATTATCAAAAATATTTCATTTTAGAGAACAACATGCCAGTTGTCCTCAAATATTATATCTATCCATGGAAAGTGAAAAATTCTAAACACATGTATATTTTCTGAATTTCAAGTACAATATACATTTTTTTCATATTTGATTATTCATCTATGGGACATATATTAATTTGTTCAAAAAATGTAATATTGTAATCATAATCCTAAAATCATGGAAAATAATAAAACTAAACATGAAGGGTTCTATAGATATGTATAAGTATGATAGTTATTATCTCATGTGAAACTCTATGAAAGATGTGTCATTGGACAATTCTATAGACAATGAATGGACAGTCCCAATTTTAATCTTGTGTATCATTTCATGGGATTTTAATCTATAGTAATGATTATCAAAATATAATAATTTTTAAAAAGGTTATATATATAAAGATATTTGGACTCTTAATGAGTTGATTCCTAGAGGAATGAGTTATAGAAAAGGATAAAAATTTCCTTGATTTCTCTAAGGATGAGTTTCAGTTGGAGAACATCATGCTAAGTACCTCAAAATTTTTAGATTTTTCTATTTTGGATAGAATCCAATTATGAAGTTATCATTGATTTTTTTTAGTTGGGATATCTTATGTATCAAGGACACCACCATAGTTTTAGAGGAACTTATTTGAAATAGAAAGATAATTTTCCCTATATATCACACAATATATTGATGGAGGTTCAAAAATTTCATAGTATGGATACTCGATTATAGTTTCTATGGTGCATTTATATAGATGTATTCAGATGAGTTCCATATATAAAACATTATATCTTCCCAATATTGGAGGTGGAATTCATTTAGAGGGTGCTTGAATTATTGGATGGAATCATGAAATTGAAAACTATGTGGATACTATGGATGGGTGGTGGTCACATTTTTTTAGTGTAACTTTAGTGTTATCATGATAATAAAAATTGAGTTGGGTATTATTAGAGTCACATTTAATAAAAATTGTCATGTGGTATAATTTTTGGTTCTGATTTAGAGTGATTTTCATAGAAAAATGTCGGATCTTCGTATGTTTATTCAAAATATGAAACACTTGGGTGATCTTAGAAAATGATAACACAAAATCACCATTGAATTATGATTTTAGAAATATTTATCTAGTTAAATTGATATATAATCATCATTTTAATATATATTCAACTAGAGGAATCGTGTGTTATGTTAGGGGAAGTATGCTACACTGTTTTATCACAAAGTGGTGTGTTCATTAGAAACAGATGGACAAGTGCAATCTAAAAGATTCAAATAGGAATGATGAGTTTGGTGGGTGGATAAAAGTAGAGTCTAAGTGTTTTAATTATGAATAGGGGATTTTTATACATGTAATGGTGGATTTAGTAGTGATCTGGGTAATTCATTTAGGGATTCGGTAGGGAAAACATCTAGTAACCGTACACATATCTAGAATAGATGAAGAAATTTTTGTGATTCATAAAATTCACAATGCGATTTACTCATAGTTTTAGGAGGAGATGGTGATCCCATTCCACTATGAAGAGTGGAATAGACATGGAAGAATCACTACAAGTGATCCCAGCATCTACAGTAGCCATAGTCCTTGGGTGACTCAGTGAAAACCCTCTTTGAATGTTGTAGATTTCCACACTAGTAGAATCCTAAAAGACCTCTTCTAGGTACCACAAGAGGTCTATAATGACCCTTATATCAAGAACATACATTGGAATCATCACACTTCCACTTTCTCTTAGAGTAATTCACACTTACACTGGGAGAAATATAAATTCTCGATAACCACGACTTTCCAACTAGGTCCATTTCAATCGTAAGCACTTTGTCCAGCACATCAACATAAGAAGTCAGCTTCAGCAAGAAAACATGATAATGAATACCCTGAAAAATTCCCCAATTGAAAAGTAAATCCTTCATCATCACATTTTACCCAATCTTAAGGGAAAAATGCATGATCTTTCCAAAACTATTTTCATACTCTATCACGGTCCTATTATCTTACCAAAGTTTGTGAAAATCTATATACTTGTTCAAAATCATCGATTATGGATAAAACTACTTGATGGAAAGAACATTGAAGTCTTTCCACTCTAATCCCTCATGATATAATGTTTAGATTTTTTGATAACCAATATAAATCATAAATACATGTGTAAGAGAAACAAAAAACTAGATTTTATATAGAGGCAACCTAGTTATATTGATGTGTCCATTTTGAGATACTGAATGTCCCACATGAGGATATTTCAAGGTTAAATGTTTTATTCTATGGATATTTCATTGGATTAACTGGTTAGGAGACACCAACCTCTCAAATTTGGGGAAATAAAATGGTGAAACAGCTTTAATTTATAATCAAAATATGTCTATAATGAAATAATAAGTTTAAATAATAGTTTTGGAAGAAGAAACAATGACTTGAATCAAGGAGGGTTACCAATGAATAAGGGAGATGTTGTTTAGGGAAAATCATAACAAAAACCAAAAATCCCTTATCTTTAAATAAATAAAAATGAAAAAGGGAATAAATTGAGTTAGAACATAAAACTCCATTATAACTTACAAATTTGAAGTAGAATAACAAATAATCGGTTTTTGGGAATAAGGGTTCACAGGACGGGAAGAATAGGAGTTGTTGTTTAGAGAAAAATTTAGGCAGATCATGATCTATTACTAGCTATTGTATTTGTGGCATTCTATCTAAATAGTTTAAAAAAATGGCTGGTAACTTTGATCGGAATAAACCTATGCCAATGGTTTGAATAAAAAATAGGGATAGGGGGTCATGTGGGGTAAACCCCCAATGGTTTTAATAAATCCTTGGAATAGGGGTGATTATTCCCTTCACCAATGGGTTGAATAAACTGTTGGGAAACTTTTCCCCTATCCTAATGGATATCTCAAAATATTAGGAAAAGTAGCTCTAACAGGTCCAATCTCAACAGATTTTCAAACCATTGGGAAAATAATATCTAAAAAGTCCTACACCAATGGTTTTCATCAAACCATTGGTCTAGGTACCATATCCAAACAATTCATCTAAACCATTGGGATATGGGAGTTGGAATAGGAGTAATTTCTAGTAGTTTCAATAGGTTTCATGTTGAGAACTATAAAAATTTAAGCAAACTCAATATCTCATTGAGATAAAACACAAGAGGGGCTATGGAGGCCATGTTATCTCTTCATACCAAGGGGTGTAGTAATACAAATTTCATAAGATAAAATCATTATATGATGTTTAAGTAGATAAAAAATATGGATTGAAATAAATGAATGAGATGCACCAGTATCAAATAGAGTAGTCACTAATGATGAATCTATAATAATGGTACCTCTCAAAATCATTGAACCTGTATCTGCTTCCTCTAGAGACTCTTCCAATACATGAAGTAGCTTCATTCTATATTCCTACAGATCGAACAATTTTATACATGAAGAATGTGACTTACCCATAGTTTTAGGGGGATCTGGTGATCTCGTTCCACTATGCACAGTGGAATAAACATGGAATAATTACTACAAGTGACCCAAGCATCTACAAGAACCATAGTCCTTGGGTGCCTCAGTGAAAACCCTCTTTGAATGTTGTAAATTTCCACACTAGTTGAAAACCAAAGGACCTCTTCTAGGTACCATAGAAGGTATATAATTACCCTGTTATCAAGAACATCCACTGGAATCATAATACATGCACTTTCCCTTAGAGGAATTCACATTTCCACTGGGAGAAATATAAATTCTCGATAACCATGACTTTCTAACTATATCCAATTTAACCACAAGAACTTTGTCCAACACATCAACATAAGAAGTCAGATTCATCAAGAAAACCTGAGAATGAATACCCTAAAAAATTCCCACATTGAAAATTAAATCCTTCATCATCTCATTTTGCATAATATCAAGTGAAAAATGTGTGATATCTTCAAAACTATTTTCATACACTGTCACGGTCCTATTATCTTAACCAGTTTTAAAAAACTCTATATAATCGGCTAAAATCATCGATTATGGATAAAACTACTTGCTAAAAATCAATTTTAAGACTTTCCACTCTAATAATGCATGCTTCTTCACCATTACCATAATTTCCTTACATCTTATTCACGTTCCATCTAGCCCAAGGTTGAAACACTTGACATTGAGTTCATCAGCTGTGTCTAAGAACAAAATCAAACACCCCATTATGCTTAACCATTCCTCAGCCTCTTGAGGATCATTTTATCCATTGACTGTTTCTGGTGTTTATAAAAGGAACTCTTGGGATCAAATCTTGAGGACATACCTCTTTAGATAAAAAAGTGGATCTTTAATGGGAACTGGAGGTGGTGCATATCCCAAAAATTGCACAGCGCACAAAATCACATCAAGGAGATTTGCATCTAAATAGGATTCTATCCCTGAGGTTCACTAATAGCTTCCTCCTAGATCAGATTTTCATGTATTCTAGGAGCCATGATGCTACAAAAAATCAGTAGAAAACAAAAAATACATTAGGTTACACTCAAACTGAGAGACAAGGGAAATGAATCCCAACAGATAGAACAAATATGTTTTTGGATTTCACTCTATCCAAATCAAATATGAAAAATACTATAACTAATACACAATATGTCTTTCCCCCACCACCTATGGTGACTTAAGGTTTATTATAGTGATATCTGGCCAAACACCTAATAGAAACAACCACCAAAGTCCCGAAAATATTTCACAAATGCATACTGACTTCAAGATAAAAGCTCAACCTGGGTCTCTGATACCACCTTGTCATGAACCGGCAAGGGTACCCTGGTAACCCAATAACCAAGATGGTCTTGGGAGTTCCCAATCACCAGGTTTGGTGATTGACACCTAGAATCATGAAAAATGAATGTGGGAAGAAAATTTCAACAAAAAATGTGGAAGTAAAGAGACAATTCAATATGCATACAAAATAAAATCTATCGGGACTACTGTACCATAATTCAAACTAGCATAACAACCCAAAGTACTATAATAATGTACTGGTAAACTAGAAAAACTAAAAGAAAACTACCTAGGTCCCAAAGTACACAACCAAAAAAATACATAAATCAACAAATAGAACCACCTTCAATTGGCGCTTTACCCCTGATCAAAAATGGAAGAAGATAATCTAGAAAACACATGAAGGAACAAGTTGCATGTGAGCTAAATCCTAGTAGGATTTCACCAAAATATTCCATGATAGATTCAAATATTAAATTAACAAAGAAAGTAATTTCAATTTTCAAATAGAAAAGTTTGGAATACCAAATACATATTTAAACAAATCATGATTTATAATTCAATAGATGGAAATACATTAGCAATTCATTCCTCACATTTCAAATTATGGGAATATTTTAACCATGGTAAAGGATTTTTTTAATATTAAAGGGTCATAATTTTAATTATAAGTTAAAAATTAGATCATAAATGACTAAGGTACAAACTTTTAGATCAACTAAAATACTAATATTCCTATTTAAATATTATTATAATTTTTAAATTATTTAATAAAATATTATTATCATAAAATATCATTAATGTATTTTCTTGAACTATTTATTTAATTTATATTTAAAGACATCAATAAAAATATAGAACTAAGATAAATACATTTCACAAATGCCAAAAAAATGTTATATTCATCTATAAATTACATTAAATTTAATTATTCATCCAATTTTTATTAATTTTAATAATTTTAAAACCATTTATTTTATTTTTCAATTAAATGAATAAATATGATTTTGGTGTTACATAATAATTTAAGAAAATTATTCAATGAATAAAAATCGAAAATAAATTATCATGATAAAAAAATTAATTAACAATTCAAATAAACATTTTCAACCAAACCTAACCACTTTTTATCCTTATTGAAAAATATTGAATATATTAAAGTCAAGAGTGTGATATTTTGTATTTTTTTCTTAAAGTAATATAAAGGTTAATATGAAAGAAAAATGACACCAATTGGTTGTATTTTTTATATTTAGATGTAAATAGATTATATTAATTCATAAAATAGTAAAAATTCTTGTTTTATAAAAATTTCAAATCCCTATCCCAATGACTTAACTATGTTTCACATGTTTTACCCTTACTGATGTGACAAATATCCATAAAGGTTACTATTCATAATGACCAAAAATAAAAGAGATCTATTTAAAAAAAATTATCCTCATGATTCTAAATAAGGAATCCATTTTTTAAGATTCAATATATAGAATTTGAATAATTTAATTTAAAATTTAACCCATAAAACCTGATGAAAACCAGTTTTCCAGAAATTTTTTTTTTCTAAAGTATAAATGATTTTATACAAAATCCATAAACAATAAATTATAATGACCTTAATTTTATTATTAATAATATAAATGAACATATTTCACCTTTCAAACCATTTAAAACTAAATGAAACAATATAAATATTTTATTTTAAAATACATTTTTCTAATAAAAATGAGTATTTTCCATTTTTCATAAAAAAAGAAATATTTTATAAATAATATCAAAAAATAACTGAAACATAATAAATAAATTTTTATTTAAAAATTAAATTTTATTTTTTTCAAATAGATTTTCTATAATTGGTTGAAAATTTATTATTTTCTCACAAAATTCATAAAAACCATTTTGAAAGAAAATATATTTTTGAAGCATAAATTGATTTTACTGAAAATTGAGTACTTATTTATCAATAAATTTTATTTATCCAAAACCTTTATATATAATTTCAAAATGTGGTTATTCCAATTCATACTACTAATTTTAACATCTAGGTTATAAAGGCCATTTTTAAATAATAGTATTTTAATTCTATATCACTTCTAATTTAAACACAATGTTGTGTGCCACAAAATATATCAAATGAATAAAATTTATTAAATTGTATATATATTATAAAACATCAGGGTGTTATATTCTACCCCTTATAATAATTTGACCTACAAAATTCTACCACTTTGATATAGATAATTGAGGATACTTATGACCCATCACATCCTTAGGTTTCATCGTAGATTTCTCAAATTTAACATCTCTGTACAAAATATTGACCAGATAAGTGGTCTTTTTTCATAGAATATTTTATTTATGATCTATAATCCACACCATTTTTACCTCATACAATAGATCTTAACACATTATTATGACATTTGATTTCAGTTAAGGTGATGGATCAGTTATATGCTTCCTCAAATGAGATAGATGGAAGAAAACATGAACTTGTGAGAGATTTTTTGGAAGAACACAATAATAATATACCATACTAATAAAATTAAAAATTTCAAAGGGACCAATATATCTTTGACCAGCACCTAAGAATTACACATAATGATTTCCTACATTTTCTTTCTGATCAATCTAAGGACTGTAGGACATAGTTAGAGAAGTATGGAACGTATTTGGGTCGTTAATTTCAAAAAAAAATTGTGTGTTTTTATAGTATAGGATACGGTGTTCTCTTTTATAAGGGGTGAGGAGTAGAATTTGTGTAAATACCCGAAACTATTCAATAAGGGGAATTCACTCTCAATCCAAGTGCAATAAAAATTGAAAAATAAAGTATTGGGGTGTAGATAAAGCTAATTTACATCTATAAAATTCAAAAAAACATGTTTTCAATATTTTATTCCATTTACTTATTTAGTTTAACCACCACCCCCCCCCCCCCGATAAATTTGTTTTAACATTAATAATGGTAATATATTTTTTAATTCTAACTATTCATTATGAAAAAATAACATTCAACTTGTTATATAATAGTAATTATTATTATTAACTATATGGAATCTATTTTTTAAAATTCAATTCACCAAAGTGGTAGAATATAATATAAAATTAAATCTTTAGATGTGTAGAAAAATAATTTTTCAAGAAATGCATTTTTTAAGCATAAGATGATCTTATAATATCTATATGCCAACTAATCATAATTAAATAAATTTATATTAATATTTATAGATATATAATATATTAATTTCATTTAAATCATTATTTATTAGGTATTACTTTAATTATAAAAAATTGAGGAACAATATTCACTTTAAAATAATTTTCATAAAAAATGTCATTTAAATCCAAAAAATAAACTTATAATAAAATATAGTATAAAGGTGAATTAAATGTAATTAATTAGATTAAATCAAAATAAATAATTATTAATTTAATTATAAATTAAATGAAAATTAATAATGATATTTTTAAATTTATATTTTCTAATTTATTTAAATGAAATTTCAATTTTATAAAGATCGTTATTTTTCGTTACTCACTGAAAATTTATTATTTTCCAAAAAGTCCTAAAACATCACCATAAGTTAATATTAATATGATGATCTCAAAAAATATATACATTTTATAAAATAAAATTTCTAAAACGCCCTAAAATTTATTATAGTATTTTATCATGAAAAACATTAAAAATCATTTTTGAAGAAAACATTTTTTGTAAAATAAAATACATTTATTAAAATTTGAGTTTTTATTAAAAATTTATAAATAAATTTATATAGGTTTTTTTATAAATATCTCATAAAAAATATAATAATATTCATACCCACTAATTTTAATAACAATGATAAATTGGTCGTGTTTATATAATAATATATTAATATTATATTGCAATTTTTTTAAACTATGTGTGGCATGTTGAATATGATATCAAACATACTTTTATTTTAAAAATATATGGGTGTATTATTCTACCCCCTTAAATAAATTTAATCCTTGAATTTTAACTAATTTTTAATTATGAAGCTTTTGAAATTTGAAAATTCTTTTGTGGAAAAACCCACATCATAAAATGGGTTAATAAGGGAAAGGGAAATATGAAGGTCATCACATCACTTGGTTTCCAAAAAGGAGAACATTGGTGGGAAGTGAAAATATGAACATTGAATAAAATCATAAATAATTATAGAGGGTTATAGAGATCATTCATCACAAAAAATTTAATGATCAAGAAAATGATAACGACCAAAAAACTATAAATATGTGATGAGTTAAAAAACCATTGATTCATCAGATATGAAGGTAATAAGATAAGATTTTTTTTTCAAGATCATTTTCTTAATGTTAATTTATTATTTTACTATCAAGATACATAATAACAAAAAATATACTTACTTGATATATTTTTATTTCACAAACTAAATTTCATTCATTCATTTTTCTTCTATCAATTTTCATTTTACATTTTACTCTAATAAATGAATATCCAATATAAATTTTTTCTCTGTATTAATCCATAAAATTAAATTTTCTAGATCATAAGATCTATAAAATAGTAAAAATTTATTTCTTATATATTTATTAAAACCAAAAATGGTTATCACAAAGTATGATAATACCCAAAATGAATATTAATATACTAATATTCTAAATTCAATAACATAACCAAAAGATTAATATAGATCATTCCATGAATAAATAACCATATATTTTATATAACCTCAACATTAAATAAGTTTTAAACCTAAAATTTTATCTCATACCATTTAACTTATATCTCCAAATACATAATATAATTCTTCACAAATAATATTTTACTTTAACCGTAAATGTTTTATATATATCTTAACCTACAAAAATATTTCGGAAAAATATAATGAACATACTCTAAATAACATAAATCATAAAATAATTCAATAAAATCTACTATTAATATTATTTCTTACCAAAAACTCAAATAATAATATCTGACTATAATTACATCACTATTAAGCATATATGAATGATAATAATTTCCTAAATAATTTATTTTTCCATAAAATATCACCTCACCATTAAATCCCATTTAATGGTAATTTTTTATATTAAAAATTTTAGTGAAAAACATTAATCTAAAAAATACTACAGAACAATCCTTATAAGTTTCGTGATTCTTATACCTAGAATATCATTGATAAAAATAATTCAATAACATAATTATCGAGTTTAAACAAATAAATGCTTCAATAATTCTAATTAAATGATTTTCATAACATATTCACTTAGGAATTAATCCTTGGATTATGGAATTCACTTAGATAATAACCAAGTTCCTCTCATATACAACATTGAACTGTTATTGGTTCCTTAGGTAGATCTTTATTTTTCTGCATCTTGTTAACTTGACTCTTCATTTTCTTTCAGTAACATGATTCTTTGTTGCCTACTTTTCCGCACATAAAGCATCTTACATATTCTTTAAGGCATTTCCCAGGTTTCTTATTCCCTCATTTTTTACATGTATGAAATTTGTTATTCTTTTCTTCATCATTTTTTACCATTGAACTTCTATAAGACGTTATCCTTTACTTCTTTGAATTGTTTGGAAATTCAACGATGATCCAGTTATTAATCAAAATTCACGATGGGTTATTTGTAATGATAAAAATATGTCTAATTTACTTCCCATTAGGTTAGGTACCTTGTCAGGATAATCATTACATTTTCAATCGCATTGCTTATTATCAGGATTTCTTCTATTTCCCACCATTAATTAAAAGAGGAAAAACAAGATGAGAATAAATTAATTAAAAACCAAACAAAATGGAATCTTAAAAACTTGAGAGGAATAATTTATTAAATGATAATAATATCTATAATTATGAGTATCTAGGTTTTAATCTAGGTTATCCATGGTAATATTTCCTATTAGGTTGTCTCAATTCAAACTTTTTTAAAATCCTTCATAACGGTTTGTAAAGAGTTTATGAATTTCCAAAGCATATCCCCTAAGATTTCAAACTAGGAGTGCAGTAATCCCCATTGGTGTGCATAGGGTGATGACTGAGTCCATCTAAATACACCCTTTTCATAGTTATTACCCTTTGTTACATCTGTTACAAATACATATCCACTTATAGTATTTATATAGAGATGTGCATACTCTGAAACCACTTGAATTATCCTTCACCAAAATTCCAAGATATTTTCCTATACTTAAACTTATCCTTAGACATGTCCCTAGGTTTGTCACTAAATTTTTCTCATCCTAATTTAAAAAATATACCAAAAAAATTTCTTTGATACTAACTATATTGACCAATACATTTACACATATTATTACATGATTTTTAAAATAAACATCCTATAATTACAACCCAAGTATCATAAGGCCTGGTGTCTTTGGAATACTAAGTAAAACATAAATTATTTATTTTATTTTTAATTACCCTTGGTTAGGTAATAAATATCTTTTAGCTCCTAAAAATTCATAAGATAACCTAGGTAAATACATAAATAAAAGTAATGAGATAAGGTAATACACATTATAAGGAAGCATAACTTGCGATTCAAATTCATAACATGATACTATAAAATAGAAGCCTCATGAGAAATCAAAATGAATCATAATATATAGAACATCGTATCATAAGATCATCAAATCATATGAAATGTGGAAAAAATATATAAAATGGAATAAACATGATTCAAGGATAACTACCTAGATAATATCACATGGTGAACAAAGCCCCATAACGGATTAATTTTACTCCCTAGTCCCATATATGATGCCTCATGAGACTAAAAACATTACCCAATACATTGGATCTCTGTCTGGGAACAACCATCATAACATGTTCATAATTACATGTTACAAAAAATGTAAATCAATTATAAGTCATAAATATAAGAATTACCCCTGTAATGAAAAGGGGTTCATAATCTTGTCTCATGTCCTAATCAAATGAAATTTCATAATGAAGGAATTTAAGAGATCAACATAATTCATGTATTACCCCTCGAAGTAAGGGATTATAACCTATATATATATATATGATATATATATATATATCCATAATTTAGAATAAATTCATGACATAAAAGTTTATCATTATTGAAGAAAATGCCTTTCAAATATTATATGGAATATTTTTTGGGAAAAATTCTCTTTTCACTTTGAAACCACTTCCCCAAAATATAATAAAATTAAAAATAATTATTGAAATAAATTATATAAAAACAAATAAGTAAAATAATAAATTAATATTAAAATTCTTGAGTTTTTATGACGGTGTTAAATTCTGTAAATCTGTTTTAAGTTAAAGAAACTTTACTTTCTCACTGTTGTAAGAAGGTTAAAAATATTCCTTGTTTAGAAAATGAAGTGAAAATTTCTTTTAAACCATTTTTTAAAAATAAATTTTTTTTAAAAAATTACATTAACCATTTATAGAATAATTTTAAAACATTTTCAAACACATTTTAAAGAAAACATGGATACGGAAGAGATAGGGTTTTTAACTGAAGTGAGAAATAATATCGATTTTCCTTGAAAAACTTTTCTCAATCATTTTTAGTTACAAATAAAATAAAATGGAAATATTACTTGAAATTACATGATTAATAAGAGTATAATAAAATTAAAGTATTTTATTAGAAAATGGTCAAATAATTTCTTCCAATGAAAATTCAAGCATAAGAAATCCTGATTTAAATGAGGTTAAAGCATAAACCCTGACTATCTTGGTAAATTTTAAATCTTAAAAAAATGAATGAAGTAAATGAATTTTAACATAAAATAAATTTTATTATGAATAATTCATGATATATGTGATGACCCAGACCCCCTTGGTCCCTTTGCCAAAATCCAGATCCTTAAGGGGTACCGATCGGTGAGACGGATCGGTGAGACCGATCGGTGAGACGGATCGGTGAGACCGATCGGTGAGACCGATCGGTGAGACCGATCGGTGCGACCGATCGGTGCGACCGATCGGTGAGACGGATCGGTGAGACGGATCGGTGAGACGGATCGGTGAGACCGATCGGTGAGACCGATCGGTGCGACGGATCGGTGAGACCGATCGGTGAGACCGATCGGTGAGACCGATCGGAGCGACCGATCGGTGTGACGGATCGGCGGAACCGGCCGACGTCACCCGACCTTGCCAAGTTGTTCCAGTAATGCTCCTTTTTCGCAAATAGGGTTTTAAACCCTATTCTGCATCGTTAAAAATGTCTTGAAAACCCGGAACGCGCACAAAAGTTTTAATTAAATGATTCATTAATTCATGAGTCAGTTTAAACCACCCAGCACCTTTAATGATGGGTCAAGCCGCGTGGTCAACCCACGACTTCCACGTCTTACGCGGTTCAACGTTTTTATCTCAACCATCCCCAGCTCTTATAAATTAAGGGTTACGTCGTGGTTTCCCCCTTCTTCGATCGTGACTCTCCTGGTGCATCGGGACCTCCGCGTCGTTATCCGTAAAGTTCCGCGCCCTCGGCCTAAATGTCGATCATCTGTCAACAAGTAGGGAATTTCTCTCGTCTCTCACTTTTGTGTATCATGCGGGGTGGGCGTTACTTTTATTCCTATGGAATTGGTTGAACCAAACCCTAATGAAGATAATAAACGAAGTTCTAAAGAAAGAAGTGGAAGGGGTTGTGATCATTGCTTATGCTTTATCTTATGCTTATCCTTTTTGATTTGTGCTGGTTTATGTTCTTCTGAAAATTGAGGCCGTTGGTGGTCGTTGTATGTGCACTGATGAATCCCCTCGTGATGTTTTAAATGGGTTGCTGAAATTGTGAACTCCTGCTGTGAAATTGGTTAATCACGTATATCCGGCTGAATAATTGAAAGCACCAGGATCAACCCTTCTGTGATAACTTCCGGTTAGAACACACGGAATTTGAAATCATGGAGTGTGTTAAGTCGTTTAAACCTGAAAATCCCTGACTTGTGTTGGTAGTGGTGGTTGGTTGTTTTCCCATCGGGCCGATTGCTAGAAATGTGGGAGGGTATGGGATCCCCTGTTCTTTTATACTCTCGGTGGCTCTGTGAATTTGGAGATGGGATCTCCTGTTGGTATGGATTCGGTGGTTGTGAGTTTTAAACCCGAATGGTATCTTGTTGATATCACAAATTGGGGAGAGATCCTCTGTTGGCAGAACCGGGTGTGAGTGTTTTGGTTGATCCTTGCTTTTGACGCTTTCCTTGGTTATGTTTATGGTAGTTTCCCAGTAGTGCTTAAAATTAATCTTACTTTTGACTGAACGTGAAACAAGAATGGGACAAATGGTTTTGTGGGCAAGGGTCGTGAATTGTGACTCGGACGCAGTGGTGTTGTGTTCTGTAGGTTGGCTAGGAAAACCTATGTTTTGGGTGAGTGTTTGTTACCTATATCTATACTTGTAGCTTTGTGTTTCTTATTCGCGCCCCACCCAAGTTGAGCACTCAGTGCCGAACACCCCCATTTATGGGGGAAGGGTGTTTTTTTCCCAACACTATCCTTAGTGGATGGTTATTAGATCCTTTTCTGCTCCCTTTCCCGGATAGCCCAAGTATCTTCGGGCAGGCTGTGATGGCCTGAAGTCCATTATTAGCACAAGAACCTCCGGGCGGGGTGTTGTGGTGGTTGGCCAGGTGTGTGCGGCAGGTGGTTTCCCAAGTGTCTTCGGGATGAGGCCCAGGTGTCTTTGGGCGTGGCGGTGGTTTCTCTGGACTAGGTGTTTGCAGGCATGGTTACATGTGAAAGTTGAGGCCCAGGTGTGTGCGGGCGGGATTCGGCAGTGGGACTGCGTGTGGTTGTGGCCCAGGTGTCTGCGGGCGGGATTCGGCAGTGGGACTGCGTGTGGTTGTGGCCCAGGTGTGTGCGGGCGGGTGTGGCAGTGGGACTGTGATGAGAATGGCGGGATTGGTCCGATGCGTAGGATGTCTCAATAACCAGTGGGAAAGTGGCGCGGGGTACCCAAACATCGATGTGCTCTTATATATATATTACTTGACTTGCGTTATTTGGGGAGCGAGCCTTGGTGAGGCCTGGGATGGATAGTTTGCCTTGTTAGTTGTTTGGTTTACTCTTTTCCCACGGGACTTTAGTACGTTCCCCCACTTGTGCACGAGAGTCTTGGTTTTCCCTACTGAGTGTACTTGTATGCTCACCCTACGTATATAAAACTGCTTTCAGGTTTCCAGGAGGACTTCGGGGATCACGCAGGACCTTTCTAGCTCGGACTTTTGGAGCAGTTGCAGTTGTTCTCTTTTATTTTGGTACTTACCTTGTAGTCACCTTTTACACTTTGTGGCTTTCACTTTTGAAACATGCATGTGGGAATGGTTTACTTTTGGCTTTACTTTTCTTTCTACGTTGGTGTTGTTGGGTTTTCTCCTCCTTATCTTTAGATCCTATAAAATAAAAAGGGTAATTCCTTCCATTTGCGAGAATTTCCTATACCCTTGGTGCTAGTCGCCACTCCGGGACCTATTGAAGGCGGGTTTTGGGGGTCATTATCTCTCCTTCAACTTAAAGAAGGAAGGGCCTGGCAACCTGCTGACCCTTCCATCCTTTTGGTGAAGGCGGGTCGTGACAGAATGGTATCAGAGGTGGAGGTTGAGAGATAGGACGAAGTCTGGAGTTAGGCACAGTAAGGATTGCATGGGACGGTAAGGCAACAGCGTTGGGTGACCTTGGTGCATGAATTAGGCTAGGGAGGACTGGCTAGGACACGGGATTTTAGGGCCCCCCGTGATCCGATGCAAGGACTCTGGACCTACCGAACGACCAAGTGAGGCCACACTGATTGCAGGGTAGAGACCCTAGGAAAGGTACATGCATCATAAATGACTTGTGTTCTCGTGTTTCTGGGATGTCTTGGGAAACTAAGAATAAATTAAATCTTAATAAGTTTTAAGAACGATTTTCTATGCACTAATGGGCTTAGGCATTCCTTGTTTACCTTGCAGCTATGGAACCTGGAAGGCGACCACGTGTGGTACAGGCGATCGAGGCCCCCGAGACTGCCTTGGCCAATCGGCAGAGAGC
The DNA here is from genome assembly GCA_963277665.1 of Viscum album. Taxonomy (NCBI): domain Eukaryota; kingdom Viridiplantae; phylum Streptophyta; class Magnoliopsida; order Santalales; family Viscaceae; genus Viscum; species Viscum album. The sequence goes on from OY728165.1 coordinate 120,506,915, forward strand.
TGATCGAGAGGAAGAGGACGACCAGTGGCAGAAGACTCTTCGAGCCTTCCAGCGACAGGCCCTCGAGAAGTACGAGGGCAGCACCTCCGATATGAAGACGGAAGGCTGGCTGGAGGAGTTAGTCATAGCCTTCGGCTTGATTGGGGCCCTGACCGAATACTGGGTTCCTCTGGCTGTTAGCCAGATGCGAGGAGCGGCACGCCAGTGGTGGATGCTTCACCTGGGGAGTAGGAAAGAGTCTGAGGTTGCTTGGGAGGATTTCGAGAAGGAGTTTCGGGCAGAGTTTCTCTCCTCGACAATGAAGTCGGAGAAGAGGTAGGAGCTACTCTCCCTCCAGCAGGGGAGCATGTCCGTGAAGGAACTTGGAATCAAGTTCAAGGACCTCCTGCATTTTTCTCCGGACCTCTTTCCCGATGAGGAGTCTCGGGCAAGACGTTTGGAGGAGGCGCTCTGACCCTCCCTCCAGTATGTTGTTACCCCATATACCCTTCCGACATACTTAGAGGTCCAAAAGAAGGCCGAAGTGGTGGAAAGGATGCATGCTCTGGGCGGAGTGTCACGAGAAGGGATCCAGCTAGGACCATCGAAGGGGAAGGCCGTCAGCGCCAGGCCTC